>CAWUFW010001462.1:400000-1600000 GCA_963921515.1 Calotriton arnoldi
AGGTCACTTTTCTAGTTTTAAAATAATGGACACGAACACCATATACCGACAGATGTACATACATTACACCATTTGTGTAGCAGAGAAAGGCTTGAGATATCTGCAACACTTATAAACTATGACAGAGCATAGGCGTAAAATAAGCATAGTTCACACGTGTTTTCCATTAGTTTGTGAAATGCCCTATAGCCTGTAGCCATATACTTAACCCTGATCAGAGAGCTCCACTTCTGCTCCATAGCACAGCCACAAATCCAAACTGCCAGTACAATCTATTTCCCGGATAGTGTTTCATCATGAGCACGCGGCAGGCTGCTGCTGTTTCTCAAGTCCCTGCTAGGTTTTGTCAGCGCACTGTCACCGAGGATATTGCTGTCCGAGGTATATCTAATGGCTGCATAGAGCATTCATTAGCCATGTGTGTCCCATGTGGATTTGTAAGCGCGAGCGAAGGTGCACAGTTGGAACGGAGAACGGGCGGAGTGGAGACAGCTCGGAAGAGGTTCCTGTTTGAACTAAGCCATTAATAACTTGAATAAACTCAAACTCAGTTACTGAGGAAGCAATTCATTGCGTCCAGGCTTCGTTTGTGTGTACACCGTTATCCACCATCGATCTAACATCCCGCCTGTTACGGGACATACAAGTAAAGCTGACTCTAAATCTAGTGCACCAAACTGATTAACGCGGTTCACAGAGATCTGAGCCGGCAGGATTCTGAAAGACGTGTTTTGCGATTAGTTAAAACCATAGGACCAGGCAAGAAATCTGATGCGCTTTGGTAGACACTGTGGGGTGGGCACTTAATGGTAGCCATAGCATTTACTGCCACCGAATGGGAATTTCGCAACGTATCTTGTGTTCTGTGCATTTGACCGGAGTTAAGCCTTTTTTTCATGATTACTTTTTACCTGTGCAGAGAAGATGAAAGGAGGCGGAGTCTAGCGTTTATTTATCATCTCCGCTGAGTGCTAGTCTTAGCATAAGCAGGGCGGGGGCTCAGGACTGAAAGCGAGACTTGGAAAACGTTGCGTTCCAAGCCTACAGAAACAAGAGACCGAGGCACACACTAGAGAGAGCGCACACCAAAACGCATTGGAGCGAATAATCTTGTTAAACAAAAAGCACACAAACAGTTTAATAATAGAAGGGTTGCACGCATAAGAAATATGTACACAACAGCACACAATGGAAGCTGTAACACACTGCCCGTGAAAGTAAACGGTATGCAGCATTAACACAAAAAAGTAGTTCAAAGCACAAGGGCGCAGGGGGATAAGTAGTTAGGCCACGGGAAACTGATAAGAGAGACACGAAACGGAGAACAGCCTACATCCAATAGTAACTGCGGAAAGCAAACTGGCAAGCACACGGACCAATCAGAAGTGAAAGCGGGATGTAAGTCCCTTTTAAGATATATTAAATACAATAGATTTCACAAGCGGAGGGCAAGTGCTGTGCAGGCAAAACCTAAAAAGGGCTTGGAGCCCTCCCATTGCTTGCCATTTGTCTGCTTCAGCGTCGCCCTTCTTTAATGCCATCTGAATTGGCCAGTGCAGCCGAAACATCACTTCAATGCTTGCTATGGAGCAGGGACCAAGCACAGATTAATTCAACGTAATCTGTGCCCGTCCGACGCTCCTGACATGATATAGATACTATTTCATCCCCACTCTCACTCCCCAAGTCTGTTCTCCCTCCGTAGCCTTATTATTATTTTTTTATTCTTGTTTGCTTTTTAGATTTGAAGGCTCATGGCGTTTTAAAGGAAGCCCTTCGACAGTCTTTCAAAATGTTCCCTGTGCTCCCCTCTGTCACTGATTTATTGTTTTCAGTTGCTGAATTAGAAAGGTGGCTGCATAATGAAGTTGTACAGCTCGAGCACAGAATCTCATTCCAAGAATTTGGAATACCCTTCCCCCTGAAATCTGAAGGAATCCCTCAACTGTATTCTTCAAGAAAGAAGTCAAAGTACTCCCTATGAAAAAATGTCTTCTATAGATCCTATGATACCCATCCCGATTCCTCAAATTTCCTCATGACTATGGCATACCGAATAATTTGTGTCTTCGATTTCTCAGTCCAGACACCCTCCTTTGATCAACACTGCATGATCCTGCAGTTTTCTTGACAGTTTTTTTTTTGTTTTAATGGTTTGTCTCCTTTGCTCTCTGAACATTGTAAAGCATACCCTCTCTTTCCGGGTATTACTTCATCCTGTATTTTTGTCAAATATTATATTATTGTTACTATTGCTCTGCTCTTTGCATACTTGAAAAGCGTTCGGATACCCACTGTTCGCGCTGTAGAAAACCATCTAAATAAATAAATAGGACTCCATCTTCACAGGCCTCTGATGCCGGTCAACCTTTCCCTCGGTGGGGTCATCGCGGAAGAATTGTGCTTAAACGTTCATAATGAAGCAAACACAAGGAGATGATGGACGGAGTGCTGAAACTTTTCAGACACTCACCCCCCGTCACAGATCTGGGTTGAATCCATCTTTGTTCTTTAGCTCACTTCGCCACCCCAGTTCAGACACAGCTATATGCAAATCAGTCTTGACCCTGTGCCTCATGGGAACAGTCCAGCCCAAACTGCCAAGTCATGTCTTCCCTGGACCGGAAACAAGCATCCTGGGACCGGTTTCGGGCTAACAGCCCTCATGAGCCAGGCTAGCTTGAATCGGCGCTCCGTCCAACATCTCCTTGTGTTTGCTTTGTTCGCCCTAAGTTGGCAGGGTATGCCCAGACGTAGGTCCCTTGCTCACTTTGCCACTGGATTCAAGCTAGTCTGGCTGATGAGGGGTTTTACCCCGAAACCGGTCCCAGGATGCTTGTTTCCGGTTCAGGGAAGACCTGTCTTGGCAGTTCGGGCTGGACTGTTCCCATGAGGCACAGGGTCAAGACTGATTTGCATATAGATGGGTCTGAACTGAGGTGGCGAAGTGAGCTAAAGAACGATGATGGATTCAACCCAGATCTGTGACTGGGGGTGAGTGTCTGAAAAGTTTCGGCGCTCCGTCCATCATCTCCTTGTGTTTGCTTTGTTCGCCCTAAGTTGGCAGGGTATGCCCAGACATGGGTCGCTTGCTCACTTTGCCACTGGATTCAAGCTAGCCTGGCTGATGAGGGGTGTTACCTCGAAACCGGTCCCAGGATGCTTGTTTCCAGTTCAGGGAAGAGCTGTCTTGGCAGTTCGGGCTGGACTGTTCCCATGAGGCACAGGGTCAAGACTGATTTGCATATAGATGGGTCTGAACTGAGGTGGCGAAGTGAGCTAAAGAACGTTGATGGATTCAACCCAGATCTGTGACTGGGGGTGAGTGTCTGAAAAGTTTCGGCGCTCCGTCCATCATCTCCTTGTGTTTGCTTTGTTTGTCCTAAGTTGGCATGGTATGCCCAGACGTGGGTCCCTTGCTCACTTTGCCACTGGATTCAAGCTAGCCTGGCTGATGAGGGGTGTTACCCCGAAACCAGTTCCAGGATGCCTGTTTCCGGTTCAGGGAACACCTGTCTTGGCAGTTCGGGCTGGACTGTTCCCATGAGGCACAGGGTCAAGATTGATTTGAATCTAGATGGGTCTGAACTGAGGTGGCGAAGTGAGCTAAAGAACGATGATGGATTCAACCCAGATCTGTGACTGGGGGTGAGTGTCTGAAAAGTTTAGGCGCTCCGTCCATCATCTCCTTGTGTTTGCTTTAAACGTTCATAATGGGTCAACTGGCATTTGCCGAGAAGAGATTGATAAAACCCAAGTTATCAAAAAAACGCTTTCTCAGGCGCTGCTCAAAAACTCCAAAACAATCTCTCATTCAAGCCTACGCCTAAAGTTTTTAATTCTAACCTCAAAACTTTCAAATGCCACATCTACTCGAGCTCTTATTTCTATAACAGTACTTTCCATTTACTAAGTAGTGGGCCTTTGTCCTTGCTTGATGAGAAACCAGTTGCACGTGTGTGATGCTTCCATAGTTGTTGGCTCCCCTGCTGTGCCATGAGGTTGTTTTGCCCTTTTTGCTCTGCTCAGCAATCAGCAATACGATTACATTTCTGTAAAAACAAAGTAAACCTACATTGTAGTGTACACTGCAATATTTAAAGCATTTTCTGCACAGTGCCTCAATGTCTTGTAGAAAGCAGCTGCGGAATCCACATCTGAGGTCCAGAACTTGGAGAGGGCACCTCAGACAAGGGTAGGACTCACAAATGGCAGAGTCTAGCAGCACCAGCAGAATTGCAGGAAGTCTTTAGTGTCCCTAAGACTTTAGAAACCAGGAGACAAGCCAGCAAGCCCTTGGAGATCACTTGGAGAGAAGGCAGAGTCCAGCTCTCTATCCAGCAGAGTCGGGGAGCTGCAGGCTGCAGGTCAACAAGCAGAAAAGCAGTCTTTCCAGAAAAGAAGTCCAGACAGAGGTTCAGTTCAGGATCCAGAAGTGTCTGATTTTAGGGGTCAGAGTCCCAGTACTTATATTCAAAAGTGCCTTTGATGTAGGGGGTGACTTCAAAGGAGCTCTCTGAAGTGCACAAGGATCCCTTTCAACCCACTCCTGTCTGCCCGGCTAACCCTGTGGGGTAAATCAGTGCTTCGTGTGTGGACAGGACACTAGTCATTGAAGTGTGTCAGTCCCTCCCATTCCTCCCTGCCCAGGAAGACCAATCCGAATGCAGATGAGTGTTCAGAAGGCAGATGAGCCTAAACTTCCTGTGTTTGTGGCTGTATAGAGGGAATGCACAAAGTGTTGCTGTCACCTAACCCAGACTTGTAGTGGAGACAGGCTGTCAGGCACAAATAGCAGTAAGTACAGAGAAATGTCCACTTTCTAAAAGTGGCATTTCTAAAACAGTAATGTTAAATCCAACTTCACCAGTAAGGAGGATTTATCATTACCATTACAAACATATGAAACATAAAAAAGCTACCCCTCTCTTATCAGGGATTACAGCTTAAAAGTGTATCCAGGAATTCCCAATGCTGGCCTATGTCAGGGGTAGGCCTCAAAGTAGTGTAAAACAAAACAGGCTGTCACTACCAGGATATGCAAGACATAAAGGTACATGTCCTACCTTTTACTTACATAGCACCCTGCCTTTAGGGTTACTTGGGGCCTACCTTATGGGTGACTTATTTGTAATAATTGGGGAGTTTAAGGCTTAGCAAGTAGTTTTAAATGCCAAGCCGAAGTAGCAGTAAACTGCACACACAAGCACTGCAGTGGCAGGCCTGAGACAGGTTTGAAAGGCTGCTTGTGTGGGTTATACAATTAGTGTACTTAGTGTAAGTAGTGTTCTAGTGCACCATTAGCATTTGAATACAGGCCCTGGGCATATGGTATACCACTTTACAAGGGACTTACCAGTACAACAAATATGCCAGGGGACGCTGTTTTTCTTGTTGGGGACTTTGACGGGCCGTTTCTGGGGGCATTCTTCATCCTGCCTGCACCACCCTGGTGGGACTCCAGTCCCAGGGTGCACCTTCTGTTTGTTGCCCGCACCACCAAAGCCCGCTGATCACCCTGGTGGGACTTCAAGTTCCAGGGTGCAACTGGACTCCTTCCCGCTGCTGCAGCCGACGAGGGGGAGGCGTCAACGCCGCACATAAAGCGCTGCCTCATCCCCCGGGGCGTGGGCCGCGCCCGGGCAAACCCTGGGCCAAGGGCGGGCTTGTCCTTGCCAGTCATTGCCCAGAAGAGGCCGGGCTGGGCCTACTCTCTTGGCTCCAACTCAGCCCAAAGGTACTGTCCACTTATCTATTGAACTGAATGCTGGTCAGCTTATGTCCTAGTCGTATTATCGTGAGGGGTTTACCACCTATATGTGTGATCTGGAGGGCAAATAATATTGTGGCATACACAGCCAGGCTTTTAGTTAAGGCATTCTACCTATATTGAGATATCTATTCCGGTTATAGATTTGGGATCATAGGAAATGGGGAAGCGCAAAGCGTTAGACCAAGCTCAGGGAACTTCGAATCCCAAAAAGAAACCGGGGAACAAGGGGAAAAGCACCCTGGAGGAAATCAATAATTTGATAGTGGAAGTAGAAACATTGATTCGACCAGAGCATACACAAGCAAAGAGGCCTTTAAAGAATTAGTCTCCAGGCCTGGTACAATTAGAGGGGAAAGGTTCAAAGGCAAAAACGTTAGGGGTGGGCCCATCGGGGAGAAAACCACCAGTGAGAAAGGGGCATTCTTCCATAAAAAGATTTTTGTCTACACTCTCAGCGTTAGGCGCTAGGTCAAGGGTTGACTTAAGTAATTCAAACCACTGCAATTCTACAGTACCCTCCATCTCTAACTGTAACAATAGCAATGGTGGACTGTCAGAGCCGGCCATGAGCTCAGATTCGAGACCCCAAAGATCAGAAGTAGCAGAAGCGCCAACCCCTACGCCCAATCCATCTATTATTACGACCAGGGTCACACAAGAAGGCTACATTGATGACCTAAAATCACAGATCAGTAATTTAACGGAGCAGGTCATAGCCCTCAAGACAACAGTCGGCACACTATTGGATACCCTTAAACTGGTGGCACATGACACCACAAGTATGAAGTACCAATTGCCTAGGCTTCAGAAGATCATGCCAAAGGAACAACACATTTGTAACATGGCTTCGAACAGTAGGGCTATTCACAGTAACTTAATAGATCCCCAACCATCAAGAGTGGATCGTCTTCCACTTCAACAGGGCATCGTACACATGATATTTGAGATAGACCTAGTGGAATTGGGTACCAGCGTTTAGAATTTTTGGATAACCATCTATACCACCCTAGAACCACTCATCCGATGAGGACAATGACACAGGAAGCACACTCCGTCTATGAACAGCCAAAGGTGCCTAACCCAAAAAGACTATTTTTTTTTAACTAATGTCCCAAAATGTACACCCAGCCTAACTAAAGAAGATGAACATTCCCTTAAACAAATGCACACAGTGGTTCAGACATGTGAGGAAGTGTAGATCACTTATTAGGGAAGACATAATTTACGCTAAAAGATTCTCCGAACCCGACTCTGATTTGGAATATGTCCAACTCACATTAGTCAGTGCTGAATTGGTGGATAACCTAGTGACCTTTGACATCCGGACCTCACATATGAATCCCACAAAAATCAGGATGAAGTATAACCCCCCGGATTCATCAAATAATCTTAGAACCAGTAAATCTGTTCCAAACCACATTGAGGGGTCTCCCCTACGCGAGGTAGATTAATGGTTGTGGAATTCTCTCCACCAGCCTCAATCGGATCAAGTTTTGGTGACTGGTGATGAGGTCTCCGGTAGTCGGCCATTTCCCCGTAATAGTAGATTAGCCGATCACCCAATCCCCCCCCCCCCCATGGATAAAGAAAGTAAGGAGGGCAACTCATGTGAATCAATAGGACTCATAGAGCTGTCATTCCCCCTGGAATTAGCCCAGCTATCATATATTTCATGGAACATTGCGGGCTTGCAGTCAAAAATAGAATCCTTGGACTGGTCTGAGTTAATTGAAGCCCAAGACATCTGCATGTTCCAGGAAACATGGTCCATAAACCCTATCCATCGTCCAGGCTACCTCAACTTCATAAACCGGCAACCCAAGGACAGAGGGGTAGACTATCAGGAGGGCTAACAATTTAGGTAAAACAGGACTCTCATTATAGAATCCAGGAAGTCTGTATTGATAGCCTGGATATCATGGCCATTTGTTTACTGACGAGCTCTCACGCGCAGATAATAGTCCTTAATGTTTGTGCAAGAGGTCTTTTAGGTGGAAGGCTGTCTAACACAGTTTCCATTCTAGAGGACTTCTTGGAAAGTAAGTCTGGAACTGCACAATTTGTAATTGCAGGGGATTTCAATACCACCTTTGAACCCCTTGATCAAGATGAGAGTAAACTCACTGAAGAGGAAGATGCACAATGGAGCAGCCCCACCTTGGAGCTGCCCCCAATCAAGATATGGACGGAGGCAGCATTACAACTTAAAGCATTGTGCATGGAAAGGGGTATCAGGGCAGTTAATTGGAGAACTCATTCAGATAGAACAGGCTTAAATACATTTAGCAATGGCCTGAGTATGAGCCGTATTGATTATATTTTTATCAACTTGGAACATTGGGCTTCCCTCATTGACATGGAGGTACAAGAAAGAGTAGAAAGTGATCACAATCCCCTAATATTAAAAATGAAATCTCCAGGACTTAACTTGGTCCCAAACCAGACAATGCAGTGTACAACAAACATTACCTTGTTCTGTAACGATATGAGGAGGGTTAAATGGAACAAAATAGTGGAAAATTAACAAACGCTCTTAGCAATAAGGGCAGATGTTACCAATAGTCTGGCAGAGCTTCAAACCGCCACTACTCAGGTACAGTTAAATAAAAACATAATTAGAGCTCATGAAGATCTATTTGGCAAAATAGAGACATATTTTTTAAAGCCTCTCAGACATCCCAGTAAGTTGAAAGAGAAACAAGCCAACTGGTATAACAAGGCTTGTAGAGAAGCATATAAGTAAGTGGCGGCAGCCACTATAAAAAAAAACGCAAGAGGTATAAAGCCACACAGCTGAAAGCTAAAAAAGACTGGGACGAGCAGAGATGGCAAGATCTTTATCAGTGTCAAAATATAAAGGAGGTACCCTGATCCTTGGAAAAGGGATGGGTATAGATGCACAAACAACACAAAAGTTCCCTTTTCCTAAATTTGAGCACGTAAAATCTAGAAACAACTGGTACTGTAACCAAACTAGCTTACCAGATACAATCAATCCGTGATCTAAATGAGATTTAATTAAATAGATTTCCAGGTTGCTAAATTACAAACTTGTAAATGAGACAATAAAACAATTATATAAAAATAGAACATACAATCTGAAAGGGAATGCTGTATAGAAAGATTTTTTATTGTTGTTGGCAAAGACAATTTTTTATACAAAAATATCAAACAATTTACCACGAACGATTAGCCAATTCACACTGTTTGTGCATATATTTAAAAACATTTGTCAATTTATAAACATTTTAATAAAATACATTGTTAAATCTTTCTATACAGCATTCCCTTTCAGATTCATTTAGATCACGGATTGATTGTATCTGGTAAGCTAGTTGGGTTACAGTACCAGTTGTTTCTAGATTTTATGTGCTCAAATTTAGGAAAAGGGAACTTTTGTGTTGTTTGAAGATCTTTATCAGGCCAGCACAGGGAAAAACCTCAATTTTTGGCAATTGGTCAAATGGGGGAGAGGTGGGCAAGTACCGTCCCCGCAAAAACATGTAGCCCCAGATATGTGGGTCTCATATTTCTCGCCGGAATTCGCTGTAGATGAAGAGGGGGAAACCGGAAAGCTATTTCAAATTCCGCCACATGATTTAGCATTGCATTTTAACATAGGGGAGGTTGAAATAGCGCTGGGTGCAGTTACTGGAGGAAGATCCCCGGGCCCAGACAGTATCCCGGCTGACTTATTTTTGTACGAGTGGGGCATTTGGCAAAAGAATATATTGCTGTTAGCTAACGCAATAGCTAGTGGAGCTTCCATTCCTGAATCTTGGCGGGGCGCAGAGATCTTAACAATCTATAAAAAAAGGCGACCAATCTAGCACCAGCAACTATAGGCCAATAAGCCCTATTGATTCTATACAAAAGAAAATGGCAAGATTGGTGTTGAAAAGAATTCAGGAATTGATCGTCGACAATGATATATTGACACCGTTCCAGGCAGGATTCCGTGCCCATGTGAGCACTGTCGATCAGGTCTTCCGCTTTATACTAATATACTGGTGTGTCGTAGTGATTGCAGGAGGTACTATCTACGCTGCTTTTGACTTGGTCCCTCGAAACAAACTTTGTTGGGTCCTAAAGAACCTAGGGATGCCATTAAACCTACTATTCATAGTTGCGAGGCTACATGAGGAGAATTTCGCCCAGGTGCGTTGGGGCATACAGGGCAACACCACAAATCGATTCCCTGTATCTAAAGGGGTCCGCCAAGGGTGTGTTATGGCCCCAACGTTATTTTCCACTATTCATTGAGGGGGTAGTTAACTATTTCACCACCTGCCCGACTGATGCACCTACACTTGCAGGCACCAATATACCCATACTTATGTTTGCAGATGACAAGCTTGTCATCTCGAAAACACAGAGCGACCTGCAGCGGGCATTAACGCGCTTTGAATCTTCTGCAAGGCCCGCGGTCTTGTGATAAACACGAACAAAACCAAATTCATGGTCCTCCACAAGCATGGGGCAATTAAGGGTAGAGTATTTTTAAACAATGAATACCTTGATCAGACTGACGTTTTTAACTACCTAGGAATCACCCTTGGAAAAAAACTTAACTGGAAACCCCAAATGGAAATCATGGCCTTAAAGCATCGCCAATTAGCAGGTGCATTGCTGAAAGAACACAAGTCCTCATTAACTAAGCCTATAAGCCCAGTTTTGAAGATTTACAACACCAAAGTCACAGCTTCTGTACTCTATGGTGCAGAACTATGGGGCTATGACAACCTGACACCATTAGTTTTAGCCCAAAATAAATTTATGAGAGGCATCGCTGGTCTCCCGCAAAATACTCCGCTCAAGCCCCAATACTATGACCCAGGCTGTAATAGATTGGATGACATAGCAAGGTTTCGTCCGATAGCATTCTGGCGTAGACTAAGGACTATTCGCCAGCTATCACACTACGCCAGTGCACTCAAAGATGTCTGGGAAGCTGACACCTCATCTAAGATAACTTGGCTGCAAAAGGTGAAAAACACACTGGTTAACATGGGTTTGAGACATTTATGGGATGACCCAGTGGGCCAACAGTTTCCCTCTAAAAAAGAAATGAAGGAGCTCTTCTGGTCCATAGTAGTAACGAATAGTACCTTGGCCATCGAGAGTGCAACGCTGACAGGCAAATTTATAGAGTTCAAGCCTTGTCCACAGTACGAATCATACTGGGATGTCATATCCAAGCCCAGAGACAGAAGACTCTATTTTCAATTTCGGGTGGGTACACTACCATTGAAATTTCTCACCCACAAATGGCATACTTCTAATGACAAAGAGTAGAAAGTGATCACAATCCCCTAATATTAAAAATGAAATCTCCAGGACTTAACTTGGTCCCAACCCAGACAATGCAGTGTACAACAAACATTACCTTGTTCTGTAACGATATGAGGAGGGTTAAATGGAACAAAATAGTGGAAAATTAACAAACGCTCTTAGCAATAAGGGCAGATGTTACCAATAGTCTGGCAGAGCTTCAAACCGCCACTACTCAGGTACAGTTAAATAAAAACATAATTAGAGCTCATGATGCCAGCAGATGCCATTTGTGTGTAGAATATGAGGAGACCTATTCACGCATTCTATTTGTCTGTCCTGCTTATAAGGCCCCCGGGAAAAATGGTTAAACCATTATGTAGAAATATGGGCACCCGGTCTAGCACTTTTGCATTGAGAATATTGCTGACAAACACAAATGAATTGTGCGCCATGGCAACTGCCAAATTTCTAAGTTGGATGTGGTCAATCCGTGACAAAATGTTAAAGATCACTGTGGCCATCCAATCTAGTAGCCAACAAAAAGAATAAAGTTGGTGCACAATTCGTTAGGCTACTGCTAGTATTGGCCGAGCAATGATCAATGAAAACCTCTGTCTTTGAATAAGCGCTGGTTGCAGTAATGGATGCTCACAGTCACTTAGTGTTGTAAATGCTGCTGTGTATCTGATAGACATGGCTAATAACGTACAATATTATGTAGCTCTTTTTATGGTCCATTGGTCCAAGCACATTTTTATACTATTCATTCAACTGTTCATTTTTATAATACTTTTTATGAAATAGACATATTTTTAATCTTAAAAACAAAATGAAAGTTTTATATATGAGAATATAATGGTTGTATGGTTTCTCTTTTTATAATTAACTTTTTAATTTTTATACGGTCTTGAAGTTCTTGAACCCCAATTTTGAACTTTTGTACATATGTCAAGCACTATGGTTAAAAGGGTGTTTACCCCCCTAACGAAATGTTGAGTGTACTGTTGTGAACGTCTTTTATGATCTTGGTGATAGAAATAAAGATTATGAACTGAATATGCCAATCCCGTATACACCAATGTCATCATGTGTAGGGGCGAAGTACATGCACTTTAGCACTGGTCAGCAGTGGTAAAGTGCTCAGAGTCCTAAGGCCAACAGAAAGAATCAGCAAAAATTGGAGGCAAAAGGCTAAAAGGTGAAGGAACGACCGCCCTAAGGAGGACCGTTCTAACAGGATTGGTATTTACAAACTCCTCTCATTTTGCAGTCTGAGAAATAAAAGGAAAGCACATCATGTGACAGTCTTGCTGGGGTACAGAGTGTGTGAAAAGAAAGGCTGTTCAATGTCATTTTTGTACAAACTACAAAATGTGAATTTCCAGTAAATGAACTGTATGCGTGCAGCAGTTTGGAAGGCAAAAATTAAGCATATTTGTTTGTAATTCTGAAGTGTGTTTGAAACAAAAAATGTAATAGGATCAAGACACTTTACTTGGTGATGCACAAATGATAAATATTGACAGAAACACAATTTCCGCACATTATCGTTTGTAGGCAATATAGTTTTATCAGTAAAACTTTGAGTTTGCGAATGTTGTGGCACATTTCAATAGGAAATGTGCTAGCTGTAAATGACAATGTTCTACCACACGATGCTTTAGTCACATTAAAAAATATCGCCCCCTCATGTCCATTAAAGCTAGGTGGGTCAAGAAAGTTTGTCATTCTAAAAATGTGGGTCATGGTTCTAAAAGGTTTGGGAAGCACTGGTTTAACCTGTCTGTTCTGTATGACTTTCTTCTCTTTCACTGTGCCTGGCCTCTTTCACTTCTATAAGACTTACATTTCTCATCAAACCCAAAACTCTGTTTTTTCATTTCCTCACATCGCCATCCTACCTGTGACTTTCTTCTCTTTCACTTCCTCATGTCTTACACCTGTCAGTCTTACCTATGACCCTGTTCTCTTTTACTTTCTCACTCCATGCACATGCCGTCCTACCTATGACTGGCATCTTTCATTTAGTATTTGTTGTACACTTACCGTCCTTACCTGCAACTGGCCTGTTCACTTCCTCACATTGTACACTTTTTGTCCCTCTTTGTGACTCTATCCTCTCATTTATTTGCCTTGTATACTTACGGTTTCTACCTGTGACTGGTGTGTTTCACTTCTTCACGTCGTACCACTGTTGTATCTGCTGGTAATGCTGTTGCTTATTAATACATGGTGACGCACATCTGTCATTCCTGCTTGCAACTCTGTCCTCTTTCAGTTTTTTCATGTTATGGACTTGTTCGCTTGTGAGGAACTCGGGTTTCTCTTAACATGGTGTACTGCTTTTCTATGCTTTTGAGAATTTTATACGTCACAGTTCCACAGAAAGGGATCAGCGCAAGAACCAAAATCAAAACACCAGGGCGCAGGCAGTGAGAGCTATTGGGTCCAACTCCATGCATAAACACTGGCAAGCCCAAACGTGTAACTTAGGGCGCAGCCAGTGACAAGTGGCGTGGAGTAACTCCAAATACCCATGTAATCATCATCAAAACAGCACTGCTTGGAAAAGAGACTTCTGGCTGCAATGGCCTGAATGATGTGGAGTGGGGAACCCGCTCTGGTCAAGTGTTGCAGAGAAGCAGACCGAAGCTCCCTGGATTAAGTGTGTGGCTCGGCTCCCTGCCCCAATAACACTGCCCTGTGGGGTTTCAATGCCGGCAGTCTGCTGGTGGAGAGGCGTGACTTCAGCCCTGTGAGACGGGCAGACCTCAGCGGCTCCTGGAGGGGGCAGAGAGGAAGAGTGGCAACCTGCCTGGTCACGTCCGCAAAAAAGTGAGTTAAAGTGACTGCAGGGCCTGTGGAGCCGCCACCAGTCCAGCTCCGTCCAGAATTCATAGAAAATATCGATTACATAACACAGAGGCTCCTTATTAGAGGCTATGTAAACAAACTGTTGTGCCAGCTAGCAACTGGGCTCTGAGATTGGACAGATCCAAAACACTGAGAGAAACTAGAAAGGGAGATCAGACACAATATGGTACCATCAGGCCAATTACTACTGATGGAAGAAATGTGCACAAAGTAAGCAGAGTACTTTAATGGACACTCGCACCTGCTTAGAGAAGATAAGATTGAATCTTACCCCACCAGTCGCTCTGATATCACCTTCTTTAAGGGAAGAACAATCAGAAACCTCATTAGCCCAAATTGTCCAAGCCCAAAACAGAAAGTATCTTGGTTGGTTCCACACACAAAAGGATTCTACAAATGTGGACATTGCACAATATGCAGGATTGCCAAAGATGTCACTTCTTTTAGCTACAACAGTATCCCCACGTATTGCATTAAGGACAATATTAATCGTGCATTATGAATTATGGTATGCCTTGGTATGCAAATGCAATAAGATATACGTGGACAGCACAATTCGACTTACAAGAGACAGAATAGCGGAGCACTTTAGGGCAGTCAAACAGGGGGACCCAAAATATCCATTTGCACTACATACCTTGACATGTTAACAGCAAGATCACCATCGGAATTTTCAGTTCCACGGTATTGAGATAGTGCATCAAGATAGATGAGGTGGCAACCGTGAACTACGGCTTAGGAGACAGAAAGCACTATGGATAATGAGATTGAAAGTAGGGGAGGAAGGTCTCGACATTGACCATTAACTCCATTACTGTCTGGGGGACCATTGGTGACGACTTTAATTTTTAACAATCTACCGTATTTCCCCGTAAAATGTAGTGTTGTCTATATCCTGTTTAATGTACATGTTAAATTTGTAATAGTTACGCATATTATGTGGTGATATGCTTGGCAACACACAACTACACTATGCACATGAACGGATTTGTATCTAATGACATCTGTGAATAAGGAATCTGAGCTGACCTGTTCTTGTATTCCTTTCCATGTCCTCTGCATATATCTTTATGACTATATCTTTCACTATATTGTACACTTTACATATACTTTACCTCTAACTCCTCACTACATTTGAGAAAGAAGTTTTAATTTAGCTAGAGGTATACAGAAATATAAATATTTACATGACCCCCTACTCTTGTGGTCCATTTACAATAGTGAGTCTGTTGCTGTGTGGTTAGTAGCTGGATGGCAACTCACTCTAGTATGATATTCACATTCAATATTTTAGCTTGCTCTTTTGTTACAAGATGGCGGCTGTGGTAGTTGATTGTGACTGCTACCACCGTCGAGGATTACTATGGCAACCACGCCAGGTATTAAGAACGAACACTGAAGAGGAGACGAGGACTCCAGGAGAGTGTGGAGATAACACACTGCTGAAATGGCAACCGCGGACCTACGTAGTTAACCGATCCATAGCTTACAGGATATTATGTTTTTCTAACGGTGTCGGGATGATGACTGTAAGTGTATTTAACACATGAAGGAAATTTGGGGACACGAGAAGTGTGAGTATAATTATTGTTTAAATAAATTCCCACATTTTTGATAGTCCGTAGCAAATTACAAATATGGCGGCCGCTGTGTTTCCGCATGATATTCGTCCACTTGCAAAACTTTGCAAATTAACTCACATGATGACTATTATCACTATAATGTAGAAGGGCTCCTCTTAATATGGCGACTGACTGTGTTCACTTGCTAGTCCGTCCTTTAAACATAGCCGTTTAGCACATGGATATTGGTATAAATAGAGTTCCAAGATGATGACTGTGCTGCACGCCAGTCGGAGCCCTGTGACACTCCATGAGTATTATTCCCAGGTATGGGACCACACTGTATGATTTTAATGTTACATGCACCACTTTATGGTATTGCACCTAAATGTATGGCCACCCGGATGCATAAGATTCATATACAGTTTGTTTACACTGGGGCACTTGTATTGGTGATGCATGAATAACATTTGGCGAGTTAAACATGCAAACTAGGGTGGTGAATTTTATTTTAGAAAATGGAAAGCACATGCTATATGTATATCGATAAAACTCTGTCCTGTCACCACGCCTACTAGGACATGCAGATGAATATTAATATTTTAAACACTGAATCACTGCTGCATGTGAGATAAGTCACCCATCATGTCCAAATACCGTGCAATAAGGTGTGGAAGATGCCATAACAGACAATAGTAGGCACTTATTATTTGTGGATGTATGTGGCACACTTGGAGAGTGCATTGCTGGGGGATGCATGCTTTAAACTCATGCTGGGGTAATAAGCATTACATCCTCGTCCTTCCCTCCATTACACACGAGGCATTCCTGCCTCGCCAGACACCCATACCACGTGATGAAATCCGTATTCAAAACCCCCCCACCAACTTCCTGTTTTTTTCTTTGTCTCACCTTCGTTGAGGCGCGCGTGCCAGCCGTGTGCGGTGCTGCGGTTGTTTCATGGAGCATTTTTCCTTAAATTTTTTGATCGGGCATGGCGGGCCGACCAGGTCTTCATTGTGGCCTTCCCTCGCTGCGTCTGGGGTCGCGGTGCGCTCCTGGCAGCAGAGCGGGCTGAGTCCGGATGACAGGGTCACCGGCTCAGTGTGGCTGGGGCTGAGCTTCCGGGTTGGAGGCCGGATTGAGAAGCGGCAGGGTGTGGGACAGCACAGCTCCTCAGCTGTCAGTTTCTGGATTCAGTGCACAGTAAGGGCCTCGAAAAAGGCCACTTTTTATCATGTTTTTCTCTCCATCGTGTACATTTGAGATTGGAAGATTGTTAGACCTTTGATTATTGGAGGCTGGGGTTCCTTCCCGGTTTGTATATACTATCCTTGTTGGTCATATTGTGGGGGGGTTATGCCTATATCTGTGTTTCCCTGCTAGATTTACTGTGTATCATTATGGTGGGGAAACTTGCATCCAAGCGCAAGCATGTCCTGTCTTCTTCTGACGATGATGATCCCATTCCTGCTCGCCGGAGCAGGTCCAGGTGTCCAGTCGATTCTTCTGCCCTACTCTCAGCCTCTGAGGTTCATGACTATGATTGAGGCTGCTGTGGCTCGTGCTCTGGATTCCAGGGTTCCATCCAAGAGAAGGGGCTCTCGTTCTGCGGTGGGTCCAGTGGATTCGCCCTCTGACTCCTCCTCGGCATCTGAGGCTGGCAGTCCTTCTACCTCTACGGGGAATTTGTGCGCAGGGAGGACGTTCCGGATATTCTGCAGCATATCCGGGAAAACTTGAGAATTGTGCCTTTTTCATCTTCTGATGGGACAGGCATTTTTCCCCAGTATGTTAAGCCCCCTGTTTTTGCTATGCCCTTTCATGGTTGAATCAAGTATCTGATCTCTGGTGAATGGCGTGATCTGGAACGCTCTTCGGTTCCACGCTTTCTACAAAAGCTGTATTCTCTGGAGGAGGGGTAGGACTCTCTTCCTGACTCTGTTAAGGTAGACGCCATGTTGGCCTCTCTGATTGGTCGTACGGCAATTCATCCGGAGGATTGTTCTCCTGCGGATGCTACGGGCAAGAACGTTGATGGGGCTCTGAAGAAGGCTTTCTCTGCGGAGAATTTGACCTTAAAGGCTGATATTTATTCTGCGTATGCTTCTCAGTTCTTGGTGTCGGACTTTGAGAAGTTGGCCACGGCAATTCAAGAGGAGACTGATTGCTCTGACTTACTGGTTCAGATGGAACAACAGGCGAAATTATTGGCAGACATATCTTCGGATGTCCTGAGATCTTCTGCCAAGGCGTCTGGTTCCATGATATTGGCAAGGAAGAATCTGTGGATGCGGTACTGGAAGTTGGATTTCTCCAAAACGTCCTCTCTCCTTAAGATTCCATTTGAGGGTAAAATGCTGTTAGGGAGCAGCTGGACAGCTTGATTACCAAAGCTTTCAAAGATCAAAAGCATGCTCTTCCCTACAAGGGGAAGGCTTCTTCCTCTTCCTACTCTCGTCGCTTTTGGAATCCTTCTTCCTTTCATTCCTCCTGTCAGACCTCCAAGCCCTTTTCGGAACGTCGACGAAAGTTCCAGCCGAAAAAGTCTTCTTCCTTGGCAGGCGCCAAGGGTCAACCTGATTCCTTCAAGCGGAAGTCCTGACAACGATTGCAGGGAGGCTTCAATGCCTGTGGGCAAGAATGAATGAATGAAATGTCATTTATAAAGCGCGATGGCTGTTGTGTTTTCTGGAGGCTTGGAGTCAGGATGTGAGGGATCATTGGGCTTTGAACATTGTCAGGAACGGCTATCATATAGACTTTGTTGCTCTGCCTCCCAGCTGGGGTACCATCCATACTCCTTTCCCCAGGGATCTGGGGAAGATGCGGGCTCTACTGGATGGGGTTCAGGCTCTTCTAGTAAAGAAGGCGATCGTTCCTGTCCCCCTGGAGGAGCAGGGAATGGGTTGCTATTCCATTCTTTTTCTTGTTCAGAAGGTGTACCAGTTCTGGACCTAAAGAGAGTGAATGGGTGGGTCAGACCATTTATTTCAAAATGGTTACTTTACAGTCCATAATTTCGTTGGTAGGTGTCCAGGACTTTGACATCCATAGACCTCCGGGACGCTTATCTCCATGTTCCAATGGATCGGGATCATCAGAAGTTTCTGTGTTTTTCAATTTTGGACTGCCACTTCCAGTCCGCTGTGTTGCCATTCGGGCTGAAGTCCGCTCCCCAGGTCTTCACAAAGCTGTTGGCTCCATTGGTGGCTTTGGCTCACGGTCAGGGGATTTTTCTTCATCCTTATCTCGACAACTGGTTGGTTCTCGCTCCCTCTTTCATGTTGGCTGCCAGTCACACAAGGGTGGTTCTGGACATTTTGCAGGAGCACGGTTTTGTTATTAATCTGGAAAAATCCTGCCCTGTGGCGATTTCCTCTGCCCGATGCATTACTCTGAGTCCTATTCCCTCGCATCTATTCATTACATTCCTCCCTCCCTCCCTGGTAGTCCAGGCCAACCTTTTGGTATGGTTTCGGATTATGTGGTATTACAGGAAGTTGGAGGGTGGTGGGGGGTTTTTGATTACGGATTTCATCCTGTGGTATGGGTGTCTGGTGAGGGAAGAATGCCTCGTGCGTAATGAATAGAAGCGAGGGAATAGGACTCAGAGTAATGCAATTATCGGTCAGTAATTGATGCATTTACATGGACATACTTATGCATATTGTTGGAGAAGGGAGATGCATTGTATTACAGTGACGGGACAGTTTATTATAGAAGAGCGACCTTGTGCCTCCACATCTCGAAAGTGCTGAATGTGAGCTGAGATAGAGATAGATACATATGATTTTGTTGATTTGTTACTGCCCTGGCGCGTACTAGTAATGAAGGGTATGATATATATTTTAGGATTGACGTATTAGATATTTGGAGACTTTGTCATAACAGACCCAGCCTTGATTTATTCATGATTAGGTAAGCAGATATCGCGACAGCTATTTGTTCATTGGTGGTAGATCTGTAATACTGACTACAATTCTTTTCAACTGTTTGACACACTTATGGTAGATTACGTTTCTGTCCTCTGGGATACATTATTAGTGAGTGCCATTGGCAACTAGACCTATTTTAAGTATAAAGTAAAATGAGAAATGTATTTCTTGATATTTCACAATATGATTTCTTGTCCACGTGGTGATTGGGTCAGTGTGACCCAGGTGATGGCTCTCTGGTCACTTCATGTCCAGAGATAACTTTTAAGGCATTTATGTTTATCATTGTGGCCTTGATGAAGTCTGCTGCCACATCTGCAGTAGAGATGAAACGTGTTGGCAAAGAATTGCAAGACGTTTTGGGAGAAATAAAAGCGGTTGGTGAAAACGTACTACGGAACTCAATGTTGACTCATTTTAGAGCGCTTGAAATTTTTGCTTGGAAACAGTGAAGGATACCATGATTTCTTAATATTTCAGATGTAAACTTTCACATTGGCTCTTGGTCAACAGTGTTTTGTTCGGTATTTTTTTTTTATATCATTCTCTTTACGGAAAATATGGATACAGTTGAGGGGAGAGGCCAAGTGGCCAAAGATGGTGGCTGGGTTTTGAGAAGCTCCATACCAGTCAAATAAACATCCTACACTATCCTACTCCCCGACACCGGCAATTGAGTAGTCACTCGCGTATCTGCCCCAGTGCATGGAATTTGGCCCTTGGGGTGCTGTAGATCGGCAGCCTTGAAGGCGAGCACCAGCGAAATAGCCAACAAAACAGTGCTGGTGGGAGAAGAGACTTCTGGCTGCGATGGCCTGAATGATGTGGAGTGGGTAAGCCACTCTGGTCCGGTGTGGCAGAGAAGCAGCCCAGAGCACACAGAATTGTGTGTGGCTCAGCTCCCTTCCCTAAGAACACGACCATGCGGGGTTTCGATGCCGGCAGCCTGCTGGTGGAGAGGCATGACCTCTGCAGCACTTGGAGAGGCAGAGGGAGAAGGAGCATCAACCTGCCAGGACATGTCTGCAGAGAAGTGATTGAAAGTGACTGCAGTGCCTAGGGAGCCGCAGCTAGTGCACGAGTATCCGGAGAGCAGAGGCGCGCACAGTGTCCTGTTGGAGGAGCTGTCTCAGCGATGATCGGAAAGGAGCCTCAACTGCGAGGTCCAAATCGGAGGCCCCCTGAAATAATTTCCTGTTTTCTGCTGTGCTCATACCCCCCTTCTGATAGGAGAGGGACTATGAGGTGAGACTCTGAGGACACAGACAGCCATGGCAGCATTGCCCTGGTGTGTTAAACCACGTGATCCTATGCTTATAGAGGAATTGGCAACAAAGAGCTGGGAAATGGCCATTAAAGAACAGTGCTGTTATGTGCATGGGGTTAAAAACCTGGGCCCGAACAACCTGACAACTAGAGAACACTCCCTGGCATACGTGAGAGTGGACATGGAGGCCTAGAACTTTGGTGGTTAGAAGTATCAAGAAGTGGCGACAATAGACACAAAGTAGTTAAGACTAGGCCCAGAGGCTCTTGGTGGCCTCTCCTCATGTAAGGGAGACCCCAGAGACTGCAGATAATATGATGAAGAACAAGAAATTTGCGTCCTCCAGCCAGTGGAAGACTGACGAATGTGCTACGCCAACCTCCTCAATTGAGGGGACTAGAGGGGGTTCCTCAGCGGGGCCGGCCCCAGATGGGGGTGAAGCTGTGTCATCCGCCATGATCCTATAAGCTATTAAAGAGTTGCACAAAGACCTAGACGAAAGATAGGGGGTTTTAGGCAAGAGTCTTCTCTCTTCTCCGCTAGGACCTTAGATACTTATCTGACTGCACTACAGAGGCCGAACAGCATAGAAGCAGAGAAGACGAGGTCAGTGTCTCTGCGAAGGAGCAGAAAACCCTGTGGGACCTGGCAGACCTCCTAGATAGACAGGTTGAGGATGCAAAGGACAGATCCTGGAGGAACAATCTTCGACTGGTGGGCTGCCTAAGGGGGCAGAGAGTTTGTGTCCTGAAAGGTTTCTCACTAACTGGTTCAAATCTTGGATCCGGACACTGAACCTTTGCAGTGCTTTGTGCTACAAAGTGCACATAGGGTTCTGGTTCCGATGCCCCTGTTGGGTGCCCGCCCAGGCCCATCATAGTGTTCTGCATTCAGGGGCACAATCCTACGGAGGGTGCGCCAACACGCAGAGTCTGTGCCTTAACGAAAATCCTTATCTTTCCAGATTATGCAACCAAAGTTCAACATCAACGGAAATCGTTTTTAGGGGTAAAACAAAAATTGAGAGCGATGCAAATCCACTATGTTGCTTTACTCTCCCAAACTTAAAGTCCATTTTCAAGGTAAATCTATCTTCTTTATGAACCGGGAATCAGCATGGGAGTGGGTGGAGGAAGGGAGGGTGATTCCCCCAAGTCTACCGCAGAACCAATGATGACTTTGAAAGGAGGAATGGCAGACGACCCCCCCCCCCTCCCAAACAAGCAACGAAATATGCAGAAACGAACAACTGACACAGGCAAAGACTCCTCCACTGAGGGTTCCAGCAAAAAAGACTTGCATCTGCCTGCAAACATGAGAAATTAATCTTGATACAGGGAAGGTGGTTGGTACTGAGATGGGTTGCTCTTCATCACTCAATTATACTAGCCAAGAGGCATAGGCAGGAGCTCACATAGTTGCAGGTACCGGTCTGACGAGTGAGGCATCGGAACTCCCCTTGCCCCCTGCTATAGTAGACTGCAACAACTAACCACAGATTTATAGAAGAGTTAAGATTGTTTATTAAGGGGACAACCGATACTTCATGCTCAGAAGTGTGGAAGGGGGGTGGGGGAGTTGGGTTTGGGCTTGACTTTAACTTTCGCACAATACACATAGTCCTCTTCCTATATGGGTTCACCTATGATCTACCTTAAACCACTATGATGCAGACTGGTAAGGTTCTTTCTCATAAGTTGGTCTCATGGAATGCAAATGGGCTGAATGATAGTTAGCAGGGGTGCAATATTGCATCAGGCGCATAAAATGGCCTGATGATAGTACTACTGCAAGAGACCCATCGCCATGGAATTAATGCGACTTTCTGGGTCACTATGGTTTTAACAGGGTCTACCACGTAGGATTTACCCGTGGGTCCCAGGGAGTGGCTATCTTGCTCCACAAGTCACAACCTTTAGCGGTTGTGGATATTGCCACAGGTCCATTGGGGAGGTATATTCAAATCACAAGATCAGTGGAGAATCGATGAAAGGCCAAATTTGGTTGATTTAGTGTATACTTCAAATCCACCCTGCCTCCCCATCCCTCTCCCCCAGCCTGGTGGAGTCAACATTGATGGAATTGACACAAATTATTGCAGCTGCCCCTGTAGGTAAAGTCATCATAGGAGGGGACTCAAATAATTTAATGAACATACAAATCGACACCAAAGACACGAGTGAGGGCACTAAAACAATGGGCTAATGCATTGGGCTCAATGATGTGTGGAGGCCCAGGAACACACAAACATGTAATTAAACACATTACTTCTACTCACAGAACTCTTATTCATGCCCTGACTGTTTTTCGCTTTTTAAATATTGGCGGGTGTTAGACCTGTCAGCCATAAGGTGATCTTCCCTCAAACCTTTTGCCTTAGTCCTCTTGTTTTTGCTGAATTCATTTTTGTTGGACTTAGGACTCTGCACACATTACTAGTGCTAAAGTCCTTGTGCTCTCTACCTAAAACATGGTAACATTGGCTTACACCGAATTGGCATATTTAATTTACATGTAAGTCTCTATTAAAGTGGTACTACCTGTACCCAGGGCCTTGTAAATTAAATGCAAGTAGTGGGCCTGCAGCACTGATCTTGCCACCCACTTAAGTAGCCTTTAAACATGCCTCTGGCCTGCCATTGCAGCCTGAGTGTGCAGTTTAAACTGCTATTTTGACCTGGGAACACAAACCTTTCGCCAGGCTTAAACCTTCCTTTTTAATACATAGGTCACCCCTAGGGTAGGCCCTAAACAGCCCATAATGCAAGGTGCAGTGTATTTAAAAAGTTGGACACCTACTTTTAGCTTTATCATGCCCTGGTAGTGAAAAACTCTTCAATCCATTTTTTACTACTGCGAGGCCTACCTCTCCCATAGGATTACATTGGGTTATCTTATTATATTCAATAAGTGATACGTTTCAATTGGGAGCAGGTAGGAAAATTGAGTTTACTCTCTAAAGGATTGTAATTTAAAACCCTCTTTAATGGTAAAGTCGGATTTTAAGTCCCAATTCTAAAAATGCCACTTCTAAAAATTGGCATTTTCTTGTCCCAACCCTTTGATGCCTGCAGCCCATATCCTGGATCACATGACTAGTTGTAGCTGGCAGTTGGTCTTTGTGTATTACTCCCAGACAGTGAGACAAAGGGGTAATAGGTATTGTCAGGATGGGCCATCTCTGAGGGGAAGAGGAGCAGGAGGAACTGTCACCCCACTCTATTGCACATCACAAAGTCTCTGCCTCAGCACATTCACAAAGGGTTTCACACTAGTCTTTTGTGCCTCCTGACAAGCTGGAGCCAGAACAGGTAGGAAGGAAATTGCAGTCACTTCTGTAAGGGGGAGGACTCTAGAAGCTTCTCCCACTTCAAAGTGGCCACCAGGTATAAATAGTGGACCCTCAGACCCAACTCTTAAGTACGCTTCTCCACCTGTGGAAGACTCAGAAGGACTGCTATGCTGCTGCCTCAGTGAGAAGGTCTGGACCTGCATCTTGAATCCAGGACCACCAGTTTCACTCTAAGGGTTAGTTCACTGGCCTCCTGATCAGAGCCTCGGGGACAGAAAAGGCTCCATCCATCTTGATCCTTGCACCTGGACTCTGCCTGCTGGTAGTCCTATCCCCCAAAGTGGTGCTCCTTCAATCCTCGACCCTTGGAAGTGTGGCTAAACATGCTCTGCCAGACCAGCTGGGGTTTCTACCGGAACGATGCAGCAAAGCGCAAACCCGCCACAGCTCTTCACAACACCTCATTGGAATCAACGCAGTCTGACAAAGCCACGAAGCAAGCCTGCACAACAGCCCTCGCAGATCATCAGAACTGCCGCTGTGCAACACATCCTCGACGTGGACCTCGAAACTCCTCAGCGGAACCCAAAGAGCCTCGATAGAAGCTGGCATTGCAGCCCTCGCAGCTCATCAGTCACCGCTGCCTGACACATTTACAACGCAAGTCCACATCACAGCTCATGAGAACCATCGATGCATACTCAAAGCGGACCTCACATCACTCCTTGCGACTGCCTTTGTGCGGTGCAGTGCTCCACAACCAGGATTTAAGGTACATTTCTCATCTGTACTAGCTTGGTCCCTGTAAATGGCCCATGCTCCATCGTGGTAGGCCTGAACATGTGACTTTATCATGGTCCAGCGCAACCAGATAAACACAGTTGGCGCTTTGTGCTTTTAAACAGTATTTTTAATTAAACCTTTAAAATTGCATATCTCCTGTTCTACTGGTTGGATTGTTGTTGTTTTGGTGGCAAATAATTTATTAAAAGTTACTCTATTTTTCTAAATAGGTGTGGTATTTTTCTGATGTGGTGTTTTCACTTTATTACTATTTAAGCACTGCACAAATACTTTCCACATTGCAATTAAGTTAAGCCTAACTGCTTGTTTGCCAAGCTTCCAAAGGATTAAGCACAGGTTAATTTGGGGTTTGCTTGTGTTTTACCCTGACAAGACTTGTCGTTGCTGCTTGAGTGGGGTTTCATACCTACCCCCCCCCCCCCAAACCAGGAACCCAATTTCCTACAATGGGGGACCTAGCAACTGTTGTAGGGGCCAACATACTGCCACGATCAGTACCAGATCACGCTCCCATCGAGCTCACATTGGGGAATCTCGGAAGCAGGCACACCAGTCAATGGCACCGCCACCCTGGGTGGCTACTACTGGTTAAGTTCCAGAAGTATTTCAGGGACGAAATAGCAGATTACATGTCATTGTTCGCCACACCGGGGATGTCTCTCAATACCATATGAGAGTCCATTTTGGTGGTGATCCAGGGCAAAATAATATCCTATGTAGCTGGCAGGAAAAGGGACAGAGAACGGGAACAGGCAGCCTTACGGGGGCAGATACCGTGACTAGAACAGGACCAGATAGTGCACCCGGACAAGTGCGGGCGACGTCTCCTGGAAGCTACTAGACTGACCTTCAAACTCTGTCTGCTGGCCAATGCAGATCTCACAGTGACGTAACGTAGAATATATGAACTAGAGGATAAAATGAGGAAATTGATTTACTGGCTTGCGAACATAGTAGAATATAGATTTATACCGAAGTTAAGAAGGCCTGACAGGGGTGATCTTTATAGCGTGCAAGAGATCGCTGATGTATTCGCAAGTTATTAGGAGTCACTCTACCAATCACACCCACAATAGTTGCCACAGCAGCAAATACTGATAATCAAGGATCTCATAATGCTGACATTATTGTTAGCCACAGAAAGGATCTAGATGCTCCACTTATGGTGGAGGAACTGATGCTGGCTGTACAGGGCATGCCTTCGAGTAAGACCTCAGACCCTAACGGGTTTCCCATTGAGTTTCTCTATTTGGCCATGCAGGACCATAAGTTATACACGCAATCACAGAAGAGCCATTAGTCAGTGGATCTGTTTATGACAATGCTCTGAGACTGGCCATCAACTGTGACTTTGGGAACATGAGTGATCAAATGATACAAGACCAATTAATAGTGCAATGAAAAAATAAAAGAATGCAAGAGAGACTTTGAGATGCCAGAAAGCCAGCTTTACAAAAAGCAAAAGTAATTCCAAAAATAGTCGAAGAGTCAGGTCTTTGAAATGAAAGAGATGAAACAGATGGACACTTGAAGAATGTCTAAAGTTCGTATTATTGAAAAGAAAGAGTGTGAATGCAAAAGCTTTTAAAAGTGGAGAGAAAAGAAAAAGGAATTCCAGATAGAACAGCAGGAGGCAGTAGAATAAGTGATGTGCAACCTAAATCTACCTACAAAGGGTGTTCTGGGTGTGTTAAAGGTGTGCTACAGAGTTTATAGGGTTTTATGCACATGGAAAGTATAGCTGTAGATGTGGGACAAAAGATCACTTAGTGATAATATGCAAAGATTTGTGTAAATTGTGAGTGCCCAATATGGAGGAAATTGCTGAGGACATTGAGATGGTTTTATGCATAGAGATTAAGGCAGAAGCAAGCAAACACAGACCCAAAGCAAATTGTATGATTGATAAGGAAGTAGAGTTAATGGTGTATGCTGGACCAATGTACACAATAATTCCCCAAAAAGTGTTTGGCCGAAGGTGAAATTGCTTCAGAAGGACATATGCACGGGGGTCGTTTTGAGGCGGAGACATAAGCTTAATTGGTTACAGTATCTCCAAATTTAGATTTAAGGGAGTGGTTGCTGAAGAAATTTGTTTGTGGCTGAGTGTGGATCTGCCATACCGAGGTGGGCGTAACAGAATAAGTATTTGTACTGCAGGATGGGGAAGTCCTCGAGAGTATATTATACAGGTCTCCTAGTGTGTTCCAGGAGAAACTGGGAGCTCTGAGTGGGTACTACATAAAATTAAACTAAAAGAGGGGTCTGTTCCTGTAAGACATAGTGTAGGAAAGGGCCTGTTTTTGACATGGACACCCCCACTTTTTGCCTGGTACTGATGCTTTTTTGATTGATGGTGCACTGTTCCCTGCTAACCAGGTCCCCAGTGCCAGTGCTCTTTCCCTTAAAACAGGTAAATGTTCAATTGTACCACAATTGGAAAGGAGTTTAGCACCCCTATAAGTCCCTAATAAATGCCCCTAGTAAATGGCACCCTTGGTACTTACAACATGGGTACGAAAGAGGGTCCTTAGGGGCTGCAGCATGTATTATGCCACCCTAAGGGACACGCACTCAAACTCATGCAGACTGCCATTGCAGGCTACGTGAAATGGTGCAACCATTTTTAAAACACGACATGGCACACACCATGCCCACACACACTGCATGTGTTTACAATTGTTTAAATTGCATTTATATAGTGCTTACTACCCTTGATGAAGCGTCCAAGAGCTTTAGCTTCCCCAGACCTAGGCAGTGCCACCCCCTGCCCTGGGGCCCATTTGGCACCAGAGCAGGCAGGAAAATTAGCTAGTAAGAAAGTGTCACACTTTCAGGCCAGGCACACCCCTAAGGTGGGCCACCTGAAGTGGACAGTTAAAAAAAGGATTCACCATTTTGAATTTGGTGAAACCAGGAACTGTGTGCCAGGGTTATGCCCACTCCTTACCGGAAGTAGTCATATAGGGGGTGTAGTCATACCAGGGGAAGTAGTCCATTGGCTACTACCTTATACTCCTTTTAACGCCCCTACATACAGTATTTAGGGGTCCCCTCGACACCAGGAAATCAGATTTGCTGGGAACAGAAGAAGGACTCGAGAGCAGTCACCGCAAGAACAGATGACGTAGCTAGAACTTGGCACCAAACCCTGCCTTGCTGCTGGAACCTTGACAGTTGCACTGACCCGACTCGTCCAAAACCTGTGTATCCTCCCAAAGCTGTGGAGGACCATCCAGCAATTTCAACAACCAAGCAGCGTCTCCCTTGGGGTGTAGGAGCCATCTCCCTGCATCTGCAGGCCCTGAAAGCAGCTGTCCAGTAACCCGTGCTGTTGGCCATCGGGCCCACCATGGGAGCAGCGTGACAGGAGGAGGTCCCTGAGGCTCTAGGAGGTCAGACCGTTTCTACAGTGAGTTTCAAGAAGCTAGACCCTCTACACCAATACCCTGACTACCGGGGCACTTGTGCCCACCAAGTCTTGTTTGTGTCCAGTCTGAACACCACCACAGCCAAAACTTACCTTCACATCGAGGGACTTCATAGAGACACAAGCTCCACATCGATAGTGGCCCTGCTGTGTTTCTTTTCCCTCCTCTGCAGGTATACTGAGAACCGTGAGATCCTCCAATGCTAAGTGGCCCGCCAGCCAGCACCTCTGCACCCGAGCTCCGTGGCCCAAGTGCACGTCTTCTGCCTGTGTCCCCTTGGCCTAGGGGTCCCTATGAACTGAGCTCCCCTTTGGCTACCCCCAGACGTGTCCCCAAGTCCCCCTTTGCAAACTCTGTTTTGACCGGTCCCTTTAAACTTTGACAGCTAACCACATGTGAAGCTACCGTTACGACCAGCACCTCTGCACCCGAACACACCCGGGCAGGTAAAGCCAAACTGCTGGTGGTACTTTGGACCCTGGTCCCCAAGCACCTTAAATCGTAAAGGGTTCCATCTACAACTGTTTGCAAATACCTGTATGTAGTACATGTCTTTTCCTCCCATAGGATAACATTACCGCATTTAAGGCTCATGCCTCAAATCTGACAGCTCTATCTTTTTCACTGTATTCCTTGTAAAAACAATAATGCTTAAAATACTTACCTGATCCCGAAGATCTTGGTGTCTAAAGCTATATAAAATACGATTTATTCTTCTAAATTGGTTTCGGATTTCTTATTGAGTGTGTCTCGCATTTATTGACTCTGTGTTTTCAACAAATGCTCAACACTCCCCTCTGATAAGCCTAAACTTCTCAACCACACTACCACAAATAGAAGAGTACTTTGGGATTGTTAAAGCAAGCCCCTGTAAGCCAATAAGGATCGCCTGGACTTTCTGCATAGTGTACCTCGTTTTGGCACACCACATAGAAAGCCAGCTTCCTACACATAGTATGAGGAAAATGTATTTGAGAGGAAGGAGTGAATTGAGAAGTATGCTTGAAGATATATATATATATATATATAGAGAGGGAATCATTGAAGCAGCTGAAGCATCCCAATGGCGACTGTTGTCGTTTTTCGAAAAAAAGTTGACGGGCACTTAAGGTTCTTTGTTGATTTAAGTTGTCTTAACCAACAAATCATTGTTGACAGTTTTCCCATGATGAACATCAGTGAAATGGCTTTATTATTAAAAAATACCAAGTTCTTCTGAAGACTGGATTTAAAGTCTGCATATCAACCGATTTGACTCCAATGAAAGTCTAAACCCTTCACTGCATTCATAACAATGGAGGCGGTTTATCAATTTATGAGACTTCCCTTCGGTCTTGCATCACAGTCTAGCGTCTTTCAATGGATGAGGAGTAGCTTATTTAGAAATATAAGCAATGTACATTTCTTTCTAGATGACATTCACAGTTTTGGAGATACTGAAATGGGCCATAACCTTTGGAAGGGATTATTAAGATCTTGGGTGAGGCTTGACTCACTCTTCACACAGACAACTGTCAGTGTGATTTGATTGCAGGAAATTGAATACTTAGGGTACATGGTCTCATATCTGGGTGTTGAGGCAAAAGATGATTTGGTGAGATCCCTCAGATTAGCACAGTCACACCAAGGAATAGATCAACTCTGCTTGTTTTTGGTGTTGATTGAGTATTACTCTAAGTCCATGAGAGTTACTGAGGAACGGTAAGGAGTTTGAGTGGTCAGAAAGGCAGGAGGGGGGACTTTAGAGAACTAAAAATACAACAATACTAAGTCATTTTGATGTGAAATATTTCTACATCTATTTGTGGGAAATACATTTCAGATTAAGCACTGATCATATATAATTGCAGAAGGTTCCGCAACCAAGGGAGCACGCAAAGCAAAGGTTCAGCTAGGCTGGCAAGGTTCACCTCAAGGTTACAGAAAATGACATGAGGTGGAGCATGGGGTTCGATGAAAAAATGTGTTAGCAGACATGCTGTCAAGAATACTATTAAAAGGGAGAATGTGGACTATAAAATGGCCCAGAGTGATTTGCTGGAATGTGTAGTTGCAATTTTAAAGGCTGCTGTAGAGGTTGAGCCTGTATCGAGGGAAGAATGGGAGAGGGCTGCCCAAAATGATTTCAATTGCAAGAAGTGGTAAAGTGCATAAAAGTAGGGTGAAAAGAGAGGGGAATTTGGAGCCCCATTTATGGCGTTTTGGTAAGCTGAAATACAAACTGGAAGGTTCTGAAGATTTGGTCATTAGTGGTGAGAGGTACATTGCTCCACATGAATTAAGAGAGATAGTAGAGTTGACTCACGAGGGATATTTGAGACAGACTTTAACAAAAGGGCATCTTAAATAAAGGTTTAGTGGCCAACGGTGGAGCAGGAAGTGAAAGAATTGTTGAAAGACACAGATTGTGTTCTGAAAGTGAGAAAAGATTGAACGTATGTGGTGAACCACCAGGTCATTATGAATCCGTACTAGGTGCGTAGTGGAAAGTGTGCATGTATTTCATCTGCCCGATTGCATATCAGAATGATTCTGAATGGTATGCGGTAGTTCTCGTGAATGTTTTCTCCTAGTGGATGGAGGTTGAATTTGTAAGAAGTATTACGACTGAATCGGGCGTGGTAGTTTTTCATAGGGTTTTCAGGAGGGAAGGTTGTCCAGAGTTCTTATTCATGGACTATGCAAGTGTTCTTAAACTTGCATGTTGTGAGGCATGTAAGAACATCACTATACAATCTGCAGGGGAATGCTTTTGTTGAACAGATGCATGGCCTGATCAAAGGGGCTATTCAGATGGCACTGTGTAGTAGGCAGAATATTGTGGGAGCTATACAGGAGATGGTGTGGTCAAATTGACACCTTTTTAACTCATGAGGGGAATGAGAACCAAAAACAAAGTAGCTACCACGTTGGTGGGAAGGATGTGGAAGCAGAAACCAACAAAATTCACTACTCGAAGAATGGTAGGATAAGGGCCAGGGATTAGGTTAAGGCGAACCTAGGAATTAAAGGAGAGGATATTAATAAGTTTATGGAACCACTAAAGGTGAAAAGTGATCATGTGTGGCAAGTGGTCTTACATAATGGCTAGAAATGGAATAAGAAGAGAGTTGCTTAGTATTGTTGGACAGGTGAGACGCTTAGGAAAGATGTGTGGTGAGGAAGTGACAGAAAAGGGGTGAGCATGTTGTAATGCTTTCATGATGATGCTAATGAAAGCATATAATGCTTTCATGAGGGCAACATATCCTTGTCATGATGATGATGACAAGGATGTGTTGTGGGTTACAAGGAGCCTGGTTAGGCAAGATGTGATCATGAGAGGGAGACTAGTACAGAGGACAGGAGTTTTCCGCGCCATCCACACAGCAAGCGAGAGGGAGGTAGGGCATGTTGATTACCTGTGAGGTTGCATAATTTTATCCTGTAGTAGTGAAGCAACTTGCTTCGTACCCAGGTCTTTTGTTCTATATTCAGTGTTCGCAGGGATTTCATGTTCATATTAGATGTGGTTGTAGAGAGGGACTGTTTTGTTCCTAGGTCAGTGTGGGTGCAGGTCTCGATGCTCATCCTGGAATGTGTGTATGTAAGCACTGTGACATGGGCTGTGAGGTCACTGGGTTCTGACTGTGGCAGCTGCTTCTGGGCAGGCTTGGTGGCTCCATGGCATTGTGTATTAATAATAAAGACATTTGTTCAATCAGTTTGTTGTGGGAGTTTATCACTAAAATAACTAATAGCAGAAAGAGTGAAGGTGGATACAGAGAGGAGAATGATAGCCAGAAGAGAAGCATGTGATGGGTGAAAGGAGGCACCACACGCTGAGGGTGAGTTTCCACGTCTTTATTGTAATCCACAAAAGTGGGTAGAAACACGACCGACCAGGCGGGGAAACCGCTACAACTGCTGTTCAGTTCTAGCCATCACATTCCAACATCACTGGATTCTAAACCCAGAATCCAGTCCCAACACATCTTCCCCTTTATGTTGATTATAACAAACCTAATTAAAAACAAATAAAACGTATAAGCAACCTGCAAAATAAAAATACACAATGGAACACCCCCATTAGTAATGAAACAGAAGTTTGTGAATTGAGAGAAACTACTGAAATAGAAGTACATGTTGACAACTGCACACAGTCCTAACATTCAGGAAGGACACATGTAGAACACACTACACCTAGTCCTGGAACCTTGTGGAAGGTCTCCTCATGCAGGATGACCCTAACACATGCGTACTCTCGGCACGCACCACACTCCCATCGCCACTCGCAATTACATCCTCACTCCACTGAGGTGATAACCTCTACTTGTTCCACCATTTGTTATCGTCCAGCATAACCACACGGTCCTTGACTCTAAGGACTCTTTTGGGTTTGGAAAAACTTCAACGACCTTTTACCCCAATACCAGGAAGCCGAACCCTGACACAATCTCCAGGTTTGATGGACGAGGTTTGAACCCTTTCCTGCCTCACACCACCCGAATACTTCTTTTGAGAAGCTTCACGTTTCACTTTTACAGATGCAAGATCCCTTTCCTTTACCGAATCCCCCATCCGAAGACCAGCCTGTTTAGTGGCAGGTTCGCACCCCTTGAGGAAGGCCACTGAAAGGAGGCACCACACACTGAGGGTGAGTTTCCACTTCTTTATTGTGATCCACGTAAGCGGATGGAAACACGACCGACCAGTCAGGGAAACCGCTACAACTGCAGTTCAGTTCTAACCATCACATTCCAACATCACTGGATTCTGAACCCAGAATCTAGGTCTAACACCAGGCCTTGGGGGTTTGAAAGGGAGCAGAAACAACACTGTAAGAGTGTTCCAGGTAGCAGAGTTGCAGCGAATTGAGTGTTATTCAGAGCAGAGCATGACAGGGGCAAGTCAGTGCAAATGAACAGTCAAAGGAGCACTTTTGGGGAGTAGGGAGTGACAGGCACTAGGGAAAAGTGGGTAAAGCTAGCCAGTGTGTTTGCATTGCTTGTTCCATAATTCTGTATTTATCTCTGAATGTGTTAGGGCCCTCTGTATGATGGAATGACCCCACTATCACTTTTTTGCCTCCATCCATCCTCTCTCCCATACAGCAAGATGACGCCTGTCCATTTTCCCAACAGACACTCAATCGTGGAGAGATGTTAATATTGGCTCCATCTTTATACAGCCGCTTGTAGAGATCATACGAAAAGAAGCCTCCACCGAGTCCGTGGACGAGCTTTTCCGTAAGGTGGGGACAATGATGACTAATATGATTGAAGCGAGAGGGACATGGTCAAATGGTCAAACAGAGCTATTTTAAGGGGTTTGTGATGCATGGTATAGACCTATTTAGGTCTACTTTTTGGAATGTTTATATGTAAATAGTGTTAGAAACAGCATATATCCATGACCTCGCTGTCATCTCACTTGTCATGTACTCTCTAGGACCCCTCCAACTGTTACCTCTTTTTAACTCCCACCACCTTTCACCTGCACTGCATACCTGACTGCAGCAAAACCTCCTTCAAGGAAATCACATGCTCCCTCCTTTTAACCAACCATATCTTTATCTTTGACTTCAAACATCCAGGCAATTCCTCCAGCAAATGTAACTAGATTGGTCAGACTATGCCATCATCCCAGTCATCATTTCTCCACATGCCCCCTGCGACACCAACTACGCAGCACTGTCGGTTAAAACCTACCAAACCACAATAGTGCTCCTTCATGCGGTTGCACATGAAAATTCCCAATCAAGAACTCGTCAACCTGTCAATCACTAATAACACAAAGTCTGATGTCAAAATATTAAACTACTTCATCCCAGTAGCCATCATCAACACTCACACGTCCATGAAACCAAAGTTTTCCACATTATGATGAGCCCAAGAACTTACAGACTGCAAAATATTTATCAGCAAGCAGGAAAAGAAAAGGCACAAAACCCAAATCTGAGACTGGAATACTCCCACTCCTCACATAGAAACCTCATTCCTAGAGCCAAATCCATCTAGAAGTCCACAATTATGCTGCCTCTTCAGTACCAATAAAGCTATCTTTAAGGTCATCAGGGCTTGATCCCAGACCCAAATGTTACTACACTCTACTGTAAATTGCAATTGATCTATTCCTCACCAAACGAGCAGGTTTAGCCCCACCTCAGAAGCACAAAGCAAGTCATTGACGTTTCTCCCAACCCTCCTTAAAATTTCCTCCTCATACAGACCTTGCTAATAAATGTACAATGCTGGAATCCACCACAAATAGGGACACTATTAGAACAGTGGGTCCAAAAGGTGCTTTACTGGGCAGAAGTGGAGGCAGGGTCAGTATGACCGGGACACTGCAGGGGAAAACGTTAGATTCAGTACACTCCGGAATGGGCAGCGCCCATATAATCATTTAAAGAAATAGCTGACCCTACTGATGCCTCAGAGAATTAGGAGTACGAGACAAGGTTAGAACAACCAAATAATAAACCGAAGACACCAGGGGCAACCGGCATTACCAACCACATGGCAGTAATCTGTGGGAGGTTGGGATTGGACGCCGCCTGCTCCTGGCATACCCCACCCCCACAAACCTATCTTGAACCGAGCTCCTGGTGGAGTCCTGCCAGTGTCATGCATGGGCTGTTAGCAGCAGGTACCCATGGACCTGAGAACATTTAACACGGGCACATGACACAAATATTCACTCATTTAGTTGATTTCAGAAGTTGAAAGTAGAAACATTTGTCTTTTTTGTTGTTGGGAGCAGTATTGACTAACCACTGTATATGCACATGTGTATCTAACAAAGTCTAATATTTGTTTTCCTGTAAAGCATTGTCTCCTCATCTATTATTTTAATGTTATACAAAAGAATATCCCAAATGTTTTTTTTTTAAATGGACTCCCCATTTTCCCATCGAACACCATTAAGCCCAACATTGTCAACACATCCTCTGCACAAAGCATCTTTTGTCATACAATCATAACTGGAAAGATGAAACCTCAACCACAAGGACCCTGCCTCCTACCAACCCACTGATGCTAGTCAAAAGATGTTTGCCTCCCTCTTCCTTGGTTTGGTTTTCCTTCGCCTTTGATGTCATTCGTCACTGTGTGCATCCGCGGAGTGTAGAAGACAGATGGGGGTCTCACCAACACTCTTGTGGCCGTCGTTCACAATGATGGGCCATGAGGGAGACTACCCGTGTCCTGAAAAAAAAATGTAATTCATCCAATCCTCTCATACATCCATAGGTCAGTGATGGTGATCCCACACTTCGAAGAGTCAGTGTTGAGAGTTCATGGGCAGGAAGCTGAGTTTTACCTTCAATTACTAAAAGAGAAGATAATATATAACATTGCAAGAGAAAAGCATTAAGAAGCTGAAGGAGGGTAACTGCAGTATACCAAAGGAATCAAACCTTATGACAGGGAGAGAGAGAGAAACAAAATTTGCAAATGAGAAAAAAAATGAAGTGCCAGAGACAGAACGAATGAGTCCCAGTGATATAATGATAGGTTAAAATAATTAAAAAGGATGACCTAAGGGTTGGAAGACTGGAAGGAAGTATGAAAGAAAGTAAAGGTAAAAACAAAGGATGAAAGAAAAAAAATATTGAAGACGGGAAAAAATTAAAGGTAATTTTAAAAGACAAAGGTATACGAAGAAAGAATGGAACTATGGAGGGTGAAGCGTGCGTCTCTGGGTGAGCCTGCGATCCTTAATAGCCCCAGTGCAGGCTTTTCTGTGTTGGGCCCTAGTTTGTCAGTGGGATTAAAGAGAGGGACATCTCAAGGCATTTAGATGTAGGGGAAGCTATGGTGTTCCGGATTCATGCTCGACACTTTGTGCTGTGCCTTTTTATCCTTGCTGCGGATGAAGGAACCGATATGGTAAGAACTAGGAAGGCTAGTCACCGATCTGAGATGGAGAGGAACATGGTTGGTTATTCTTCGGTGCCGTGCAAAGACTATAAGATCTAATCCAGCTAGCCATCAATATTGATAGTCACCTTCAAGAAAGATGAATGGAACATCTAAAACAATCTCAGTCCAAACCACCTCGAAGACCTGCGTTTAAGATAACACCTAAAGCCTATGATCCTGAAGACGAGCCCATGCAAGTAGGTTTTACTAAAAGTCCTTTGTCTAAGAAAGAAAGGGCAAGATGACATAAACAAGTGATCCGTTTGTACTGAGGTCAGAAAGGCCACCTTCCTAGCTCTTGTCTTGTCTGCCCTGCTCGTCAACCTAAGGAATCGGAACACTAGAAAGCTCGCCCCTAATGCAGGGTATAGAGGCAAGTGTTAATCAGACACCTCTGGTTCCTCTGATTTCGTCTGCCTGCAAGGGGAACTTCGGATTCATCCTCAACATCTTAGTTACTGTTCTTGTGGACTGCAGAGCCTCCAATGCATATATAGATATTCAGTGGGCTTCCAACCATCGGATTCCAGTCCAATAGAAAAACTGTACAGCGTGGTAGAAGCTTTTAAGGGAACACTAGTGGCTTCTGGCCTAGTCACTGAAGAAACTCCGGATCGGTCTTTCTGGATTGCTGCCAATTATGAGAAACTCAACTTTGATTTAATTTCCTCTCCTAGTTATCCAAATTGTGAGAAATTGAGTTGTTGGTTGAAGGAGAAGAAACCCTACCCAGGATTCAGGAGTCAGGATTAAGTTAGAGGCAATGTGTAAAGTATTTATGCAGCACTTAAACAGGAATAAAGTAAAAACACAACCCAAGAAAAATCCAACACCAATTTAGAAAAATATAGCATTTTGTTTTTATAAATTATTTGGCACCAAAATGATGAAAATCCAATCAGTAGAACCGGAGTTATGAATGTTTAAAGTGAAAAATAGCACTTAAAAGATCAAAGCGCCAATCGCAGACTTATAGTCTTGTAAGATCAGGGCAAAGTCAAGTTATGGCCAACAGCGATGGAGCGTGGGTCGGATCCATGAAAAGGATTTGGCCCAGTCTCTGCTTACCTTTGGACCTGAAAGAAATTTTGAAGAAAATGACTGAGAAGGTGAAGTTCAGCTGGGCAAAGCAGCCGAGCTGTCCCAGTAGGAGGTATCGTAGTTGGGGAGCCGCTGGATGAATTTGCGGTGAAGATTCCTTTGTTAGGACTTAGTCTCTTTTTTGGAAGCTGAAAATCTCCAGAGGTGTAAAGCTGAGGGCTCCACAAGGCCAGATACCTCTTCCGCAATAAGCCGCTGAATAGGATTTGCTGCTGTGTAGAAGAACTTAACAGGAGCTGCCCCAGAGTCAACCTTGGGTGGATTGATGACCAGGTAGGTCGTGGTCGCCTCTCGGTTCTCAGAGCACTTTTTGGGCAAAACATCTCCAGGTCCCAAGTTTTGGATTTGGGCTATCAGGACACCTTTTCCACCAATTCCAATGGTCCAGGAATGGAGGTGCATCACTTGGAGGGTCAGGACTCACTCAGGCAGGGTCCAAGTACGTGTTCAAGATGGTTGGAGACTTTTCTGTCCCTGAGGTTCTGATCAGGGAGCCAGCCAACTAGCCCTTGGAGTCACTCTGGAAGTCCTGGGTTCTAGTAGAAGAGAGGGGCTCATGCTGAAGGACATACCTCTGGGGGCTTAGAGGAGTCTTCAGGGAGCAGGGCAGTCCTTCTTGGTGCAGCAAAGCAGTCTTTTGAAGTACATAGCAGGTCATAGGCAGCAGGCAGTCCTCAGAGAGTCCTTCTGCAGGTCCAGGATAGAACTGAAAATTGGGTCTGATGGTCCTGTTTTTATACTCTGTGCCTCCTGTGAAGTGGGGGAAACATCTGGAGGTTTCTCCTCACAGATGTGTCTGGAACTTCCTGCCTCCCTGCTTTGGTCCCAGCCTGTCTGCAGACACATTAGGCTAGTGGGAAGTTCTTTGAGGGCAGGGCACAGTCTTTTGCAGTGCAAGTGGGGCTGTGCACAGCTGCACCCTCCCAGCCTCCCGTAGCCCATCCAGGCACACCTAGTTCCTCTATTGTGCAGCTGTCTGGGAAGAATACACAAAGGCCAACTGCCAACTACACCTAGTCATGCGACACAGGAACTAGTTGCAGGCGCCAAAGGGTTAGGACAAGAAAATGCCAACTTTCTAAAAGTGGTATATTCAGAAATGTGATTTACAATATGCCTGCCATTAAAAAGGGTTTAAAATTACAATTCCTCTGACACCAAACATGACTTTCCTTCCTGCTCCCACTAAAAGTTAACACTTATTACATGTAATAAGGTAATCCAATGTTATCCTATGAGAAAGGTAGGCCTCACAGTAGTGAAAAACGAATTTGTGAGCATTGCACTACCAGAACAGGTAAAACTTAAAAGTATGTGTCCAATTTGTTATTTACAATGCACCCTGCTCTATGGGCCTGCCTTAGAATTAACAGATGTAATAAAATGGGAGTTTTAGTCTTGGAAGTGGTTTATGATGCCAAGTCAAACTGTCAGTTTAAAACTACCAACTGTTCTGCAAAGGCAGACCCGGGACATGTTTTAAGGGGCTATTTAAGTGTGTGGCTTTGAGAAGCTGGCCTGGTATATGATGTACACCTATGTAGGTGGGCACCCTGCACCAGTCCAGATAACCCTTATGGTGATTTAGGAGGTCTTAGACAACCTTAGAAAGCTCTCTAAGTGGTAGCTATGGCGAGCAGCCTTCAGGCTCAGTCCAGAAGGAGTGTAAAGCAGCTTGTTTTACCAGAAGACAATCTTATATGTATAGATTAAGTGAAAAAGAACCACACAAGGTATTTATAAAAAATATGTATTTATTATATAAAACTCTCTAACACATACAAATATCTCCTACCCACAGATATGCACAATGCACACAAAACTTTGCATAGAAATCAAGTAAATAGCACGAAATACACAGTGGACCCTGGGGGGGGGGACCAAAGCATATACTAAAAAAGTGGTATAAGAAACACGACTCGGGTCAAGACAATGTCGAGAGGACGTAGATGTGCTGGGGACCCAAGGAAGCACCTAAGATGAGTGACTAGGAACCCCACGGAGAGCGTGTGGAGTGTGGGAACACGACCGCGTGCTCCGTACAAAACAACATGTAAGTCACGGTTGGAGTTTTAAAGATTAAGGACCCTTCCCAGTGGACCCTGAAGAAACCCCATGGAAGACAGAAGGTTGGAGAGCCACCGAACCCGTGGATACCCTAGTACAGATGTTACTTTACACCGTGGAAGCCGGGTGCATAGGTGTAAAGTGGTGTCGGAAACCGCCATCGAACCCAATGGAGGACTTCATGAAAGTGCCGCTGCTGAAGGAGAAAGTCTCTGTCTGGTGGAATCCGAAGATGGATTCTAGTTGAGTGGTACCTGCAAGCAGAGGGGACAGAGTCTGTCACTCAGGAGTGACCAGGAGATCTGGAAGATGAATGCCCACCAATGTCAGGAGTTGCAGGAGAGTTGACAGGGACCTTGATTCTGCAGCTGTGAGGACAAGGCTACTCTGAGGAAGAACAGGAGCTGTGCACGAGCTGTCCCACGTCGGATGTCGAGTGCTGAGGGGTCGGTGTCCGGCGGGGGCACCAACAAGCCTTGGCAAATGCAACCAACGCAGAAGTCGAAGAAGGTGCAATGTCGAGACCAGCAAGGTCCAGGGGACTCGCCACAAGCAGGGGAGTCGGGGCAGGCCCTGAGCAATCAGGGAAGCCCAAAACAAAACAAAGGTGACCCTCAACCGGACCCACTTTGGTCACTGGAAGTGCTTGAGGGTGGGGCTACTTGGAGCCCGAAGATCTTGGTGGAAGGAAGCCAACAAGTCTTTGCAACTGCACGTCAAGGCGGTGCACAGGGGTTCAGTTCCTGCGGCTCCCACAAGGGATACTGACCTCAAACTTGGTGAGAGGGCGGGCCTTGAGAGCTGTGGAGAACCACCCCCTGTGTTGCAGAACCGTTCGGGGTCCATAGGAGCTCAGGATCAGCAGACCGGTCAGCTTAGTTGCAGTGTCTGCGAATGCAGGCAAGTGACTCCTTCACTCCCAAGGGAGATTCCTTCAGGTGTCTTTGATGCCCACAGGCCTTTGAAGGTTCTTGTATGGTGGACAGGCACGGATGATGCAGCAGACTGGAAGGGAGACTAAGTAGGACCCAAACGAAGTCCAGCGAAGTCCATAGTGCCCAGACAGTAGAAGAAGTAGTTTCTGAATTAAATCTTGTCCCACGACGAATCTAGGGACCCACCCACAGGTAAGCTCTTAAGTACCCTCAGGAAAGGGTTGGGACGATTCAGGGGACCCTCCCATGGGGGGAGGTTACTCCCATGTCCTTTGTCCAGTTTCGCGCCAGAGCAGGAGCCAACGGCTCCCAGAGCTGGTTTGAACTGGACTATGCACTGAGGCACAAAATGTGCCCTTCATGTAGACTTAGTGGCGCTGGCAAAAGCACCCACCCGGTCCCCATACACTAAATCCTATCTGGGAGGTGGTCACACCTCCATGTGACAGGATCCCTATTGTTCTGCCTTCCCCTGCTCGAGCCTGGCTCAGCAGCAGGATGACTGAATCGTGTCCCTGGTCGGCAGCAACCATTTTGTGCTGTCCGGGTCTAGAAGGCTGGCACCAGGAAAACTGAGAGCCTAATGGAGGGCGCTTCCAGTGCTTGGAATCATACCTCCCACACCGTTTATGGTGTGGGTACATGATTCCAGCATGTTTGATACCAAACATGATAGGAATCGTTGCAGCCAATTTTGAGATGGTCATCGCGTAATCACTCGGCGCCCCTCTATATGGTATATGGCTGCTTCACTTACAACCCGGGAGAATGGACTCCGTAGGCTGTAGGGGTGTCCTGCTCATGCAGGGGCACCCTCACACTTAAAACCAAGCACTCTGCCTTCAGGATTGCAAAGGCCTGCTATAAGGGTTTTAAGTGCAGTGACCCTAGATATAGGAAACCTATATCTTTAGTAAGTAGTGCTAGCACCATCTTGCACAGGCTGCAATGGCAGGCCTGTAGTTCCATTTTGAATGGTCCCCATGGGTGTATGCTTCAGCCCATGGGGGACCTCTGGGGTACCTATGCCCTGGGTACCTTAGTACCATATACTAGGGACTAATAAGGGTACACCCCCCACACCCCCCCACCCCAAACGTAAGGAGATGAGACTAACCTTGCCCAGTTGAGTCTTCATTTTCTAAGTGGAAGTATCTGGAGTTCGTCTGCATTAGCATGGTTACTCCCAGGTCTATGTTCCACTGTATAGTCCATCCCCTGTAGGGAAATGGACCACCTCAAAAGTTTGGGGTTTTCACCCTTCATCTGTTTAAGCCATAAGAGGGGCTTATGGTCTGTCTGAACAATGACGTGAGTGCCAAACAAGTATGGCCTCAACTTCTTCAAGGCCCAGACCACAGCAAAGGCCTCCCTCTCAATAGCTGACCAACGTTTCTCTCTGGGGGTCAACCTTCTGCTGATAAAAGCTACTGGTTGAGCCTGGCCCTCTGCATTCAGTTGTGATAACACAGCTCCTACCCCTAACTCAGATGCATCTGTTTGCACAATTAAAGTTTTTGTGCAATCAGGACTCTGCAGAATGGGAGCAGTGCACATGGCCTGCTTGAGGTTATCAAATGCCTTTTTGACAGTTTACTGTCCACTGAACTTTCTTGGGCATTTACTTAGATGTCAGATCATTCAAGGGAGTCACCAGGGACCCATATCCCTTTACAAATCTTCTGTAATACCCAGTCAGGCCCAAGAAAGCTCTGACCGGAGTCTGGGTAGTTGGAGCAACCCATTCCATTATGGTCTGGATTTTGCTCTGTAGTGGTTGAACCTGGCCTCCATCTACCAGGTGGCCCAAGTACACAATCTTGCTCTGCCCTATCTGGCACTTAGCCTTGATAGTAAGGCCTGCTTTCTGCAGAGCCTCCAAAACATTCTTGGGGTGGACCTGGTGATCCTCCATTGTGGAGCTAAAGACAGCTATATCATCTAGATATGCTGCACTATAGGCTTCCAGGCCTGTGAGAACTTTGTTCACCAACCTCTGGAATGTGGCAGGTGCATTCTTCAAACCAAAAGTCATTACAATAAATAGATAATGCCCAATAGGGGTTGAAGATGCTGTTTTTGGCTTGGCATCCTCAGCTAGTCTGATTTGCCAGTAGCCACCAGTCAGGTCAAATGTACTCAGAAACTTGGCTGAGGCCAAAGTATCTATAAGCGTATCTGCCCTGGGAATTGGATGAGCATAAGTCCTAGTGACTGCATTAAGACCTCTGTAGTCTACACAAAACCTGATTTCTCTTTTTCCACCCTAGGTGTGAGGTTTAGGTTCTAGGACTACTGGGCTAGCCCAAGGGCTATCTGAGGGCTCAAATACTCCCAACTCCAGCATCTTTTGGACCACTGTCCTGAAGCAATCTCCGACATGGTCAGGCTGCCTGTAGATTTTATTCTTAATAGGTAGACTTTCACCTGTGTCCACTTCATGGGTACACCAGGTGGTTTGACTGGGTGCCAGAGAAAACATATGCCTGAATTGATTGAGGACTTTCCTGCAATCAATCTGTTGTTGATCAGTGAGTCTGCCTGCCAAGGCCACTCCATCAACTGATCCATCATTAGGGTTGTGAGAGAGGAGATCAGGGAGAGGGTCATTCTCTTCCTCCTGTCCCTCATCAGTTGCCATGAGCAAGCCCATGTCAGCCCCGTCAACAAAAGGTTTTAGCCTGTTCACATGAAGTACTCTATGGGGACTTCTTGGTATGCCCTCACCCTTTTGCTCAAGTATAGTGTGAGGTCCACTCCATTTGTCTTGGAGAGCTGCTGGGGCAACAGGCTCCAACACCTACACTTTCTGACCTGGCTGGTAAACAGTCAAGACAGCCTTTTGGTCATGCCAAGCTTTTTGAAGTTCTTGGCTGGCCACCATATTTTTGCTTGCCTTCTTCATGTACTCAGCCATGTGAGAACGCAGGCCAAGTACATAGTCCACTATGTCCTGTTTTAGATGTTTGTGAGGTAACTCCCATCCCTCCTTCACCAGACACAAGGGACCCCTAACTGGATGTCCAAACAGAAGTTCAAAAGGGCTGTAGCCAACCTCCTTCTGAGGAACCTCTCTGTAGGCAAAGAGAAGGCAGGGTAGTAGGACATCCCATTATCGCCTAAGCTTTTCTGGGAGATCCATGATCATACCCTTCAGGGTCTTGTTGAACCTTTCAACAAGCCCATTGCATTGAGGATGGTAGAGTGTGGTGAATTTGTAATTCACTCCACACTCTTTCCACATTGCAGTTATGTAACTTGACATGAAGTTGGTACCTCGGTCAGTTAGAACCTCCTTAGGGAAGCCCACTCTGGAAAACAAATCCCAAGAGGGCCCTGGCCACTACAGGAGCTGTAGTGGTTCTAAGGGGTATGGCCTCTGGGTACCTAGTGGCATGGTCCACCACCACTAGAATATAAATGTGCTGAGTTGCTGTTGGAGGGTTCATGGGACCAATTAGGTCAATCCCAACCCTCTCAAAGGGAACCCCAACCACTGGAAGTGGAATTAAGGGGGCCTTTGTGATGCCACCTGACTTACCACTGGCTTGGCAAGTGGCACAAGAGCTACAAAACTCCTTGGTGTCCTCAGACATATGGGGCCAGTGAAAGTGAGGGACAAGCCTGTCCCAAGTCTTACTTTGCCCTAAGTGTCCTGCCAGAGGAATATCATGTGCAAGGGTGAGCAGAGAACCTCTAATCTTTACTTTACCAGAACACAATTTTTATAAATACCTTGTGTGGTTCTTTTTCACTTAATCTATGCATATAAGATTGTGTTCTGGTAAAACAAGCTGCTTTACACTCCTCTGGACTAAGCCTGAAGGCTCCTCTCGACAGCTACCGCTTAGACAGCTTTCTATTGTTGTCTTAGACCTCCTAAACCACCATAATGGTTGTCTGGACTGGTGCAAGGTGTCCACTTACATAAGTGTACATCATATACCAGGCCAGCTTCTCACAGTGGCACAATAAGTGTGGTAAGCCCACTATTGGCATTTAATTTACCAGTCCCAGGCATGTGGTATGCCACTTTACCAGAGACTTATTCGTAACTTAAATATGCCTGTCAGGTGCAAGCCACTTTTACTATGTAAATGCACAAGCATTTTAGCACTGGTTAGCAATGGTAAAGTGCACAGAGTCCTAAGGCCAACAAAAACAAGTTCAGAAAATAGGAGGGGTGAAGGCAAAAGGTTTGGGGCTGTCCCTGCAGAGAGAGCCTAGTCCAATGCTATTATTTTGGGCATCTACTGGCTAGGTCGGCACAATCCTTATATGAACTGGTCTGCAGACAGTCAGGAGCGTAGCTTGGTGTTTAAGATTGGGGCACATGAGCCTCAGATTTTCCAACAATCACTCTAGCATACAATGATAAAATACATTATTCAACAAGCAGGACACATGAGAGGGTCGTAAGGGGCAGTGGAACGGGAGAGGAATGCGGATTGGCAGGAGTACAAAGTGAGAGAAAACACAATATTTTGTAAAATAACCAACATTTTTTACGACAACTTTCATAACGGAGGAAGAGAGTGTCTATTCTTTTTTTGTTTGTGTATATGTAAAACTTCCTGGTGAAATCCGACAGACACCTCATCATACCCGACTGAAAGCACCTGTAACCAACTCTCTACCAGAAAATACATTTATTAAGGGGGTGGTGTATCATCCCAAACGCCCCCCTGAAGCTACGCCCCTGCAGATAGTGGGGTGTTCCTACGCAGCTTGAAGATCCTATAACCATTGACAAGAAGACCTGCTATTGACGTGGAAATAACAAACTTTCATGCTTGAGTGACTTTTCCAGCTGTGCTTTGCAAATGCTATCGCAAAAGCAGAATAGTACCATTGTGAAGTTAAAAATTAATGCAGTTCATTTAGCTAAATGTACTTGTGAAAATGATACACCAGTTTATTGTATCATAATGTTAAACAAAGATCTCGACAAAGGCTGCCACTGTGCTGTCTTCATAGCTTAATATGGAAAGCAACCAATCGCCAAATACACGAGATGGCATCTACAACATTCTGGATTTCCCAACTCAGTGTCGCACTCACAGTACTATTGGTATCTACATCAAACATGGGCACGTAGGGACCTGTAAATCATGAGTCCCAGGTGAGAACCAGCAGTGTTAAGTTTACCTGAACACCCATTTTTATCTACCCCTTCAGTCACTTATATTGCAAGTAAGTAGTATAATCCCTAGTATCTTGCATGTTCCACAAAGGAGATTAGAGAATTAATAAGCCATCTGATTGCCAACCACGCCAGCTGGCAAGTTATGCATTCACTCTGCTGGAATGTGAGTGACACACTCTCCCCTGACCAACACTTCCACAGCATAGACAGCGACTGCAGTTGCCATCCTCGATTGCTGTATAGAACTCCCTGCCAAGAATGGGGGTGTAGGGGGCTCTGTCCCTTAGCTGTACTAGACAAAGGGTTCATCGAGCCACAGATAACAAGCCTCAAAAGACCACCATTTGCCTTTAATTTAGTAGAGGTCGGGTCCAAATGCTTGAGTCAGCACATGAGGTATGTTTTGAAAGTGGGATGTGGGTTTCAAGAAGCGCAATGAGAAAGCGGCCTTGATCCACCTGTTTACCAATGACTCAATATTGAAGTATGGCTCCCTGAATAGTCATCTCTGACCACAAACACGTCATCGCATTAAGCGAAGACAAAACACTCGAGATAGTCAGTAGGAGTGTGGTACAAGCACTCTTTTTTTGGACACCCACAATGTTTGCTCTATCAAATCCTGTAATCATGGCTTTCAACATGAGGGCGGAGCCAATGTAACCATCCTGGTAGTATTTCTTAAAGCTCTTTTTTTTAGATTGATCACATAACGTCAGCAACCGTTATGCTGTCAAGCGAGTCCTAATTTTATCAGCCCCACCTTGATAATGGTAGGAGGCTAGGTAAAATTGCATCCAGATTACTTGAACTGCCTGTAAAAACTAAGGATTTTAGACTGTTGTTTAGGGAACATTTTCTGAAAAATGCTCCATTTTGCTAACTTTTGTTACATTGTTTTATTGGAGTGGCAGAAGCATCCCAAAATCCTCTGGGGGAAGATGAGCTTTATCTGGCATACCATACACGTATTGGAATATTTTGACGCACACTTAACTGCCTGTAAAAACGGGGTTTTTTTCCAATTAAGTGTGCAGTACAATGCTAATATGGCCCCACATTTCAGACCTTACTTAGGAAGGAGTGAAACTTGATGAGTTAAATTATTTCATGAGCGTCCACATAATAAAAACCTGCAAAACGTGAACCTTTCATCGTTTTATTCTTTGCAAACTGATCTGTGAAATGCACCATTTGTCCCCATTGGTTTAAAATGTGTTCAATGGGGTGTTCATAACCCCTGTGTCCTCAAAGCTTTCTAGGGAGAACTGGGATGGCTTCCTTTACTCTTGCTCTATGGCATTAAACATATGGTTCAAAGTGGGAGATATTTTACTCCCTTCACGTTGAATAGTTCTGGAACCGCCCTCGCTCAGAAGAGTGCAGCCAGCAGGCAGTAGCGGTGCCGGAGCAGACCAGGTGTGTGTGCCATCAGCAGCTTCCCTCAAAATATTGACAGTGTTTAAGCAAACTGAACAGCACAAATATCCACTGCAGTTGCATCCAGACTACTCAACAGAGGACACATGTGCTTCTCGGCTTCCTTGCAGGAAGATTATTACAGAGAAAGAATGAGGTTCCTGGACAATTGGTCACTTTGCCCAGGCCATACCGTTTACCATTGGGAAACTTCGCTCATACTTTCTAAATTCAGCCATGGACTGTACCCAAATCATGACACCCTCTAGGGCTCTAGGACTATGGCAAATGGTATAGGTGACAGGAGGCATCCCTGCCTCGTTCCCCCACCTGAGCGAAAAAAATCTGGGAAGTGTGACCATTTACCACTACTTGCGCCAACGGGTCTGTGTATAACAGACGGACCCATACCAGAAAATTAGGCCCACATTCTATATGTTCGAGCACTGCAAACATATACGGACATTCGATTGTGTCAAAGGCCATGCGGGCATCAAGAGACTGTATGGCAGTACTTTCTTTAATCGTGTCTCCGCAACCCAGCACACTATCTAGGCGATGCAGGTTAAGGGCTGTATTTCGCTCCGACATGAACCCTGATTGATCAGGGTGCACCAGTTTGGTGACAACCTGTAGCAACCGCGTTGCCAGTATTTTAGCCAGTATTTTAACCTCTGCGTTAAGTAGGGAAATAGGTTGATAGGAACCCCTGTCCTCCACTGGCTTCCCCTTTTTCTGTATCACTACAATGGAGGCCAATCTCTGGTCTCTGGGTAAACTGCCCCACTGCTTACTATGGAGATACATTTGTTGTAAATGTGGGGTGACCTTAGTGGCTACGAGTTTATAGAATTCGATGGGCAGGCCGTTGGGCCCCGTCGCCTTCCCGGGTTGTATACTACGGATTGCTGTTGCGAATTCGTCGTCTGTAGGGTCAGCCTCGAGCGCTTGCTGTTGCTCCAAGGAGAGTTTTGGCATATGGAGATCTCCCAGGAATTCCCTCGACTCCTCAGCTGTGACTGGGGCTGCAGGAGAATACAGTGCAGAGAAATGGGCCACAACGACGTCTGCTATTTCTTGGGGTTCCCTCAATATCTCGCTGTCTACATTTTATGTGGTCACCCAGCGGTTCGCCCTTTCTCGCTGATCAAGCCACGCGAGAAGTTTACCCGCCTTATCCCCATGTTCATATATTTTGTGTTTTGTCGTGAGATATTTTGCCCTTGCTGTCTCCCTGAGCAGACTTCTGTATTCTTGCCGTTTACCGTCAAGTGCATGTGTGAGTGTTTCATCTGGGGTGAGTATAAGCCTTTGCTCGAGGGCGAGCAAGTCTCTCTCCAACGTTTTGAGCAGCTTCGTCTTTTCTTTTTTGTGGCCTGTCGTTAGGGAATGTGCGTTTCCTTTCACTACTGTTTTAAAGGCCTCCCAGAGTACTAGTGGCAAGTCCACTGAGCCAGCGTTGTCTCTGAAGTAGTCCTCAGTGGATTTGGTGAGGCCGGCCCTAATGCTTGGGACTTTTTGGTACCATGAGTTGAGAGAGATAGTCTTACGCGCGGTAGGTACTCCTAGCTTGAATTGTGTCCAGATCGGGGAGCGATCTGAAATGCCTCGTGCCAAATGCCGCACCTCTGTGAAATTTTGCAGTTGTTCAGCTGGTGTGATGATATGATCTATTCAGGAAAGACTGTTGTGAGCCCCTGAATGAAATGTATATTGGAGTGCAAGAGGGTGAAGCCTGCGCCATATACCTACCAGTCCGAAAGCGACCATGAAATCTGCCAGGTGCGTTCTGGACAGTGGGGAGCCCCGAGGGGGATAACGGTCTATTTGATCACAGAGCATCATATTAAAGTCCCCTCCAATTATCAGGTCGCCCTCCGGTAGGTCTAGTATCATTTTACTCACGTCTGCAAGTGCCGGCCTGTGTAGTGCAGGCGGAATATAGACCGATAAAATATTGACGTCCCTTCCCTTCCAGCTGCCAGTCATAACCGCGAAGCGGCCCTGTTTGTCCGTGTGGGTGCTGTTCACAATGAAGGGGAAGTTCTTGCGTAGGAGTATGCCTGTCCTTCTGGACCCAGAAGTAAAGCGTATAATTAGTGTGTAATTAGTCTATACCCCCAGTGGTCTAGTGCCTTGCAATTATTACCGACCAGATGCGTCTTCTGGAGAAGAACGACATCAGGCAGGCATCTCTTTATATACCGGAGCACGATACCCCTTTTTATCTTGTCTCCCAGTCCATTAACATTCCAGGAGATCAATTTTAGTGATGTTTCTATTGTAACATCCGGAATGTAGTGATATGCTTTGCTCTATGTGTGCTAGGAAAAGAAATGGTCCCTTGTTCTGGATATGCCTAGGTTGCCTCTTATGGAAGTGTGTAGATTCTGAAGGCCTCCCTACGGCCGCAGCTATTCAGTGAACTTGTGGTATGATGCTGCTCTGCTTGATCTGCGCTTATAAAAGCAATTGGACATGGGTTCTTACTAATACAATCGAACATACACAACTTCTTAAATTTAGAAACTACCCCCCCCCCAGCCTGCCTCCCTGCGTGACGGAATATAAACTTCATGCCCCCCAACTATGCAGAGTGCCTGTCACCCCCGTTCCCTACTGGCTGGAGTGTGGGTCCCTAACCCCGCCCCGCAATCCCCCATCAGAAAACGGCAAATGACATTAAGACAAGGCATGTATACATTACAGTGATCGTCCATTGTCAGCTTGTTGGAGGATCCCCGTCTACGTGGCAAACCATCTAGCGAGGACCGCTCAGACAGGTGTATGCTGGTATCCGGCCCTGTGTTCCGATAGTAGTGCGAAGATGGTTGGATAGGATTGAGTCATAGCCCACTTCCGCCGAGGGGACTTCTTTGTTCTGATGCCTCCATTTTACAAGCTCTTCGGGCTGCTTGTCAGGGCATTGTTTATAGGTTGCGCCGCTCCCGGACCGTGGTCTGCAGTCGCCTTTGATTTCCAACTTTGTCGACCACTTCTGTCCTGAGTTCCCCGGTCTCCAACTCTTCGGCAACCATCCAGCCAGTCCCACGCGTCCTCAGGAGTGGTGAAGAACCAGGTTTTGCCCTCAGCTTCTACCCTCAGTTTGGCGGGGAACAACATAGCATACTTCAGATCTTTTTCTCTGAGGGCTTTTTTAATGTCGATGAAGCTTCGTCTCTGTTTTTGTACTTTCAGTGTAAAGTCCAGAAAAAAGGTGATAGTGTTGTTCTCGTACTTGACTGGCGGGGCAGTGCAGGCTGTCTGCAAGATGATGTCTCTGTCCCTAAAATTAAAGACACGGGCCAGCAGCGGTCTTGGCTACGCTCCCGGTTTAGGTTTACCCCCCTGTACTCGATGTGCTCTTTCTATTGAGAAATAGTTTGAGAGATTGCGCGGTTGCAGATAATCCATGACCAACTTTTCGATGAATAGGTCAGCTGCCGGTCCCTCTGCCCTCTCCGGGACTCCTAGAATCCGAACATTGTTCCGCCTAGATCTTCCTTCGTAGTCATCGAGTTGCTCACCAAGCAGCTGACTGGCGGTTTGCAGATCGAGTACCTGTTTTTTGAGTGCTGCGGTGTCCGCCTCGAGGGTGATCACAGTTTCTTCGACTGCTTTGACTCTGGTGTCCATGTTGCGTAGGTCCGCTCTTATGAGGGATACTTCTGTTGAGATTGAGTCTATTCTTGACTCCAGAGAGGTACGCACGTTAGTAATGGCCGCCTTGATATCATGCAGGGTAAGGTCACCCCGCTCAGCCACAGCCTGCGACTGGGGTTGCGCCAGTTCCTTTTGGCTACCCATTTCCCCCTGCTGTTTCTGCCACGAAAATGTGTCCAATTTTGGTTGGTGGGAGGCACGCCCCCCTTTACTCCCGCCATTGAGTTGGATGAGTTGTGTGGACTGTCGGGTACTCACCGCTGCCTGCCACAGGTTGGGGGGGTGAATCCTCTCCCTGTCTGGTTCCCCCATGTGCCCCCTTGTGGACTTTGGCACTCCTGCCTTGCTCGGTATTCCTGACGGGTCAGCACGCCTTTGATCATTGGTGGGGGGGGGGGATCCAGGGATTAATTCACGTATCCCTTCTTGCACCGGAAAAGTAGCGTTTCAATACCTATATATCGCAGTGTGCTGGCCTTCGAGGGATCAGCGCCTTGATTAGACACCTCTCCTGCCGGTCCTCAAGGGATACACTGAGCGGTTATGAAACCCACACCACCATTTTGAGCCATCTGCCAGTCTCCTTGAGTGTGTTCCAATGGCTTTTCGGGGCGTTCTGGCTCTTAAGCTGCACTCGGGCCCCTTCCTCTGTTGCCCTGTGAAGGCGGACTGTGCGCTTCCAGCCTAGTCGCGCTTCACACTTGGCTCGCAATGTTGTTAGGTGTGCACTTGCCTGTTATGTTGATCTGGGAGATCCTCTCCACCTCGGAGTCTCCTGTTGCCAGTGCACTCAATTGTAGGGGGGGCCCCGCCCACCACAGGCACACGTTCCCTTGAGGGTGCCTCCGCTGGATCCCTCTGTCGCTGTGCCTGTGCCCCGTCACTATCGGCACCAGGGGTCTGCACGCTGTGTTGGTCGCTGGGTGAGCGGCACCCGCCGAGGGACTCAGTCACTCGGCTCTGCTCGCCGACGGTCTCTGCCCCTCAGAATCGACGGCAGGAATCCACGGCCCCCGGCGATAGAGGCCCTCCTCTACTATATGGCGTCTCCTTCCACTGGCGTGGTGTCGCCTAGGCCGGCCCTCCCCATAACTGCAATGAAGGGCAGGCAGGAGCTCCCGCACCCCCGGTCAGAGTGTGGGACTCATCCAGGTAGGCTTACGCCGCAGATTGTGCCGTTCGGCCGGATATTGCTTGGATTTTGCGGGGATGTTCGGGACGGACTGCCGAAGCCGCGTTAGAGTGCGGCCATCTTCCTCGGCTGCTGGCCACGCCCCCTCCTATTGTCCTCTTTTTATAGTTGCAATAAAGTTTGTGTTCCTGCAACATTCATGTCCTGTAGCAGTGTCGTTGAAAACAAGGCCACCCTACAGCCACGTATGTTGCTTGAGTTGTCTCATCCTGCTGCTCAGTTATTACATCATGTGGCGCCCAATGCCCCATTGCTGCTGCTGTGGCGTCTTCAGACCGCAGATTGACATCTGAGCCCAAGCATGAGTAGTCCTCACTGAACGGGAGCACCATGAAACTGCACATGCACAGAGGTAACGTTACACCCCCTTTCATCTCGACAGATACCAGGGCATGATGTTGACGTGTCTAGTAAATATGTCCACGTTGATGTCACTGGATCAGGTGTTTCGATATTTTCATTGCTGGTATGGGTGTGAAAGAGGAAGTGTGGAAGAGGGGTCTCCTGATGCAGTGCAGTGCACCTGACTCTTAAGACATCATCTCTGAAGTTTCTGATTCACATCCTGACACTTGTAATAGATTCAAGGACAATTTCATGAAATTTGTTCTAACCCAGAAGAATTTGAATATGAGTGTCATGTCTTCCACTCCATGTGGAAGAACTCTGGTAAGATTATTGACATTCTTGTGACATGTCTAAAAGTGTGCACAACCTAACAACAAATAAGGCTATACAATAAGTTGCAGATTCTTGACTGTTTTAGGTTTCACATTTAGGAAAATGTTGCTGCGAAAGCCGGAGGAAATCTTGCCGGTGGCCCAGTCAACACACACCGTGGTACTCAAGCAGTGGCGATGGATTGCAGGTCTTGCAGAGAAATGTGTTAATGACTCCTGTTCTTTGACTAGAAAAGCAAGGTACCAATTCATCAATATTGTTACAGGCTCCCACATAGAGGTGAATGCCCTGTGCTCACTGGGAAATTTGACACTTATGCGGCAAGGAACATTTCCAAACAAGACTAGTCCACACATCTCACTGGCCCAATCTCTCCAGACCCTGTAGAAGGAAAGAAAGTTGATTGACAAATCATATCTTTACACAAGAAGCCATCGCTGAAAAGCATGCCTTGAATGACTCTTCTGGTAATTTACTGATTGTGCATTGAAGAGTGTCTCAAAATTTTGATCCATCTGAAACAACATGACGTTAGGATGACATCAAAGACTTATGCTGGACATTTGAATCTGTGGAATAAAAATGCCATTCTTGTTTGATACTGGAGCCACATTTTAATGTAATGATTTAAAAAAAAAAAAAAATTATGGAGTTTTATATAGCGCAAACTTGACCCGATTCGGGTATCGGAGCGCTTTACATAGCACCAGTTGCATTACATGAGGACACATTCATTTTTTTGTTAGGCACGGGGAGATTAAGTGATTTGCCCAGAATCACAGGATGTTCAGCGTCATTGCCGAGACTCGAACCCAGTTCCCCAGATTCGAGGTCGACCGCCCTAGCCGTTAGGTCAACTCCTCCCCCCATGATTGATTGACATGGTGTTTGCCAGGCTGCTGAAGAACATTCAACTACAACCCACAAATGTCTGAAGATTTGCATATGGCTCACTTACGACATATATGGAGCTATTTTGATGTACGTAACTTAGTTTTGGTATCTTGTCATTAACTGAGGTATTTCAGGAGGAAATTCACCAATAATTCAAGGCCTTTCGAACTGGGTGTACTGCAGTGATGATTTTCCGGCACTTGGCATGAGACAAGAACACGATGAAGCCTGATCAAAGTTAGTGGCTCTCTGGGACAAGGGTGACTTTTTTCAACTAGTCTTAAGTACTATGGAGACACGTTTTCCTGTGATGGGATGAGACCTCACCTAGATAAGATAGGAGCCCTAATATCAGCACGTGGCCCATCCATTTTAGAATTTTCAACTACTGTGTCAGCAGTGCTTAATTTGAGCCAGTGGTTGTAGGTGGCCCACCCTGCACTCATTTTTGGGGCCCTTATTTTTCCTCATTCCACAATAACCCAGTAACCTGTAACAGTGAGATAACAGGGCAGGGAGTGCCTGGTGGTGGATTAAAGAGACTATTCAGCCTTAGTATTCAGCACACAGACATTGCATAGTGCCAGCCAGAGCTACTGAGCAAAATTGTGGCCCCACCACTTACTTTATTACAAACTGAGCAGTATGTTCCACGTATAGCCAGGATTTTGCATTCTTTAGCTTGCACTGAGAGAGCTCACCAAGAAAACACTTGCTTATCCGTGAACCCAACACTGTCGGAATATGAAAGAAAGAAGGAAAATATATGGAAAATGAAGATGGAAACAAGGAAAGAAAGATGCAAAAAGAACCTTATGGCAGCATTTGAATTAATGATTTAGTTGGGAGATGGTGTTCTCGCTTATCTATTATTGCTCCACGCTACAGAACATAGAGAGTGAGATGCTGCTTGTAATGAGCGCTCCGCTCCATCACCGCTCCTTAATATCCCATTTTCCAGAGAAAATTATCAAAACCCTTTGCTTCTATGGCCCCTTCAAAAATGTCTCTGCATTGTGTAGTTTCAGAAACTTGAATTAGATACAGTTAAGTTTACAAAAGGTATTTTGGTATGTCAGTTGCACCTGCTCACCTCTCACTTAGTCTATCTCTCCCTTATGTTAGACCTGCTAAGCTCTTATGTACTTCACTGTGGAAATAATGGAGATTTTGTCTCCTACACCGATGAGAGGTGGAGCTTTCTTTCAGTAGTTCATGTCTTTTCATATTCACATGGATGCTGCTTTGGACATTTATCACTTCCTTTTCAGTGGCCCGCCATTTCGCTCACTCATCATGGGAGAGTGACAGTACTGGCTTCGGCACAGGCCTGTGCTGCAGTGGCCTACAACCTATCTGCCCCTCACTAGTGGAGTTCCATGTGTTGCGGATGCGAAGCTCTGTTCACCCGACTGGGGAAGGCTAGAGCAACTTCTCCAATCTTTGCTGCAGCTTCACTTTTCTTCTTCTTCTTCTACTCACCAGGGGATGCCCTAAGCCACATTTCTTCTGCTGAAAACGTGTTTCTTATTTTTTGCTTTCCCAAGTTGATGTGTTATAGAAGCTCTCCTCCCAAGGCCTAGCTTGACTGTGCAGTTGTCTGCAAGACATATTGTTGCCAGTTCTTTAAGCTATACAAAGAATGGGCTTTAGCTCAATCCATATCCCATGTGACTAAGGGCCTGATTTAGATCTTGGAGGACGCTCCGTCACAACAGTGATGGATATCCCGTCCGCCGAAATATAAATCCCATAGAATATAATGGAATTTATATTTCGGCGGACGGGATATCTGTCACAGTTGTGACGGAGTAACCCGTCTGCCAAGATGTAAATCTGGCCCTGAGTCCAGTCTCTCTGTCCTTTAATAACATTGCTGTTGGGACCATCATCTTCTCCCAGCAGCAAACACAGTCATCTTACAATCGGATGCCACCCGCATGTGCTTCTACGTGCCAGACTGCCAGGGAGAGGTCTCTCTCAGCTTTAAAAGTGTTCTTTGTACACTATGTTGTTGGCTGTAGTCCAGTCCACTTTAACACTTGAAAGTCCAAAAGCACTATTCACATTGTTACATAATGGGGCAAAATTCAAGCTATTTGAGACTTTACAGCAGGACGTTTTGGGTAGATCATTACCCTGGGCTGCATGACAGTGGAGAAGGGGCAGTATAAGGGATTGCTCTATTTCACTGTTCATGTCAAGAAACTGATGCTTCTGCTGGAACAAATTGAGGCTGGGATGAATATAGCTATATGAAAAGCTTTTGATAATATGATGAAAAATGTAATATTGCGACCTAATTTGTATTATTGTTTTCTCCCATGTCCCTTTCTCACTCTCTTCAGGTTCGATTGTCTGTTAGCGAGACTATGCTCCAAGTGCCTACTCTGGAACGAACAACAGCGCTGAAAAAATTCTACCTCTTTCCTGGCTACTAACAGCTGACAGTGCAGTAAGCATCACTCTGGTTGTGATAACAGCACTTTCCCATGGAAAATCTGAATCCAAGATATAGAAATGTACTTTGTTCTCGTGCTAGGGTAAATGAGCCAGCTCATCATCAAGGATATAAACCCAGATGCTGAACTCCACTTGACTTCGCTTCTGTTAAGAAGTAACAGTTAAATACTGCTCGGCCTGGTTTCCCTCTCAGGAAAATAGCAGAGTTTGGTTATATTCTGTCTTGCTCCCAACTAAGGTTGACTAATGTGGACCCATAAAAGACCATCTCTTTCATCCTGCTTAAGTTCCACCCGCCTCAGTCCTCATTTGCCCAATGACATCAGCAGTCATATGATCCCACTCCCAACTACCAGTTTTCCTGTGGCAAAAAAACACCCTTAAAGAAGCGCATTGCCAGTCCAGCAGCAAAGGAAACCAGCACTCCTGGAAGTGCAAGTAGAAACAACTTGCCAGAAAACCGACCTCAGAGGCCTACGAAACACCCTCCCAGATACGGATTGTGACGGGGTTAAATTACTCCCCTCTCCCTCACACAACCGCCTTTCCCTCAAGCTCAGACATGTCTTACGCCTCTGAAGCAAAGTGTGAAAGAAGACAGGGCAACATCTATTGCAACTAGTGTTTGATGTTTTTAAGGTTTGTCAAAGGTCAGAGATGAGTGCTCCTGCCCTGCCATTCCATGTAAGCTACCATCATGATCATCACTAGAAGCACAACAACTAGTCTATAAATATCACTAGTAGTTGCCTTAAATGCCAGCTGAGAGTGTGTTAGTGAGTGTAAATGTTGGCCCGTCCCCCAGTGCCATAGTAATCGTTGTGTGCCAAAGTTTTTACCTTCACACAAATCGTGGAATGCAGGATAGAAAACAAAAACAAACCTTAAACTCTGCTTTTAGCCACACCCCAACAAAAACATATCCCTGTTGATGTGCTTTTACAGACAAGTTGGGAGGGCTGGGGAGCAATGCAGTGCTGGTGCATGGGGGCACATATTTGAGGAGGACAAGAAGCACACAAGAGAGAAAGAGAGAGAAAATACATGTACTTTCATGGAGTACTGAAAGTAGTTCACTATCCCTAAATGTGAGCAGTGAAAGGATGCAAGTCATCCAATCAAAAGGATCATACAGAGGCTATGCACCAGGGGAGGTACAAACACAAGAAGAGGAAAGGAAGACATCGCATAAGAAAGCAAATGAGTCACAGTAAAACCATCCATTGGTAAGCAGTGGGCGGGCTGTAAGCCTCTGCAAGTTCACGATAGGTTTTACGCAACCAGACAGCCTTTCGCTGTCTGGTAGGTTTGACCTAAATATGAACCCACACATACTATACCCTTATAATAGGGCTGACATGTTTTGTAGCTTAACTATGGTCCTACTTTACCCAGCAGCTTCCTCAGTCTCTTATGGTACTCGTAGTATCTTACTGCCCAGATAAGATTTGAGCGGGTCTAGAACAGCCACAGCTTGGTCTCTTGAAAGAGTACTCCGCACTGTGTTTTCCGTGCAAGTAGTTGAGCTTAGAACTCGGGCCTCCTAGCTGTGTACAGTAACAATAGCTCAATGCAGCTGTATTACTTGCTGATGATGGTTCAGTGGCACAAAACCAAGGTGCCCTCACAAGGTTGAAAGATCTCTACTACTCATGCAGAAACTCATTATCACAACTAAAGCATCTGACAAAAGTAAAGCCCTCTTCAAGGTTGTTAAGCATTGCATGAATCTTATCAAAACCTCCATTACCTAACAAGAAACGTGTTCCAGGAGAAAATGATCTTTCCTGGTCACTAAATCACAAAGCAGGGCTCAGCACATAAACTCTGCTCATTCTAGGCATTGTTTTCAGTGCTGGAAAGGAACCAATCCTAATCCATTTGTGGGTTTGACTTGGATTGTCTGGGGTGTATGTCAGTTTGTAGTGAAAAATAGCCTGTGATAGACCACAGAGATCTACATCTTGTAATTTTATGTCTGGGGAAAAAGGAAAAAGGCAGATTTTCCCTGTGATGTTAGGTTCTAAAAGGAAGCATGCATTCTGGACAGACTGCATCTCAGCACCAGAAGGAGTACTTTCTATCACCCTGAGTGTATTGGTTGTGGTACTCAGTGGTTTGTCAAATTTAGAAATGTGTTTAGTGTGCATATCGTTTTTTTTTTTTATCAATCTGGGGTTTGATGGATCTCATGAATATATGTGTACAAATAAAATGAATTTGGTTATATTGCTGGTACTGTTAAAGTATCTACGCTCTAAGAGCACCAATTATCTACCAATAGGGTCAGGATTCAGACATGAGAGGTTTTGTGTTGTGCGCTGCACAAGCAAGGAGGATACACGTGAGATAAAAGCACATCACTGATTACCCTGTTTCTTTAACCACCCTGTAGACAAATACTTAGAGGACCTCCAGGAAAGGACGATGGTAAAAGGATAATCCTACAGGCAGGCTGTGGGTTCTACCTCAACATTACACTGCAAAGCACTTTGAAATTAAATCAAACTTTAATTAAATTGAAACTTTCTCTACAGCCTGTCAGTTGTTCACTGTATGGCAGCACTGAAGCTGAGCAGGGGATGCTTTTTCATTATATCTCGAAGAGCCTGGAGCAGCGCAATTTAAGCTCCACCCTTCTACGTCGCAGAAATGCAATTTTATACTCGCATTAAACATTATATTCACTGTGTACCTTAAATTCATTAACATGTATGAAGCATTTGAACATATTAATAAAATGTAATCATTGTAGATTAGAGATTTATACATGTATACACTAATGTTCAGTTGAAGCATGTAAGCATGTACTCTTTATTCACGTTTTACACTTACACTTCAAGCTATAATTGCATATGTAAACTTGTACTCTTTAACTAACGTTTTGCATTTATTCTTCAAGTTATACATGTGCATGTATTCGTAGTGTACTCAGTTAAACTTAACGTGACTACAGACCTCCATTGAAATGTGATTTGCTTTGCTATCATATTCTTTCTTTGCAAGTGTATTATCATGATTTTCGTTAGCTAGAGAAAGGCTTATTGTTAATATTATCCTGCTGATAGGGAGACCTGGAGGGAAGGACTTGGCAGTGGCCTTCTATTCATCATGTACCAGGACGGAAAGATGTTCAAGGTTGAGAACTGCAGTCCCAGTTCGATGTGATGGAAACTGCAGGAATGTTGCAGATACGCTTGAGTAACAATTTGATTGGTTCTTGGTGTGAAAGGAAATAAGGAAATTTTTATATCTCCTGTTACTTTCAAATTGGGGTTCTCACAGTTGGTAGACAGAGAAATCCCCTTAAGACTTCGAGAGGTAATAGATTCACGGACAATTTGTCCATCGAGCACAGCCCCCCCAGAACTCTGGACTCAGCAACCACGGACTCAGACCTCTCTCAAAGTCCAGCGATTTAAAGATCCATTAGAGAGCAACAGCGAAGGAAATGACAGGCCTCATTCCCAGGAGTCCCGGGACTTGTGTCCCATTGAACTGTAGAACTCAGAGAAATCTGCCAATGCTGCACTTACATCCGACGCCGGAGGAGGGGTCCACCACGCAACTCCTAAGCTAAGCGTTCTAGTTTAGCCTGTTCTTTTGTAATTTGTAGGGCGACAGATGCTTCAGTTCCAGAAGTGTAGGGTGGGGGGAGGTAGGGAAGGGGGGACCTGGACCATTGTCCAATGTTTGGATTTATGTTTTGTATTGTTCTTTTTTTCGTTTATTGCTCACAGCACTCTAACACAGGAATACCATGCATGCACTGCGATCCCACACAATGCAATTCGAGCAAGGGGACCACACCCTCCTCGCATCTCACTAAAGGCCCCTGACGGGCTACCGTTCCATAACTCTTAGACCACACGCTCCATATGACGCCCGCAGACCATAGGGTTGGCTCTCTCCGAGTCATGTCATGGAATGTCAATGAGTTGCTTGATCGCATCAAGCGTACAGCAGTCTTGAAGTATGCGCAACGACATGACCCCAATGTCCTCCTGCTTCAGCTGACCCACCTCCTGGGGACCCAATGTTCCTTTCTTGCACGCTACGGTTTTGACAGGGTGTGGCATTCGGGCTTTGACAGAGGCTCACGGGGGTGGCCATCCTGCTGCGGAGAACCCTTCCCTTTGTCCCCACCCACATCAATAGGGACCCACAAGGGCGGTTTGTAACTCTCTCTGGAACACTGGAGGGGGACACCCTTAACCTCGTATCCATATACGTCCCACCCGCTATGCTTACACCAATGCTGAGATAACTTACCAACGTTATTTCCACCCTGTCTTCAGGACAGACGATTGTGGAGGTGATTTTAACGCGGTTATGCAACCCACGCTTGATACTACGGGCACACCCTCCCCTGCTAGGGCGACACAGGCAAAGAAACTGGTTGAATGGGCGGCCACTTTGGGCCTCTGTGATGTGTGGAGAACCTGGAACCCTCGAATCCCCCAATACATACACACCTCAGCAGCGCATCATACCCACGCACAAATCTACATGATTTTTATGCCTGCCCCCGACTGCCATAGTGTGGCTGACATGGCTATCCTCCCCCGAGGAATCTCGGACCATTCAGCATTGCTCCTGCGCCTCGGCGAAACCCCTGGCATGCTGCAACCGATGTGGTGATTAAATGCCTGGTTCCTGCAAAGCAAAGAGTTACAAAAGGCTATAGGAGAGGAATTGCGGCAATACTTCCTCACGAATCTGGACTCGGTCCCCTCCCCGAGTACCCTCTGGGAGGCGAGCAAGGCCAGCATCCGAGGAGTGGCCAGGAGCCATCTCCGAGCACGACGACTGTCCCGGGACAGCCACCTGACTCTCCTCCAAGCGCAAGCAATCCGGCTGGAGTCTGACCTCGCCAGGGCCCCAGATGTGGCTCAGGACAGGCAACTAGTGCCTCAACATTTCAAGTAATAACCTGCCGGTGTGCAAACTTCACACTTTTTATCACCCACCGGGGGACAATATCCCCTTCATCGAGCAACTAATGGAAATCATCTCTGGCAATGTCGACTCGGTATTGGCCTATATCTTCCTCAGGGATTTCAACCTTCACTGGTCTAACCCCAACGATCAGGCTGTAACTTGCCTTAAATCATTCTTAAGTGATCAAGAATTGATTCAGCATTGTAACCGACCAACCCATAATAAATGAGAAAACCAATCAATCAGGCGTTTGTTGAGCGCGACTACTCACCCGTAATGGTCTCATGGCGCTAGGGATAGGGGGGGTGCAGGTTCCAGTCCATCAAGGAGGGGGTCTGTCGAAGAGCCAGGTTTTGAGGTTTCTTGCGAAGATGGGGAGCGATGTTGTCTGTCTGAGGTGGAGCGGAAGGTCGTTCCAGGCGTTGGCCGCGAGGAAGGAGAAGGAGCGGCCTCCCGATCTGGTCTTTCTGGTGCGGAGGACCACGGCGTAGGAGAGCTGGGCTGATCGTAGGGTCCTTTGGGGTGCGTGGAATTCGAGTCTGCTGTTCAGGTATGCTGGTCCGGTGTCGTGGAGGGCCTTGTGTGCGTGGGTGAGTATCTTGAAGGTGATTCTAGCCTCGACGGGGAGCCAGTGAAGTGTGCGCAGGTGCTGCGAGATGTGGCAGTGTTTTGGCAGGTTGAGGACCAGTCTTGCAGCGGCGTTCTGGATGTTCTGTAGCTTGCGGTGAGGTTTTTGTTTTTTCCGGCGTAGAGTGCGTTGCCGTAGTCGAGTCTGCTGGTGACCAGGGCGTGAGTGACGGTCTTTCTGTGTTCGAGGGGGATCCATTTGAAGGTCTTACGAAGGAGGCGGAGGGTGTGGAAGCAGGAAGATGAGACGGAGTTGATCTGGTGGTCCATTTTGAGCTTGGAGTCCAGGATGATTCCCAGGTTGCGTGCGTGGTCCGTGGGGGTTGGCGGGTTTCCAAGGGTTGGGGGGCCACCAGGTGTCGCTCCAGGCGTCGGGGTTTGGGCCCATGATGAGTACTTCTGTTTTGTTGGTGTTTAGTTGTAGGCAGCTGTTTTTCATCCATTTGGCGACGGCTTCCATGCCTTCTCGAAAGTTGTGTCTGGCGGTGTTGGGTTCGTTGGATAGGGAGAGGATGAGTTGGGTGTCGTCTGCGTATGACACAATGTTGAGTCCGTAGGTTCTGACCATGGGGGCGAGTGGAGCCATGTAGACGTTGAAGAGCGTCGGGCTGAGGGAGGAGCCCTGGGGGACTCCGCAGGTGGTAGGTGTAGGGTCTGAGAGGAAAGGGGGGAGTCTGACCCGCTGCATTCTGCCGGAGAGGAAGGAGCGGACCTCATCATCTCCAAAGGTCACACCATCACATTGGATACCATCACCCCTTGCGATTGGTCCAACCACCACTGCATCCTCTTTTATATTAACAGGGAGGTGTCGATGAGGAAGGCTCAACCTACGAAATCGAAGATCTGGAAAAGGGACCTCAGATCTATCAATACTGATGAACTAGCAGCTCACTGTAAAGCGACCCTCTCCTCCCAAGCTGACTTTTCTGAGGTTCGGGTACTCACTGACTTTTACAACTCTACCATCTCTAACATTATGGTTGCCATTGCACCACTCCAACAAAAAAATGCCTCAACAAAAATATCCAAACCGTGGTTCAACGACAATTTAAACTCAGAACGCCGCAACCTTAGGGCAGTTGAACGAGCTTGGAGATCCAAACCCTCCTCGGATCAATTAAAACTCCTTAGAGAGGTTAGGAGATCCTACAACAAACAAATCAACAGCACTAAGGCAGACTACTTCAGATCCCAACTTGATCAAGCCGCTAACCGCCCCAAGAAACTTTTTGAATTGGTTAAACAGCAATCGGTGGAAGCTCCAAACCACTCTGACTCTGGAGTCAGCCCACCCTCATGTGACGATCTGGCTGCTTTCTTCACAGAGAAATCAAGACTTATCAACATTGAACTCGCCGCTAAGAAGGCCCTACTGCCATCCTCTGGGTCCGCACCATCTCCTGCCCTCTTAGAAAAGCTCAAACCTATCAGCCTGAGCACCAAGAACAATGCATCATGGGGCACCTTTACTCTCTTCAGTGAAAGAGACATTGACAAGATTCTTCAGAGTATCAACCCATCTAATCACTTAAGCGACCCTTTGCCTCCTTCCATCTTCAAAGAAATCAAGAACGTCGTCATCCCAATCTGGACAAAGATTGTAAACGCTTTACTGTCACAAGGTATGATGCCAGATTGCCTAAAAGCAGCTAGGGTTTCACCGATACTAAAAAAAACTAATGCAGATAGTACTGACCTTAACAACTTCCGCCCTATCTCTAACATCCCCACACTAGCCAAACTCCTAGAAAAATGCGTCCAATCCCAACTCTGTGCTCACACAGAGAATTTCCAACTCCTGGACCAGCATCAATCTGACTTTCGCAGTGGGCATAGCACTGAAACCGCTCTCACTCACGTTATGGATGACATTTTAAAAATGCTCGACCAAAATGAATCCTGCCTCCTAATCCTCCTTGACCTTTCATCTGCCTTCGACACGGTCAATCACGACAACCTCCTATCCATTTTGAAGAACAGGATGGGCCTCTCTGGTCGGGTGCTACAATGGTTCTCGTCCTTCCTCCACCACAGAACACAAAGAGTCAAGGCGAACCTCTCTCTCTCCCAGCCCTCTCCAGTATCCATGGGGGTCCCCCGAGGGTTCGCCCTATCTCCTATACTCTTCAACCTGTTCTTGGAACCATTAGCTAATGCACTAAATTCCACGAACATTCTCTTCCATATGTATGCAGATGATACGCAACTTTATCTGAAAATCTCCTCCCCGGATAACATCATTTCACTCAACACTACCCTAACGTCTACTCAAAACTGGTTAACCGAGAACCACCTCCTGCTCAACACCTCCAAAACTGAATTCCTTCTCATCTCTCCGCCGAATCACATCCCCAAGCTAGATCGGTGGTTTAATCACCTCACTGCCTTCAACTGCTCCCCCCTCATTATAGACTCAGCCAAATCTCTCGGAATCACCCTGGACAATCACCTGAACATGCAGAATCATATCAGCAAGGTCTGTAAGGGAGCTAATCACTTGATGAGGATACTCAGAAATATCAAACCATTCCTTCCAAAAGCTGACTTCAAGCAGGTGGTCCAAGCGCTTGTTTTGCCGAGACTAGACTATGGCTGTGCTACGCTCTGTGGCCTCCCCAAATACACGTTGGCTCCATTAAGGGCATCACTGAACGCTGCGGCAAGATTGGTGACGGGCACCAAAAGAAATGCGCACATATCCCCAGTCCAAAAATCCCTTAAGTGGTTGCCCTACGAAGCACGAATTCAGCTAAAGATTGCTTGTCTGTCGCACAAAGCCCTCCATTTCAAAACCCCCAGCTACCTAGCACAAAAGCTCAAATTATCCGGAGGCGGTAGACCCTCAAGAAGTGGCTAACTCTTTCCTCCTGAAACCACAGATCTTTAGCAACAAGAGAACTTGCCACCGAGCCTTCTCTGGCGCTGCCCCGAAGATCTGGAACTCTCTTCCACCGGAAATACGCAGAATCTCCTCCACGGTTGCTTTCAAATTGGAAACTAAACGATTCCTGATGAACAAGTTCTTACCTTAAATGGGATAGGATTTTCTGCTCTAAGTCATTGACCTTACACCCGTGAGACCTTCTTTGGAGGCTACTTTATTGACACTACCGTTTGTTCCCTTCTGAGCACGCTATATAACAGTGATTGTATTTATCTCCTCTGACCCCTTTGTCATGTAATTGTTCTGTTTTGTTATTCTTATCTAATGCCGATATTACATTTATTACCTGCCTCCATCCTTTTGTAAAGCGCTCTGATATCCTTCGGGATCTTGTTCGCGCTATATAAAACTTTATAAATAAATAAATAAACTAGCGGTTCTGCGCAAAGAGATCAAGCAGATCTCGTTGGAGTCGGCCAAGTTGTTATGGCGCTCGACTGTCGCCCGGGTATATGGCTGGGGCGACAAGAATGGGAAGATGCTACACAGACTGGCCTCATACCCCCTAGCAAATCGAATCGTACCTGAAATCCGTGACGCTTCCGGAGCCCCGTGCCACACATCGCCCGAGAGCGCACAGGCGTTCGCTGACTATTACGCCCGCCTATACTCAGCACGTAAGCTGGAGGGCTCCCTCCCAGACCTACTATACCTGGAGAGGGTCCATATTCCCTGCCTGACGCACTCTGAGGCGGCCAGCCTGGACCTCCCCTTCACCCCCAGAAGAAATAAGTACTGCTTTTTCCTCACTGGCATCCCGGAAAACTCTGAGCCCAGAGGTGTTTCCTCAGGAATACTATGCCACCTAACGGGAGCTGCTGGTCCCCCAACCCTCCACCTTATTCCACCATGTTTCAGAGGTTGGAGCATTTCCCCCTGGAACAGACATGGCGACCATTGTGGTCATCCCCAAGACCCAGCCACCCTCGCCAGCTTGTGCAGACTATCAGCCGATTTCACTAATCAACACCGAAGTTAAGATTTATGCCACGGTCCTGGCTCAACGCCTATGCCCCTTCCTTAGCAAACTGGTTCACGCGGACCAGTACGGCTTTATGCCGGCACACAGCACTAGACACTGTCTGCGACGCCTCCACCTAGCCCTCGCAAACCGCCAAATGTTCACCCTCTACCTAGCGCTCCTCCTTGTCGATTTTGAAAAGGCCTTCGACACAGTCGATTGGCTTTACCTAGAGGATGTACTAACAATGATGGGTATGGGCCAACAGTTTTGCAGCTTTGTTCGGGTCCTATATTCCAACCCTAGAGCCAGAGTACTCATTAATGGGGCCCTCTCAGAGACATTTCCGATCCATAGAGGTACGAGGCAGGGCTGTCCCCTTTCCCCACTCTTGTTCGCGCTAGCGATGGAGCCCATGGCGTGCCTTATTCAAGCGGACTCCTCGATTCAGGGCTGGACCTGGGGGAGTCACCACACTGACAAAATTGCCTTATATGCGGACGATGTTCTGCTCTTCCTGGCGGACCCGGCCCGCTCTGGCCCTAGATGTCTTCGATCCTTACAAGCCTTTGAGAGTGTTTCTGGCCTCCGACTCAACCCGGCAAAATCGACTCTTGTACCCCTCCACCTTTCTAGGGAATGCTTTGATTGGCAGTCAAGCATTCCCATTAGACGGCAGTCATTTAAATACCTGGGCATATGAGTCGCTGGGACTCAGAAAGAGAGTGGGAGAGCAGAGGAGCGAGCGGAGGAAATAACACCAATACACACCGAACTATCAGACTTAAGGAAATGAGCCTTTATATTGGACATCTCTGCGTGTTCCAGTATTGATCCAGAATGTGTGTGACCAAGTCCCGGTCCTGAGGAGAACCCGAAAGAATCCAAGGGTTTCGAAACGCGTTGACCTAGCTAGTTGGAAAGGACGTTATATTGCACAGACTACAAGTAGCCAACAAACATGGCATTTCCTTCTTTGGAGGCTACTTTATTGACCCTACCGTTTGTTCCCTTCTGAGCACGCTATATAACAGTGATTGTATTCATCTCCTCTGACCCCTTTGTCATGTAATTGTTCTGTTTTGTTATTATTATCTAATGCCGATATTACATTTATTACCTGCCTCCATTCTTTTGTAAAGCGCTCTGATATCCTTCGGGATCTTGTTCGCGCTATATAAAACTTTATAAATAAACTGGTCTGCCTATCAATTGATATGTTTGTGTATTTGAATGCTTATCATTTTGTACTTGTCATTGTTTAATATGTTTTGCAAATAATTGGAACAGGTTCTTCTTCCATGTATGACATGCTTGAAATGTCTATGACTGTTCCTTAAAGAGTAAAGTAAATAATGAAGGTGAAATAAATCACTAAGACCACTATATCTGATAAAGTGGTTTGTTATCGAAAGCTTCAATTTAATTGTAGCACCCAGACACTGTACAGTTTGTTATATATTGATTGGCAGTCAAGCAGTCTCATTAGACAGCAGTCATTTAAATACCTGGGCATATGGGTCGCTCTGCTCCCCGAATTAGAATGGGAGCTAAACGTTACCCCGCTTGTCAAGAAGGCCAAGAAAGACCTCCGGCGCGGGCAAACTCTGCCGCTTAACCCTCTCAGGAGGGTGGCATTATTTAAGATGAGGATCCTCCCCCACTTCCTGTACGTCATTCAAAACACCCCCTTCCATTTCCCACGAAGCTGGTTTAAAGAGATAGACGCCATGGCCACTAGGTTTCTGTGGGGAGGTGGGAGACCACGTATAGCTCTCGCCCGTTGCCGGATCCTGTCCTTCGATGGAGGCATGGGCATGACTGACCTTTACCTATACTACCTAGCCACCCGGCTGCTCGTCCTTTACGATTGGTTCACCGGAGGATGGTCCCACCCGGCCTACAGAACCGAGCTAAGAGACATGGACTTCCCCCGAATCCAAGCCATCATGTATGGGTGCCCTATCCCTAGAGCACTGCCGTCGGTAACTCGGGCGGTCCTCCTAGCCTGGCGCTCGGCCCTGCGACACACACTGTGGGACAACAAATTGAGTAAACAAACACCGCTCTGGCAGGGTCGCTGGTTGGATGAGGTGGTAGCACTAGAGGGCTTCAAACGTTGGGACTACATTGGCATATCACAACTGGGCGACGTGTGGGTGGGAGATCACATAAGGGCCTTCCAAGACCTGCAGAGACGCTTCACCCTCAACGCCTCGCAATTTTTACAAATACCTACAGCTGCGACAGGCCCTCAATGCCCACATATCAACAGGCACCACACTCCCCGAGTTCAGCGCACTAGAGGCGCAAGTCATGATGGGAAACCTGGGGAAGGGGGAAATATCACGAATATACAGCACCCTTACGAATAACGGCCCTATAACGCTTGACCCGCTCCGGCACCAGTGAGAGGGATGGCTGGGCCCTCTGGAGGACGAAGACTGGCGAGACGCCCTCATGGCCCCCAAGACTGTCACCGCTTCCGCCAGACTTCACCTCATCCAAATATACTACCTCCGGAGCGTCTGCATAGGGCAGGATTGCACACCTCGTCTGAATGCGCGCGCTGCGGACAACAATCAGCAGATTTTTACCACATGGTCTGGTCTTGTCCCCGACTTATAAAATACTGGGATAAGATAGAATCTGAATTCACACACGTCCTGGGCTGGCAGGTACCCCACAACCCCCTACACCTCCTCCTGGGAGTCATGGACGGCCTAGACGGGTCCCAAGTGGACAAATTATTCTTGGGGATGGCCACTATGGTGGCCAAACGCGATATTGCTATGGCGTAGGACACAACCCACCCCCACCAAAATAGCTAAGTGGCGTAGAGGGGTAGACGGGTGCGCTGCCCAGTAGAAACCCTTGTTTGAGGCCAGGGGATGCCCAGCCAAGCACCAAAAGATGTGGGGCAAATGGATGAACCAATTGGGATAATAGGGTCTGTATGCTTGTCTCTTCACCTTTTGATTGCTTGTTTTTGCAATGTCCCCTGATCGTTGTGCATGTATGTACATTACTGCCACTAGCATACTTGACATACCATTGAATACTGATCTATGTGCTGTACTGTTATTACTATTTTTTGGTTTTTTTAAAATCAATAAAGTTGATTATCAAAAAAAAAGAAGACTTCGAGAGGTACAGACCTCTGTGCTTGCCTTATTTTTACAATTGTGAAGCTTTATGCTAAACACTTATTTCCGTTTCTCAAGACTTCTGCTGAAGTCTGATCATGCTGACACCTTCCATTCTCTTGAATTAGAAACCCTTAGTAGATGATCCTATACTTGACTTATGTTTAGAAGAGAGAAGGGAAGTTTCTTTATGGAATACCTGTTTGCTTTAATCTGTTGCTTCATTGTTGTGGCTATCACAATGTTGTGTCTCCGTCTGTTGTGCCTTAACCTACTGAGATATTTCAGCTTATCTGCTGTATTGCTATATTTACTGAACTTACTTTTGGTTTGCATATATACTGGATTGATTGGTAATCCACACAAAAAGTAAAAATATTCAACTATATTTAGCTATTCCTGGTCCTTATTGTGGAGTCACATTGGCTTCACAAATTAAAAATATATTGTTGATGTCTTCTCCCTTTCAGTGCTTCACGTCAACCAACAAAGGTCCATGCGACCAATGGGGCAAAAATCTTTAACGGCTTGAATAAGAGATTACGTTGTAAGGCCCAGTGCTCTTTTGACTCAAAAGGACTGTTCTAAATAAAATGCCAAAATAAAATGTGTAGACTACTTTTATATGTCTTCTCTTATATCTTCTTCCAACACTCTTCTTTACATAACTGTAGTATGTCGATTTGTGTTATGATTTTGAGGTCTAGATTCAGTAACTCAGGCCTGCAAATATTTAAGACCTTATTAAGACACTGTTGTCCAGCATGCACAGGTTTTCCCAATCTCTTTTCACAATGTAAAACCTGTATAATTTGTGCGAGGAAAAACCACATCATTTCCAGTTTTCTCACTCAGAAAGGGGTAGCAATATGTTGTATTGCAGTTTTGTACTCCACTCTGAGGTGCTGAAATCAGAATGATGCATTAACACTACACACAGGGCGAGCTTTAGCGTTGGTGGTGCCCGGTGTGACCAATTTATTTATTTATTTATAAAGTTTTATATAGCGCGAACAAGATCCCGAAGGATATCAGAGCGCTTTACAAAAGAATGGAGGCAGGTAATAAATGTAATATCGGCATTAGATAATAATAACAAAACAGAACAATTACATGACAAAGGGGTCAGAGGAGATGAATACAATCACTGTTATATAGCGTGCTCAGAAGGGAACAAACGGTAGGGTCAATAAAGTAGCCTCCAAAGAAGGAAATGCCATGTTTGTTGGCTACTTGTAGTCTGTGCAATATAACGTCCTTTCCAACTAGCTAGGTCAACGCGTTTCGAAACCCTTGGATTCTTTCGGGTTCTCCTCAGGACCGGGACTTCCAATGACCTCCTCCATGGATTCCCTCACTACCACCCTTTAACACCGCCCCAAAAGGTCCAGTAATCACCAGAGTTATCTTGAAATTTTTATGGTTGCCTGAAAATTGCTGGATGCAAAAAACTCGGCAGCATGTGCTTTTAAAACCACAAAGTCAGTGCCCGGTGCATTAGCACCGATCACACCACCCTAGAGCCAGCCCTGACTACAGCCACTATTCACAGAGTGTTATTTTAATGCACTAAGGGCCCGTGGGACTCAGAATGAATGTCTTTGTTTGCCATCTCTAAAGCAAAAGCGGTTTTGACACTTAAGTGTCTATTTACTAAGATTTAATGCCGTGTTTGCATCACAAAAGTGACGCAAAACTACACAAAATCTTTTTCCACCTATTTACTTACCAGCGTAAAACTTGTTTTATGCTGGAAAATAACTTGAAAGTAACGCAAAGCAGCGCATAGCGCTGCTTTGCCCTACTTAGCACCAACGGGGCATCCCATGGGTGGTGCAGCCACCCAAGGTTTCTAACACTAAGCCCCATTTACTTACAAAAGTAGACAAGGTTTAGCGTCAGAAAATAGCGCCCATTTCAAATAGTCACAATGAAGGAGAAATGCTTTTATTTCTCCTTTCTCCTCCGACTTTGCATGTGTGCTGCACTGTACAGCCCACATACAAAGTGGGAAAAGATGGAAGTTAAATTAAGCATAGTATTTTGTACTGGGAGGGAATCTTTCCAGTACAAAACCTATGCTAGACTCACAGAGACACCCTTGCACTATAGTGCAAAGGTGTGTCCGTGGTGCAGGACCACGCATTTCTGCGCCGGTATTAGGGAGAGAAGAGTGCCATATTTCTGTAAATATGGCACTCTCCTGCTCTCTCCTCACACAGTGCAGCATTTGCGGCTGCTGCACTGCTCTGCATGAGAAACTGGTAAATCTGGCCCCTAGTGTGGCAACATTTGCAGTACCAATTGCAAGTAAGGAAGTTAAGATCTTCTCGTTTGTAGCTGATTGGTGAGGATGATCTGATTAGCAGCTCAGTAGTGAGCAGCTATTTGTTAGCAACTTACATATGAGATATTAGTCATATGTTGCGAGCAGAGATATTTCTCATGAGTTTTATAAAGCATTAACCTGCAATGTTCTTCTTTGCTGAGTTCACTGGTAGGGTTCTAGTGGGCTGAGGCTTAAGGCTCGGATACTTTTACTTTTTGGCTGCCTGAAAGAGACCCTGTGACTATGGGATGAAATGTTGGTATTTCTATTCAGACAATTTTTAGACATTCTACTCCCTATATGCTGTTATATTCCTAATATGAGACATACTGGGATGATGGAGGTTTTGGATCTGGGCAGGAAGGGTGGAATTCTCTGGTTGCAGCTTGTTAGAAGGGTTCATCTGAGATGTGACTGTATTGTTTATGTTGCGAAAGCTGGCATGGCTTTTCAGATTTCCAGGTGGCCTCTCCTGTTTCCTGAGTTTAGGCTAGCACATATGGTTTCTTTGAGGGTGGCTGGATGGTATACCCTGAGCTGAAGCTGATTTGTTGGGATTTTCTGGTTGTGATTTGCCAGGATGGGCCTCTGAGTTGAGGCTGAACACTGATGTTCCCATTACTTGGGGCTGACTGGTGAAGGTCTTTTTAGTTGTGGCTAACTATGACTAGGTTGCGGTTAACCTCTGCACATTGTACACAGCTACCAAAGAGATGGTCTCAGTGCAGAGCTACCTATTGGGATTTTGGTATCTTGTGGTTGAGCAGAAGGGTTCTTCTAAATTATGGCTTGGCTGCCTAATAGGGTCTTCTAACTTAAGCTGGCTAGTAGGTTCTTGGCGCAGATTGGTAGTATGGATAGAAGGATGGTCTTCGTAATAGTTGGGCCTGACCAGAGCGAAACTAGTGTACATTATAGCTGTTGTGATGCTCTCTGAATCCAGATGATTCAGAGAGCAATAGAAAATGTCATTTGAGTGATCAGATTTCTGTGACTGGAATTCTAGAACGTTAGAGGAACATGTCAATGGCATATGGTCGGAAAACCTGACGATCAGTGACTCACACCAGAAAGCGAGAAACTTTATTTCCTGTATAGTCACATGTGCTTGGAAACCAAGGCTTACAAGTTATGCATGCAGGTGCACATTAGGGGCCACATATGGGCTTTCTTCAACCTGAAATGATTCTTTCAGACATCAATTTGTAGGGGTAAAGATGGTCTATCACAAAGCACAAACATTGTACCCTGCTTATCCACACAATACCCTCATCTATGCTATTCATGCACACACACTCGATAGGACCTTTCTTCTCATCCACTGTCCGCTTGCAGCTTTTTCATTGCAACACACTTGACTGGCTCACTTTCTCCCGACATGAACACACTATACTCACTGGTACTATATTCACAATTAATGTGCATGCTATTAACCCATGTTCTGTTGTCATGCACATATTTCGCAACTTCAACTCATGCCCTTGAGGGGACAAAATCTGTGGAGATAGAAAGTCAATATGCTTCTCTGTAAGTTCTTTTCTCATTTCCTTTTGTTGGATATCACAGTTTCTTAATATTCTTGGATTGCTGTCTCTGAAACATTTTGTCTAGCCTCAAGACGAAGTGCTGTACATCTGAATTGCTGCCATATAATATATAACTTGCTCCGTTTCCACAGAATGCAGTCAAAGCCAGGCACCATGTAAATGTCTAAGAAAAAGACATAATTCTTGCTTGCTGTTAACTTGCATTGGTCCCAAGTCAGTAAAAATGGCTTTTAATGCCCTGTTTTAAGTTCATAAGAGTCTTGCTGAAATAGGTCGTTTCTCCAGCAGAACATGCAACTCTGAACATCTTGGAAGGTGTTAAGGTTGGTGTTCCAGAGACTTCCGGTCAAACCAACCTACAATCCATTTGAGAAATTAGGTTGACAAATGACCATACTTTCCTCTGAACAACAACAATTTATGTGTCATAAAGGGAAAGACCACTAAACATGTCTTCTTATGCAAAGACTCAAAATTGAGGAACCGAAAGATATCAGACTCTTTCCAACACTTTCCTTCCATATAGCCGTCAGAACCTTCCTTCTCATAGAACAATAACTGACCTAGGTACTCCCCTATGATTCTATTTGATGATTTCATGCATCCTTATGTTCTTATTTATATGTAACCTCTTTGTGGTTGCATTAGAGGAAATTGATGTCCTTCTTCTGATCTAGTCTACAATGGTTAATATTTGTGGCAGAGCAACGTTTTTTAAAACAATTTTTGAATAATTTTAGACAGTTTAAACATTTTCAACACCTTTGCGTGCACACTTTTAAAGCTTCCTCCGGACATAAAAAAATGTTGTTTTATACATATTGACATACTTTAAAGACCTAAAGTCATTTCTCCCACAGTAGTCATTTCATTTTACAATCTACGTTTTAAAAATGACATACAGCGGGCGGAGCCAAGCAGCCTAACATGGCGGACGCTTGCTGATTGAGCTCCGCCATAATCCTGTATTAATCCTGCTCGGAAACGACTTTTACAGGCTACCTGTGCGGAGTTCCTGGTTCCGGCAGGCCCCGGGGTGTCAGCGGGCGGTTTTCGGAGCCGCCGGATGCCACCAGACGGTGCGATGGCGAGGTGGCACGGGATGCTCTGAAAGTCTCCCCGACCTGTCAATGGGATCGCGACACCGGGGCCGGCATCCTGATGCGCGAAATACCTGTGGGGCTTTTTATTTATTTATTTAATGCATTTTTATATAGTGCAGACTTTATCCGAAGGTGTCAGAGCGCTGTACAATAGAACCAGTTACGTTACATGAGAGAAATGTTACAAAATAGAACGCTAAGGTTCGCCAGCCGACGTCAGCGGTGCCGAGAGTGGCCGCGGCCCGCGAGGTGGGGGTAGCCGGAGCCTGGTGAGCCAGAGACACGGCGCGAGGTGCAGCGGTGCTCTCCAGAACGGTGATTGGGGGCCTCGGGAAGCAGCCAGAAGACGCTGGAGATCACGCGACGATGCAGAGGTGAGGTGCCCATTAGGGGGAGGGGGTGTGCTCCTGGTCACGGAGGCTGCCGGACTAGTGTCTGGTGTGGCCTGCGGCTGGGTACGGCCTCTCTCCTCTACTGGTGATATGGCCCAGGGCAGACCACGGGTCCAGGCCTCCTCTGGGTTTCAGACAGTATTCCCCCAGCCCGGAGACCCGCTGGACCGGATTTGGGGCTTGGCTGGGGCTGCCTGGGGAACCCCAATTGGACACTGGAGCAGCTGTACCTAGGTGGGGAGCGGACGATGACCCGCCGGTACATTCAGTGATGAGAGAGGCTGCCCGGCAGCACCAGCTGAGATGACATCACGGGCCGGAGGAGTTGGCCAGAGATAGGGGCCCGAAACTTCAGACAGACGGGGCCTATTTGGTGATACCTGTGGTCGTGCCCCCCCTCGTGCGCTGGTAGTTTGGGGAACAGTCTGGGTGCGATGAGGGGGTTGTCGATCTGAAAGTGCATTGGAGTCTGATCTAAGCCCTGGAAACACAACCAACGCAGCATGTCTAAAGACAAGGCCCTAGGCAAAGCACCTTGGACAGATATGCAGCCACTGCGGTGCCCTCCACTGAGGGTGCTGGGGTTGCACCCAGCCCGCCAGACTTCGCAGCCCTTCTGCAAGCCATCACCCAGTCCTGGCAGGCACTAAAGGTCCAGATCGGGGCAGTGGGGACGGAGGTATCCCTCCTGCACCAAGACTTGCGCAACGCCGTTGACCGCATCACGGAGACGATGGGTCTCGGGAGTAGAAGATGCAGTAACCACACTACAACGGAAAGTTACCTCTCTAGAACAGCTCACCAAAGGTCTCATACTGAGAGTAGAAGATGCTGAGGGGCGAGCCGGGCGGAATAACCTACGCTACGTGGGCTTCCCAGAAAATTGCTAGGGCAACGATGTTGGAAAGTTCCTTACGCAGTGGCTTTCCTCATGGCTCCCGAGCAATGCCGTGTCATCGTGTTTTGTGCTGGAACGGAGATCGTGACATGATTCTGCAGCAGGCCAGGCTTTGAACTGAATTGAAGTATGAGTCCCATAGGATCATGATATTCCCGGACTATACAAAGATGGTGCAATAACAGCGTCAATCCTTCGCCAATGCGCGTCTTCGAGGCCTCAAGATCCCGTACATGCTCCTATATCCAGCGCGCCTTCGGGTGGTCTTCAACTCTCGCACATTATTCTTTGGCACTCCAGAGGAGGTTTTTGCTTGGACAGATGAACAGCGAAAGCTCAGGCCACATACCCCGCTACCCAGAGACTCTGACTCCTCGACAGGAGACTCGGCCAAGACACATATAAAACTGAAAGAAAAAAGGCGTCATAGATCCAGATCCTCTTGGCTATGTATCCAGTGACACAATGGCAGCAGAACCCTTAGGACTGTCCCCCGGGCATGCATGCGTAGTGAGCTGGAATACGAGGGGCTTGCTTGACAAAATTAAATGGGGCGCAGTCCTCCGACAGGCAAAGCACATAGGTGCGGATATTCTTCTTTTACAGGAGACACACATGCTGGGCACGAAGGCTTTATGTCTGGCTCGATATGGCTATGTACGCACCTTCCATGCAGGGTTCACTCGGGGCTCTAGGGGGGTGGCTGTCCTGATTCACCGCTAAGTAGCATTTACTCTGATCCGGAAGTGGGCTGATGGGTACAGCCAATACATATTTGTGCATGGTACGATAGCGGGAGAACACATAGTGCTTGGCAGTATATATGCTCCTCCGCCCCTTGCCCAGAATTTTTCGAATCGCCTAGTTGAGATCTGGAGTTCCCTACCTGAAGGCCTCTCAGTTATTGGAGGTGATTAGAACGACGTAATGTCTCTGGGGTAGATAGATGGCGTGCAGCGGGGACGGGAATGGGACCCACTGCTTCGAAGTTGCGGACCCTGGTGGACATGGTGGGATGGGTCGATACGTGGCGGTTACACCACCCCACTGAGACTAGCTTCACATATCTTTCTCACACCCACACCTCCTACTCTAGGCTTGACTACATATTTATACCCCGCGCTCATGCTCACAGGGTACCAACCGCCGAGATCCTCCGCAGGGGTCTGTCGGATCATTCCCCAGTGGCCATACATCTCTTAATAGGCCTCCTTTTCGTTGGCGACTCTCGGTGTGGCACTTGCAGAACCCAACCTATCGTGCCCATATGCACAACATGCTATCGGAGTACATTCAACATAATGAAGGCTTGGTGTCTTCGGCTTGCACTTTCTGGGAGGCAAGGAAGCCAATGTTGCGAGGGGTAGATATCAGCTTTTGTACCGCAGAACGGCGACGGCAATCGCTTATCCAGCTAGAGGCACAAATTATGTCGCTAGAACGTCAATCTTGAGACAGGGACGGGGTGGGAGTGCATCGCCAATTACGTTTGGTGCAGCAGCAATACCAGGGAGAACTCATGGAAGAGGCCCGTGGTGCATGGATGGCGACACAAAGTAGGATCTATCAATGGGGGGACAAATCTAGTAAACTCCTGTATAGATTATGCCAGCAGGCCCAGACGAATGCTCCCCTCCCAGGCCTCCGTAACCCTGATGGCACACTGGTAACAGATCCGGTTGAATTGGCGAACAACTTTGCGGACTACTATCGCTCCCTGTATTCTGCCCGGGAGTTTCTTGAGGCCTCAGAGATCGAAAATAAAATTGACATTCCCCCGAGGGCTCTCTCAGAGGAGGCTAGGAGATCACTAGAAGCCCCCCTAACTCTGGAAGAAATGACCACTGCATTAGCTGACTTGCATTGGGGTAAAGCCCCTGGCTCCAATGGCCTTCCTTACGAGTTCTACAAGGCCTACATGGGCCTGCTGAGGCCCCACTATATCGGTGCTATACAGGAGGCAGTGCAGTCTAAGTGCATGCCCCCGGACTAGCGACATGCTGAGATCGTGGTGTTTCACAAACCAGGGCGTTCTCCGGAACTTCATGCCTCCTGCAGGCCAATTTCTCTCTTGAATGATGAAGCTAAACTGGTGGCTAAGGCGCTCGCGACCCAATTGCTGGCGCATCTCATGAATATAGTTCGACCAGACCAGAGGGGCTTTATGCCCCAATGGGCCAAGCGACACAGCATACGTCGAGTGCATAATGCGATAGCGGTGGTGGATCATCTCCATCGTCCAGCAGCCCTCTTATTAGCAGACATTGACAGGGCTTTTGATTCCGTTAGTTGGTCCTATCTCTTTACCCTGTTGGAACGCCTCAACTTTGGCCCACAGTTCATATCATTAATACAAATGTTATATCACGGCCTAACGGCGTCGGTGCACATAGCCAGTAGGGTTTCTGCATCATTTCCGATAAGTCGAGGCACCAGACAGGGGTGCCCACTCTCACCCTCGTTGTTTGCACTAGCCATTGAACCGCTTACGGCCTGGGTCCGCATTGACACCCTGATCATGGGCTTTGAATGGTCCACTGGGCTGTCTGATCGGGTGGCCCTATATGCCGATGATGTCCTCTTCTTCATGACCGACCCGCATAGGTCTGGCCCCCGCATCCTGCAAATTATGCGAAAATTTAGGGAGACCTCGGGGCTCTTCATGAATGTAAACAAATCCATATTATGGCCTCTTCGTGGGTCCCCAGACGACTACAGATGGGCCACCGACCTCTCCCAGACTCAGAATGATATACAATACCTTGGGGTCTATGTCACGGACAGATCGGAGGTCTCCCGGATACGCAACATCAATAGGGTCCTTGCCCAGATCAAGACAGAGCTGAAGTCCTGGGTGGGGCTGCCTCTATCCCTACTGGGTCATTCAGCAATATTTAAGATGATCTCTCTCCCTAAGCTCCTCTACCAAATGCAGAATCATCCATATCCCATCCCACAGGTGTGGTTTAGGCAGATTAACATGATTCTGAACGAGTTCCTATGGGGAGGTGGGGTGGTTAGGTTGGCATTGCGTACATGTTTCCTTTCCACATACTGTGGGGGCATTGCCGCTGCGCAATCACATTATGCTGCTTCCCACCTGCAAGTCCTTAACCTTGATCATTGGTGATCCGGCGTACAGTCTAGAGAGATGGTTATTAGGGGACATTTCATTGTATAAATATCTGTATGGCCGTACCGCTCTCCCCCCGGCTACAAAAGTGGTACTGACCACATGGCGTCAATCTCTCCGTAGCATCGGCTGGCAGAAACGGCTCACCGGGGCGGCCCCATTATGGTCCAATTGCATGCTTCCACAACTACAGAGCCTACAGGGTTTTCAGGCCTGGGACCGAATAGGGATCTCCACCCTAGGGGATGTTATCCGCGGTCTCACTCTCAAATCCTTTTTGGAGATGCAGGAGGAGTATTCTATGCCACGCACCCAGTTCTATCGTTACCTACAGTTCCGCCATGCACTAGCCCCCCACCTTAAAGAGCTTGAAGCCCTGCCAGAATTCAACCCCCTTGAGGGTCAGCTTCTCATGGGGGATCTGGAGGAACATAAAATTTGTAAGATCTATCGGACACTGATCACACACAGCGCATCAACACTAGACTCTCTGCGAGAGGCATGGTAAGCAGACATAGGACCTATTGACAACGATGATTGGCGGGAAGCATTAGAATCCCCTAGGTCGGCTGCCATCTCCTCGCGAGAACGCCTTTTACAGCTGAAATACCTACATAGAACATACTATAAGAGGGTGCGGCTTTATAGGGCCGGACTCATTGCTTCCCCGGCATGCTTGTGTTGTGGGGGAGAGGAGGCCACTTTTACTCACACGGTGTGGGGATGCCCGGTGTTGGACAGGTTCTGGAAAGGTGTTCATAGATGCTTGGGGGAGGTACTGGGGTGGACCTTACAGTGTACGCCTCGGCTCGCATTGCTACACATCGCGGAGGACATTGGGGCAACAGATACCAACCCCACCTACTGTTCCTTGGCCTGACCTTGGCCAAGCATGACATAGCCCGTACATGGAAGTCCCAGTCCCCCCCCCCCCTTATTGCGGGGCTGGAAGCGAGGTATGGACTTCTGTAGGGGACTAGAGGAACGGGTATTCAAGGCCCGGGGGGTGCCCCATAAACATGCACGTATCTGGCAATGATTGGCAGATTATAGGGGTATAGTGTTGGCACGGCTGACAGCACCGACCGCACTTTTGGATCGGGAGGTGCTGCCTCAGATATAGCCTATGTTGAGAACCAGTAGACAGAGTGGATGAAATAGAAGAGGGCGGGGAGGGTATCCAGGGACATGAGCATACTACCTAGATTTTATCCTCTTTGCTTCGCAACAGTAGCATGTTCTTTTCCATTAGTTGGTTAATTTCAGTTTCCTCCTTATATGAGAATGTGATGTTTGTATGTATGCCATATTGTATCCTGTGCATATACCTACAATGGCTCCACGTGCCTAATTTTGGCTCTGTTGAACCGAAATAAGAAAACTAATAAAGTTTGTTTATAAAAAAAAAAAAGACATACAGTCCATACTTTGTTTTGTATAGGAAGTCTTTCTTCCCATATTTTGCTTTTGCAATGTGGGTTTCAGTTTTTCTCTGTACTGCCATTTCATTACATCTGAAGGAATCTATCCTCTGCACTCCATCATGGACTTTCATTATTTGGTTAATAAGTATTACATTTCCGAAGTTCATCACAGCCATCTGAAACAAATTCCAATTTTTAAAGGTAAAATCAAACTTTCTTTTGTAGAAGGTCATCATCTATATGTCTTCACGTATGCTTCCAATCTACCAAGATGAAGAGCCCCTTACAATGTGAATATTCTCTGACAGACCCTCGAAACACTTAAATAATTCTGCTGTGAGATCTGTTTCTTTAGGACTATTCTGAAATGAGCTTTTGTCAACATCCCTTCGTTTTCTGAACAATTAGTCAACTGAATTCTCCCTGCTTCTGTTACAATATGTAAAAGTTGAGAGACACCAAGTTTATTTTCTTGAATATCACCTATAATTAATTGATGTACCACATTTTTTCTTGTGATTGATGCATCTCATCCCCATATCAGGCCTGCAGATACTTTGGAGGTTATCCCTGAAAGTCCCAGTTCTGATGTAAGTGCCTTGACAGAACATCTCTCTCCAACAGCATGTAACCTCTTCCATAGCTTTCTCTCCACTTTGTCCAGCATGTCAGTTACTCATAAAGTTTACATTCAGTACTGTTACAGTTAGAAGGGGCTACCTTTCCTTGCACTTGCTTATTTGCTCTTATCCCTGTAGTGCCCATTACTGTATATAGTTTGATTAGTGTCTGTATAGCCATAACTTTTTCATTCGCACCTTGATTGGGGATGTCCCATGTAGTTGGTATGGTCTTCCACATCTTGTTCGCCTCATTATTTATCCTATTCATTCTGTCAAAATGCATGCTCTGCATTTAAGCTCAAATTTTGGGAGCTTGGGGAAATACTTTGTTTGTAATCAATTTGATATTTGTACAGGTTGCCTGTGCAATAGTAAACACAAGCCCAATGAAAAATTAAGAGATAATATACAACAGCAGTTTACATGCAATGTCATGGACAATGGGTTTTTCCTTCATCCAAGTTCTAGAGAAATGTTTGGCATTTCTCTGCCAGGCTTCTGAAGCATACTGCAGATAAGCCCATCCTGACCAGTGCTGGATGCACAGCATGTCACGCAGATCCACTCCAGGTAGCGCAAGTTGCTCCAGCTGGCGATAAAGAAAATTATGCAAATTCTCCCCAGCTGCTTTCAATACCAAGCATTCAGAAATGCTCTTTCAAATTTAATTTCTTAGGAACCTTAACTGAAAGAAGCACTCATTAATCTCTATTCATGTACGACACATTGATCTCAAGATGAGATCAGCTGTAAAACTTGCTCTTGATGAATAATATTTTTTTGGACTTATCCTAACCAGGCCTAATAGCCATTCTAGAGATACACTTTAAAGAGCATATTAGGCCCTTTCCTGACCAAGCTCTCCCACTTGGTGTTAACTGTACAGTGCTTGCCAATGAGTCCACCCTCAGGCTTTGAAACACCGCTCTCTAAATGTTATCCCTCCCTAGCCAATACCCTAATAGTCATTGTTGTCTGTCCCCAGGCCATGGTGGAGACTTTGCTGATTCAGTGGCAGGTTGTATCGCTTCATTGACGCGCATATCATCAACGGTTTTGGTCCAGGGGGATTTCGACACTTGAATAGAGACAACTAGCCACCTTGTTTCCAAAGCCTTGTTCAAGACTGTACCAGCACTCCTACTCGAGTAGTAGTTTGTCGGCTTATTTAGAACTGGAACCTCAAACTCAATGTTATCTTTTTGAACAAGATTAATCTTGTAGCTACTCACTAACCATGTTAACCTAAACCAGCCATTTCCATCTTGAATCGGCTTTAACCGGGCAAGGTTCCAGCTGTAGTCCAGAAATCACTGAATAGGCTCGATCTGTGCTAGCTGCTATCTTGCTCATTTCTCAGGCACCCCACCCCACCGCCCTTACTGAACCAGAGTTCATCTTGTCCTTTAATAATTGCATGCTGGATGCACTCAATCCGTGCTTGCCAAAAGAAAATAAATTGGTGGCATCAGAATGCAAGTCGAATTGCTGGTTCTCCAATGAGTTTAGCATCTTGCACCAAGAAAGATTGTCTGCTTCATCACTTAATGGAGGCAATCTAAAAATTTAAATTGTTGCTGCAAATAATCGCCCCTGTCCATAAGAATATTTTTGTGCTAGGGAATTTCCCAGATGTTCAAAGAACTAAGTTTGCAGGGAGCCGCACAGAATTTCCATTTCACTCCAAAGATTGCTAGATTACAAGGCAATCAGTTTTGCAATTGTCTTCTACTCAGATGGCCACTTTTTGGAATTTGTGTGCACTTCTGATGTCCAAATACATCACCCTTATCAAACTAAATTCAACCCAGATGAATTATTAAAGAAATCCCTGAACACTTTGGACATAACCTCACTCCTTTGAAAGGCACATTACTCAATTAAGACTAGGTCCCCTGTTTTATAAGTGGGGGATGGTATTCAAACTGGTTAAATGCCTTCAGTGAACTCTACAGAACTGGGGAATCTTCATTTCATTGTGAACCTGTCCTATGTGGCTAAGTTGCTGGACACCTTAGTGACCAGCCAACTTCAATATTTCCTAGAAAATGTTGATTTTCTCAGCCCTTATCAGAAAGGCTTTAGACTTGACAGGAACACAGAATTCATATTCATCATAATTACACTTTGGGGGCACTCCGAGCTTCAGTGATGATGAAGGAGGCTTGTCCACTGAAGCCTTATGGTATCTTTCAGTAGTGTTTGTGACTGCTTTGCCCACTTAAACCACTTCCGTACTTTGACCTGGAAGACTCACAGGGTGCCTGCACTTTGCTGTTGTTTTTAAATATTTAATTTTGGGCTTCACTTATTCAATTTCGTCAGTGGGAAATAAGATTCAGCTTTGCACTGACTCTTCAAATTTTCCTCGAACTGCGTCGTTGAAATCATGTCTTGTACCAGTGAATGACTGGATGCATTGCAATTTCTTATACTTGAATGTTATCCAGAGCATGGTACTGTCACATGGCTGGTTTATGCCCAGGGAAAACCGCTGCCATTTTACCAATACATGTTTCTTAAGTTGCAATCTTTTCTACTCGTTGACTTATGACACATATATGCTTGTGTGACTGTGCAGGATATAGTTCTTAAAAACGCATTTGCTTACATTTCCACTTCATCTAAACATTATCACAACACCTTGAACATTCAGTACAAAGGAGGAAGTTAACGGCGCAAATGTTTTTTTATCTATCGTCCCTTAGGTGACATAGCTATCATAAGAGTATAAACAATGACAGCCTGGCTGAGTTCGCGGCACAATAGAATGGATCTGTTTTATTATATAAGCAAGAGCACCTACGTGTTCAGATCATAGGAGCACTCACTGTCACTGCGAGGTCGCTGTTTGTCAGAGTCTCAGCCCGGCTGATTCCTGTTTACCCTCTGCGAGGAGGGATGTCCAACTTGTGACCAAGACGGAGACCTGCATACACTCATCTTCAGATAGTGGGGAGTTAGATCATCCAGTAGGGGATTTTGGCAGAGTACCCGCCCTAGGCAACTAGGTTAGGGAGCGCATATTATCAGTACACTATAGACCGTATTTATATGCCAGCATATATATATATATATACACTACTTTAGCACAATGGTGGAATTGTTTATCCTTTTCACTGTTCTTATATTGGTAATCACTTTAATTTGCTTCTGTCTACACAAGAATCACAATGGTTCAAAAAATAGTGAAATGCCTCTTTTTTGTATTTCTTGTGTATTTTTCTGGGTATGCACAAGTGACTGAGCAAAAAGGTTCTAGATCTGTTACCACGATTTCTTGGGGAGTCAGGGTTGTCATGTTCTGAGGTTGCCCAATGCATTTGTTACCTTTTCAGGTTTAGGGGTACTTATGGTGGCACTGTGAGCTAGCAGGACTATAGGCCAACATATCCCGAGGGGGTGCATAGAATTAGTCTGACACCATCTCAACGTTTATGTTGTCCAACAAACGCACAGTTCCTACTGAGGAAGTAGAAGCCATACGACAGTACATATGCACCGCCTTCTTAGTTTAATTTTTCTCTTCACTCTACTGGTAAACACTAACCTCTAGGCTCAATACTAATGTTTTACATGTAATGCCAGCAAAATGCAATCTCCCTGTCTTTCCTCATTGGCACTGTTATGGCATAACAGAAGATGATGCCTCACTGTCTCAGCACTGTAGCTGAGGAGAGGTTGGCCTAAACACTTCGAAAATATCACATAATACACAAGGGTGTGAATATAAAAGGGTGACATTGTATTTTTTGCTTATTTTAATTCCTCAAACTGTGCCTCCAATTTGCCTAACTAATCCAGTGTGGGTAGATATTGTGGCTGTAGATCGACTGCACAGTGCTGGTAAACAAATATAATTAGAAGATACTCCGGTGTAGGGTGTCGGGGGTATAGGAAGTGGTGGCGCCTAGCTGTTTTTGCGTGTAATTTGGTGGAGTTCTACTTAGTACGGTGCAAAAAGGTAGGGGAGACACCCTAAGACCCCTAAATGTGTGAAGGCAAGAATCCTGCAGAATACTGTAAACAAAAGTCCTATGCACAGATTATGATTAGTCCATGAAAGTTCATCAAGTGTTTCAAATATGATTGTCAATAAAGTCCCATGAGTACGTTTCTTGTCGTTTATTCAAGCAAAACACCAAGAGCATCCAGCCAACACGTGTTTCGTCAACGGGAAATATCCCTCGACTTCTTCAGGGCTGGGAATGATACAATAATTCATATATAAGCATATTGTACCACATTGTGGAGTAAAGTAGGAGGCATGCGTTTCTCTCGACAATTAAAAGTGAGCAAAACATCATCACCTTTAGCGTGGAAACCCTAAACATGTTATGAAACCAGTTGTGACCATTTGCTCGCTCCTGGAACTAGTGTGAAAGAAACAGTAAAATCTCAATGTGCCAGAGTGATGTGTTGCATGCCTCTTAACAGTTGTGTGTCAACCCTATAACCCGCAACAGCTGAATTCACAAAATTAAAAAAGAAAGAAACATGATATTGGGGAGATATGAATTCTATACATGGTGTATATATATATATATATATATATATAGAGCCATTCAAAACTGTTATTATATTCAAACATATGCTACCTGTCCTTCATGTGTGTGTTCATTCCAGTAATCTAAAACAAAAGGTAGTGCCATGGTAAGGAGAAAACTGGGATTCCAAAAGACCAGGGGGATCTATGGTGCTCAAAAGTATTGAATATTTGAGAAATGCTCTCACCACTCCGCCGGTTATAATTCCGGCCCGGCCGGCCAATGTTAAACGTCCTCTTAGTGATTTCAATAGAGTATGTGTCGTATCTTCAATATCCAACCTAGTGAGTAACAAGGTCTTTTAGTACCCATCATAAAAAAATGAAAAACATTAGGTGAAAAGCGTCTGCTTACGGCTATAAATGTAGACGTGAGGTCCTTACCTATGTTTACGGTTGTCTGTAACTGACCCGTGCCGTATCGTGAGGGAAACTTGTTCCTTGTCACACGATGGGATCTTCTGCCTGTAAATGGATCGGGCCCCATTAGAATCGAATCTCGTAGCATGACACAGACATGAGCCAATCTTGCCATAATCCGTATTCCTTACAGTACTGAGTCTTACCGTAAACGAGTGCGCTGTCGGTCAGTGTAGGCATCGGCCGTGTTCCCTGTTCCGGATGCGGACAGGGATATGACCCAGGCCAGAAGTGCCTATTTATATCGGAGTCAACCCAGAAACAACTAGAACGTCTGCCTCCCGGTCTTTGAGTTCAAGGGGAGGAAACTTTATCAATCGCGGTTGTTTTCTGACATCACGACCTCCCCCAGTTCGAAACACCGGTTAAAAGGAAAAAAGGGGAGGGGGGGCATGATATTGTTAGTGTATCAATAATAATTGCTGCCATTTTCCTCATGTGTGAGAGGATTACATTCACCTAAGTTTTCGACACTCATCCATTAGTATAGTGTCTACAGATCGTAGTTGTGGCTATCTGGTGAGTACATAGACCAATTGTTTTCCGAATCCCATGTCTATGCTAGTTGTGAAACTAGTAATTCTAACAAAATCAACGATTAATTGTGGCTGTGTTGCGGGGGACCACACCCAAATTGTCATGTCTGCATGTTTAAAAACTAAGTGTGTGGTTGGAACTCGTCATCTCAACAAAAAATAAACGAATAGATTAAGGCTGTGGGTGGGCATGAGAGTGCTGCAATGTGTGATATCCATACAAAGTTATACACATAATGATCTGTAAAGTGAGGGGGCGGGAAAAAAAGGGGATTTTACTTCCTCTTTTTTACTTTCTCTTATTTGCATCCTAAATCTGAAGCCAACATGTTAAAAAAAAAACGGAGACACATTATTAATACAAAGATAAGTTGGCAGTATTCAAAAAATCAAAGCTCTTCTATAGTGAGACACATTATACATAGTCAGAGTAAATTCACGGTGTGTCAGACAAAAAGGGAGTTGAAAAAGCTCCAATTCATAGACTATAGCTTAGTCATATTTGTTTACACAAATGGTTCTCAGTCAAACCTGCGATGTTGTGCAGATAACATGTGTTAAAGGATCAAGACATCTTTGTCCCCCAAGAAGTACTGCATCTCGTGATCGCTGTTGAGTCCGTGTTACACAGTTCGAAGGCGCATAATCTATGTTGCCTCCGTATGTCTGAGTGGTGAGGGCATTTCTCAAATATACAACACTTTTGAGCACCATAGATCCCCCTGTTCTTTTGGAATCCCAGTTTTCTCCTTACCATGGCACTACCTTTTGTTTTAGATTACTGGAATGAACACACACATGAAGGACAGGTAGCATATGTTTGAATATAATAACAGTTTTGAATGGCTCTATATATATACACCATGTATAGAATTCATATCTCCCCAATATCATGTTTCTTTCTTTTTTAATTTTGTGGATTCAGCTGTTGTGGGTTATAGGGTTGACACACAACTGTTAAGAGGCACGCAACACATCACTCTGGCACATTGAGATTTTACTGTTTCTTTCACACTCGTTCCAGGAGCGAGCAAATGGTCTGTCAAGGTTTTACTCCAAACTCCCAGGATCGGTGCGTTGCTCAAATGGGTCCACCTCTCAATCGCTCCACTCTCTGATGCTATAACAGCGCAGAGGGTAGGAGGAATTAAGCGAGGGAAAGAAATGATGGGGACAGCGGGGAGGGAGACCTACAACACAAGAAACACAAGTAAATGCCTATTCCACTTCTTCTAACGCACGTATTAATAATCACAACACATACGGGGCAATAACTACCTGTAAAGAAAATAAAGAACGTGCTTTCCTGTAGACCAGTTTTTTGATGAAGGTATCATATCCTAGGGAGGCTCTTTATATGCAAATGAGAATAATACAAAAGAATAAGTTTCAACAACCTAAATGCTCATAACACTCACACATGCTCACTCACACAGACTGTACCCACCAAAATGAATGTGGACACTTGCATCACAGAGGGGGGGAGCATGACTCACACCACAGTCCCTGCTAGGAAGAAAGATCACAAAAGCCCCATGATTCTTTAGCAATACGCATCATCATAAATGAATTTAAACGGTGTTGGCATTAACTTTTCATGCCAAAACACTCATCGGCTGTTTGAATCACAGCAACGTAAAATATCAGCAATACTCCTCTTCTAACCACCTTGAATCGTTAGTTCATGAATATACATTACATGAGCGATTTAGCAGCTCCTTATATCAAAGTCTAGGTCCAAACGCTAAGGCTTGGAGCCAAGCGGTCCGTATCAATTCCCCTAATAGCAGTCACTTATTCCTTTTCCCAGAGTGGTGACCACGTCACCCTTACCGCCCTGTATGGCTTAGTTCCAAGCCCCTGGGATATCGTCAGCGTGGGAATTCTGCCTCCGGCGTCTAACAGATCGGAATTCGCAGCACCGCTTCACCACCGCCCTCCCGCATATGTAGCTTCCAGGCAGGCGCGCCATCAGCGTGCGCCTACCCGGAAGCAGGATGTCTGGGAATTGTAGTTCTTTGCGGGGGGAAGGGGGCGTTAGCGAACGCTGCTACCGTTCGCCGTGCTTCCTGCAATGATGATTACCCCGGCCTCAGGTGAGTGTGACATGGTCACAACTGGTTTCATAACATGTTTAGGGTTTCCACGCTAAAGGTGATGATGTTTTGCTCACTTTTAATTGTCGAGAGGCACGCATGCCTCCTACTTTACTCTCCACAATGTGGTACAATATGCTTATATATGAATTATTGTATCATTCCCAGCCCTGAAGAAGTCGAGGGATATTTCCCGTTGACGAAACACGTGTTGGCTGGATGCTCTTGGTGTTTTGCTTGAATAAACGACAAGAAACGTACTCATGGGACTTTATTGACAATCATATTTGAAACACTTGATGAACTTTCATGGACTAATCATAACGTGTGCATAGGACTTTTGTAAACAAATATAATTGTCCACACCAATCACCTGGCTGTAAAACTTTCTTCTGTTTATTAAATCTTAACCACGCAACTGAATCACATGGGTCACACACTCTGCAGAGGCCCTACTTTACTTGCAGTCTTCCTTCTCCTCCAGAACTGCACTTAACTTTTCATGAGTATTCATATGACACATAGCACTGTCAATACATAAACCTCATTCACCAGGTTAGTATTTTTTATCTGGCTGTAAAATAAATGACATATTTCTCCTGTGACTGTTGAATAGCAGTGGGTGGAATTCCTGGAAGAATTTCGAAACAGAAGAAACCTGCAGGTTTGTTTTGCCTGTAGAGAGGAATTTGTGTTGCTATGTGAGCATAAAGAGAACTAAGCCCAACATTGTTTTAGGAGCACGGTGAGGGGCAAGGAAACTCAACTATCTCAATATTAATAGCTTTAAGGTAAATGCATTGCCCGAACCCTTGACAGCATTGTTGAAAGCTACTTCCTTAGCAGGGAAACATAGACCTTCCTGCAGAGTCCACCTGGTGCTCTAGCAGGTAGACACCACACACAGACTCCCCTGCTGGAAAACCAGCTTCCATAGACTGTCTGGAACAGGCAGTGGCATTAACAAGGACATTACCAATGAGGTCATTACATTGCCCGGCCCACAACAATGCTGGACACAGCACATGTATTCTTCATTTTGTGCATTCCTCGCTCCCCTGGACAAGCATATGCAATCTGCCTTTGTTACAACCTGTGCGGGTAAATGCAAAACTCGGGGAAATGGGCAGAACAGTAAGACGTTTTGCATCCTTCCAAGAGTTTAAAGAAAAAACCTACTCATACATTTTAGACATAAATGTATGACCAGATGACTCCTATTGTGCTAGCTGCTTTTTCCTTCACATTCATCCTGCATCACCCTGTCAGTCATTCTGTTATTTTGAGATGCTCCAGGCAAACTCAGTTACCTCAATGCTTCTCAAGGATGGGAATTCAACATTTAATTTGAGATACTTCTTACCTCAGGGTCCACTTCTCATCCAAGTCTCTCCTACTGACAATGGAAGGTTGGTTCACAACCACATCACCTCGATGTTTCAGGAACCTGGAACGTCGCAGGATATGTGTGATATTATGATTATTTCTTTGTTGTGTTTTTTAAAAAAAAAATTGTCCCTTTAGTACTTCCTTGCTACGCCTTTAACTGTAATATTCTATTAGAGCTTGCCAGCATACTTGTGTTTCTATTTGCCTTTGCTTAACATTTCAATGAACTGTTTGGGCTTTGTGCTGTGTCAGCTATTGTGTTACCTATACGTACTTTCATTTTCACTAGACATTGTCTTCATTATCAAATTGGTGATGCACAGTCCAGTTTTTCCACACCACCAGTTCCCTGCAAGCCCGAAGCAGCTGAGTAGCACTGCTCCCAACACTGCATGTTTCAGCTGTGGAGATAAAGTGGCATGTTCTCATTAGACTTGTAAGTATTGTATTGGTGGATGTACTAAGGGAGCTATTACTGAGAGTGGCTGATCGCTGATGATTTTGCCATTTTTATTGCCATAAACTTATCCTGGACCTCCCTCCGCAGTTCCCATATCTCACCTCACATCAGCTCCATTGGTTCCCCATCCAGATATGCAGTCAGTTCAAGCTTCTCACACAGGCATTCAGGGCTCTTCACTACATAGGACCTGCTTATCTCAACCACCTCCTTCACTTCTACCAACCGTCCAGATAACAACGCTCAGCGTCACTCGCGCACACCCCGCGCCTCCACAGAAGCAGAATTGAAGGCTGTTCGCTGCCAAGACATGCAACAACCTCCCCCAACACATCAGGACCTCCTCTTCGCTTCTCGAATTCCACAAGAAGATGAAGGCCTAACTTTTCAAATAACCCTATGGTACATGGAAGACAGCTGTGAATAGGCTTATCCTACTCACCTGCTCAGCACCTGAATACCCTCGCGGGTAACAAGTGCATTTAACAAATCTACATAATCTAACATAGCAGCACATTCTTCTGTTGGGATTATGCTGCTCGTTATTTACCTATGCGCAGGAGTGGAAACTGTTCTGTCTCTGAAACTATATGTGAGTGACCTTTGTAGCTACTTGCAATACTAGTAGTGCACGCTGAATCCTAAAACTCACTTTGTGTGTTCATCACAGAGCCCAATGAAGGACTCAAACACTGGTATGTCGAATTCTGTGATGTGCACACAAATTATTTGGAGATCTTTTAAGGCTTTGTGAATGTCATTGTATGTGGATTGCACACACATTAGAAATTAATACTTCATGTTTTCTTTGCATGTTGAAGATGATTAGGTTTTGCTTCTCTTATCTTCGACCATACAACCAATGAATTGTCTAAGACTTATTCACAGAAATTCCTCCCGTTTGTTAAATTAATTGCATATATAGCATGACAAGGTGTTGGGGTAATTTACTTTCCACTTTCTGTATTTATTGCTTACCAGCATGCGGTGTGAGTCACCTTTAACATTTTTGCAAGCTAAAGGAGAACCAACAAAGTCATGGAAAAAATGGAAAGATGAGTTCCTTGACCTCTCTCTGCGATACTGAAGTAGACAAAATGACAGTAGCTAGGGGTAAGAACATTTTGTTACATTGTTTCGGCTCAGAGGGACAGGAAATTTTTCCAACACTGCCATCGATAATCCATCAGGAACAGCAAAGTGACATAAATTAATTTGATGAAGCTTTAATATGGTTTGCAATATGGTTTAAACCATATGTGAGTGTGTTAAGATGCAGAAAAATGAAAACTAGAGTGGGGAGAGTTCTGGAACAAGTGTATTAATGAGAAATGATCATAGTGACGCCAGAAGTTATGGGGTGGAATATAATTATGTGTTGTCTGTCGTGGATAAGAAAGAAGTGGACAATAATGAGGGCCCCCCCTCCCCAGAAGCCCACCTAAGTGCCAAGTGAGTAGCATGTGAAGAACATTATTATTGATGGTGAATTCTGGGTCTCCATGAGTCATTATAACAAAGGAGAAGTTTCATCAAAGGCTTGGTGACATTACCATGTCAAGTGAGATAGAAGAGTTAGACATCATTCCGGAGACATTAAAGGCCACAGCATGGACATCATGGAATTTTTTGGAGTAAACAAACATATTCTAAGGATAGGAATGCTAATATATTATTATATGTTGCTAGGAAAGGAGTAGATGTACTGTGATGGCGAGGTCAGTGGGAACTGGGGATAATATTTAGCCCTAGAGCTGGCATGTCATTTGGGGGTCATCAGGGGTCGCAGCAGCGGCCCCTGGTAGCTCCCCTGCGACCCCTGGCCTCCGAGGGGGCAAAGACAGCACCAGGAAGAGGAACAGGACATTTTACTGAGAAAATAATCCCGACGTTCAGAAAACAACAGGTGCTGCTGATTGCAGCAGCTCACTGAGATTGTTGCAGTTGCAACTTGCAATAGTTACAGTTCAGAATAGTGGTGGATTCTCCACACGAGGAGTGAGTTGTAGCAGCCATGCTGCATGTCGATGTATGTATTGTTCTACTATGACTGGGGTGCTTGTGAGGCCAGTACCAGCAGATCAGTGGTAGTTGCTTCGGTTCAGAGGCCCATAGAAGAGCCTCACAGAGGTCCCACTACCTGGATAGCAGGAGGTGGGGACTGCAGGTCAGGAGGAGAATGGTAAAGCTGCATGTGGGTCCCAGTATTGGTGCAGCGTCTGTGTGAGGATAAGGAATAAGAAAGGCAGCCACAGATTTATTTCATTTCAAGAAATTCCTATGGATTAACATCTGTACCCAGCTTCATTCCATGTCTACTACTTAAAGGATGTCTGTCTCGAGAGGCTGAATGGACATTCATAAAAATGTTTGGATTCTGTATTATTAGCCCTGTAACACAAGAAAACATGACCCATGCTGCTACTACCGCTGTTTCACCTGAGTGCACAACCTGTACATTACACAGAACTATATTACTACATGTATAGTGCAAGCGTCACTGCCACCACTTTATACGATCTCTAAGAGCACCGGCAAACAGTCTCTGATTCTACTACAATCATACTACTCATCACAGGTTGTAGCAGCAGATGTTGCCTATGTCTGCATATTTTATAAATTAGAATGGTATTTATCAGCATCTTTGCATATTAATCTTGAACAGCATATGCATTTTTAACTTAACAATGCTTTCTAAGACCCCAAAATTCAGGCGTTATTTGGTACCAATTTGATCAGATTTGGGTTTATTATATTTAATGGAGTTTATTTTGTGGGTGTTTTCAGGTGCTCCAAGGAAATTTCAAAGTGTTTTACTTAATCTAACACAGTAGTGGATCTCTGATGTCACCTCCTGTAATGTCCTGTGTTTCAATACAGCTTGATGTTACTTCTTGTGATCTCAGAACAACAGATTCAAAAGTCATGTGATGTCACTACTTGAGGTTTCATTAGGGTCAAGTGAGGTCACTTCTTGTGATGTCACAGAGATCAAAGGGCACATGATGTCACTTCTGCTACCTCTGGCATTTTGGTGAATCGATGTCTATGCCTAGAGCTTAAGAACAAGTACTGCTAGTTAAGGAGGAAAAGCACGAGAAATGGGTGTAGAAACTATTGGCTAACGTTTTTACAGGTATGTTAGGCAGCCTTAAAAACTTTTCACACAGGTTTAAACTAAAATAAGGAGCTCTACCGGTCAAGGATTGTGCAATATACTGATAAGTGCCTGGGCAGATTTAAGGGAGATTCTGGACAAGTTAATTGGTAATGACATCATAGAGAAGGCAGAGTCCTCAGAGTAGGTTTCTCCGACAGTTTTGGCCAAGAAGGCAGACAAAGGTTTGAGGTTATGTGTGGGCCTCAGAGCACTCAGTGCCAACATTTTAATTGACTATTGCATGTTCCCAAACATTAATGAGCTTATCAGTATGTTGGAGGAGGCCAAGGTATTCTCCAACCTGGAATTAAGATGGGCATACCACTAAATACGTTAACTTCCTGAATCAAAATCTCTTCCTAAATCTGTTACACCCTACAGATTATCCCAATTCCAAAGGATGTCCGACAATAACATCTGTTTTTCAGAGAGCCATGTACCACATATTTAGGAATGTGGAACATTTTTGATGACTTCCTCATTTTTTTCCAAGAATGAGGAAGAACATAAAGAGCTTATTGGGAGGACAGATTGACATGGAAGAAACAAAAGTGCAAACTATCAAAAACAAGTAGGATACTTACGCCATACTTTTTTAGGGGACGGGATGGTTCAGAAACATAGGCTTACGTGTTGAAAGCAGTAAAAGAGTATGTTAAGTAAGGGTGGCAAAATCATTGCATGGTTGAGTTGAACTGCCGTTCTCATTTCCAAGTGGCTGATGTTTGAAAATAAAGGGGGTTTACTATTTAAAACGGGTAAATGGGTGCCTTCTTTGGGTTGCTAGGATTCAGTACTGCAGCTGATAAATGGGTAAGGGAGTGTGTGGAATGCTGCAAGTGTGACAGGACTTTGAAGCTGATGTTGACTCCTCTAGGTCCAGTTAGTTCGCCCCAAAATGCCTCACAGAAATTAGTCTACGATATTTACGCAATAAAATCTCCAGTGATTCTAGGTTTGCCTTGGCCATGGTGGATTTCCACTCCAAGAAGCCAGAGGCTACGTTTGTTAGCTAAACTACAACTGATATTATCAAGTTCAAGGAGGTGTTTGCCGGGGAAGGTCGGCCTGAAATACTGGACTTACTATTAATCCAAATAGTGTCTGCAGTGATGAAGGAATTTTTGAAGGAGTGTGGGATCAACATGTCCCAACCTCTCTGTATTATCCCAAGGCCAACAGGCAGATAGAGAGATTTAACAAGTTACTTAAGAAAGTATTGTTCGGGCACTAACTAATGAAAGGGTCTGGAAAGAGTATTTGCAGGAGAAACTGTGGTTATATCGCATTTCACCATATAGAATTTCTGAAGAGAGTCTGTTTAAGTTACTCAGGGGAGGACAACTGCCATCTAGGTTATGCCCATGCTGGTTCAAGAAAGAAACTCGATTTTGTAATGAAGTTCTTACATTTCATGAGAAAGTTGTGGGTTTGTGGAAAGGAAATAGATGGTGGCTAAGGAGAGACATGAAAAGATGAAAACATTGAGATGGTCTGATTTCAAGGTAGTGGATTAGATAAGTATTTTCAAACCAGGTTGTGTCAACAAAGGGGGTTTGGAATTTGACAACCCCATTAAAGTAATAAAGGTCAACATTTGCAGTGCAGTGACCCAGGACAGGAAAGTGTAGAATGCAAGGAGAGCAGTTAAGTGCAAGAAGGGTTTTAGTAGTGGGGTACGTGCTGAGGAGGAAGAGATAAGTGAAAGTTGCATCTCGAAGACATGAGTGGGTAGCCCAGGATCCTGATAGACAAACAAAGTGGTGAAGAAATGAGTGTGTCACAAGCCCTGGTTCTGGGAATGGGTTGGAAGGAAGGTTTGAGCAGCCAGGCTATGAGTACTGGTGATACTATTGCTTCCAGGATTAAACTGTAGGGTAGACTCAGAACTCCCTCAGTTAGATTTAAGTGTCTTGTTTGATTATATTCATTTTGTTTTAAAGGGGGAAAATGTTATATTTTGATTATTTCTTTGTTGCATATGCTGTGCTCAGTTAGCGTTCTATTGTTTCTTTAGTGCTTCTTTACTTTCCTTACCTGTATTGTTCCTTTAGAACTTACAAGTATTATATTTGCTTTCGTATTTGCTGTTGTGCCAGCTAATGTGTTACTAATAAATAGTTTCCATCTTACCAGACTGTGTCTTCCTTTTAAAAGTAAACCTGAGTGAAGCCCCTGGTAACTCTAACATGTTGGTTTACTAAATGTGCATTGGCACAAAGACTTATATCAGCAACAGGACACACTTTGGAGCAGCATTGTGCTTAATAAAAACATAAATCAGTAAATCAACTATCAAATCTGTGGCTCCTAGCTTCTCCCCCCCTTACTGCTTCTAAACCTGACTCTTGTCTCCTCAGCCTCCTACTGTCAACTGCCTCCCATTCTTCTCATAGCATCAATATTCTAATGATGACATTATAGGTGCTTCAGCTTTGGCTACCTCCAGATTCGCCTGTACGACAGCACTCACACAGACCTCCATCATCACAGCAAGTGCACCCATGATCAAGGCAACTTTTGCAACATCTGCTTAGTATGAAATCCGTGTACCAATAAATGCTGTTCAGACTAAACGGCAATGACACACAATAAGTGTAACACCATTACTACCCTGCAAGCAGTCGAATTGTGAATCTACCAAACAAATGTAACTTGTGGCGATAATTCACACTGGACCTCGGATTTCTAACCTGGCCCCCTTGACCATTTTCACAACTGGTGCCACACATACTTAATCTTGTGGTCCTGCTTGACATTTTGGAGAAAATTTAACTTTAACTTCATCCGCAGGTTGGAGAAAAACCTGGCCCTTAAATTTATGCTGAGCTAAAACAGGTTGGCAAAAACCACACCTTAATCTGTGAAGAGAAATGAGAAACCAGTGATGACCTGAACCAAATGCAAGTACAACCAAGATGTATGTTTTTTCAAGGGGTTTGATGCACATATACTGTAATATGCTACTTCAAACAGTAGGAGGGAAGACATATAACCTTAAACCATCTTATTCATAAATATGCAGCAGCATCAAGGACACTTGAATACGGCTGATTTAGAGTTCCATTGATGGGTGTTCTCTCTGCCACTGTGGCAGACGGAATACCTCCACGAAACTGCTGGTGGAATGTATGTGATCTTCAAAGATGGCCACTATGGTGGCAGTGTTCTGCTTTTCTCTTCTTAAGCAGATGCCTCCGCCATAGGAGGAGCTTCTTCGGACGGGAAAAAGTTGTGAGACAAATTCTACCGTTCATTTTTGACATGATCGAATTACTGCCACCATAGGATGATGACAGCTGCAGTTGTTTTTGGGATATTTGCTCATGGTTTAATGGCAAGTTGTTTTTACACAGTATTGTTATTTAAGATGACTTATCATGGACATTTTAACATTTGGAAATTTTTTATTGCGATTTTGATGGAATTGTTACAATGAATTGTATGTTTCTTTTATGGTTTTTTAACTGAATAAAGATCCTTGTAACATCCACAATATGAAAAAATTGTCCAGGTAAATAACTAATCTCATGCTTTACATCCTGAAACAAGGGAAGGTTGGATTTCTCATTCAATATGTACATCTGAATGGTAGGTAAGTGAAATTTCATTGAGAGTTGGCCAAAATTAATATTAGCACATTGATGTGAAATCAAATAATGGTCAATTTCATTGTCTAATCTCGCAAGGCAAGTGTATCTCACATGAGGGAAGATACATCTTTCATCTTGAGTTAGTAAATTTCTCAGGGGCATTTGCAGACAGGTATTGTTTTGAGGTATTTTAAAAAGATCTGTTTTTGAGTGGAAAGTAAAACTATGAGACCGGTCTCTATTTAGTTAATTTCTGTGATGGGGATCCAAAGGTAAGAGGGTCTGACCTCCCCACTGATAAACCAGGGGCAGGATAGTTTCTGTCCTCGTTTTGCTTAAAACTGTATTATTTCTGCTGAATGTCTGGTGTATTCTTTCTGTAAAGCAATAAAAATTTGTTTATAAAAAAAAAAAACTGTATTATTTCAGTGTGTTTAGACCAGTCCATCCTTCAGTTCAACTACTTTTCTGCGTTCTGGTCTTATTCTTTGACCACAGAATCAGCTGAACCCGCTTGTGCTCTCTTCTGCGGGTACCTGTTGGCCCAGAGGCATGCAGATTCTATTTTCCAAATCCCACTGCTTCATTTTACTGCATTATATTGTGGTATTTTTCTCTACTCTTAGGGAGGTGATGCAACCAGTGGTGAAGCTGCGATGAGAGCAGAGGCAAGAGCTGTGCCAGCTGAAGGGTGCAGACAGAGGGCAACGTTGGTGCAGTTTGTAGCTCTGGTCATGGGAGTCTAGTTAAGATGTGCATGCCTTCTGAAGTGCCAAGCTGAAGCCCCACAAAAAGACTGAACAAAGAATGCCTTTTATCACAAGACCTGCTGCAAAATGAGGACCAAGTCTATGATGGATAAACCTAATTCCATCTACCCTTGGAGGAGAGGCACTAGCGGCTTAACACAAGAGTGCTAAGATAATGCCTAGGAGTTTGTTTACTTTAGACTTGATTTTGATTATGAAAGTGCACCCGCCAGTATGGCAGATGCACTTGCATCACAGTTGAATGGCATGTGGGCATCCATGTTTATGCAGTCCACTCTGCATTCTCGTTTCAGTTTTCAGACACAAGCATACTGAATTTGTTAGAGACATTTTCGTATTTACCTTCACAGGACCACCAAGCCGTGATGGGAAGGACAAGTCATTTATGGTAGCTTCACCCTAATCATCCTTTGTGGTAGACAAAAAATGTCAGGTCAAGAAGTTCTGTTGCCAGAACCTGCTGCGGCTCTACCATAAAAAACCCTGCCATTTCACTCCCTCCAATTAGGGCAAGGAATTTGCGAAATTGGAAGATGAGGCATCAGGTGGATGCTCAGCATCTGCCAACTTCAAAAAGACCCCCTGAGAAGCCACAAATCTAGAAACAACACATCATATTGTTGTGTAGTTCCTAGGACCTCCCAGTACCTGCGTGTTTTGGATGACCTAAACTGATGGCTTGGTGTGCAGACAGACTCTGGACACCCCCACAGGATGAGTCAGTCATTAGACCAGCTAGCTCTACAGTGCCACCACCACCTCCCTGTATTCTACAGTGGTGTATGTAGTTTCTGCCAACCACTGAACATGACAACCCTGATTCCTCAGGTATCGTGGAAAACAATACGGTATCTTTCGCTTAGTCATTCGTACTTACTTTTCTCACAGTACACATAGAATGACGATTGGAACGGTTTCAATAATTATTTATTGGTCAAGCGCCAGTCTTGCGTGAAACATATTCGCTGCTAAAATCAAAAGACAGGAGCAGACAAATGTGATCGCTAGCACCAATATCATAAATAGCAGAATCATTTCTACCATAGTGCTTATAAGATGAATAAACGCAGATTATATAAAACAATAGCATTGGCGTACTCCTACGATGCATAGCCTACCTAAATGTACCTAGCCTAGATATGTAGGTGAAGCATGTGTATGTAAGTGCTAGGATATATCCTAATGGAGCCAAGAATCCCCCAGGGAAGTGCTAACCCCTCACCTGATGGTTCTGAATGAAGGACCCCGTTACTGCGTCAAGGATGGCACCCTGCAAGGGATGTCAGGTCTCTGCCTGTCGAAGGATCAGCCTGCAGAATCTCGGTCCAGCCTGGAAGGAATTCTCCTCTCTATCTGTAAGGGGGAGTGAGGGTCTTTTATACTAAAGTGGACACTACTCCAGGGTTTCTTCTAGATTCGATATGTTTTCAAAACATTCGCTAATCCTGTGCTAATCCTTTTCTAAACAAACATGATCATGCACAGCTGGCTGTTGGCCATGGATGAAATAAGTGGTGACCCTTATACAGAATAAATCTGCCGTGCCTGGGGACATGTTTATGTACGTCAGGTACAGGGACTAAGATAGGGTACCGAGAGCCTGGTGTCGAAGAGACAGAAGTAAGCTACTAGGTAAAAGGTCACCTGTGTAAGACCGTTATGTCGTGTGGATGGGACAAAATGTAGGTAATCGGTATGTACATGATGGGACTATCCTTTTTTTAAATTTCTTCTTTTTATTAAGTTTGCAATTCAGCATAGTAATCAAAAAACAGATTAACATATCTCAATACTTTTCTGATGTATGGTACAGTCATGTATATCTTTAAGATCTCATACAGTAGGCAATGTCTCAGGCTGGTTGTCCTTACAGCTCAGCAATAAAACATGTATCCACACTATTACCATAGATAGTTCTACCTCCAACGTTTTATTTTCCCCAATCTGCTCAGTATTCTCTTGTGTGTTATCTTGTACAATTTGGGGGGGTCTGGGTGTTCACTTCCTCAATATACTGCGATCCCCTCGCCCTCCTCCCATCCGCCGCCCTCCTGTGTTCAGGTTTCCTCACGCATCTTGCCTCGTGATCTCTGGTTCAGTTGGGTGCTCTATCAAATATGTCCGCAAAGGGTCCCATATATTATGTGGTCGGGAGGTAACTGGCATTAACTTCACATATGCAAGTAGTTGCTCTTGGCAGAATATTTGGTCGCGCATCCATTCCTTAAACTTTGGAGCTCTTCCCCTCCCCCATCTGCAGGCCACTCTGCGCTTAGCTAATAATAATACCACCGAAGCAAATCTTCTGAGAGGATTCTATCTTTTCAGTGTACCCTAGCAGCGTCATTAATGGAGTGTTCGGGATTGGGGAGCCGATCATCTGTCCTAAGGCTTCCAGAACTTGTTGCCAGTATCCCCAAATGGGCTTGCATTCCCATGCCAAGTGTAAGAAGCCAGATCCTGCTCTGCCGCATCTGTCACATCAATCGTTATCTCTAAGCTGGAATCGATGAAGCCGAGCAGGGGTATAGTATAAGCGTTGCAAATATTTGAAATGAATGATGCGCAGTCTACTACTGGCTGTTATCTTCCCAGTTTGTTGACAGCAATATTGGCATTGTTTATCACTAAGGAGGGTCCCCAATTCCTCATTCCAATGAGCTCGTGAGTTCTGTCTCCCTTCCGGGCTTGCTGCTTGAGTAGCTCGGTAGAGCATGAACACTACGTGTATGGGTGCAGATCGTTGCAGCAAAGCGTGCAAGGGGGCTAGGATCGCCGGCTCAGCGGGGAAGTCAGGGGTGGGGGTTTTGACATCCTGACATAGTCTGACATACAAGAATACTTCCATTGGGGTTGGCTGGTGATCTCCAAAGAATGCCTCACGGGTGCGGAAGGTTCCGTCCTCATTTAGATCCCCCCAGGTCAGTGCCCCGATTTTTCGGAGCATTTGTCGGCAACTCGCTTCATGTGTGACCGGGAGACCTGGGTGATGCTGTGTTTCCAGCAGTGGGGAGTATAGCATGGGCACCTGTGTTCGTTTGGCAATGTTCTGCCAGGCTATGTTTGTACAATCAACGGTCGTTCTTTACTTCTGGGTTTCGTGGAGGAGCTCAGAAATGCTGTAGTCGGAGCTGGAGACATGTATCCCTGCTCCACTGCTAAGTGTGGCATATATGGTGGCGGCCGCACCCAGTATGCCGCAAAGTGTGCTTGGGCGCACAGGAAGTAGAGTTCCATATCGGGTGCCTCAAACCCTCCCCTCGTAAAAGGTTGAGTCATGACCTCCCACTTCAATCTGGGGTGTTTTCCCCCCCACTCTAATCGCCTCCGCTGAGTTCTGAGAGTTTTAAAGAAATGTGTGCTGGGTGCATAGGGAATATTGATGAAGAGATAGAGTAGTTTTGGAAGGATTATCATTTTGATCAGGGAGATCCTTCCCGCTAATGAGATGGGCATAGAAATCCACCTTGTGATGGACTCTGTCAGGGTCTCCAGCACTCGCCCATAATTATATCGCATTAACTCTGCCCGGTCTCTTGTTATCATAATCCCCAAGTATTTTACATCGGTCTCGCTCCAAGTCAGCGGATAATCCGGGGTATATCGTTGAACTGACTGGGTGAGGGGAAAGATTTGGGATTTTTCCCAGTTAATGTTTATTCCCGAGAGCATTCAGAAATGTGTACATTCTCTGAGTATGGGGTTAAGACTGACTTCAGGGTTTCGTAAGTATAGCGTGATGTCATCAGCATAAAGAGACACTAAAATGTGTCTCGTGGGGTATGGCAGTGCGTACTCTCTATGATGCTGCCAGAGTTTGGCTGCTAGCGGCTCTATGGCCAGTGCAAAAAGCAAGGGGGCAGTGGGCATCCTTGTCTTGTTCCCCTCGTGATATGAAAGGGGGAGGAGCACATTCCGTTAATCAGCACCTTGGCCTGTGGCTGATTATAAAGCAACTAGACCCACGATAAAAAGGGGGGCGGGAAGCCCATTCGGCGGAGCACGCTCGCAAGATAATCCCACTCAAGGGAATCAAATGCCTTAGTGGCGTCTTAAAAAATCGCCACTGCCGCCTCGCTAGGGTCTACATCCTGCATGAGAGCGAAGAGGGTGCGGATACTGGTCAGATAATACTAAGACATTCATAAGTAGACTCAGCCGATTTGCGATTACTTTTGCTAGTATTTTCGCATCGCAATTTATCATCGACAGGGGTCTGTACGAATCGCATCTATCTTCCGGCTTTCCAGGTTTTAGTATGGAGATAATGAGCACTTCTCGCATTGTCTGCGGTAGGACTCCCAGTTCTTGGGCCTCCTCATATAGATTTTTCAGTATTAGGACTAGGCACTCACTATATGCCTTGTAAAATTCTGCAGTGAGGCCGTCTGGGCCCGGTGCCCGCCCAGAGCGCAACTAAATTATCGCTACTCGGATCTCCTCCTCTTCGAGCTCAGCAGAGAAGAATTCTCTTTGGGCAGCACTCAACCAGGCCAGTGCTGTGTCTTCAAAGTAAGAGTCAAATTCTACAGGGTGTGTTCTGTGCATGGTGTACAGGGATTTATAAAAAGTATGAAAGGCTTTCAGTATATCCGGTGCGTCCCTGCACACCCTCCCATCAGGGTCTGTTATCTCTAGAATAGTATTGGAGAATCTCGGTTTTTGGAGTAATTCCGCAAGGGCTTTCCCTGGTCTCTCTCCCTCCCCATACCTCCGAGCTTGGTGATATTTCCCTCGAAACAAGCATTCTCTTTCTGCGGTGTCTTGGTACTCAGACAGCGCATCTCTGATTTTTCCTCGCAAATCGTCACTAGAGGTGGCCTCCAGTTGGGCCTCCATCTGCCGGACATCGGTCTCTAATTTTCGGAGTGTAGTGCGGATTTCTCTCAATATCATGCCTCCTTTCGCTATGCACACCCCTCGGATAGTGACCTTGAAGGCCTCCCACACCGTGGCCAGCATGGGTACCGTACCTATGTTACGCTGGAAGAATTCTGTAATTTCCTGCTTCAGTTCCAGTCTGAATGGGGTGTCCAGGAGGGCGTTGGAGGGTAATCACCAGGACTGATGAGGCATTGTCGTGCATGGGGGGGTCAGTGTCACTACCACTGGTGAGTGGTCGGAATATGTTTGAGCTAAGTGGGTCGCTTGTGTCAGCCACGGCCTCATTCCTTTGGAAATTAGCCAGTAGTCAATTTGCGACTACGAGGAGTGTGCTGTAGAGTAACATGTGCCTTCTCTGTCAGGTGGATGCAAAGTGCACCATGCATCTAATAGCGCGTACTCTTTAAGTATCTCTCTCATTTGCCGTTGGGCATTGGTGTAGTGGTGGGTCTGAGGATGCGATCTGTCCATCGAGGGGTCTAGCGTTATATTAAGGTCCCCTCCCCATATCACGAGTGGATCCCATGTCAGTTATTTTCCCCCATAGTATATTAAAAAAATCACGATCATCATTATTGGGTCCTTAGCAGCTCACCATTGTAATGGACTGCGACGCTAGTTTGCCTCACATAAGGCAGTAATGACCCTGTGGGTCGCGCAGGGATCCCATGGCCACATATGGGACATTATTTTTAACCAGAATCAATGTTTCTTGGGCATACGTGGAATAAGCGGCAAAGCTTCGGTGCGCCGCCCATCGGGAGGCAAACGTGAACGGGGCAAAGGGGCTTAGGTGTGTTTCTTGGAGCATAGCACAATGGATGTTGTGTCTATCTAAGTAGGCTAAAATCTGTCGGCGCTTGCGCGGGTCACCCAGTCCCCGGACATTCCATGTCATAAAATTATATCTAGGTGGGTCAGGGTGTCCTGTTATTGCCTTGTATCGTTGGGTAACTAATGTGGAGATCCCGTTTACACTTCGTTGAATTGTCTATATTCTGTACCTTATTGGTTATCAACATGACTATTCTAGATATCCAGAGCAATTGCCTATTCCCTCCCCTCTCCCACAACAGCAGCCCAAACCTGCCATAGTACATTTCCCCACCCCTCCCCCCTTCCAAAATACCCCAACTAAAGAGAAAAACCAGAACAGGTTAGGGATGTCCTTCTGGGGTGTCGCAGGAGGGCACATCGGGTCCACCTCGTGGGTACGAGGGTGCCCGGAACTCGTTCTGTTGTCCAAAAGGTCCAATGTTTTTTTCCCTATATATGTGCTCGGGTGCTCAATAGCCCAGGATTCTATGCACTCTTAATTACAGGTTACGTCCTGGTCAGCGTCGGCATGTTCAGTCCAAAGTGTCATATTCAGGTGCCATTTGGGTTTTTCCAATCATGCATTGCAGCACCAGTGTCCCTAGTCGCACTTATTACTGATCCGACATTGACGTGGGTGAGCGGGAGCGGCCTGGAGTCATCTCCGCCAGGGGAGATCGTCTGCTGATGCTTTTCAGGAAGTCCGCGACCTGTTGGGGGTTTGTGAAGAAGTGTTGCTTCCCCTGATGCGTTATTCGGAGTCACGCCGGATAGAGCATGGCATATGTAATGTTCACCTGTTGGAGCTTCTTTTTGATCAGCAGGAATTTACTTCTGGCCTCTTGCACCGCCATGGTAAAATCTGGATATATAGCGATCGGTGAACCCTCAAAGGATATTTGTCCTTGTTCTCTTGCTAGTCGGAGGGCCGTGTCCCGGTCACGGTAATTCAGCAACCTGGCGATGATTGACCTCGGGGAGCTCCAGGCGGGGGCCGCCCAGCCAACGATCGGTGCGCTCTTTCCACTATTAGCATCATTGAGAAGGCATCTTTTTCAAACACCTTTGTGAGGAGGCGCTCTGCATAGTCCTCCATCTTCCCGGTGTTCGTGGATTCCGCTACTCCTAGGATTCTTATATTGTTGCGGCGCGATCTTGATTCTAAATCTTCGTTTTCGGCCGCTATCACTTTCAGCAGCCTATCCATGTTTAGTAGTTGCTCCTTCGTTCTGGCAGCCGTATCTTCCAGTTCAGAGATTCGGTGTTCGGTTTCTTTGATGCGCTCGCCATGCTGCTCTTGTTTAGGAGTGATTGTGTCCATCCTAGCGCTCATGCCATCCATTTTGGTTTCTATAGATGTAAGGCTGCTGTTCATTGTAAGGAGTAGTTCATTTAGATCATTCACGGACGTTTGGCCTTCCGAGTGGGGGTTTTCCGCCATAATGTCCTCTAGCTCGTTGTTTTGCACGCGGGTGAATTTGCGGGCCTCGAATTGCAATTTAGTCTGCTTGCCGTCGGCTTTTCCCATGTTTCAGATTGTTCTCAGTTCTGACCCGTCATTGTGTGCCTTTTATGGTCTCTTTTCTCACTGGTCTCAGCTGTCTGTTGCTAACCCGAGCGTTGGCAGAAAATGGGAAGAGGCCTTCTCCTAGGCCTGGATTTGGCTGGGCGCGGCAGGGAGGAATATCGCATTTCTGGCCTGCTGCAGGGTATCAACTGACCCAGTCTCTTCGTTTGTGGCCGTGGTTTCCTTGCCAATAAACGGCCCTCTCACTCTCCTGTCTCAATCTATTTGGCCATCAGCGGTGTTTCCCCTTCTCCTATAAGGGGGGCAGGACCGTTAATCCCCTTCCGCAGCCCGCGCCGTGCCAGCCAGGGAGAGGGAGGCCTTCCGTGCCCTGTGTTCGTGTCTCGCGTTGTCGACCCCGGCCTCTGCTCTGCGTCCTTAAAGGGAGGGGGATTCCAGCGGCCTTCTCGGCGTATTTCTTGGGCCCTCTGTGGGGGTGTCAGCGGTACTTACAGAGCTCGCTGCTTTCTTCCGACCTCCGGGCCCCAGACGCCTGCACCAAGGCCGCACGCAGTCGTTTGGCACAGAGTCGCCGCTCGCCATGGGTGTAGTTGTTAACGGCTGTGTTGCACCTTTTTCCAGCTCTTCTTTGGGGCAAATTTCACTCATCGGGTGCGCAGCAGAGCATCCGCGTTCGCACCGTATCTTTTTCTCCCCTGGATTCGGGTCTTAGGGACAGGATTTTTATGTATGTTGCTCCCGGGTGGCAAGAGCCTCACGCAAGTGCGGCCATCTTGCTCGTGCGCCCTCTAGCGCCCCCCCTTGATGGGACTATCCTAAAGGACATGACAATATGGTATCTGAGGTTCTGTGCAATAAATGAGACTTCATCAAAGATCAAGGTTCATTAAGGTTTGCCACAGACCCCATGCAATGCAGAAAAACACATCTGGTCTCCTCAGCTGGAACTGGCTCGGCTAATGGAAACCAGCAGGCAAAGGTACAGAAGCAGCTTTACATTGCTTTACTGTGTGCTATCCAGTCTGGGGAATGAGCCTTGGGCACAGGTGTACTTCATGAATGGAATATGATTATTAACTGCACACATTCAACTATGAGAGCTGCTATATATTCACACGTTTGGCATTCATCTTCAGATCATGCTTTATCAGCCGAATGATGCACTTCAAGTCATTACCCATGCCCTTACCACATCTTCAACCTAGGCAAAGCCAGAATCAGCCACGTACTCACCACCTTGTTCAACACCTCAATAGCCACGGCCACCTTCCCCCAGGACTGGAAACATGCAAAAGTCAACGCCCTACTAAAACCATCAGCAGAATCCAGCGAACTACCAAACGATCTCCCTACTCCCATTCCCGGCCAAAGTATTGGAAAAAGCCATCAACCAACAACTCTCCTCACATCTGCAACAAAATTTCCTACTCAAATTCTCACAATCCGGATTCTAGAGTAACCACAGTATCGATATAGCCCTCATCGTGGCTACTGACGACATCCGAGCTCTACTCTACCAAGAAAAGACTGCGACTCTGATCCACCTAGTCTACTCAGCAGCCTTTGATACAGTCTCCCACCACACACATCACAAGGCTGCACAACATAGGCATATAAGGAACCGTTCTCAGATGAATTGCCTCTTTCCTCACCGGAAGAACGCAAAAAGTCTGCCTTCCCTCCTTCACCTTCAAATCCAAGGAAATCATCTGTGGAGTACCCCAAGGATCCTTGCTCAGCCCCACCCTCTTCAACATTTATATGACACTTCTGACCAGCATCACCAAAACCAACAGACTCAACATCATATCCCACGCCGATGACACACAAATCATCCTCTCCCTCTCCGAAGACACCACCAACTTCCATAAGTGGATGGCAGACGTCGCCAACTGGATGAAGGATAACTACATGAATGTCAACACGGACAAGACAGAAGTACTGATTTTTGGAAACAAAGCTCCCCATGGGATGCATCCTGGTGGCTGTCAGAACTCGGAACTACTCCTACCCCCACTGACCATGCTAGGAACCTAGTCATCATTCTGGACAACAAGCTCAGGTCAACTCTGTGCCCTCCTCCTGCTTCTTCATCCTTCGCATGCTTCATAAGATATTCAAATGGCTACCCCAAATCTCAAGATGCACCATCACCCGAGCCCTCATCTCCAGCCAACTGGACTAAAGCAACACTCTCTACGCAGGGATCCTTCGACGACCACAGGCCATACAGAACAACACAGCCAGACTCCTGGATCTCCCTAGACAAATCCACATCACCCCCTAGCTTAGGGAACCCCACTGGCTCCCTGTACAGAAAAGATGCCAGTCAAGCTCTTGACCCATGCGTACAAGACTCTTCACAACTGCGGATGCGCCTATGTGAACCACCACCTGAACTTCCGTCAGCCCACCAGATACCTCAGCTCCGCGTCCCTTTCTCTAACTCTCACCCCCCCCCCCCCAGCATCCAACGTAGCAGATGCAGTGGTTGCTCCTTCTCCTATCTAGCAGCAAAGACATGGAACAAGCTACCCTTTTAATCTACAGACCTCCCCATCTCTTCCAGAGTTCCGAAAGTTCCTAAAGAGCTGGCTATTCAGCTAATCATTGGACCCTGCCAGTGCCTGGATATCCTCATGGGTGACAAGAAGCGCTCTACAAATCTACTGATCGATTGATAGAAAACTCCTACATATTACAAAAAAATAGATTTAAGATTATTACTTGTATATCCTGTTGTGATATGATGGGTAATAATATGTACTACTACAATTTTTATTTCTATATTTTGGGTTTGTTTTTTTCTGAATTAAAACACCTACATATTACAAAAACTCGATTTTAGATGATTAATTGTATATCCTGTTTTGGTATGATTGGTAATATTATATACTACTGATAAAGAACAATAAGATTTTACAGAAGTTTGAGGAGTATGAAAAAAATCCCACCTATATCTTAATCTAAACTTGATGATTCTCTCTTGGAACACTGCGGATCACTGAAAATTGCATTTCTAACTAGCCTCTTTAAGATTGGTATTAACTGTCTACAAGATACTGGGGTAATTGACAAGCTTAATATAGAGAATTACTTTGTGATTAGCCACCCGCAAGAAGTATCAGGAGTGGGCACACAAGTGGAAGCATTGCTTTTTAACTTTCAGTAAACTATATCTGCACTTCTGAAATTTTTAACCACTTTAGTAATAGTGATCTGGGCTTTAGGGTTAACTTTACAGTACCTTCGTCCAGGCAGATCTGCTCCTCGTTACTCCTTAATGTATATGTGCCCTCAGGTTCCCACATTAATGCACTACTCGTGTCAATATTTGAATTCATCAGCTCTGTAATTGAAAAAGAACAAGTAGGTTGGGTACTAATTGTTGGTGATTAAAATGCCTACATTTCTAATCATGTCTGTCATATTTAGAACTGCTGAGATGAGAGAGGCTTCTAGCAGCTTTATTTACTTGGGGTACTGGCCCAGACAATCAAGGGATAACAGTCTTGAAGACATTGAGGTTCTGGCCTGTGTGATAGTGAATGGTGCCTGGTAGATGACCTCCTTGTTAATTCAACCTACAAAAGTGCCAAAGCTATCACAATAATAAATCACGTGATATCTTTCTACAAAAACTTTGAGTTTCTTTCTGAGGCCTTTGTCTGGGACAGTGATTTTTATGATCACTCTATTTTATATCTCAAATAGCTTTTTTCCCCTGAAGAAATAACGGACTAAAATCTTAAGTGTGGGCTTGTACTGATGCAACAGTCACGTAATCAAAAACATTAGAGCCCAAGAAATAGTTCTCCCTGCCACGAAATGTTAACCTACTTGGTTGAAATCTTTAATGGAAATGAGAGTAACGTAATTTTGAAGTCTGATACCTGTATGAATAGTTGTTTAGCATCAATTTAGGCTAAAATAAAATGTTAGCAGAAATAAATAGCCTAACCTGTAGGCAGCTTAAGCAATACTCTTTTTAGTTGAGATAGATAAATTAAAACCTGGAGTAAGACAAGAGCTAGATACTGAGTGGACATTAGAAGAATAACAGGCTAATTGATTGTGGCCTGATTTGCATTGAGAAGCAGTGTCAAAAAACTGAAGACAATTTTGATGTAAATTATTAGATTTAAAATGTGGCACCAAAGCATCCACTTCACCAATAGCAATTCTCCAGCAGTCCTGGGTAAAGTATCTATTGTATCTTTATATCTTCAACAAGATTATTTGGAAAAAACTGAGGTTATTAGAGATTAATGCAGGACTGTAGATAATTACTGTCCTTTCTTTCACCTGGTACAGGGTATTTTTGAGAGATTATGTAGGCCTTTTCCAGAGGAGCCCTACAAAAATGGTCTCAAAACAGTATCGTTTGTTGGACCCACTTCTATTTTCTCCTTAGTTACACGATTTGCCAGAGAGGTTAGTTAGTCCATCTAACAGGCTTTCCAACTAAGCTCGGAGCATGTCCACTGGGTACTTTATGCTGATGATGTAATTCTTTTCCACTTAACTCCAAAGATATTTCAAAGATGCTTATAAGAACTACAGTCGTATGCATCCAAATATATCTCAGGCACTAAAATTTCAATAAGGTGATGGTGCTCGGGGGTAAAAAAAAAGTGTATACTGCATGATTGGGTGATTGGTAGGGAAAAATTGGAAGTATTATATATACCCCTATCAAGAGGGATTTTTTTCTTCTGACTTCATAAATATCATATAGCCCAGCAAGGAGGTAAAGCCCTGGCCCATGGGATGGGGAAGGGTTTGGATGCTTATAAAAATCATTAGATAGGCCCTTTGATCACTAATCTCCATTTATAAAGCTAAAATTTCACATATTTAATCTATGCAATTGAATATATTCCTTATACATCCTGGTCCTTTCTTGATAAAGTAGAAGATACAATTCTATGTAAGCTGAATTAATTGAGCCCTTTAGTCTTGATCCAAACTCTGAGGCTAAAATTTGGATTGGCAACTTTTTTTAAAATTTATTTGGCCGCCATGATTTTGGGGGATTTTTCGATGATCTGCTCCTCAAAGGATTCCCTGATGGAACTTTTGAAAAAAGAGCCTTGTGCCATATAGTTCCTTTCAAAAATCCTTAATTGTGCCCTGTAACTTTTTTGGGTTTCCTTAAGGATTCTCAAGAGTTGGACCCTGGATCAACTAAAACGTTTGCGAATAACCTAGTACCTTAGGTTAGTTTCAGACTGGACACAGAATAGTGCTTTGGCCTTTAATAAGTATAAAATAACTATACAATAATAGTAGACTCTTCTTTGGTTAAAAAATGAAACCCTAACTCGATTTGTCACTTAAGCACAATGTACACAGTGTGTTATCTTTGTTAAGGCCAAACGCCCTCCCATTAAGGGTTACATCTGGGGTGCAGGTAGGACTTGCTCATTATAAATGCATTTGTACTTTATGGGCCAATGGAACTCAGGATTTTAACCATTTTATTTTTGCTTGTTATGCCTTAAGAAAAACAGCAGCAGCACCTTTTATGACCACTTTTTCTTAACCCCTATGGTGCATGCGTTGGCCCATGGCCGACGCCCACGCAATCTCCCCTGTACATCTGTCGGCCATTGTCCGACACTTTGGATGCATTAAAAGAAACCTCTGGTGCTTTCATGGAGGATTCCTTTTTTTTAAAGGGTAGGGGCTAAGAGCAATGGCTCCAGACCTCTGACCCCCTCCTGCCCATCTGTGACGTCAGCATGCCTCGAGGTGAGCGGACGTCACAGATTCTCCACCGGATGAGGAGGAACCAGAGGTAAGTCCTCTGTTCCGCTTTTGAGGGTTTTTTCTCCTCCTGATGCCTCCCCACATTTCAGGAAGGGATTGTTGGAAAGGGTAAAGCCACTAGGCCACCACAGATATGTGTGCTTCGGAGGTCGGCCCTTGTGGTGTACAGGCCAACCTTCCCTTTGGGCAATAAACTAAAAAAAAAAAAAAAAAAGGCTTCCGCCCTGGGGGGTGCAACTGCCCCCCTAAGAGAAATTAAAAAAATATGAAAGAATGGAAGAAATTGTCAGGGGGTCAGCCCTCCTGGCATACAGACCAACCCCCTTTGTGGGGATCATACATGCCAACATTTTAGAGAAGGGAAGTGTGAAATTAAGAAAAAGAAATCAGGTGAATGTATTTTCCTCATTGACTTCTACTGAAGCAGAGGCAATATCGGGTGGGAGACAGCTAAAATAAGGCCTTTTTTGGCTTAAAGAATCAGGAGTGTCCCGTCTGAATTGGGTCTATTGGAATATATGGACCGTATATTTTTTTTAGAAATGTGTGTTTTCCTCTTGGTGGACAAATACACCCCCAAGGGAAAACATACATTTAAAAAAAATGTTAGTAGGGGGTTTGTTCAAAGCACTGTTCGTTTATTGGTCTATTGTGTCAATCACAGTATTCTTCCGCCAGATCAGCATGGGGCAATGGGTCTAGTTATTTCTGCTGTTGGCTAACTTCACTTTGAGTAATAGCACTGTAAATTTTCAAAAAGGAGCACGGCTACACACTAAGTTGCTGGTACTACTATGTGAATATGTGCATCTTAGTATCAAAGGTAGATTTTTCCCTTCAGTAAATTACATTTATATTGGCAATGACCCAGCAGCTCCCCCAACAATAAAGCTTTGCATACGCCATGACAAACGTATGCTGTGCTATTGGGTATAGTGTTTGGAGGTAACAATGGTTCATATGAAGCCAACTGGTCCTAGAGAAAGGAATCTATTGATTTAAGAGAGTGTTAATCACTTAGTCTATGACATGGGGCATATTATTGAATCAATGCCAAAAGGGAGCAGCAGTAGACAGTTTACAATTGTACAAAGGGACACAGGTAGGGCATTGACATAATAAATCATTTATTTAAAAATATTATATCAAAGACTTTTGAAGTATAGTTCACATGCTCACAAAATAGTGAAAACGTGCATGATGTGACGAGTGAAAGTGACATTTAAAAATATATACATCGCATTGACAACATAAGCAAAAACTCCTGGTGATAATTTTTAACAATAAAGGAGTTTTTTGTTGTACACAAGGTCGACGGCGTTTCGATCTCACTGATTTGAGATCTTCATCAGGACGAGATTTGTGAGCATGAGGAATCTATAAAGTAAGAATAATGTAAGAAACATTGATTAAAAAGTCCCTAAATGATCATGTAAGATAAACCAAATTCAAAGTTATCTAAACAAGCATTTGCAATGCAACAGGTCTCGCATTTACGCAAGTTTGAGCTATTGGCCTTTTATTTATGTTTTCGTTTTTGAAACATAAATAAAACGCATTGTCATTTAAAATGCCAATAGCTTAAACTTGCATAAATGCGAGACCTATTGCATTGCAAATGCTTGTTTTCTTTAAATCAGAAGGGTTTGCGATTACAGAGAATGCTATATAGTACCCAGCGTTCAGAAAAAAGAGCTGCAAAAGCAGTGCCAATGCCAACCATCACGGAAGGTTCTAAAGAAAGTGAAGAACTAACAAGGATTGGCAAAGCCAAAAGGTCTGGCCTTTTTCTCATTATGTTTGATTGAGTCATTAGGTGCAAAGTACAAAAGCATTTGATTCAATTCATTCAGCTCAATAATACGCCAATTAAACCAACATCCTATACTCTCATCAGCATTACTCTTACTCTCATGTGCAGAAAAGTGCTTAAAACTGTTAGATAAAGTGCCTTTCAATTTGAATACTTTCAGTAATTTAATTTCAGTAATAAAGATTATTTATTTTAAAACCCGCATTCCTAAATTGGTACTACGCATTAAATTACAGTTTCAAGAGCACTGTACCGAGTTTAGAAACTATGCAATATCTAAATCGTTGTGATCACACCCATGCTCCAAAGCAGTGCGATAAAAGAACCTGCAAAACCGTAGCACAAAACAAAAGAGCTAATGTTTCTCAGCAGGATATGCTAGTGTGGGTGGGGAGTACAGCGGTTTTGCTCCTGGCCAGAACCTTACCGTCCCGCTGCGTGACCCCTTGTTGCCAGAAGCGGTTTTAGGAAGTAAATTAAGAGCCAGGTAAAGGCCAGTAATGAGTTGCAGAAGGCGGGCAGGATGGCCGTGCTTGAGAATTTATATGGAGTGCGGGAAGGACTTTATTTATTAGTGTCTCAGGGGACGGACTGCGCATGCTGCATGCAGGTGGCATTTTAAAAATATATAAAAATTGCTCGCAGAAGGTGATAGGTCCACCAGCAGAAATATATAAAATACAGGCTAGGGGAGCCTCACTATACGGGGCAGAACTCTGGGGCTACTGTTCGGCAAATATGCTATCCATGACAGAGAATTTATTTTTAAGGCAATTGCTGAGCCTCCCCAAGAGTACTCCGTTAACACCACTTAGAATGGAACTGGGGATTGGTCCCATAGCAGATGTTGTTGCCTCTCGACCACTTTTATATTGGCGCCACCTCTGGAGTATACCAGAGCTGGCCAACTATAGGGAGGAATTAAAGGATGTCATGTCCCTTTTGGGCGCGGGGAACCTACCTTGGCTAGCTTATATAAGGAATTCTTGCCAGGCATTGGGGAGGGCAGACATGTGGTTAACTCCTGAAGAGACTTGCCCCTCTATCCCCAAAAAGGTTCTACTCGCCTCCTACAGAGAACACAAATTGGCCCAACTATGCCAGAGTACTAATTCCAGTAGTCTGACCTCAAAATTTTTAGAGGTCAAACAGCAATACAAGCTGGAGCTGGTATTGGACAGTATCCAACCACTGCTCGCGAAGAAACTGTTCTTACAATTTAGACATGGGGTGCTCCCGCTTCGAGCACTCACTAATAAATGGCAGGGAACGTCTAAACTAGACTGCCCTGGGTGTGACATAGTCGAAGAAACAGATCTTCACGCAGTCCTTTTTTGCCCCGCCTATAAAAGGCCAAGGTCTAAATGGGTCCTTCAGCTCTGCAGAAACATGGGGATCAGACACTATACCGAGGCCTACAGACTTCTCAAACACGAAACAGATCCGTTAATCGTGTTCGCCACCTCCAGGTTCTTACTTTTGATGTGGTGCATCCGCAGGGTCATTTTAAAGAAAAAGAACTCAGAAGACCCTTAATAGAATGCGTACCAAATAGGTGGTTATGCCATGGGGGAACATCCCCTAGCCCGGATTCTGCCTTACAAATTTTCTCCCCCTCTGGGTTGCTTGTTTATCTACCTCTCTTTTAAAAATGTTTTATATATTTTTTATGTTTTTTAACGTGTTTTTTTTTTTTTACTTACTTTTTAATATCCCCTTGGGTTCAGTCAAAGCTGTTTTTATATATATAAATTGATGACAGTAATATTGCAATTGTTTGCAACATGATGAAAAACACTTATTTATTGCTGGGATGATCGTTGTACTATTCTTCTATTAAGTACTGACAAGGGGGTGTCCAGTTACTGCTGGCTATTGTTGATTTCTAAACCCCGTACAAGTGATGATATTTTTAACATAATTCATTATTTTTTGTTTTTCTTCTTGTACATATGTATTTGTAATATTTTATGTGCTTTTAGGGCTGTGAGGCCGAAATAAAGCTATTTGACTGACTGACTGGCATGTTGTTGACTTTGGATGAAAAGTCAGAATGTTTTCTGTCATTCACGCTCTCGCAATAAACCCCTGCATTGTTCTCTCCGCATTAAAGATTGGTCTCGTCAGGCGTGTACAGGGAACGCATACATGCCAACATTTTAGAAGAGGAAAGTGGGAGATTTTAAAAAAATATCCCGGAGAATATATTTTTTTAATCTCCCACTTTCCTTCTTCTAAAATGTTGGCATGTATGGAAACAACTGAAAAAACAAGTGCGCGTGCCTCGCGCTGAAAGTTTAAAAAAAAAAAGGCTGCAGCAGTAGGCGCGCGCGCGCGCTTGGGAGAGCAGTCTTCACTTTTTCAAGCACTGCACTTGTGCTTGTGGCGCGCCGCTGCGCGCTCCCGCAAGGTTGATGCCGCCACAAGCACGAGTGTAGTGCTTGAAAAAGTGAAGAGCGACGGCTAAAGGCCCTCCTATGGCGAGACCTAAAAAACAGTGTGAAGAGCTCCCGGCGAAGTGAATTATGTGAATGAACAACGTTGTCCTCAGTCAAATACTTGATCAAGTGAATTACATGAATGAACAAAGTTGACCTTAGTCAATTACTCGATCATGATAGGAAAATGCAAGTACATGCAAGAATGATCAGACAAGAAAGCGAAAAATTAGAGCTGTGCTTGGTGCCTAAAGAGTAGGAGGCTATATTTCCAAGGTGGACTTAATTCAGGGAGACGATGTGTGGAGCTGGTGGAGCGAACACAACCATACGAGGCAGTTTACTTACTCGACAACCGGAAGAAGGCCGGTGAGTTTATGGATTGAAGCAGGAGTAGTCAATAAATTATGTGAGTGCCCAAGAGTCCATCCTAAAGAAAAAATTCTGTTGATTTAGGTGGGTGAAGAACCGTACCTTAGTGAAGTTAAACAATAAATCCTACTCGGCAATCAGTAATACAAGTTCAGGGGTCTCCAGGAGCCAAGTTACTCAGGCAATTTAGGGAGAGAGCGGGTGCTCAAGGATACGAGCATACACTACCGTGAGGATGGACTCAGTGTTTGCAGCGCGTAGGACCACACCGCCAAGTTGGCGTGGGCAAATTTAAACTAAGGGAGAAGGAGAGGGAGAGAGTTAGAGTCAAGGTTGGAGGCACGGTGGCCAAAGTGAACCAGGGCCTGAAGTGAGAGGCACTTGAGTTAAACCGCATTTGTCGGTTCATGCATGGAGACGTGCAGCCGCTCCGTCTCGTGGCGGTAGAGAATGAATACTCTAGTGGGAATGGTGGAGACCGGAAGTTAAACAGCCGGCTGAAAAAAGTTGCGGTGACAACTAGACTGCGCAAGGTCGCGCATGCGTTTTTGAACAAAAATGGAGGTGGTACTGTTTTGGTCTCAAAATTACTTGAGTTAGGGGCCAGTGCCTGTCGTGCTCATTGGAAGGGTAGTAAAGAGACAGAATTAAGAAAAAAACAAGGCATTATAATGCATTTAAGGTATTTTAAACTAGAGGGCTAACAAATGACGAGTGATTAATCATACAAGAAACAATCACTGGGGCATGGTTCAATGAAATAGAGCAAGTTGGGAGCTCTATTAAGGTTACAGTGAGTACAAATGCTGAAAAGAAGAATTAAAGGACTGCATTCCACTCTTCCAGCGTGTTTAAGCCATGTTCGATTGAGCGGCAATTAAAAATCCATTTGCACGCAAGTCTGTTCAAAGTCCGTTGATGATCACACCTCTGTGTTGTGGGCGTAAGATGTCAATTACTTGCCACGTTTTCCGAATATGCTTTTTCTATGAAGTGTTCCACCAGAGGTGCCATGATGACTTTGCAGCGGATTCTGCTCTTATGTTGGGATATTCCGTGCTTTAATTTTCTGCGTCGTTTGACCTATATATAACAAGTTACATGGACATCGAAGGCAGTAAATGACGTTACTTGAATTACAGTTGGAAAAGACATCAAGTTTGTGTTTTACATTGCCATATTCAAAAACTTTTTTATTTTCGGTTGAAGCACATGACATGCAACTGCCGCATTTGAAGTGGCCGTGAACGGGGGGCAGACCAAGACTGGAATGAATGGTCATGTCATTACGTATGGGTTTATAAGCTCTCACTAGATGGTCCTTTATATTATGGCCTCTTTTGAAGAAAAAAAAAAGAGGGGCATCGTATGCAATGTTGGTAGGTGTAAGGACAGGCCAGTGTTTTTTAATCATTTTGGTCAATTTGTTGCTGACAGGACAGAATGTGGTGACACATGTGATTCTCGACATTGGCGCTCTTTGTTTGGGTTGCAACAGAAATTCTCTGTGGGAGTACAATGCACGTTTCAAGAGACGTTTTATCAAAAGTCTGGGGTAACCTCCGTCAGCAAGTTTTTTACACAGAACCTCTGCTTCCTTAAAAAAGTCCTCCTTGAATTTGCAGTCCCTGCGGATCCTGCGGATCCTAAGGAACTGACCATAGGGAAGTCCATCCCTAAGTGCTCTTGGGTGTGAGCTAGTGTATTGGAGCAGGGAGTTACGTTCTGTAGGCTTTCTGAATAGTGTGGTGTATAGTTCACCTTCAAGGGATTTAACAGTCACGTCCAGGTAGTCAATCTGAGTATTGTTAAAATTGTACGTAAACTTCAGATCTGGTTGGCAGCTGTGGAGCCAGTCACAAAAACACATTATTCAGTGTTGGTGCCCATCCAAATCATAAAAACATCATCAATGTATCGTTGCCAGATGCGGATTTTAGACAGGTGTGGATTTTGTTAGTTAAGAATGAGTGATTTTTTAATATTGTCAACTAACAAAATGGCAAAATTCGGAGCAAAAACAGCTCCAATGGATGTTACCTTGCATTGTCTGTAAAACGTTTTGCTGAATAGAAAATAGTTTTTTGTCAGAGCTATTTTCAAAAGGGAAATGATGAAATCAGTGGGGACTTGGTGAGGGGAAGGGCTTGCATTGAGATGGTTTCTAATTACTTCAATACCCTTGTCTTGCGGGATGTTCGTGTAGAGCGATTCAATGTCCAAAGTAACAAGGAACTCGCTCTCGGGGTCAAAAGATTCCAATTCAATAAGGTTTATAAAATGAGTCGTGTCTTTCACGTAGGATGCAGTGCACTGGGCTAGGTCACGGATGAAGAAATCAATGTACATCCCTAGGAGTTCCAAGATGGAGCCGCAACCAGACAGGATAGGCCTCCCTAGTGGTGCATCCAAGCTTTTATGTATTTTGGGCAATGTGTACAGCACCTTGTGTATGAGGGGTCTTATTATTAAGGAACAAGAATTCCTTATGGCTGATGAATCACAATTCCTCTGCCTCCTTTGTGATGTTGTGGATGAGATTTTTGAATTCCTGAAGAGGATTGCGGGCTAGGGGTTCATAGTGTGATGTGCTACTTAGTTGGCAAAGGATTTCATTGTCATAAACAGTTTTGTCTTGAAATACTATCCCTCCGCCTTTGTCACAAGGTTTTATGACTATATCCTCAGTGGACTTCAGGCTTAGGAGGCTCTTTTTTTCTTCTAGGCTGACATTGTAGGGAGTAAAGCTGTATTCATTTTTCAATTTGTCCAGTTGTTTTAAGACTAGGTGTTCAAAAGTGAGGATTTCAGGAGGCATGGAACTAGTTGGTGGATTAAGGTAGATTTAGGGCGTTGTCCTGAGACATTCATATCGTTAGGCATATCTTTGTCCTGAAAAAAAGATTTCAGTCTGATCTTCCTAAAGAATTGAATAATTTCTGTTTGGATATGAAACCAATTGGGTTTTTCAGTGATGACAAAGAAAAGGCCTCTGCTAAGTAGAGTGATCTCAGTTGAAGCTAACTGGTGCTTAGACAAGTTAAAGATGAGGATTTCTTCAGCGGTGGACGTGGATTCCAGAGGAAGTGGATCTAATACTGGTACCCCCATTGATAAAACTTCCATCTCGTTTGACATTCCCCTGGTGGGAAGTTGTATCTGGTCTTGGCCCTGCCTCTGCCTCGATCCCCCAGAAAAGATTGGCCTCTTCCTAAAAAATTAGGGGTGTTGGAAGAGGTGCTGGGTCCTGCTCCAGGGTCAGAAGTGTCGGACTCAGCTGAAGAATCTGAAAAAGTGACGGGCTGTCTGTTTTTAAATATACCCCCTGTACCGGCCTAATTTCTTTGCATATCTTGTGGGGCAGATGTGAAAAAGTCGTCCTGTAGATAGGGTATGTCTTATCTTTGTTGTAGTTCTTGATGCCTTTGGAGACTTTTGTAGATTTTTTGTAATACTCAAATTTTGAAAATCCTGAATTGTCCTTTCTAGTTTGTCTAAGACTGCTTTGGCTTTTGTAATTCTAGTATTTCTTCTAGTTCTTTTTTGCTGTGTTCTAAGGCAGTATCAATCCCTAGCACCATCCAATGACGAGAGCATGTGGTGCCAATGTGCGCAAAGCCGTTTTTAAATTTTTTATCCTGAAGGAATATGGCCGGGATGTTGCGGACCTGTAGGCCTACAGGAATTATATCTGCTCTTAAGTATTCCGTGAGCATACGCACATGTAGTTCTGTGCGTATGTGTTTTTTCTTTAGTCTTTCAAGGGTTGCGATCTTTTCGGTAGCAGTGTCCATGGGGACCACTGCCGGGCTAGTCGTGTGGAACAAGGAAGGGCCACTTAGAATCTTAGCAATATACTCTTCGGTATAGTTAGGTAGTCAAGCTAGACAGAATCAGAATTCAAGATGACATGAGGGCATGTCAAAGCCAATAGTAAGAACTTCATAATACTTCTCAATGTACAACACAATGCATATTTGTGCACCACTACCTTTGGCATCACACACTTCATCTCCCAATGTACAACATAATGCACATTTGTGCACCACTGCATATAACACTGCACTTCGAGACCAAGAAGTACATACCACACCTCTCTCTCACATGCTTTCAAATGCACATCCCACACGTTCTGTTCCTGGCAAGGCTGTTCTACTCTGTGAAAGCTCCCCCACTCTAAAACTACAAAGTTACATGAAAGAAATCTTCAAGGAAACGTGCACATGCAGTAAAAATGATGTCATACATTCAAGCTAGGATAAAGTAAAACACCAAGAGTCAATTAAAATAATGGTAGTCAAAGGTCATCATGTGGTCCCAATACATGGGAGTGTCTCTGGCACTACATATGGAAAAAGCTTTATGGAAGCCTAAGCGCAAACTACTTCAAATAGTCAAAAAAGGGGGGGCGCTAGAGGGCGCACTGCGAAATGGCTGCACCCTAGTGCTGCTCCGCCGGCCGGAATATTAATCCGACAAGAAAATATGCAAATGGCCCCTAAAACAACGGGAAAAGCATAAAAACGGACATCGGAATGTGCCTACCATACGCAGATGACCAGGATTCGTGAGTAAAAGGACTAATAAGGGCGAAACTGCCAAGTAAACGGCCCACGACTTGATTTCCAACAACTGAAACAAAATGGCGGCGTACGCGGCGAAATATCCCGAGCCCGCAATATAACATCTGACTGATTCCTGAAGCAACGACGTGAAGCCGCTGAACTGATGGAGACGGCCGTAACCTTTGAAATATACGGTGGGAGCAGCGCTCGCTGTCAGAGAGATAAGTAAAGCGGCAATGCGAGTGCCGGTGATGTATAAAAAATGCCATAATTGCCGGCTGTAACTGCCTGAATGATGCGCGATTCCCATACCCCTTATATAGCTGGGACATTACATAAATACGACGCATCCCACACTGGAGGACAATAACAGCAGCAGACTAATCCACCTAACGAGCAGTGTATACATGCACAGATGATAGAGGACTTAATAGCAGCCCACGGAAGAGAGTTGCCGATAATAGCGGCCATCTTGCTCAGTGTTCTACAATGCACTAAAACGTTGCATCCCTTCTGCGACGACCACCAAGTAACACTACACCACTAATACCGCGCCACACAGTAGTGGAGGACATCCGGTGAAGGCTGAGTGACCTGGACTGGTGCACACATCTCTCTACCACACGGTGGCCAGTGCAGTAGGTGCAGAGGGGGACAAAAGGGAAAATAAACAGGCGTTGCGCACCATCGGCAAAGAGTGTAAAATGCAGTTACGGGCCTAATCCCACCGAAACGGTACCCATACTTTGCGCTGCGGAAAAGCGAAGAACAATAGCAGGGACGGCGTGCAGGGCAATAACGCACTCCGAGTAACGAGTACGTGCACAGGATGTAAGCCACGCCAAGAGGACCAACTAGGGGCAGCGACGAAACAGAATGTAACTCCGCACATCCAGGACATTCAGAACAACAAAAAAGGTCATATAAGTGCGGAGACTGACCCTATATCGGGGGGTGCAGAACGCGACTATACCTCTATGCCAAGGGCCCTGTGGCTTGAAAGGCATATTCAACCGGCACCTGTGCACTGGGACCCCATCTCGGCACCTACAAACAACGAACCGCTAAATACAATGGGCAAACCAGATAAGCAGCAACCAAAAATTTCTTTTGATACCCGCCGTACGCCAAGACTCACTTCCGCTCACTCGGACACGGAGCTGGACGCAACTCCACCTAAAGATACCACTATGGAAACTGCGCTTCAAGCTATCCAACAAAGCCTGCAAAGCATAGATGGTAAAATCAACACCTTAACCAACAGGGTGGATAACATGGCAACCAAACTTGATAAGCAAGGGGAAAGATTGGACGTAGCGGAGCAGAGGCTGTCAGCGGTGGAGGATGAGTCGGGTGCCACAACCAAGCGATGTACAGACATGGAGAAACTACTAGACAGTATCAAAAACAAAAATGAAGATTTGGAAGCGAGATCCCGCCGTAATAATATACGCGTAATGGGCGTACCGGAAAGTACGAACACAGGGCGATTGGAAAACTATATAGAACAGCTGCTACTTGAGGTATTTGGTGCGGACAAATTCTCACCCTTGCTGATCATTGAACGCGCCCACAGAACACTGGGAACGAAGCCTCCTCCGGGCGCTCCTCCACGCCCCATCATAGCTCGCATCCTGAACTATAGGGATAGAGACACGATTTTGAGACTGGCACGAGACAAACAAAACATACAATACCAAGGCAATAATATAGCATTTTATCCAGATTTTACCATCGCAGTACAAACGGCACGTAAAGAATTCCTATCGGTAAAGAAGAAACTACGTGACATGGAAATAAACTACGCCATGCTATACCCAGCGCGGTTGAAGATTGTACATGAGGATCAGACAAAAATATTCATGACGCCGAAAGCTGTACAGGACTATCTGAAGAAGATCACACCGAGGCAACAATCCCTTGTACATGAAAGGCCATCAACACAGCCAACAGGACACAAGACCTAAGTAAGGACGATGATCACGGCTGTTGCAGATGACAGAAGTACAAATGGCCGAATGGGTGGCACAGGTGTCAGATGACTTGCGTTGAACTTTGAAAGGTAGGAGCTGCGCAATACATATATGTCTGAAACACACGGACTCGCTTACGAACAATGGGACATTAAACTGCCCTGATATAGGCGAAATGTATAAGCTATACCGTTAAGAAGTGAGACAAAGTGCGGTAGATATAAAGTTAAGCTCTAGATACTCACTGCAAATGGGGTAAAACCTGCTAGATACAGACAGAATACTATGCTGTATGTTTGGTGTGCGTCACAGAGCACTACTCATATACATAATCTACAAGACGGACTAACAGAGAGGTATAACGCACTTTCCGATCCCGATGCACGTCAGTATAAGACAATGGCCAAACTATTAACCGAAATTCTGGCCGCATCCGCTCCGCGGATGTGTATGTGGGCACCTAGCGGCCCCCGTACGGGTATTCCCCAATACAGTTCTAATGTTAAGTTTATTTTTTATAAGGGTATGTCTTTGGCATGATTGGGATGCTAAAGTGGGAGGGGGGTTACGGGGAAAGTTCAGTTTCTCAGGCAAACCAGAGCGAGGTATAGTATCAAATAGCATGACTGCGAAACTATACACTATATGTACAAGTATAAAATATGCTCGACTCAGTTTACACATAACACAAATTAGCTACATATCCAGTGACAACACACAACCCAAAAGATGAATGATCATACACGATCAATACAGATCCGATTACTGACCTGGAACATACGGGGCCTGAATAATCCAAAGAAAATAAGGCAGATGTTTGCATACATGGATAGACATCAGGTGGAAATAGCCATGATACAGGAATCACACCTACCAAGCCAAGAAAAATGCACGATAGGTAAAAGATGGGCGGAGACGACTTTGGCATCCTCCTATTCATCATATTCGAGAGGGGTACTACTGTTGATTAAGAAAGGAGTACAATTCCAATTAGAACATACTATTAAAGACAACCAGGGTAGATATATCATAATTACAGGATATCTCCGTGGACACCATGTGGGGCTAGTTAACACATATGGCCCCAATACAGATGACCCTGACTTCTTTGACGATGTATGGAAGAAATTGCGAGAACTACCCGACATAGCACTCATATGGGGAGGGGACCTCAATGTCTCACTAAATGCAGATCTAGACAGATCAGGACATACACAAGAACCACACAAAAAGCGGCGAAAGCTATACACGACGGCATGGCCGAATTTGGAATGGTAGATGTCTGGCGTGAGCGCCACCCACAGCAATTAGCAAGTACACATACCTCCACACCTCATAATAGCTGGTCCCGGCTGGATTATTGGCTAACCACAGAGACAGCCTGCACATGGGTGCAGGACATCAAACACTTACCAAAAACACTATCGGACCATAACCCAGTCCTACTAACATTGGCACTACCCAACTATACTCCACCGCCCTTTATATGGCGATTCAATGCCAAGGCATTACTAGACCCATTATATAAAGAAACAATACGAGAGGCTATAGGAGAATATTTCTCTATAAATGAACACTCGGTAGAGGATGCTAGTCTACTCTGGGAGGCTTTTAAAGCCACGATACGTGGCATTTGCATAAGTACAAAAGCCGGAATCCTAAGGGATATACGGCAGCAACTTACTCAGCGAGAAACACAACTCATGAACCTAGAGCAGGAATATAACCGCACAAATGATGTTACCATCCTTGCTAAAATTAGGGAAATAATATCGGAATATCAGGACTATGCAGACACTGAGCTAAAATATATAACAAACAGACACACGGCAAGAACCTATGGCGAAGGGGGTAGAGCAGGGCGTATGTTAGCGCAAAAAATCAATAAAGATCATCAAGCACACACAGTCACCAAAATAAAAGATAGCCAGGGAACCACGCATTATGATACTACAGGTATATTAAAACCATTCATGGACACATATGAAGAAATGTACACATCTAAGGATACAGCTAATGCTGGTGAAATTATGGAATACCTAGAAGACATAGCTATAGCCTGGCTCTCAAACAACCAAAGGGAATATTTAGCACAACCAATCACAAAAAAAGAACTACAGGATGCCATTAAATCTCTGCCCAACGGTAAATCCCCAGGACCAGATGGGTTTACTGGAGAATTTTACAAAGAATATATGGAAATAATATGCCCATACTTGGCTGCAATGTATAATGATGCATATGACAAACAAATACTTCCCCCTACGTTGCGAGAGGCCTTATTAATAGCGTTACTAAAACCCGACAAAGAACCAGACCGGTGCGTTTCATATCGACCACTGTCATTGATCAACACAGACACGAAGATTCTAGCAAAAATTATAGCACAGAGGCTACAACCCCTAATGTCGGCTATTGTACTACCAGACCAGGCAGGGTTCATACCTACAAGAGCCACCTCCCACAATATCCGCACATTATTCGCTTTATCACACCAACTAAACCCGGAACTAGAGGCGACGGCGGTATTACTCGATGCCGCCAAAGCTTTCGACTCAGTCGAGTGGGAATATCTTTTTACTGTCCTGACTAAAATGGGCATGCCTCCTAGTATCCTACAATGGATCAAAATTCTCTATACCAAACCAATAGCACGCATAAAAATAAACAAACATATATCGGACCCAATCCAAATAACTCGAGGTACGAGGCAGGGGTGTCCACTGTCACCATTATGGTTTGCAATGGCCCTGGAACCTCTAGCCTGCAAAATCCGGCAACAACACAAAGCCACAGCCCTACAATTCCCACAGCGTCCTATTAATATTTCGCTATACGCGGATGATATGGTGCTCTATGTACGAGAACCAAAGGTGAACTTAATGCCGTTATTGCGGGAATATATTAAATTTGGCAGGCACTCGGGCCTCCAGATAAACTGGAGTAAATCAAATATCATTCCACTAACGGACATAACCAAACCTCACACTATTGAATACCCACTTGAATGGCAAACCGAACCTATTAAGTACCTAGGAATCTGGTTTCACCGAGACCCAAGCATAGTAATAAAGGCAAATTATGGAACAGCTATCACTAAACTAGAAGAGCAAGTAGACCGATGGATCCGATTACCACTAACATTGGCGGACAGAATAGCCATACTGAAAATGGTGATACTCCCAAAATTCCTATACTTATTTAACAATATCCCCATAACACCTCCAACACCAGTATTTCAGCAACTGAAAACGCTAATAACGAGACTGATATGGGCTGGCAAACAAGCGCGTATCGAACTGAGGACACTAACTCTACCCTACTCCAAGGGGGGATTTACCGTGCCGGACCTCCGGCTATACTATCTCTGCGCTCAGGCACAATATGCACACTATTGGTTTCACCCAGTACAATATATGACACATGTGGCGGTGGAGGATGGAGACGCCAACCCTGTACCACTCAGTAGTATACTTACACACCGGCGCCCACAAATAGACAGAAATGAAATAAATACAATACGCACGACTAGCTCAGCATGGCACCACATGGGTAAATTAACACATAAGCTACCATTATACGCACCGGCGCTCCCGCTGAGTCATCACCCGGCCATTTCAGTGTCACAAGAAGAGATGGGTATGAAACTACTACAACAAGTGGGAATAGACAAGATGGGAGATTTGTATGACAGTGGTGTCTTTATGGATAGCACTGATCTCAAATACGTCAGCAACCAATCGCTCCTCTTTAAATTCAATCATCATAGACTGAAAGGAGCAATTAAGAAGCTATACCAGGACTTTCCTGCTGAACCACCGACATTACTAGCGCTCCAAATGATTATCACCAACCCGAATGGTGCACACTTAGTCTCCAGACTTTACAAATTACTGCAGGAAGACATGGCAGGGAATACGGAGAAAGCTAGGGAAAGATGGAATACACATCTAGAAACACCATTAGATGTGACTGACTGGGACTCTTGTTGCACACTAACGGAAATGCTGACTCCCAATGGAAACCTGAGAATTATACATTATAAATACCTGCACCAAACATACCATACTCCACTGAAACTACAGAAATGTGGGTTGAGGGAAGACGCGAGATGTAAACGATGCGGTTCAGACGATGCAGATTTTATCCATCTAGCATGGCACTGCACAAAAATTCGTGAATACTGGACCGAAGTAATGAATATATTAAGTAAAATAATAGCAAATACACTGGATTGCACGATACAGGTCTGCCTTTTAGGCTTAGTGAAACACTTGCGCTCTGTAAAGAAAAAGTTATGTACTATAGCATTGTTATTAGCGAAACGACGGGTTTCTATATGTTGGGATAGTAGGAATAGTCCAAACAGCAAAATGTGGTTGAAAGACATGGTGTATTGTAAAGACACATTAAAAACCTATGAAGAAGAGCTTCCTTCTGGCTCAAAACCAAGAGACTATTGGACACTCCTTACAGATTTCCTGCTGCTAAATCCAGACATTTTAAAACCTGCTAATGTGTAAAATGTCAATATATTACTGTCAAGCTGTGTATTTATTCAAAGAATTGTACGATATAGACCAGATCACATAAAGTCATACTGTAACCTCAAATGTCATGCATGCCTGAAGGTTTTACTGTGTTATATTGTTATGCAATGAAAATCTTTAATAAAAAAATAAAAATAGTCAAAAAAGGGCTCAGCACTGGGGTGAAAAAGCCTCTGCTGTTAAGGGGTTAAGTATAGTAAAATCTGCAAAATTATTTTCTGCTGCTGAATTCTTAAGTTTTAGCATTTTTTTTTTCAAAAACGATTTTTGTGAGTGTATTATTTTTTATCTTTCTATTTTTATGACTATAATATTGATATATGCCATCACTTAATGATTTCTTGATCTCACTCGAGGTCAAAAACTATAAAGATGTGAGAACTGTTAAAATTATTCTTCCAGAGAAATAGCCAGGTTAGCTAAATAACTGTGGATCTCTCTGGCCCTGGTTTGGAAGACTTAAGGTCTGGTGATCACATAACATCTGCTTCTTAGTAATTCAGATTGTCTTTGAATTAACAGAAAATTAAACTCTGTAGATGTGACTCAGCAGAAGGACATGTGTATGTAGGTAGAAGTAGTCAGGTTCTACAAGTGTGCCGTTTGTAAGTGTTCTACTTCTTTCTAAGTATTCTGGGGCAGATTTACAAGCCCCTTGCGTGACTTTTGCGCCGCTGTTGCGTCACTTTTATGACGCAGCTGCAGCGTAAATGTTGCGGCCCATTTACAACGTGACACATCGAGGGAAATGCGTCACGTTGTAAAGCCCTGCGTCACATTATACCTGCGTCAGGTGTAATGTATGCAGGGTGGGCGTTCCCACGCAAAAAGCCATGTAGAACTGATGCAGTGAAATCTACAAGATGTCACTGCGTCACTCTACGCCTTCACTGCGTCAAAATCCCTACGCCTGCTCAGACCAGGCGTAAGGAATGACGCAGGGCTTTTTGAATGGGACAGACCCATCTATTGTGGTGCATTGCTGGAGTTGCGTCACTTTCATAAGCAACTCCAGCAATACGTCACTTTTGCGCCAACAGATGCTTCAGAATTTCTGACGCATCTGTTAATCCTTGCGCCATGGAGCACTGTATTGTAAATACAGCGCATCCATAGTGGTGCAAGGACATTCGGGGCAGACGCAAGGAAACCGACGCATATATGCAGATGCATCAGTTCCTTGTAAATCTGCCCCTCTGTTTCTTTGTGAAATGTTATGGATTGATTTAGTGATCAGTTAGACCCATGCCGTGGGAAGTGACGGAGGTATTTTCACCAGGGTTGCAATAAAATGTTACACCTTTTCCTTTCTGTACTCGCAGTTTACAATTTTGGCTGCGAGTTAGAATCATCTATGTGGGCCTACTGTGTGTGACTATACATCATACATCATATATGGTGGCTGGATTGTGCAGTGTGCCTTTACCTTGGCAATTGCAGAGACGAGGTGCTTCATCAATCACTAGTGAGAAATGCAACTGATCGCTAGGAGAAGGTACAGCGAATGAGGAAACCTATTGTCACACCATTGTGCTATGCACACAGGTATATGGCTCCTGTATCAGCGTGCCCTCACTGGCAATTGTGAATGGCACCGAACTGCATTTCGCCTCCAGGCGCTGCCTCCTCACCATCATTGTGCTGCTTGCTCTCATCCATTACTAGCAAACATTGTTGGCACCGAGCCTACAGAAGCATCCCGATCACCACCATCAGTATTCTCATTCCGTCACTGCGCTGGGTCACAATACGTGAACTTACACGCTGGTCATCTAATAAAAGAATGAAAATGAAGTATGTTTTACAGTTGACTTATTCCACTCTTATATTCAGAGTATCTCTTTTCTGAATATTCATCATGTGTGCCGTGCAAACCTTCAGTCTAACTCCTCCTCAGGCATTTTTGTTTGAGAGAGGCGCAGCACAGACCAGTGACACATTTTCTATGTGTGGAAAAGGCCGCTTTTATTGAAACAGGTGCGCATCACAAAAATTCCTAAAACGATGGATTTAGGCCCAGATCTCTGCACTGGGGTGAATGTATGACATTGTTCTGCATTCTGTCCATCAATTGTTCTTTTTGCATTTGTCACCCTGAGTGGGACGGGTATGCTCAGACGTGGGTCCCGTGCTCTCCATGCCACTGGTGTCAAGCTATTCTGGCTGATGAGGGCTGAAAGCCCGAAACCGGTCCTAGGATGCTTGGTTCCAGTCCAGGGAGGACCTGGCCTGGCAGTTCGGGCTGGACTGTTCCCATTGGGTGGCGGGTCAAGACTGATTTGCATATGGCTGGGTCCAAACTGGAATGGCATGGTGAGCAAAAAAACGATGGATTTAGGCCCAGATCCCTATATGTCACGCCCCCCACATAACATAACCCAGCAAGTATCTACCGCCTAACTTACTACACTCCTGCAATTAACAGCTACTTTATTGACCCTACCGTTTGTTCCCTTCTGAGCACGCTATATAACAGTGATTGTATTTATCTCCTCTGACCCCTTTGTCATGTAATTGTTCTGTTTTGTTATTCTTATCTAATGCCGATATTACATTTATTACCTGCCTCCATCCTTTTGTAAAGCGCTCTGATATCCTTCGAGATCTTGTTCGCGCTATATAAAACTTTATAAATAAACAGTGAATGTATGAACATCTACTAAACTTAACTTCCTATAACGTAACCTTTATCTTCCTGCCTCGTTCCGGTGTGAGCCTGTTCACACTCTCCCTTTCAGCCTGGTTCGCCGATGGCAACAACAATAAGATTAGCTAAACCCCTGCAAACTTGTTGATCAATGCCACTCTAAAAAAAAAAAAGGCCCTAACCTGACTTTTTCTGCATCCCCAAAGCGTTTTTTGCTCACTACTGTACCTTCAATGTTCTAGCTAAAAAATCCTTTATTTCCAACAAATACAACTTCAACCCATAGCGAGAAAGGTGAACCCCGTCCCTCCGAAAAAACTCTGCTGTATCATATCTCAAGTCGGAACGTTACACTTGGCCCAGCCCTTCCGCCCTGCAGAAACCTCACATCTCCCTGTTGATCTTCCTCCGAGCCTTATCAATTGTTGCTGGCTTGCTGGCATCTCAACAAATTCTCCTAGGTATAAATTCCGTCCATGCCACACCCGACCACTGCACTTTGATCTCCCTCAAATCTTGCTTCATTGCTCGCAGCACTGCCAAGCCCTGCTCTACCACCATGTCATTTTCCCTTGAATGCACTAACAAAACATCAGGGCAACTCTTTCCCAACCTAAACGTCTTCAGACTGGGCAACAGCTTCCTCCAGCGCATACCTCCCTTCCCGTACTAGGAAACTGAAAGTGAACTTGCATCAAAACCCAAATTCCTACCCTGGGGACTTTTTATGGCTGTGTGTTCAGCCCATTTTATAATAGAATGCCTCACAATCCACACAGACAAGCCGGCAGCCTACAGGCCCAGAACTGAACCTGAGAAACAAAACAACGGTAAGGGGAAAAACGCAGCAAAATCCTTTATCAACAATCCCCCCACCAGATATGAAGCTCTTCCTAAAGCAATCGGAAGACCGTCTTCTCTGCCCATAATTTGCTCACGTGATCAACCCATCTTGCCCTCTTCTGTCGCCACCCCGATAAGAAAGGAATGCATGCCATAATCTGTCCTTCTCACCTTGCTGATCTTTAGCTGATGCCCCCGCTGGTGTAGTAGCCCCATCATCCCCTTGTTGGGCTTCCTTCTAATGTGTATCCTCTGCTCCCCTTTTGTCCAACTTACACTCCTCCGTGCCTACCCCAGTGTACCACACATACCGGTCTTTATGTAACTATGTACTTTCTTCATCCCGCTCAGTCCAAGCATCCGCTCCAATTGGCACCATAACCGGGGCTTCCGTGGGCTTTATTTCATTACCTGGCGTTAAGGTCGGTGCCCACTCCATAGCCTGCTGCCTTGCCAGTGTAAGTCTCTTACCCGTGAACCTGGTGTCAGTGGATTTGGCCCGTACCTTGTCTGCAGCCTGTAAGACACTATGCGTAAACTGATTAACGGCCACCCACCCGGTCTGTCCTACTCATTGCTGTCCCACCTCTTTTACGCTTCAACAGGCACATCAGTGCCCACAACCTCATCCTCCTCAAGACTGTCCTCCTTATAGTTCAACTTCATGCAAATTGCCAAATTCATCCGCCACCATTCACCCAGTGCGTTGTGGAACTGGCACCTGATATGGTGCAGTGCGCTCCTCTCGGTGTGAAAGTCTGCCTTCTCCTGGGGGGCCGTGACAAGCCCCCCCAGACGCTCTGTCACCGCAGGTCGCCTTGACGTGTATGTGCTTTCTCCTGAAGTTGCTCTGCGCTTGGTCACTTTTAGCCCAGACGCGACCTCACACTTCTTGTGTCAGCCAAAGCCACGTCACGTGACAGCATCTGGCTGACCACTGCGCCATATCTTCACTTCTCCTCGGGGTTGTGAAGCCGCACTGTGCTCTCCCGAGTCTGCCACGCATAGATGTACCACCACTTGCAACAGAAAGGATAGGTCCGTGTAGTGTCTTTGGGCCAGTACAAACGACACAGACACTATTCTTGGTAGTGGGAACTTTATTCTCGTGCACCCACTACGTTCCTGTTCCCGCTCTATACTGCCTATTCCTCGCTCCTCCTCTTCCGCCACCCAGCTCTCCTCCCACCTCTCAATCTCATGTGCTGGTCCTAGCGCCCAGCACATATCACAACATTACAGTCCGGTGTGCAAGGCCATTGAACCCCAATATTCCGCTCCCCCTGACCTGGCTCTCCACTACTTTCCATACTTCCGCCATCGCCCCCTCTTGCCTGAAAACCTCCTCCCCCGACACCCGCCCCCATGCTGTAGCTGGGCTGAGGGTGCCACTTCACTACCCCGTCCTCAGCCCCTTCTATGCCTGTGCGCTGTCTTCCCTGCGCCTGCACCCCCAACCCCCTCCGACCCTGCAGGACTAAACCCTTAGGGATTTGAGCCCTCTCACCTCCCTCCGCCCTAACTGCCTGCTACCAGACTGGGCCCCCTCCTCGTACTCCTCCCACTCCTGTCCTTCATCATCGCTCCTCTCCAAAAGTGCCGCCACCAAGGAAGACGCCGGGCCTTGTTTGGATGGGGCCTGGGCCACTGTCCAGTCTTGGACCCTCCTCTCCCCCAAGCCCCCCCGTGTCTCCAACCCCACAAATCACCCCCAGAAACTGACTGAAGTCCTTGAGTCATCCTCTTCAATCAATCCCACTTCCCCAGGGATATCCTGTACTCATCCTCACCCCTTCCTGCCGCTCGAAACGCCCTGGGTGCAAGCAGCTCTTCAAAGGCCTGCCTCTCCCCTTGCCCACACCTCTTCTTCATCATAAGGCCTGTCCTCCTCCAGACGGAGGCCAGCTGACCCCTCCCTCAAACTGAAAGTCTGAGAGACACCAGGGCCTGGTTTGCTGCTTTACTGCTCCCCCACCTGTATCCCACTGTGTCCCCATGTGTAGCCAGGGCCCTCAGCCCACCGCGGCCATGCGTGTGGCCTGTTTCAGGCGTTAGGTCATACCTGGGGGCAGATCCTCACCCCCCGGGCCGTTTCGCTTGGGCTTAAGCCCGTCCCCCTGCCCTCTCGTGTCCTAGAAATAGAGGCACTCCCCCATGGGCAGCTAACTCAGCCAGGGGAGCGCCATGCGCTGTCAGCGCACCTCCTGCAAAGCTGCTCTCCGTGTGCAGGCCCTCCCCCAACTCGGTCCGCCCTCTACACATCATCGGGGCTGATCTCTGCAACGTGAGCGGCCCTGGCTCCCTACCTGACTTAGCTATCTGCCACTGGCTCTCCCTCTTGGATGTGAACATGCAAACAGCGCAGCGACTACACAGCCTGTGTGCCTCTACGGGCAGACTCCGCTGCAACCGCACTCTCTGCCAATAGGTCCAGGCAGTAAACAGAGCGTCTGCTACACCTTGTCTTCAGGCATCATAAAGTTATATCAAAACAGTACGAAAAAACGAACAGGACCCACTAACTATAGGGCTGCCACTGTGTCACCTAAGGACAAAATGGTGCGTGACAGCCCAAAATGGCTGCTTATAGATGCCTGGGCTACAACCTTTAACAGAATATAGCCCAAAATATGCACAGTCCCCTGGACTGCATCATTTCCCCAGTACTCCAGACTGACAGCTCTCCATCCAGTCAGCTGCCCCCAATGCCTTATTATTACTAGCAGGGAAATCACCATTAAAATAGCAGGAATCGGGAGCGTGGCCAAGCAACATGGCTGACAGGACGTGAGCCTCTCGAGCTCCTGGTCCATCCCCCATAATTCCAGCATAATCCTGAAGCCACATCCTTAGTCCAACAGGAAACGCATACCGCTGAACCGTACTGGCACACTGCCGACACGGAGCTGTCCCAGAGTGCTCAACGCAAAGTGTAAGGCCGTCCCTGACAAAGCAACCTGGGCTGTATCGAGGTGCAGCAGCAAGGGCCTGAGAGGGCGCGGCCCAGGGCAGTCGCCTGTTGCCGAATCAGCCGGAACGATGGCCCCCGGGGGAAGTAAGGTCGCAGACCAGTCTTCCCCCGGGGTTTTCGCGCAGGAAGGACAAGCTGGGAGGTCAAGGGGTGGAGTTGGGGAGGGGTACAAGGGTGCAGGGGAGGAAGGCTCTTCCTCTTCCTGCATCCTAGCACCATCAGGGAGGGTCGCAAGGAGTTAATTTGGGAGGAGTTACTTGGAGTGGTAGTGTAGGCCCACAGAGTTTTTACCAGAGCCAGTCGGTCAATTGGTGGGGCAGTGTTCAGCGTTTGAGGCGAGTGCGACTATGTCGGGACCTGACGCGGAGGCTGTGCGGGAGGCTCTGCGCATACTGAGGCGTGCGGGCCGAGAGGATCTGCTCCGGCCCGGCATCTTGGATCAGGCATGGGTCGGGCTGGTGCGGACCCCCTGGTCCGCATCTGCGGGTGTGGCTGCAGCGGTGGTGGCATGTATGGACGAGCCACCACCGGTATGTGAAGGTATGTCTTGGCGGGGCTTGGTAAAGCATGAGGCAGCGAAGCGCGGGGGCAGGCGTCGGAGCCTGCCCGCGCGATTGTCTGAGGCCACTGTGGCACCGGAGGGGCTGCCTGGGGAGGCGGGGGATCCGGGGGGCCTGCAGCAGCGGCAGCGCGATGACAAGGGACGGCCTCAGGAGACACCGGGATGCGGTGGGAGGGGGTGGGGACCTGTGGTGCCGGCCGGGCTGGGAGCCGGGACTGGCGAAGGGGCAGGCCTGTTGTGCTTGGAGGGCGGGGGGAAGGAGGAGCATTTCGGCGGCCTGCAGGCCATAAATGTATCCAGGCACCCCACTTTGGGAGCGGAGGAGGGGCAGTGGGAGGACGCTCCCCTTGATCTTACGTGGAGGGCACCGGGTATGCAAGAGCAGCAGAGTGAGGGGACTGGTGCCCCCCAGCTGAAGACAGGGTTAGGCGCAGGGGTGGTAGTGGGGGGGCCCGGCCTGTGAGGGGGGCCATTGCCCCACCCCAATTTTGCCCAGGTGGGAGGGCATGTCCCTGGAGGAAAAAATAAGGGACCAGCGTAGGATCATTCAAGAAACCGAGGCTAGGTGGGGAGAGCTTTGCTCGGCCAGGGAAGCGAGGGGCTACGATGTTGGGGCAGAGGGCCCCCTCACCCCCACGTCAGAGCAGGAAGCCTGGGCGGAGCAGGCGACCCGGGTGGGTGACCATAGGGGGTAAGTGGGTTTGGGTAGATGAGGACAGCCACCCCCAGACGGGGGCAGAGACAGCCATGACGGCGGTGAGACCTGATGGTGCTGGGGCCCACCCAGGTTGGAACAGCCTGGGGGGGGGGGTTCCAAGCCAGCGGCAGTTGGCAAGAGGGCGGGGGGGCCGGCGGGGCACAAAATGGCCCGAGATGCTGGCGGGAAGCAGCAGGGGGCTCCGCGGCGGCCTTCGCTCAGTCGCGGGAGCGGGCACCGGCGGCGTGTGCGGCAGATGGGGGTGGTGTGCATGTAAGCAAAGGAAAAGGTGTGAAGAGAGCGGTGCGGGAGGTGTCGTGTGCGCCTGCAGATTTATTTTGAACCTGAGTTGCTCTTGGATTATGGTGTTGAGAGTGAAGAGCTGGAGGAGGGTGAGCTGCGTGAGGATGACAATGTGACGGGACGATCGGCGGGCGGGGGGGAGAAGGCAACCAGACACATTAGTGTTTTGCAGGAGCCAAGTGCGGTGCCAGGCAAAATAAAGTTGGGCAATCCGAAGAAGATTGGCGTGCAGAAGCAGGACGGAGAGACACAAGCAAATCTGACAGGTGAGGGTTTTTTGGTGGGCTGCTTGGGACGGCGGTCCGAAAGGGGGGAGAAAAAAAGCCTGCCGGTCGGTGGGTGTGGGAGAGGGGTCGGTGAGGGACATGGGGGTGCTACCAGGCATGGTGGAAGCGCCAGCGGAAAGGGGGAAGGATGATGGGTCCAAGAAGTTAGTGGTGGCCAGTGTCCAGACCGACAAGACGGAGGGGACGGACGGGAAAGAGGGCAAAGGGGAAGACAAATATCACAAAAAACTGCCTTACATGGGGCTGGCCATGCCGTTAGGATCCCACCTATCGGAAAAAACGAGAGGCAGGATTTGGCGACACGAATACGTAGACGTGTTCAAACTCCTACATAGAGAGATCCTGGCGAAGGAAGGTTCTAAAGAGGAAGAATGGGAACTAACTAGGAGACCTAGGGTCCCGATTAATATGGAGAATTGGACTTCTGCCTTTTTGATATATGCTAGCATATATTGCGAGAAACATCTCAACAGGGCCATAGCGTTGTTGAAGTACATGGACATTATCAGGAAAGCCCAGATGCACTTTGGGGGGTTTGCATGGTTAAGTTATGATGAGGAGTTCAGGGCTCGTATTAGTGTCAACCCGGACAAGCCTTGGGGGGAGGTGGATCAGGAACTATGGATGCAGTGGATGTCATCCACGCAGTCGTCCGCCTCAACTCACACAGCTAGCAGTTTACCCATGACATATTGGTCTTTTCCGACGCGTCCCGCCCAGGCTGGGGCGGGAGGAAATGCTGCAAGTAATGCAGGACAGTGTGGTCATCAGGATAAATATAGACTCCAATCAGTGCTATATTACGAGTGTCCAGCCGGACATTCAATTTAATAATTCAAAAATGTCAAAAACCAAAAATAAACACATCAATACAGTGGGACACAATCCTGCATCCTACATAGAAACATGACAAGTACACTTAGGACAGGAACATATCAGGCAAGACAGGGTAGCTTGTGGAATATTGAACACAATTTCTAACAAGCTTGAGGAAACAGTAAATATACTTTTTTTTATCAGATTTGATTAATGTGCAAACTGTTTACATTGGTCGACGACGTTTCGATCCTCTTTAAGAAATAGTAGGATCATCAGGACAGTTAAAAATGCAAGCCTGAATAATTAGAGATTGCCTGTGGAAAATGAGGAAAAGGGAAGGAGATTAAGGAGCGTCTAGTACAGACCGTAAAACATTATGCTATCCAGGGGGTCCGGGACCAGCCCCGGTGTGACCGCACCATGCTCGTGAAGGAATAACCGTTATGAAAACACACGAGGACTCACAACAAGGCAATAACTGACGGGAGATGGCTAGCGTGAGTAAACGTGAATGTCAAAGCTGCACATTAGAATAAGGTGTAGGTGGAAACAAGCGTGGAGATATGAGCGCACGCAATCATTCGTTACAGGGTAGTGACAAGCGAGACAGGCTAGGCGGTACACGCGTAAGCAAGGTGGAAAGGCCTAAGGATGTAAAGGACCGAGTTCGGGGTGCCCGCTGCGCGTGTGAGGTGACGCTCGTTCGCAAAAATGTGAAGTAAAAACTAACCTCAAGGGGCCTGTGGAAGGTTAAGCCACAATTACACTCAGTGGTGGAGGCAGATTAAATAGGATGTTCTGTAAAAATTAAAATTTATGCGTAAGGTACCGGAGTTACTCATTAATAACTGGCAGACAAGAGTATAAAACCAGCGGGAATTCTCACCTAAGAATGAAAAACCTGGCGATTAAACTGTAAATTATCAGTTCCAAGGCAGCAAGTGGCGATGCACTACAGGGAAAAAGGAGGGAAAGGAGGAGTGAGGAATCAAAAGGGTGGCTTGGAAGGAGTCAGATGACTACGCAGGGCAGCGTGCTTACCGTTATGCTGTGTGATCCAAGGCTTGATGGCAGGGAAATCCATCGGCCAATGGAATGCTCCTATTTATGTTGTGAGTGACAGGTGACTCAGCATAAAGGTGGCCATGTTGGGTGAGGGTTTTAATGAGTATAGAAGACAGACTGGGTGCGGTAAAGGAACCACTAGAGAGCCAAAAGGTGGCAGTGAACTACAAGAAGAATAAACGAAGAATCAACCATACTGAACAGTATTCATTATTTAGGTAACAGGAAAAATTACCAAACAACTGAACTAACAGAATATACTTGGTAACAATTGGCAGAGATATTCAGGAACCATGGTAAAGGCAAGCAACAACGCAGTTAGTGGCAATTGCATTCAGATTACAAAATAGCAGTAGACACAGTGAAGGCGGAACTAAGTTCTTGGTACAAGGAGTGGTCTAGAGCAAGGTGGTCCAGTCCTCATTCCTGTTCAGTCCATTCCTGATGCTGTTCATGTGGATAATCTGTCTGAGCTCCTCTTTATTCAGAAGTTGTGCAATGTCTCCGCCTCTTGGGGGTTGTTTTACAACGTTTATGACTGTCCATTTAATGTCATCTTCATTGTGTCCTGCTTCGGTGAAATGATCCACTAAAGGCACGTTGGGAGTTTTGCAGCGCACTCTACTCCTGTTTTGTCCGATTCGGGTCTTCACTTTTTGTGTTGTTTGACCAATGTAAATAAGCAAGCAAGGACATTGAATCAAATAAATGACATTGCAAGTATTACAGTTGGAAAATGCTCTTGATTTGATTGACACATTATTAAAGGTAAAATCTTTGCCTTCTAGAGTAAAATCACACACATTGCAGTTGCCACATTTGGCGTGCCCGATTAGAGGGTCAAGGCCCCAGTGTGCATCAAGAGTAGTAGCTGGCCTGGAATTAGGCAGAACCGCCCGTACCAGATGGTCTTTGAGATTGCGGCTTTTGCGGAAAGCAAATAGAGGGCGCTCAATGTTCAAATTGCCTGCGTTCACAGTAGGCCAGTGTTTGATGATAGATTTACGGATGGGGTTCGAGATAGGGGAGAATGTGGTCACACAGACTATGCGATTGTTGTCAGACTTGATTTTGGGGGAGAGCAGGATTTCTCTTGGGCAGTACCAGGCACGCTTCTGTGCTGTTCGTACCAAGCATTTAGGGTAACCATGTGCTTTCAACTTGGTAGATAAGATTGACGCTTCGCGAAAATAATCCTCTTTGGCGAAGCAATTGCGTCTTATCCGCAAAAATTGGGAGTATGGTAAAGAGTTACGTAGTGCTCGTGGGTGATTACTTTCATAACCAAGCAAGGTGTTACGCTCTGTAGTTTTTCTGTATAGCCTGGTAAGTAGTTCACCATTGGAGTGGAATATGGTGAGATCGAGGAAAGGAATCAAAGATTTGTCATGTGTAAGGGTGAAATTAAGGCCTAGACAATTATTGTTCAGCCAGTGTAGAAATTGGTTGAGAGTCTCAACATTATTGTGCCAAATCATGAAAATGTAATCTATATACCGACGCCATAATGTGACGCCGGTAGAAAAGGGGTTAGTGGGAGATAGGATGGTAGTCGTTTCAAGGTGGTCCATGAAAAGTATAGCTACGTTGGGGGCAAAAACGGCCCCCATTGATGTTCCTTTGACTTGTTGGTAATATTCGTACTCAAAAGAGAAGAAATTTCTAGTAAGGTAAAGTAGTTGCAGAATGAACTCAGTAGGGACAGTGTGGGGGCGGGGCCTGGAGTCAAGTACTCCTTGGATCACCGTCATCGCCAGAACTTGCGGGATGTTGGTGTACAAGGATTCAATATCCATTGTACAGAGTATATCACTGGTAGGGTCAAAAGGGTGGTGCTCGACTAAGTTGATCATTGCCATACTATCCCTTACATAACATTCAGTCCCAGGTACAAAGTCTTTAATAAAGTAGTCAACGTATTGACCCAGGGGTTCAAGTATAGAGCCACACCCCGAAACTATAGGACGTCCTGGGGGGCTCGTGAGGTTTTTATGCACTTTGGGAAGTGTGTAAATCACTGGCATGCGTGGTGATTTCACATTTAAAAAAAGAAATTCCTTTTGACTTAGAAAACCCTCAGATTTTGCGTCTGTGGTAATCTGTAAGATTAGGTTTTGTAGTTCCCTTGTTGGATTAGTGGGCAGTTTACAATAGTGGTCAGTATTAGAGAGCGGACGCAGAATTTCAGATTTGTATGTATCCTTCTCCTGCAGGACAATCCCACCACCTTTATCGGCAGATTTGATTATTAAAGATTCGTTCCTTTTTAGAGAATCAATGGCTTTCTTTTTCACTAAGGGAAATATTGTATGGAATGAAACGTTTCTTGCTCTCAAGTGTGGCCAAGTCATTCAATACCAATTTTTCGAATGTGGATATTTCGCCTGGGATCATGCTGCCCGATGGGGAGAACGTAGATGGTGGTCGGAAGGGAGTGTTAGAGATGACGGTGGGTGAAGGGTTGAGCAGAAAAAATGCATGTAGATGAAAACGTCTAAAAAATCTCAATAGTTCAGTATGTAGCTCCAGAAAGTTTGGATGAATGGTAGGGACAAAGGACAAGCCTATACTTAAAAGAGACAGTTCAGAGTCAGCAAGGACGTGTTTAGACAAATTAAAAATAGGTATAAGTTGTGAAGATGCAGAGTCATTGTTGTCAGAGTTTACCATTGGTAAAACCTCTGGCGTGTCTGGCGCTCGCCTGGGGGGTTCATCGTTGGGTTTGTTTCACGCGCCCGCGTTTTGGTGGGTCGCTTTGGCTTCTCCCTAAAAAATTGGGTCCGGGGTTGCGTGTGGAAGTGCTAGGGTTTTCAGATGAGTCAGCAGAGGTGTCAGAAAAACCCACCAGATTGTTGCGTCTATTAAACCGACCCCACGGTCTAGTGTTCTGGGGATTAGTGTACGAGCGATTTGTGTAGAAATCTTTCTGTAGATATGGGTATGTGCGTTCAGTGCTATATGTTTTGATATCTTTCTTCACTTTAAGCGATTTCTTGTTCTGCTCTAATCTGTGAAAGTCCTCAACTGTCTTCTGGACTTGTTCGAGCAATTTTTTGCCATCAGGGACTGAACAAGTGTCTTTGATCTGTCTTTCAATATCACTAATTTCTTCTGCTAGTTTTTTGAGAGTTTCTGTGGCTTTATCAATGCCTAGTACTAATCCAGTGCCTGGAGCAAGTGGTTCCTATGTAACTGAAGTTGTTGATGTATTTGGGGTTGTCTGTGAAGATGCCGGGTATGTTCCTTACTTGCAGCCCCACTGGAATTATATCAGCTTTTAAATATTCAGTGAGCATGCGGATCATAAGCTGAAGGCAGACCTGCTTCTTCTTACATCTCTCTAGTTGGTCAGAGAGGGATATGTTTGTATGAATTGGGGCATCTGCTGAGTCAATGAACAGGGAAGGTCCCTCAAGTATTTTCTTAATATACTCGTCAGAATACAGGGGTGCGTGGTCTGACATAGCAGTTGTGCTGAACGGTGTACTAAGACAAGAGTTGGAGAAGGTAAATAGAAACAGAGGGAAACAGGAGTTGCCCACTCACAAGGAGGGGAATAGGGAGTGTCTCCCTTGCAATCCGGCGATTGCGCTAACCATATTTTCACAAACACAAGGGAACCCAAAAGGTAGATAAGGACCTTGGGTAACAGTTTAGTATTAGAACAGTGGTCCTTAAACAGAACAGTGTGGTCATCAGGATAAATATAGACTCCAATCAGTGCTATATTACGAGTGTCCAGCCGGACATTCAATTTAATAATTCAAAAATGTCAAAAACCAAAAATAAACACATCAATATAGTGGGACACAATCCTGCATCCTACATAGAAACATGACAAGTACATTTAGGACAGGAACGTATCAGGCAAGACAGGGTAGCTTGTGGAATATTGAACACAATTTCTAACAAGCTTGAGGAAACAGTAAAACACTTTTTTTATCAGAGTTGATTAATGTGCAAACTGTTCACATTGGTCGACGACGTTTCGATCCTCTTTAAGAAATAGTAGGATCATCATCAGGACAGTTAAAAATACAAGCCTGAATAATTAGAGATTGCCTAAAATGCATCCTCCTCAACGTACGCTCCGTACACAAACACGCCATGGAAATCTGGAACCTACTCGACTCTCTCTCGCCCGACATCGCCTTCTTCACAGAGACCTGGACCAACGCATCCTCCGCCCCCGACATCAGCACCGCCATCCCAGACGGATACAAGATCCAGAGGAAAGACCGCCCCAACCACCCAGGAGCGGGCCTCGCCATTGCCCACAAGAGCAGCCTCCGCCTCACCACCTCCAGCGAAACCTTCCCCTCCGCCGAACACCTGCACTTCCAGATCCAGACCACCCCCAAAGCCACACTCCGAGGAACCCTCATCTACAGACCCCCGGCCCCCGAACACCCTTCGCCACCACCATCACCGACTTCATCGCACCCACACCATCGCCTCAGCAAACTACATACTCATTGGAGACCTGAACTTCCACCTCGACAACCCCAGCGACCCCAACTCCACTATCCTTTGTGACAACCTCGCCAGCACCGGACTTAAACAACTCGTCAACACACCGACCCACAGAGCAGGACACACCCGACCCCATCTTCGCGGCAGGAAACAGCGTCCAATTCAGCCACACAATGCAGCCGCCATGGACCGACCACCACTGCGTACACTTCGCCATCAGCAAACCCAAGGCACCCAAACAATCCCCACGCCCACCTCGAAGGAACTGGAGCAATGTTACTGACGAGCAACTTAACTCCACCCTCACCCGAGACAACCACACCTGGGCACCCGATGCAAATGACGCAAACAACGCAGCCAGAGAACTCCACACCTGGATCTTCAACTGCGCAGACGAGCTCGCCCGCTACGCAACCCCGACAGACAACACCCCAGGAAAGCCGCCTGGTTCACCACCACTCTCCAAGAAGCCAGACGCACCTGCAGACGCCTGGAGAAGAACTGGAGAAACACCAAGACAACCGAAAACCACACCACCTACAAGGACGCCATGACGGACTACCATAACCAGATCAGAGCCACCAAGAGGAACTTCATCCACAACAAAATCCTGGCCAACTCCACCAACTCCAAGGAACTTTTCAATGTCATTCAGGAATTCACCAACCCACGCAGCGAAGCCACAGACATCACACCATCCCAAGACCTCTGCGACAAGCTTGGAACCTATTTCCACCTCAAGATCAAAAACCTCTACGACATCTTCATCGACCATCCACCAGGCGCCACAGACGGCCCCCCGCCCCCCACCCCCCAGAAACACCAGCCAGCCCACCATCTCCAACTGGACACCGATCACAGCCGAAGACACCGCCTCGACCATGAAAAGCATCCACTCGGGGGCCCCCACCGACCCCTGCCCCCCTCACATCTACCACAGAGCCGCGGCCACCATCGCACCCGAACTACAATGCACCATCAACACCACCTTCAAAACAGGCACCTTCCCAGACAACTGGAAGCGCGCAGAAGTCAGACCCCTGCTCAAGAAGCCCACAGCTGACCCCATCGACCTCAAGAACTATCGGCCCATCTCGCTCCTCCCCTTCGCAGCCAAAGTTGCAGAGAAAACAGTCAACAGGAAACTGACACGATTCATTGAAGAGAACGCCGTCCTCGACCCATCCCAATCCGGATTCTGAAGCAACCACAGCACAGAGACCACCCTACTCACCGCCACAGACGACATCCGCACCCTCCTGGACCAAGGCCACTCCGCAGCCCTCATCCTACTCGACCTATCAGCGGCCTTCGACATAGTCTCCCACCGCACACTAGTCGCCAGACTACACGACGCAGGCATACAAGGAACAGCCCTAGACTGGATCCGATCATTCCTCACCGGAAGAAGCCAAAGGATCAGACTCCCACCCTTTCTCTCCGACCCCACGAAAATCACCTGCGGAGTCCCACAGGGTTCATCACTGAGCCCCACCCTCTTCAACATCTACATGGCCCCCCCTCGCAGCCATCGTCCATCAACACGACCTCAACATCGTATCCTACGCCGACGACACCCAGCTCATCCTCTCCCTCACCAAAGACCCCACCACTGCCAAACTCAACTTTCAGAAAGGAATGCAAGACGTCGCAGTCTGGATGACCAACAGCTGCCTGAAGCTCAACGCCGAGAAGACAGAAGTCCTCGTCCTCGGTACTACCCCTTCTGCATGGGACAGCACCTGGTGGCCGACCGCCCTTGGAAGCCCACCTACCCCCTCAGACCACGCCAAGAACCTCGGCATCGTACTCGACTCATCACTCACCATGAACCGACAGGTCAACGCCGTCACCTCCAGCTGCTTCAACACCCTCCGCATCCTCCGCAAGACCTTCAAGTGGATCCCCCTGAGTCAAGGAAGACAGTCACCCACGCACTCATCACCAGCAGACAGGACTATGGAAACGCACTCTACGCCGGCATCAACAAGTCCCTACTCCGCAAACTCCAAACAATACAGTACACCGCCGCCAGACTCGTCATCCCCCGACACGAACACATCAGCCAACACCTACGAAGTCTCCACTGGCTCCCCGTGGAGAAAAGAGTCACTTTCAAAATCCTCACTCACGCCTACAAATGCCTACACAACAACGGACCCAAATACCTCAATGACAGAATCAACTTCCACGTACCCAAAAGAAACCTCCGATCTTCCAACCTCGCACTGGCCGAAACCCCGCGCATCCACAGAGCCAGAGCAGGCGGAAGATCCTTCTCTCACATTGCAGCCAAGACCTGGAACGAGCTACCGGCAGACATCAGACGCGCTCCCTCCCTGAACACCTTCAGGAAGACCCTCAAGACCTGGCTCTTTGGCTAAACAGATCTGCGGACCCCCCCCCCTCAGCGCCTTGAGACCCTCACGGGTGAGTAGCACGCTTACAATTCCCTGATTGATTGATTGAGAGTTTCAGAACAGGTCGGTGCTGTTCCATGTTGACAACATGACGGTAGTGGAGCTTGTGAATAAACAGAGAGCAAAGGACTTGAGGGTGTTGCGGCTGCTGCGTAGTTTCATGATGAAATGCTTGCAATTGAATGTGGTTTTTCAGGCAAAGCATGTTCCAGGCGCGAGTAATGACATTGCGGACGCTCTGTCTCATTCGTAGTGGCGGCGATTCCGGCGACTGGCACCTGGAGCGGAGGCATGCAAGACAGAGCTGCCGGACGGCATTTGGGCCTGGGGGGAATGAGAGTGATAGGCCTGGTTGAAAAGTCCATAGCCGAATCCACGAGGCGCAGCTACAGGCTGGCTTGGGCGGAATTTGGATCCTTTATGGGATGGACAATGGACACCCGGAACATTTCGCAACAGGATACTGAACAGGGAGTGATATGTTTTGTTTTGAATTGCATTGATAAAGGCATGTCACAGATAACGATATGGGGAAAACTGGCAGGGATTTCCTTTTACTGTAAGTTGTACATGGGGTTTGATCCGGCAAGAGGGGAGATCCTCGGCAGGATGTTGAAAGGTTGGGGGCGTGAGCGGGGGGATGTGAGGGGTGGGGCGCCAAGGGAGGCGATTACTTTTGAGTTGCTCCAAAGTTTGCTACGGGTGTTGCCCGAATGTTGTTCGGACAGTTATGAGGTCTCGGTTTTTCGTTTATGTATGGTGTGGATGTTTTTTGGGGCGTTTCGGGTTTCTGAGTTGTTGGGCACGAGGGGGCGGGAAGGGAGAGCATATGATGACACACGGCTGGAGGGAGATCATTTGGGGATTTGGTTGAGTCATTCTAAGACGGATCAGGCGGGGAGGGGAAAATGGGTGTGGTTCAACAAGAGCGGATGTGAAGGGGTGTGCCCTGTGAATGAATGGCGCGGTTTCCTGCATATGTCCGGCAGACGGTCGGGGGCAATATTTTGTCATGCGTCGGGGGTGCGGATGACTGCGTTTCAGTTGTTGGCGGTTTTGCGGATGGCATTGGGGCGCCTGGGTAGGGACCCGGCCAGATACGGCACGCATTCTTTTCGTATTGGGGCGGCCACGGCGGCGGCTCAACTGGGTTGGTCATGGGAGAGGATTTGTCAGATTGGGAGGTGGAGGTCTAGGTGTTGTGAGCGGTATGTGCGCAAGTAGATAGTGTTTTTGGGGGGCAAGGGTGGGGGATATGAGGATGGCGAAGGGAGTATTTTGTGCACTAACATATTTTTCTCGCCGTAGGTTGTGTGGGAGGCCCAGGGACCAAGACGGTCACCTGGATCGTTGGACACTCATTCATTCATTGGGCAGCCAAATATGCAGATCGGCAGGTATACGGCCATAACCTGGGTCTGAGGAGCAGTCATCACAAGGTGCATTGGTGGGGAAAAGGCGGGATGCGTTGGGGGGCTCTCTTGCCCTGGCTGATGAAAATGTTGTCGCAAAGAGGTTGCCCTGATATGTTGGTCCTACATTTGGGCGAAAATGACTTGATCTGATTGTCGGGGTTGGCGCTCCTACAGCTGATGCAAAGGGACTTGGAAGTCATGAAGAGGAACATGGCGGGACCTGCATTGTGTGGACGGAATTTGTGCCACGAAAACAGTGGAGAGGGGCAGTGAAACATGCAGCAGTGGAAAAGGCCTGCAGGAAACTAAACAGGGCGATGAGGGTTTTTTGTGCGACAAAGGACATTAAAGTGATTTCACATGTTGGGCTCCAGTTGGAGGAGCCTTTGTTGTTCAGAGACGATGGGGTGCACCTTTCGCAACTTGGGAACGCATATTATATGATGGAAATGCGAGATATGATAAGCAAGCTGTGGAATGAGTCGATCTGGTGTTGTAGGGAGGTGAGGGAGTGAGAGCGAAAGGTGCACAGGACTGACGAGGGGCAGGTAACCGCCCTAAAAGGGGGTTCCCTGTACTTTGGAGGGGTGGGGGAGTCACTGACGGGCAAACCCATCCCTGGGGGGGGGGGAGAAGGGTGAATGATGGGGGTGCAGGATGCATGAGTGCGATGGAAGGAGATACAGGAGAGGATGTTCGAAGATAAGTGAAGAAGTGGATGGAGAATTGAAAGGGGTCACGGAGTGGAATGGGAAGAGAGATTTGGAGCGAGATGAAATGCTCTGAGTGAATGAAAAGTTGTTGTTGGGGATTGTTTATGGTTAATTAATGTTGGGGTTAATGATTCTGTTTATACAGCCTTGTCCTAATAAATGGCCTTTTACGCTTCAAGAACAGCGTGGAGTGGTTATTGCACGATGATGGCCCCCGGGGGAAGTAAGGTCGCAGACCAGTCTTCCCCCGGGGTTTTCGCGCAGGAAGGACAAGCTGGGAGGTCAAGGAGTGGAGTTGGGGAGGGGTATAAGGGTGCAGGGGAGGAAGGCTCTTGCTCTTCCTCTTCCTGCATCCTAGCACCATCAGGGAGGGTCGCAAGGAGTTAATTTGGACCACCCGCCCACCCTGCAATTCTTGGGGTTTGAGGACGGTGTTGGTTGGAGCATGCCAGTTTAGGACAGGTTGTAGGTTTGGCGGGACGGTACTTTGGAGGGGTGGGGGAGTCACTGACGGGCAAACCCATCCCTCGGGGGGGGGAAGGGTGAATGATGGGGGTGCGGGATGTATGAGTGCGATGGAAGGAGATACAGGAGAGGATGTTCGAAGATAAGTGAAGAAGTGGATGGAGAATTGAAAGGGGTCACGGAGTGGAATGGGAAGAGAGATTTGGAGCGAGATGAAATGGTCTAAGTGAATGAAAAGTTGTTGTTGAGGATTGTTTATGGTTAATTAATGTTGGGGTTAATGATTCTGTTTATACAGCCTTGTCCTAATAAATGGCCTTTTACGCTTCAAGAACAGCGTGGAGTGGTTATTGCGCGAGAGCGGGTGCAGCTGCCTCGGCTTCACCGAAGATCCGTGGGGAACTGAGCCCTTTCTCCCCCCCTCTCGGAAGGCAACTGCGAGCTGCGGCGGCAGGCTGCCTTACGTTGGATGGGGCCAGTATCCACCCCGGGCCTGAGATGCATGGCCGGAGAATTAAGCAAGGTAGGAGGGCTGTGAGGAACCACCATCAGACATTAGCAAAGATGCGTGGGGAGCCGCGCGGATTGCCCCTGCACCCCGCTCTAGGTCCTGGAGGATCTTCAGTGCTTGGAGGGCGGAACCGCAATACAATGCAAGCCTGGGGGCCCGGCTGCAGACTAGTGACGGAGCTGATGATTTTCCCCGGCACCAAACAGAACTGAAACATGGAGGCTAATGAAAGCGGCAGCACAGCTGATCTTGCCTCATCCCCTGGCCTGCAGTGGCACGCGACGTGAAAGAAGGCAACAGCACAGGTGGGGCCTATGAAATACGTGCACCAGGCAGCACATATACCTTGGTCTCTGAGCCATCACTGGGTGCGGCGCGGGTGGTAATCAGGCCGCAACACACGGGCATTTCCTCAAATAAGTGGAGTCATGCCCAGGGCATTGTGACAGAGCTGGATCACGGCCTCTTCCCCAGCTGGAAAGGCCAGGGCACTTTGTGCGGGTGGAACCGCAGGAGTCCCGTGCATTGGGTGTGCTGTGCCAACTTAAACCGCGGCGCCAACCTAAGAAATTGAGGACGGAGTGAGAGAAGAATCCCTCATCATTGGGGGCCCCCCTATTCTGATGTGGTCATTGAGGTCAGGGGCAGAGCATCAGAGGAGCTCAAACTGTGACCTGAGACCCATTGAATCAACTGCTGGACATTGAGGAGGGAGTCTCCTGATCAGCAAGAGGGCGCGCACGCCTGGACACTCGCGCGGCGGTCAGCATGGGCAAGGAAAAGGCGGCAAAGGCAGCAGGTTCCAACACAATAACCCAGTATACAACACCAAGACACCCCCCCTCCCCACCCAAGCACCTGACTAGACAAACTGGGGGAGCAGGGGCGGAAGACGAAGATGAAAACCTAGAGTCAACTCGGGCGGAACTCTTGGCCACCATACAGGGATCCAGGAAGGCCTTGGAAGATCGCATTAAGACCGCCTCGATAGACGTAAACTTGCTTCGTGCAGACCTGCGGAACGTGGCAGACATGGTCACGACAGCTGAGGCAGACATTGTGGAGCTGCGGGGCGACGTAACAACACTTAAACAGCAAGTAGCGAAGATGACGATAGCCACGAGGACGCTGGAGCGGCGGACGGAGGACGCAGATGGTCGAGCCAGGCGTAGTAACATTTGCATACTGGGAATCCCGGAAAAGGCAGAACAAGGGTCGACTGAGCAATTCCTGGAACACTGGATTCGAACACAACTGCACCCTAAGGGCCTATCCACCTTGTTTGCGATCGAGAGGGTCCACAGGGCTCTGGTGCCGCCCCCACCTTCGGGCACGCAGCCCCGTGCTATAATAGCGAAAGTGCTAAACTATTATGATAGAGACTGCATCCTGCACGCAGCCAGGGAACATCATAATCTCTAATACGAAAATAATAAAGTTATTATATACCCGGACTGTACAAGGCAGGTGCAGGAGTTCCGGAAATTCTACCTAGGGGTCAAGTGGAAGCTACGTGAACTGCAGCTACAATATATGCTCCTATACCCAGCCAAGTTGAAACTCCTAGCAAGGGGCAAGGCACACTTCTTTGAATCCCCGGAGTAAGTTTGGGAGTGGCTTGAAATCCGAGGTGATTGCCTTCTGCCAGGTGAGTCACGTGGGCAGAAGCGGGGGTGGGGATGACGACCGGGCAGAGGCCCTCGACAGCGATCTGGCCAGCTGGAAACGCAGGACCCGGCTACCCAAACAGAGCACAGGATCACGGTGGGAGAAGATGGTTCATTGCAGCTGGATGCCACTATAGTCACCAGAACCCCGGATCCTCTGCCCGTGGTCGCCCCTGCTGAACTGGAGCCGGGGGCTCAGGATTTGGGCCCGTTTATAGACACTGTGCCTGAAACGCTGATGGATGAGATGAAGTACACTAGCCGTGATTGATCTGAAGCCCTTGTCCGGTGACGCTGAGAAGAGGGTCTTGTCAGTTGAAGCGGTAATGCTTTCTTGGGAAGAGTGAGTGAATGAGTGCGAAACAGACCGTTCTCATGTGTGCTTGGATCTATGGGGGAGTACGGGGGGACATGCAGCGGATGTCTAAGTGGGGTGCGCGCTGAAGCGCGGCACCCAAGAATTGAAGTGCAACTGCTGATCTGTATTAGGGTGGGCGGGTGGGGGACAGGACGTTTCGCATTTGCCCCTGTTGGGCTAATTGGGATGCTGTGCATGTCCTGGCATGAGCATGAGGTGAGCAGTATCGACTGTGATGTTATGCCGGTAGTGTCCGTGGGTGGAGGGAGGGGAGTTTCGGTCCCTTGTTCATTGACTGTTACAAGTTGTATGAATGTGCTGTGGGTGGGACAGTTGAGCAGCGACTGCTGCGGCATAAGCAGGGCGAGAAATGTGAGGAGATACCATGGTACGTGAGGTAAAGTTTCTCAGCTGGAATGTCAGGGGGCTAGGCACCTGTACTAAACGTCATAGGGTCCTCTCCTTCCTGAAAAGACACAACATATCATTTGCATGTCTACAGGAAACACACTTAGATGATACATGGGCAGCAAAGGTAGCGAAAAAAGTGGCGGGCCAGGTATTCCATTCCTCCTATTCTACTTAAGCTAGGGGCATGCTAATTTGGATGCCCTGGGTGCTCCATTCACACTCCAGTACATGGAAGCTGAAGTGGGGGGACGCTATGTACTACTAAGAGGTCAATTGGATGGTAGAGACATTCGTATCCTAAACACTTATACCCCAAATACAGATGTGCCGGCCTTTTACCCAGCTTTGCAGGATCTTATAACGGCAGATCTGAAGGTACCGCTGTTGTGGCTGGGGAATTTTAATTGTATTATTGACCCCACCCTGGACCGACACCCACCCAGAGCGGGCACTAAACCACACATGACAAAACAATTGCAGATTATGATGAGGGAATTGGGGCTACAGGATTTCTGGCGACTGCGGCACCTGACACAGAGGCTCTACACATGCTATTCACCCACACAGAACATGCACAGTAGGCTAGACAGGATCTTAGTGACCGAGACGCCCGCCCTTTTGGCTGCCGAGATAACCCACTTGGCTAGATTATTGTCGGACCACGCTCTGGTGTGCTGCGTAGTGCAGTGAAATACTAAAGAGCAGGGGCCCCGTTGATGGCTCCTGAGCTCCTAGAAGATCTGGAGGGTAGAGCATCGCTTTCTCGGTCGCTCTAGAATACATAGCCGTTAACTGGAACACTACGGACAGTAGAGGAACAGAATGGGAAGCTATGAAGGCAGTAGTGCACCGGGCGGGAATGCAGAGTACGGCGAGAGTTGCGGGACGGGGAAGACGCACTAGCAGAACTTCAGTCAGATACCCGCAGGCACCCTGGTGCCCATGGCCAAGACGCACGCTGCGTGAGCAGATCAGCGATACTTGGGACAGGCTCGACAAATGCACTTACCCGCTATTGTCAGCGGTTACATGCTGAAGGTGACAAGGCCGGGTGCCTGTTGGCCTGGATTTTACGTAGGGAGCAGGCCCTCCGTTGACGACGTGCATATGTAACTCGACGGGAGACAGGGTGTATTCCAGAGCGGGAATACTGGTAGAATTCCAACAGCACCTACAGAGGTATATTCCACAGACCCAGCAGTCCGGGCGGAACGCTATGTCCCATTCCTGGAAGGGATCCAACTGAGGAGACTCCTTCTGGAGGCCCGGAGGGAGTTGGAGACGCAGCTATCAGCGGAGGAAGTACTTGAGGCGTTAGCCAAAATACCTAAAGCCACAGCTCCTGGGGGAGATGGGTTCCGAATCGAGTTTTATCAGGCTTATACGGAAAAACTGGTGCAGCCTCTGCTGCAAACCTTTAATGAAGCATTTGAGAAGGGTGTGTTGCCCCCTTCTATGTGGGAGGGAGAAATTTGCATGCTCCTAAAACCGGGGGGTGATGCTCGGGACCCTGCAACGTATCGCCCGCTCACAATGATAAATACTGATGTTAAAATATTATGGAAGGTGCTGGCTAAGCGTCTGGCTCCACATATGAACTACCTTGGCCATGGAAATCAGTGTGGGTTTATACCAGGCCGCAACACGGGTATGAATATACACTGCTTAACACACATCATACAGGAAACACGAGATGGTACTGACTAAATGGTGTTGGTCTCCATCGACCTCGAAAAAGCATTCAATACAATAGATTGGGGATATCTGCAGGAGGTGTTAAGGGCGTCTGGGTTCGGACCGTGACCCCGCAGATGGGTCAAAATTCTCTATACAGACCCGAGTGTCCAGGTTCGGTTGGGCCAAAGTCGATCGGTAAAAGGGACATTGGAGCGAGGTACTCGACAAGGATGCCCCCTTTTGCCGCTACTATTTGCCCTGGCCATTGAGCCAATGGCGGTGTGGGCCAGACGAGATCTTGTGCAATGGGGAATACGGGTGGGGGATGGTACTTATCTAGTATCGCTATATGTGGACGATGCATTGTTCTATGTTGCGTCCACCTGAATAGCGATCCCTAATCTCCTGCTTCTTTTAGATGAGTTTGCTGACTACTCTGGTTTACTCCTTAACAGGCATAAGTCTTTGATTTTTCCATTGGCAGGGCTGGCTGCGCGAACACCTAAAGACCTGCCGAGGCTTGGCTTGCGCTGGGAGACCGGTCACTTCCTATATCTCGGTATACAAGTGGCACACGGGGAAACACAAATATTACACTTGAATGTGACTAGAGTGCTTGAATCCCTGAAGCGTTCAGTGACCTTTTGGAACACCTTGCCTCTGTCCCTCATGGGCAGAATTGCTGTGGCCAAAATGGTTGTCCTGCCCCGTTGTCTATAAGTACTTCAAAACTCGTTATGTAACATACCCATGGCGGTATTCAGACAGCTGAACTCAGTGCTGGGGTCCTTATACTGGGCGGGCAAGTGCAGTAGGGTAGCACAGCAGGCATTAACAAGGCAATATGAGGAGGGGGGCTTGGAAGCACCCAGACTAGACTTATACTACTTCGCGGCGCAGCTCCAACATGCAGCCCGGTGGCTGGACGAGGGAGATAATTGGGAGACGCGTCTGCTCAGAGGGTGAATACAGCCAGACAACTTACCGGCAATTTTGATGGAGGGGGCGGGTGCCCCCACAGACTTGCCGTACGTGGTTAAACAAACAGCATATCTCTGGCAAATGTTCGTGGAGCGAATACTCAAGCATGCACCATTCCACTGGGAATTAAATATCTAGCCCCAGTGCGTAAAATAGTGGAAAATATGGCATTTCAGACTTGAGGAGAGGGTGGCTGCTGGGTGTTGGCGGATCTGTACTCCGACACCTTTATCACATATGACCGGGCTTGTGAGGGGTTTGGGGCAGGGGCAGTATCTGCAGTATGTGGGCCTCACTGACATGGACAGAACAACATGGCCTACATATCCGAATGTTCCTCAAACAACTGGAACGCTTGATGTATTGCTCACCTGTGGGAGTGGGCGTCGATTGGTCTCGTTGTATAAGGCCATGAGGGCGGATTCTGAGGCTCCTTCTCTTAGGGCACCTGCCGCCTGGGATGGAGATTTGCAGACGCACATCTGAGATAAGACTTGAAAAGTAGCATGCACTCTAACACGCACAGTATCCTGTAATGCTCGCCTAAAGCTAATACACTCTAACTTCCTGCATCGGGTATATGTGACCCCCCCTGAGATTGAATCGTATTGACCCCAATCGCTCACATGAGTATCCTAGATGTAATAGGGATGGAGCGGATTTTCTGCATTTAACATGGGGATGCGCGGAGGTACACCAATACTGGCCACGAGTGATTAAGCAAGTGAGGGTGGGAACTGGTCTTTGAGTGGAAGCTACCCCCATGCATTGCCTGTTGGGACAAGTACCAAGACCCAAGAAATGTAAGATTGCTTATAAATCGTTGCAATTAATCCTGGTATTAGCAAGATGAAGGATAGCCATAGTATGGATGAGCAAACGCTCCCCCTCAGTAGACAATTGGTTGAAGGATGTGCGCAAGTGGTTGCTTGTGGAAGAGATTCACAAGAAAGCATGCAGGAAAAACGAGAAATTGGAAGAGGACATTAGCATGTGGAGAGACTTATGTAGGGAGCTACTAACTGCAGATGTGAATGCAAATGATCAAAGTGATTCGAATGCTAGCGAGAGAGGGTCAATCAGTGAGGGGAGTGATGATTCATAATACTGCTATGTATAAGCCTGCTTGTAAATGTATGACCATGATTATTGGTATTTTCAGATGTTTGAATCTCATGTGTCACTGGTACCTACGGTATATTGAACATATACTGATATGAGGTTGCTGTCCACACATGTCCACCCACTGTGTTATCACAAAATGAAAAATAAAGTTTCTAAAAAAAAAAAAAATAGCAGGAATCAAAGGAGCTTTTTTAATTTATATACTAAATATGCAGATGTCACTCCTGAGTAGTACAGGATTTTCCTTCATTCGTGCGACCATAGGATGTGATAGTCTACAACCAAGTACAAATTCACGAGATAGGGAGATGTATTATTGAATGGATTGGCAGATTTTGGCTCTTATTCTCCCAGTGTTTGCATGGCCTTGACAGGTATAACATCTTTCAAAGGAAACAGGGTACATCAGAATCTATTGATAATTATGTGTCTGCCTTAAAACAAATTAGTGATCGATTATTGTTTTGGTACATGATACATTTATTTGTTACCAAATAATAATGCATATGAAAAGTGAAAGTGTGCGGCGGCGGTTATGGGAAAACAGAGATTCGGCACTGAAGGATTTAAGTGAAATATTCCAAAGTAGATAAACTAAAGCTGACATAACAAATAATAATACCCAAGTAAACGATATAGTGGAAAACATGAACCAAGGAAAATCTAAAAGGATGGACGGATACAGTCAGTCTTAGACCAGAGGAAGAGACTATACAGATGAGGGGGCGCAGAGTAACCATACGGAAAAGTAAAAAGGAAAAATAAAAAGAATTGCAATGGGTGTTGCAAATGTAGTAGCACTGAGCATTTAGCATATAGTAAAAGTTACCTGGCAGTCATCCAAAAGTGTTCAGATTGTGGAATCAGAAGTCATTTTGTAAACGTCTGTAAGAAAAGTAACTGGAGTGTCTAGAGTTAAATGCGTCTCTGACGACAAACCAAGTGAGGGGTCAGAATCTGCTGACAAGCACAGTAAATGTAGCAAGGATTGTGTTCTTAGCACTGGAGATGTAAGTGAGAAAGTTTGCAGTTTGAGCAAAGACTCAAGAAGCAAACCAGGGTGTGAGATGAAGATGTGTGGAGTAAAGAGGCTGATTGTAGGTCATCTTACACCATTATCGACAAGAGGATATGGAATGGCAAAGGTCAGAGGTTCTAGGGGAAACCTTACAAACACCAGACATTAACCCATATAGCTTTACAGGAGAATCAAAGCCCATGATTAGTTTTATATTAGTTGCTGTGTAGGAAAAGAAGCACTTTGAGCAGTCCACTGAAGTCTAATACATGTCTAATGCAAAAATAAAGCAAGCAGTGCGAATTCACAATCACAACAGACCAGCGCTTCGCTGTCTGAGCTTTGGAGCATGCAATGCTACATGCACTGAATTTTTTACTTTCTTTAATACATTTTCTATAATGCAGCAAGCGGAGAATAGAAGATGCAGTTTCAATATGAAACTCAAACGAGCAACTAACAACCAGATGCCTAGCTATTCTCGAAGGAAGAATGGGAGAAGGCCTTGGGATAGAGATACAGTGGGGTACAGTAGAAAGCTGATTTCACTACATCTGCAGTTTCTCACGTGTCTATGCCAACTTCGAAATGAGGCTATGCTTACACGAGCAGTCACGCTAAATGACCATGTGGAAGAAGATAATACATTTACAATGTGTATTAATGTGCAACAATAGCAAAGCTTTCGTAGTACTTAACAAAGGCATAAAAACAATATCACATTCCCTCCTTTTTCACCATGGGATGAAAATTTACAACAAATCAATATTTACAACAAATTAGTAGCATTTAGCTTGAGGATTTCAACATCCCTGCACTTTTCTTATTCTACTTAACTGTCGGCCTCGTCAGCAATATCAGGTGGCTAGGCAAGTGCAACGCTTTTACTGCTGCCAATGTGATGAATGGAGCACATGCATAGTTTAATCAAAATGTACAGAGTTATCACAAAACAAATTACTGCTAGAATTGTTTAAAAGCTCTTCATTTCCCACTTTCCAAATTACTCAGGTATCCAAGACCAGGTGGTGGTTCCCTAATACTATTCATTATTTATTCCTCGATGCCGAGCAGGGTGTTGGGTATGTTTTTACAGAATGCAGATCCGCCTTGGCAGCAAGGACAAAGTCGAAGGCCATTGTATTTTGCATGATCACAGTCCTCTGGGAGTCTAGCTGGTCACTTATCAGGCCTAAAGAAATAGGTGTGGCATTGGCCATGTCCTCTATTTTAGTATTTCGTCTTGATTCAAGGATAGCTTGTACCACATCATAATTAGGCTAAATTGCTAAGGGGCACTCTGATCAAGGCCCCAACCCATGATTCCCCCAAGACGTTGGTGGGCAAGTGAGTGTGAATCCAGCGGAAAGAATGACTTACAGTTTGGCAATATGTGTCTGGTACACAGAATGGTGGCTCATTTCAATGACAGGCACAATCCAGTTTGGTGTTTCACCAGCTCCCCATTCAATTTCTATCATTTATCCCATGAGGAGCTAGAGAACGAGGGTAGCATTGAACAGAGCAGGCCAGATCCACAGTGGGATCCAATGTGTGGAGACCGGCTGTTCACCTCGGATGGAGGTGATACCAGTAAAAAGTGGTGGGCATATTGCTGCATGGGGACAGGGAAGGAGGACGGATGGGATCGATTCCCCTCAGGAGCAGTCGGCATGGACTGGCCTTGGATGTCCAGTCTGGATGCAGGAAAAGAGGAAGAAGCTGGAGCAGTTAAACCAGGTGGCTCCAGTCTGAGGGTGGGTCCCAGTCTGGAGATGGGAACTGGAGGGCTGACGTGCAGCAAGGGCGCTGCATGCTTGCATTGGGAGGAATGGATCCATGTCAGCAATCTACGACACTTCACACTGTGTTGGTGATGAATAGTACAAGATACAGTAGCCTCCACCAGGACTGCAAGGCAGACTTCGTCTGGTGCATTTTGACAAAGACTCAGTCACCTGGGTTGAGGGAGGGCAGACCTTGGATGAAAGTCAGGTAAGGCGGGTTTAACCTGAAAATGGAAACTGCTGCGACAGATGTAGGAAAGTGCCCTTTCTGCATGGTTGCCCCCTACTTTTTGCCAGATACCTGATGCTATTTGACTGAGTGTGCCCTGGGTCACTGCCAATGAGGTTCACAGGGCCTGTATTCTTTCCCTAACCTGTACCATTGTTTCCACAATTGGCACAACTCTGGCCTACCTGCAAGTCCTTTGTAAAGGGTACCTGTGGTGCCAAGGACATAGTAGCCAGGGAAAGGCCTCTGAGGGCTGCACCATGTATTATGCCACCCTCAGAGACCTCTCACCACAAACATGCACCACTGCCATTGCAGCCTGCGTGTTGTGGTGCAGCTAAAAGTAAAGAGTCGACATGCCACACATCCCTGTGTGCCATGCCTGCCCAGCTCTGTATGAGGCCTAGGTAAGTCACCCGTAAGGCAGTGTGCCCTATACCTCATGTGAGGACCTATCTGCATGAGCAGACAGGACCCTATGATATCTAAGGCCATTCTTAGATATTATAAGTGCCGAGTAAAGCCATCCTGAGTATATGGTCTGGGAACTGGTCATTATGAGTTTCCTAGCACCTTAATGGCTTTACTGAATCCTGGGATGTTTGGTATCAAACACCTCTGAATAAAAAACCTGCACTGATTGCAGTGTCAGATGTATTATTCCATGCACTCAGGGGTCCCTTCTGGAGGGGACCCCTGAACTAAACCAACCACTGGTGGGTTCCTGACTGGTGAACACCAGCCTGCCACCACAAGAAAAATTCTAGACCCCTGGGGTGGGAGCCTTCGCTCCCTGAGCCCAAAATCAAACCCTTTCCTGAGCAGTGGTGTTCACACCTACCCTAGGTCAGGAAGAGCCATCTGTGGCAGGGGAGCTTCAAAGGTCTTGCTGCCTTTGCAACGCGACCCCCAGCCTCTCCTGCTATCAGGAGCAGGTCCCCTTCTTGTCTCACCCCCTTATCAGCGGGAAGACAGGTGTGAAAAATCAGGAAAGCCCAGAAGGTGTGCCTACCTCTACCAACCCCATCCCTCAGGTTGGGGAGGTGAGGTGAAACCACTCTTTAGTGCCCGTCATCTTGCAGATGGCAGGCACCCCCCCATCAGGATCAGGGATTGTGCCCACTCCCCCACTTTGAGTGAGTACACTGAGGGTGTAGCCCCTTGGCTACTACCTCGAGACCCCTAAAATGCCCCTAAATACAGTATTTAGGGGGCAGCCCTAAACCCAGGATTTCAAAATCGATGACCTAAGAAACCTGGAACCCGAAGACGTTGCAGCAGTGGAGACTCCAGGGTCAACTGACTTGGCCCCAGCCCTACCGGCCTGCCTGCAGCTCCGAATCGTCCTGGGAAGAAAAACAACGGCTCCAAAAAGGATCAGCAACCTCCAGACTTGGTGAGGACTGATCCCTGCTTCAAAAAAGACTTGAGACTCCAGGGGACAGCGGCCCTGTCCACAAAAGAAGATCAAGCCCCTGCGGAACTGAGAACCCCTGCTCCAAGACTTACCACTGCACCCGCCAACCACGACCCGTATTCAGAGGGTCCACCAGTCCTGAAGTGGTTCCCCAGTGGTACTGACCTCCAGTCCATGGATGGGTGTCCCCTCCAAGGTTGAGTGTCGACGCCTGCAGCCTGTTCACAACGACCCCCTCGACCGCGACCTTCCGATAGGTCCCAAGACACCCCTGCAACCTCTAGCCCTGCGTCCCGGTGAGCAGAACCAACAGTGCCCTGACATCGTCTGGTGTCTCAACTCCTTCCCCTGGCTGTTGGTTCCCTCAAAGAGACCTCCTGGTCTAAGCCTGAAACCGGACCCGACGATCTCCGTAGGGTAACATTGGCCGCCCGACGCTGTGTGAGCACCCTGCACCCAGCCGCCTCTGTACCGCTGGTGGTGTGGTCTTGGTGCTGCCTTAAGCCCCACTTTGTACTTACCTTTAGTCCTGAAGATTGTCCTCCAAGGCCGCTTTACCTCCACCTGAGCAGCCTCCACCCGATGTCCCCTAGTCCCCATTGACTCGCATTGGCACCCCTGCACTCTGTAACCAGCCACCCTAGTGCCGCTGGTGGTGCACCTTGAGTGCATTATTGAACCTTGGGGAACTTTGTTTCTACCCTTCAAAGCTCAGTTACTAAAACCATTTACAAACTTAACACTGCTTTTTCCTTCATAGGATTGCAGTGCAGGTTTTACTCTGAAAAATGTTTCTAAGTGTTGACTCTGTCTTGAACTGCAAGAAAAGTAACTTAGTGTCTTCAAATGAGTTAAGCTGCTTACTGATGTACTGCAATGCCCAAACTGTGATTAGATTGTTGTACAGTAAGTTAGAAAAGTAACTGAAAAGTAACTAAAAAGTAATCTAAAGTAATTGCAAGTATTTTAAAGAGTGTACAACCCATTTTCTCTACTGCATAGTAATTTGTATGCTTCTACAAAACTAGTACACACCGTATTTTGAAAAGTATCATTGTATTCAAAGTATCACTTACCTGCAACTTAGTAAATCTTGGTTCGAGTCTAGCCATGCAAGTGGGGTGGTACCATTGTATCAATAGAACTCTGGGAATGCCAAATGGTAGGAATGTTGTTGCTTTCCACAGGCTCAGGAACTTCCCCTTACAGAAACATGAGGGAAACGTGTAATTTTAGCCAAAGTTTAACATTTCGACAGCATTCTGGGTAAGAAAACGTAGTGGATTTATTCATGTTACCCCCACACTAAACTGGATTCCCCTGGGTGACTAGTTTTCAGAACTGTCTGGAACTGGTATGAAATATTTGTTATTACCAACTGAATTTCTCTGCATGTGTAAGCCAGTGTCCAAAAAAGGACACATTTTGAAAAAAGCCCTCTGAATCACATGATAGTATGGGTGACCTTAATTTAGAGTTATACAAATATTCATTAAACTCATCATCTTGGGCACATTTGGAAAATGCATGGATTTCCTTCACCTCATTTTCCATTCATTATATTTTACTATATATATAACTATATATCCCTGCGACCAGAACGGTCAGAAGGATGTGACTGTGTATACTATTTTTGAAAATCAGACGTTGGGGAAAAATTACAGGTGAAAACATCACCTAGTTCTATTTTCCCTATTTGTTGTTATTGCCTTTTTGGTTCAACAATCCGTTTCATCTGGAAACCCATGAGTGAGCTACACAATTGACCACTTCTTGAATTTTAAATGTTATCTTCTTTCCAGAAATGTATAGTTTTCTGGGTTCACCTGTCAGTTTCACACCTGTTTCCACCACAAGCTGGAAGAAGGTAGAAACTACAAAAAATAGGAAAAACAGTTACCACTCAGAAAAATGCTAACACTGTGCTAATAAAATTAATTTGTTTTACAACTTTCTTAGAAAAAAAATATACACTTCCCCACCCCCCAAAAACAAATGCTATTAGTTGCCTATTTTCTTGGTCCTTTCCTGGGGAGTCCTTTAAACCTGGGTACCTTTAGAATCCCCAACATGTGAGGTAAAAAAGATGCAAATTTGGCCTGGATTCCTTTTGTGGAAAAGGTTGTGAAGGCTTATGCATGAATTCCCCCAAGCATCAAAAAAGCTCAGCATGGCATGTGGGAGGAAGTCTCAACAGTTAAAGGGTTAAGCTGACTCTCTCTTCTCTACAAAAGAAAAAGTTCACAAGAAGAAGGGGAAGAGTACAGTGTGGCATGGTTGAAGTTTCATAACCTTATAAACGAACTCAGCCTTTGGCCTCATTCTCTAAATGGTCACGAAACATCTCAGTGACTTTCATTATCCTTATAATGTGCAGCAGGGAGTACTTTATCCCATATGTATAGATATTATAAAGTATGAGTACACAAGAGAGAGAGGGTTTAACATACTTTACTGCAGCCCTGGTGAATAGACCTCCTTCTTGTCCCATGGCTCGGCTCCAGCTGATTGCTACATTCTAGCCATAAAATTCCACAAAGAATGCTTTGATGAACACATACATATAGTGCAATTCAAGAACCTAACTACAATTCTACACACACCCCCTTTTACAACTATATATATATATATATATATATATATATATATATATATATATATATATTACCTACTGGCGGTTGCCAGTAGGTAGTTATAGTTAGGACCTAGTTTCCATAGGGAAAGCATTTTTTTGACTCGGCTATAACTTTGGCGTTGTGTGTGTGTGTATATATATATATATATATATATATATATACACCTTACAAATGAAAATATACGCGGACCAATAAACATGACATGATACACACATACAAACACACACTCTCTTGCTTTCTCTCTGGTTAAAGCGATGATATAGTTATAGTGCTGCACAAACCTTAATTCACACCACCTGTTGTGCACTGCTCATGCCAGCACCAAGGACATCATTGATGGCATAATTGTCTCAACATTGTTAATGTGCACTATGGTGAAAGAGAAGATAGTACAGAAAACGGCTGAAGAGCACACTCTCTGACTCCAGTGATCTAAACATAGAGGTGAGGCTGGACCACCGTGACCATGCTTGATTCTATAGGATACTAAAATGTTCCATTTCTAGTTTGAGTGGACCACCTTGTTTGTTCCTCTCCATCGTAGGTCTTAGGGATTCCTTTGGCCTGAGGACATTTATCCTGCAACATGATTGCTGAGTCCAGACTTTTCGAATCATTTGAGGCCACATTTGAACCCTGATACTTAGTCCCACTTTCCCTATTCCAGCTGCATTCAGAATTCTGACTGTGATCAGACACTTTTCAGATTCAAACATGTGAAATTTGGTACTCCTGGAGAACCTAGTTGTGCCACTAGATGAACTCAAGTATTCCCCTTCTGAACATTAGTACTTGAGAGGAGTTGGGGCAGTAACTGGTCTCCTTTGAATCTTCTCTGATGATCCAGACAGTCACAACTCCAGTGGCTCACCTTAGCCAGACCTAGAACTTATAGGCAACCAGTCCTTTGGCACTCAAAAGCACCTCTGTTGACATTTTTAGGTTAACCTGTTTATTTTGTTGCAGGAATTCTGCTCTTAGAAATGATCTATTCTTGGAACCACAAAACCTCAGTATGTAGGGACAGAGCCACCATACTACCTCAGTATCGAGGAGTCAGAATCCAACTAGCTATAGTGCCTCACTTGCTGTCCTAACCTTACCAGAAAAACAAGTGAATTGGCACCATGTAACACAACACTCTAGACCCTCTCAGGGATCGTGGTAACAGGACACACCATTTTGCTCTCTCATACGTATTCTTCCATATTTAGATAACTAGGAGACACAAAGGAAGTTTATAATATTTATTTAAACTATTGTGTTCTGAAATGCAGTATACATGCCACAATTAGTAAATAAATGCATAGTAAAAATACTGTTAGTAGGGCTAGTAGTCCTCAGACCATGAAAAGCCCTGTGATTTTATAGGACAGGAGAATCTACCCTCCACCCCTTGCTACTGAAGCTAACTGATTATATGTCAAAGATCTCCGGGATTGCTGGCAGACCCCTACCTTAGCATACACAGATGAACGCTCTACATCTTAGCAGACGCAGTGCTCCTCTCTCAGAACTCTCGCTCCATGTGTCTTGTTTGTGCTCATCTATATAAGACATGTGTGCACATAAACAACAGCTGCATTCTTGTGTTATGTCTAGGTGCTAGTCCCTGGCCAGAAAGAATAACAAGGGACATTGTTGTTTGACCGTGTCTATGGTGTTCAGACTAAATCCCAGGGAAATAACAGAACATGAAAACATAGGCAGGTTCCGTGTGAACGTACAATGTGGCACAAATGTGCTTTTATAATAACATGCGCAAAGGAAAATGAGGCCTACAACGTGCACAGTTAGGCTAACATAGGGAAATCTACAATGGGCCATGCAGGAAACAAACAACACCCTCCCTTTGGTCAGGATACTTGCACTTACAAAGATACTAGATATGATAAATGCAAGTTGAAATTAAGCACATTCAAAGCCATGCTCCTGAAAAATGAATGACTATAAACTGAAAAAGAAAAAAAAATGTCAATTTGGAAAAAACGATCAAATCAAAGTGATTCGGAGGAAACCATAATGTTACTCACCATTTTGTAGGCCAAAGACTCCATGAAGGAATCCGACTCCGCACATACCGATTGGTCCACAAGCTCTAAAGAACAAACATGCTCTCCTGTCTCAGCCGATGATGAGACAGTTACCGAGCAACCTGCATCCGTGTTAACAGTGCCTGTATCTTGTGAGCCATGCGCCGATGCACACGGTTCCTCGTAGGCCAAAGGCTCAAACCTTGCATTTTGTAGAAGTTGCAAGCCCAACGGACAGTTCTGAAAATGGGTCGCTAAGGGACTCATCAGCAGTCCAAGGCAGCGGGGGTCTGCGAAGCCAGGCATATATCCAGTGCCCATTTGAAGGGACACCAGATGCAGTGGAACACGGGTTGCACGCAGTTAAACCAGGCAGGTCGAAATGTCAAAGACCAATCAAGATCCAGTTCTTGTAGTAAAAGCATTCCAAAGATTTGATTCATGGTAATGTTAGAGCGATGCCAGTTCCAGAGCACATGCAAAAGGAGCATCCATTGTGGAGAAGCAGGAATAAGTTGAGAATGCTACAAATAGGGAATAACAGCAACGGGAATCCTCCAAATGCACTAGAGAAAATGGAGTGGATAAATGCCAGTATTACTAGAAAGATGGTCTGAAAAGAACTAACGAGGCAGGAGTTTATGACCTTAAAAAAGTGGGCAAGGCCAGCCGTACTAGAGGCATTAAAGATTTGAAGGGCTAATTCTCCGAAATGCAGGGGAAGGTTAGTGTTTAACAATGAGTATTTCACTAGAAGTTGTAGCCACCAGCAATTCGAAGGTCTTGCAAGCCGATGTAAGAGCCACTTCTTGCTGAAACAATAACACTTTGAGTCTGCTTAGTTTCTTGAAGTCTGCCTTCAAAGTTGGAATGGAAGGCCATAGTGAGCCATCTACAGTCTCATGTGGAGGAGGAAACAAGACATTGTTACAACAAGTGACTAACGGGAAACAGACAAAATATATGGGACTCCAGGCCACATTCCGCAACGGTTTTGATAATTAAGCATGAGAGAACTCCTGTTAGAGAGCACCGTAATAAAGGGGAGAATTGCAGGAACCTGGATTCCTTTCAAATAACAAGCTAAATTTAGTGCTGAAGTATTGCACTCACTGTGAATTTTTACGTGTTTACAAACAAGTGAATGTCCGACAGTGGAGTCACATTCTTCACGAGTGATAAAGACTTCCCTGTCACTACGTTCACAACAATAAGCAAAGGGGGGAGTGACCATACTTCATGTATGTAACTGCTAACTAGGGGTTCGTATTTACCTACAGGAAAATGTTTCATGCAAGCTGTGAATTGAAATGCCGAAATAGGTGTGAAATAACTCTATATACTAACCATACCGGCGAAGGCATTTCAGCTATAGTGAATGGGAGCGGTTCTAAATTTTCTAAATGCAGCATTGTATAGGTTGCGTCTTTCATGGCCATTAATTGTTGTATATGTGTTAAATTAAAAAGTGAAAACAAATCAGTACAATTCAAGTAATGCCATGGAACGCGCGCGTTTTTAAGTGTTTGAAGCGACCAGCTAATTTGCATAATAAATCTAAGCTGACTTTGCCCATGATACAATGTTGACATGTCACTCTACACAACATCAATAACAGAGGACACAATGTTGTTTAGGTTGTAAATACGAGATGACAGCGTATTGATACTATTATCGACAACAGCTAGCACTTTGTCCAAATTATCTTGATCTATTTGTCTCAAACGTGCAGCAGCTTCCATTTAGGATAGATTCCAAATTTAATTATAAGTAGCATATATAAATCTTTTAGAACGTGGGCATTTGGGGCCCAAAAGAAAATCAGATAAATTCAACGTTCTCAGACAAGGAGAGAAAGATTTTGTTTTACTGCAGACAGTGTGGAATGTTCCAACCATTGTTGACATAACTTTCCCCCCAAATAGGTGGTAATGGTACCAGAATGTGTTAACTGAGGGTATCGAGGATCAGGTCTACTTGATTTGAACCCAGGTGTAGAATTAAGAAAACGAGCTTGACAATCATTTATGTCTATTGGCTATAATAACCACCTGCCAGGACTCGAAAACGAAGTATTAAAAGTACCATTCTGCACCATGCTATTTAATTGTTCTTCTGTGTATTTAGTAAGATTCTGCCAATTGTCAAAATGGGCAACAGAGGGAATGGTCGGGCATTAATTTCTTTAATTTTTGCCAATCCTAAACAAGTAGTCTGCTGGATTGTTTCATTCAGAAAGATAATTTGTGAGGGTATTAAGCAGGCTCGAAACAATGTTTCTGTGCCTTGAACCTGCCAGGACTTCGTACCCCAAATCGATATCAGATCAATAGTGTCCTTTCAGTAATCATAACCTTTAAGGGCCAATTGATTAACAAACAAGTTAGTATAAATAAGCTTTGTTTGAGTAAGGATATATTTATTTGGTGGTGTTGGAGTTAATTTGAAATAATATGACATAAGGTCTGAAGCGTCATATCCCGTGAAATAAGTATATTTGTCTTTTTGGTTTTTGGAACTTTCTGGAGGGGAGTTGGACAATGTTCCGATTGGGTATAGTCAAAATGGACACGCTGTCTACTAGTTCAATGTAGGAAATGGTGTCCATAATGATGATAACAGAACACATCAGCATAGTTAGCAAACCACTGCCTACTCTTAAAAAAGAAAAAGAAAATTTTCCTTTTTTTTTTTTAAACGCATCCCGTTTCCCTTTAAGACAAATGGGCTGCATTCCAAAAAAAAAGATTGCTTTATTTAAAAGCAATCACAAACATGGTGGTCTGCTGACCCCAGCAGGCCACCATCTCCCTGATTTAGCGATTCCTAGGGGGTCGCAAATTGCGATCTACCTCATTAATATTAATTAGGTTCAGCGATTTGCAACCCCCTAGGAATCGCTATATGAAACTCCCTGAGTTTCATACATTGTAAATTGCGATTACCTAATTGCGATTCTCAGAAATTTGCAATTAGGTATTCGCAATTTACAATTTTGATACATGTAGCCCATAGTCTGTCCGGGGGGGGCTACGTGGGTGCCCGTGGTTTCTACTGTAATAAATGTTACAGTTGCTTTCACTACCAGAAATTGGTGGAGATTCCAGCGTACTATGGTGACCTCTGCCGCGCTGTCAAGAAGAGCCACCGCCCAACTCTTGTTCAGGAGTATTGTTCTCATTGTCTGTGGCATATTTCGCTGTTAAAGCTGCAGCTTTCTTTTTCTGAAAAGGGGGATAAACCTCCTTTTTAATCTTGACATCAGACGAGCATTGTGTTTTCCGTACTCTCCTTGTCTGCGATCATATCGCCCTCCTATGTCGTACTGTTGGTCAGGCGAGTCCTGAAAAGAATGAGGAGAACGGGGATCAGGAATCTGATACCTATCAGGAGTTTTAATTTTTGTGCGATCACGAAAATCGTATCGCCTTTCAGAAGAGTTGGTGGGGCGGAGAAACTCCGCGTTGTCTAGGTTTTTGTTGTTGCTGTTTTGATGTTTCCTAGGAAACTCACGGGCAGGTCTGGAATCCTTGCCAGAGCCAGGCTTGCTAAGTGATGGTACAGAAGGTCTGGTCCCCAAACTATCACGTCCTAAAAACATTATACTGCTTCACCCTTAACATTAGAAAGTATTATTACGGAGACGACAGAGAAATTTCTGTATCTGTTTGAGGACTTTTGGAAGAATGGTCATCGAGGAAGTGCCATGACAAATAGTGTATACTGTGGGAAAAATGGTCCCCCAGGTGTTGCAGTCGGTAAGAGGGGGAGCCAGAACATTGGGTAAGCACATAGTAACAATTCTGTGCTTGTCTTGTGGTCCCGTAAGGGGAAACGCAGCTTCAAGTTGATCTATTTTTTGGGCATTCCCTTCTGCCTCTCTTTCTGCTTTTCTCTCTCTCTTTATTTTCTTCCTGCCTCTGCCTTTTTTGGCTTTTGCTTTTCTTTCCTTTTTTCTCCTTCGTTGACACTTGCACTGCAATCCCCCGTGGCCCCGCTCCCCTCCAGTGACCCTACCTGTAATTTCCCACCTCCCAGCTGTCCATCCCCCCCCCCCGCAGCACTACTTAATGGCGACCACTGCGCGGTGAAAGGGCAGTCCAATAACCTTTTGGTGGACTTGCTCCTTTCACAACGCAGCTCCGTCTGGTAGCTGCCGCTGTCCCGTTGCTGCAGCTGCCATAAGTCAGGAGTACGAGGCCCTCCTCCACCCGCAGGCTCCTGCCTGTGCCTCATCCCTGGTGGTCCAGTGGTAGAGTATCACTGCTCAGCTGCTTGACTGACCTTCTGTCTCTCTTTCTGCTCTTCTCTCCCTCTTTATTTTCTTCCTGCCTCTGCCTTTTTTGGTTTTTGGTTTTCTTTCTTTTTTCCTTTTTCCTGTTTTCTCCTTCGTTGCCCCTGCTGCTGCGACCCCCTGCGGCCCCGCCCCCTCCAGTGACCCTTCCCGCTCCTGCGTTTTCCTGCCTCCCAGCTGTCCAGCCCCCTCCCGCAGCACTACTTAACAGCGGCCGCTGCGCAGTGAAAGTGCTGTTTACTAACCTTTTGGTGGACTTGCTCCTTTCACAACGCAGCTCCATCTGGTAGCTGTTGCTGTCCCGTTGCTGCTGCTGACCCTGAGGTCAGGAGTTCAAGGCCCTCCTCCACCCACAGGCAACTACCTGCATCTCATTCTTTTTTTTATTTTTTATTATTTATTTAAGTTTTAAAACGTATGTCCAGCATAGCATATACAGTACACAGGTAGACACATGCTTAATAATGGAGTTTAGGTAACATGTAAATACATAACAGTGTCCGGAACAACATTAACAGCAGTAGGCACTTTTCACATTGACCATATGCAACAAATCCACTAATGTTATCCAGGAATATATCTGAGTAAGTTTAGTACATAATTTTTGCTGCAAAATATGTATGCATCATGTAGAGGCGGTCAGAAGCCAGGTATTATGTTCAATTGCTGGCATTGTGTGTAGTGCTTATAGCATCGACCGGGTGTTCCAGGAGATATGCCTTTAGGGGATCCCAAATATCTAGAGGACGTGAAGTGAGAGGGAGGCGTTCTGCATACGTGTATGTTTGTTCCTGCCAAAATAACATGTCATTGATCCACTCCTTAACTTTGGGTGCCCTGCCTCGACCCCATCTACATGCTATCTCCTTTTAGCTAGTAGGAGACCAAATGAAACAAATTTGCGATGTGCTGCGACTAAGTTTTCCGTGTATCCTAATAGGGTCAACTTGGGAGATAGCTGGAGCTTCAAGGAAGTCATCTGCTCCAACGCTGTAATAACTTGTAGCCAGTAAGACTGGACAGCGCTACAATCCCAGGCAAGATGCAGGAAGTCCGCCGCCCCATACCACACCTATCGCAGTTGTCATTATCACGTAGTTTATATCCACGCATTTTGACCGGGATGTAGTACGTGCGGTGCAAATATTTGTAATGCGTGATGCGTAAGCGGCTACTGGATGAGACTTGCTCGGTCTGAGTACAATATGTCCATTGCTTGTCAGTGATATCATGTCCCATTTCAGCAACCCATTTGTCTCTAGCAGCACAAGGGGTCGAGGTTAGGTTGGTGTAGAGGCTGTGATATAATGTAGAAACTAAATGTGAGGCAGTGTCTGTGCGTAATATTGTGCGTAGTGGGGCGACCTCTTGGGGTTCCAGTGGACATGAAGGGGTGTACTCTTTGATACCTTGTCGCACCCTGACATAAGAAAATATCCTTGGGGGAGGGCGGTTGCTTTGAAAAGAGTTGTTGGAGTGTGCGGAATTTTCCATTTAATTAAAGATCTCCCCAGCAAGTGATGTCGTATTTAGCTTTAGTTTTTTTAAAGGCGCCTTCCTGTAAGACCGGCATTTTTGGGTGGTAAACAAGAGGAAGTAGAGGTGAGTACAGCATGGGGGCTTGTAGACATCTGGCAATGTGCTGCCATGCTTTCACCATGCAGACGACCAATGTCGGGTCAGCCACCCGGGGCGTGGTTGTGGTCATTATGGCACCTTCCAACGGAACGGGATCAGCCTGCTAATGTTCTGTTTCCACGTGAGGTGTGTATCTAGGGGGGCTGCATCTCATTCCTGGTGTCCAGTGGTAGAGCGTCACTGCTCTGCTGCTTCACACCCCTTCTGTCTCTCTTTTTGTTTTTCTCTCTCTCTTTATTTTCGTCCTGCCTTTGCGGCTTATGCTTTTCTTCCCTTTTTCCTGTTTTTCCTTCGTTGCCCCTGCTACTGCGATCCCCCGCAGCCCCGCCCCCTCTAGTGATCCTTAACGCTGCTACGTTTTCCCATGTCCCAGCTGTTCAGCCCCTCCCCCTGCAGCACCACTTAATGGCAGACGCTGTGCGGTGAAAGTGCAGTCCACTAACCTTTTGGTGGACTTGCTCCTTTCACAGCGCAGCTCCATCTGGTAGCTGCTGCTGTCCCCGTTCCTGCTGCTGACCCGGAGGTCAGGAGTACGAGGCCCTCCTCCACTCGTAGGCTCCTGTCTGCGCCTCATCCCTGGTGGTCCAGTGGTAGAGCATCACTGCTCAGCTGCTTAACTGACCTTCTGTCTCTCTTTCTGCTCTTCTCCCCCTCTTTATTTTCTTCCTGCCTCTGCCTTTTTTGGCTTTTGCTTTTCTTTCCTATTTTCTCCTTCGTTGCCACTGCCGCTGCGATCCCCCGTGGCCCCGCCCCCCTCCAGTGATCCTTACCGCTCCTACGTTTTCCCATCTCCCAGCTGTTCAGCCCCCCTGCGGCAATACTTAATGGCAGACGCTGCGCGGTGAAAGTGCAGTCCACTAACCTTTTGGTGGACTTGCTCCTTTCACAGCGCAGCTCCATCTGGTAGCTGCTGCTATCCCTCTTGCTGCTTCTGACCCAGAGGTCAGGAGTACGAGGCCCTCCTCCACTCGCAGGCTCCTGTCTGCGCCTCATCTCTGGTGGTCCAGTGGTAGAGCATCACTGCTCTGCTGCTTGACTGCTCTTCTGTCTCTCTTTTAGCTTTTCTCTCTCTCTATTTTCTTCCTGCTTTTGCCTTTTTGGCTTTTGCTTTTCTTTCCATTTTCCTATTTTTTCCTTCATTGCCCCTGCTGCTGCGATCCCCCGCGGCCCGCCCCCCTCCAGTGATCCTTACCGCTCCTACGTTTTCCCATCTCCCAGCTGTTCAGCCCCCCTGCGGCACTACTTAATGGCGGATGCTGCGCGGTGAAAGTGCAGTCCACTAACCTTTTGGTGGACTTGCTCCTTTCACAGCGCAGCTCCATCTGGTAGCTGCTGCTATCCCTGTTGCTGCTTCTGACCCAGAGGTCAGGAGTACGAGGCCCTCCTCCACTTGCAGGCTCCTGTCTGCGCCTCATCCCTGGTGGTCCAGTGGTAGAGCATCACTGCTCTGCTGCTTGACTACCCTTCTGTCTCTCTTTCTGCTTTTCTCTCTCTTTATTTTCTTCCTGCCTCTACCTTTTTTAGCTTTTGGTTTTCTTTCCTTTTTCCTGTTTTCTACTTCGTCGCCCCTGCCTCAACGATCCCCGCCGGTGCCGCCCGCCCCAGTGGCCCTTTCCGCGTTTTTCCACCTTCCAGCTGTACAGCCCCACCCACAGCACTACGTAATGACGGCTGCTGCATGGTAGTGCCGCTAGTGCACCAAAGACAAGCCCGTCTGTGCCCGTCCACTCCTGGACCACGCCCAGCACCAGGGACACTGGTTCTCAAACCTTCCACCGTTACGAGGCTAGCACCCTCCTCGTCCTCAACTCTGGATGCCACGCCGCCTGCCACCTAGAGTCACCGACGTGTTGTGTAGTTCCTATCAATCCGTAGGACCTGCGCATTGTTCAGACAGCATAAACTAAAGGCTTGGTGTCAAGACTGATTCTAGACACCCCGCAGGATATGTTGGCCTATAGACCAGCTAGCTCACAGTGCCACTTTAAACCCCCCTAACTTACCAGGGAACAAATGGTTTCTGGCAGCTACTGAACATGACAACCCTGGCCCCTCAGGGATCGTGGAAATAGTACAGTACCTTTCGCTCAGTCACTCGTGCTTATTTATTCTCAGAGAGATATACAGAAAATACACAGAGGGAAGTTTTCAATAAGATTTATTGAACCAACCTTATTCTTGCATAAAATACGTGTGCTGCAATGATTAGGAGACAGAAGCAGATAAACGTGATTACAAGCACCAAGAGCATAAATAGTAGATACAGTTCTACCATGGTGCTAAACAATTGTATATATGCAGGCATGTAAACAAAGCAGTAATCCAGCGTACTCATACTATGTGAACCCTACTCTAAGTTTACCTAAAGTGTGTGTAGGTGTAGAGCCAAGAATCTCCCCAAGGGACGATCCAACCCCATTACCTGATGGGAGAGAATGAAGGACCCCGTCTTGGTCACGAACTGGACACCCCTCTTGAGATGTTAGACCGCTGCGTGGTGATTTATCAGCATGCAAAGACCCTCAGTGTCAGCGGAAGTTCCTCCTCTACTAATCTATCGGGATGCTCATCTTTTATAATAGAAACAGCCTTGCGATGTACACATAGATCAGTGATGTTGTGGATATGTAGATAGCCCTGTCGCCCTGTGGATGAAGATAGTGATGACATTTGTACGTAGTAAGGAACGAAGATGTAAAACAAATTTAGTTTAAGAGAAACTAATCCAACATTGTCGTGTGTGCAAATGTATTCAAAAGATCACATCTTGGAAATGGTATGTGTGAGGACAATGTAAGAACTGAGCTGCTTCGCTTCATGGGACTAACTCGGGAATATAACAGAAAGAGACCCATGGACCCTTTGCCTGCCGGAACTTCAACCACGCCTTCACCCACGCCAACACGCCAGCTCCTCTCGCCACCCTGCCGACTAACAGCGCACCTGACCGGCTCAACTGCATCCTCCTCAACGTGCGATCCCTCCACAAACACGCCACAGAAATCTGGGACCTCCTCGAGGCCACCTCTCCCGACATTGCCTTCTTCATGGAAACCTGGACCGACCCCAGCTCTGGACCGGACATCACAATCGCCATCCCCGACAGCTACAAATTCACCCGCAAGGACCGCACCGACCGACCAGGAGGAGGCATCGTCATTGTCCACACGAAAACCCTCCGACTGACCACGCACTGAAACGACCCAACGACAACCGTGGAACACCTCCACTTCCAGACTAAACCCCAAAACCTCCCTCCGCTGCACCCTTGTCTACAGGGCCCCACCCGTCATTCACCAACGCCATCGTAGACCTCATCGCACCCCAGGCTCTCGCATCCACTGTGTACATCCTACTCGGGGACCTCTACTTCCACCTAGACAACCCCCGTGACCAGAACACCGCCTCCCTACTGGAGAACCTCACCAACGTCGGACGTAAGCAGCTAGTGACCGTACCGACCCACACAGCCAGACACACGCTCAACCCTGTTTTCTCCACCAGCAGGAACATCACCTACAGCCACACCATCGAGCTCCTCTGGACCGACCACCACTGCGTACACCTCGCCTTCACCACGCACACCGTACTCCACTGTCCTCATCACCCCCTCCCCCTGTAGCAACTGGAACAAAGCCAACAAAGAACGGCTCGTCGACCTCCTCGGCACGACCACCCCTCCAACACCAACAGATGCCAACATCGCAGCTCACAGCCTTCACAGATGAATCTCCAACTGCTCCGACACTCTGGCACCCCTCAAGAAGACACGAGGCAAGCAACACTCCAAGAAAGCCAGCTGGTTCACTACCACCCTCCATGAGTCCAGACGCAACTGCTGACGACTCGAGAAGCGATGGAGATACAACAGAACCCCAGAAACAAACGCAACCTTCAAATCCGCCATTAACATATACCACCTTCTCCTCAAAACCACAAAGAAAACGGCCTTCCGAGACAGAATAAATGCCAACGCACACAACAGCAAAGAACTCTTCGCCATCGTGAAGGAGTTCATCAGGTCTAAAAGCGAAACCACAGACGTCCCACCCTCCCAAGACCTCTGCAATAAACTCGGCACTTTCTTCCACCAGAAGATCAGGCAAATCTACGACGGCTTCACCACCCAAGACCTCGCCACTATGCCCACCACCACAGCACGCAATTAGGCCACACCCCACAATATTGTGCTCAACTGGACTCCGCTCACCACAGACGACACACACAAGACCACGAAGAGCATCCATTGGCTCCTTGCCCGTACCACATCTTCCACAGAGCAGCCGCCTCCATCGTCCCCCAGCTTCGCCACACCATTAACTACTCCATCAAAACCACCACCTACCCAGATGACTGGAAACACAACAAGATCAACCCCCTGCTATAGAAACCGCTCGCCAACCCGAGAGACCTCAAGAACGTCAGATCAATCTCCCTCTTCCGCTTCCCAGCCAAGGTCATCTCCGAGTTCATAGAAGAGAACCTAGTCCTGGACACCTCCCAATCGAGCTTCCGAAGAAACCACAGCACTGAGACAGCCCTCCTTGCTGCCACCGATGACATCCGTTCCCTCCTCGAGTGGGAAAAACCGCAACCATCATCCTACTGGACCTCTCGGCCGCCTTCAACACCGTCTCCCACCGCACCCTAATCACGAGACTCCACGACGCCGGCATCTGCGACAAGGCACTGGACTTGATCCACTCCTTCCTGACCAGCTGAACACAGCAAGTCAGACTACCCCTGTTCCTCTCAGAACCTACAGAGATCAGCTGCGGAGTGCCCTAGGGCTCCTCCCTGAGCCCCACCCTCTTCAGCATCTACATGGCTTCCCTCGCAGCCATCGTCAAAAGTCACGGACTCAATATTGTCTCCTACGTTGATGACACCCAGCTGATCATCTCCCTCACCAACGTACCCACAACTGCCAGAATTAACTTTCAGAACGTAATGAAGGCAGTCGCTACCTGGATGCAAGACAGCTGCATCAAGTTCAACTCGGACAAAACCGAAGTACTCATCCTAGGACCCACCCCCTCAGTCTGGGATGGCTCCTGGTGGTCCACTGCACTAGGAAACCCACCCATCCCTACAGACCAGGCACGCAACCTTGCGAACATACTGGACTCCGCGCTCTCAATGAACCACCTAATCAACGCAGTATCCTCATCCTGTTTCCACACGCTCCGCCTGCTTCGAAAGACTTTCAGATGGCTCCCCACAGAATACAAAAATACTGTCACACACGCACTCATCACCAATAGACTGGACTACGGCAACGCACTCTACACCGGCGTCACCCAGAAACAGCTCAGGAAACTACAGAACGTCCAAAACGCTGCAGCCAGACTGGTCCTCGACATCCCCCGCCGCAGCCACATGACACAACACCTCCGACAACTCCACTGACTCTCTATCAACAAGAGAACCACTTTCAAGCTCCTCACACATGACTATAAAACTCTCCACAACGCAGGACCAGAATATATGAACCACCGTCTCGCCTTTCACACACCCTCAAGACAACTCTGCTCCGCCCAACTCGCCCTGGCCTCCGTCCCACGGATCCACAAGGCCAGAACCGGAGGAAGATCCTTCTCCTACCTCGCCACCAAGACCTGGATCGCCCTGCCCCTCCATCTCAGGCAATCCGCATAGTTGACACAGCTCAGGAAGGACCTCTTCGACTGAACCTACACACTTAGACGGATCAGCAGCCCCCCGACCCCCCCAACCTCCCAGCGCCCTGAGACCCTCACGGGTGAGTAGCCGCGCTGTACAAACCCCTGATTGATTGATTGATATATATTCATGAAAAGTATTATCATTAGCATCTACAGCTGGAAAATTGACCCAAGAATAAAATACTTCAAAGTGGAACACAGCGCCTGCTTCAATGACAAAAATCGCAGCATACCCCATATTAGGAACTCCGTGTTGCAATAAATGTTAAGTTACTGCCGGGCGACAATTAACAGGAATAGCTACGGGTTGAGCCATAGCTAAGTGAAAAAGGATTCAAAGCGTAGCACAATCAGGGTTACAAACCTTTTAATATTCAAGCTTAAAAAAACAACAGAACTAGGTACTGCTTAATAAATGTGGAAGAGAAATCCCTAGCACCACGGATGTCTCCGGGAAAAGGTGCGAGGGTATTGTGGACAGCACAAGCACCACTCATGTTTCCCGCAAGTAAGTACCAGACTAAACGTTGGCGGCGCCATGTTGCAGGGACTGAATCACCATACTACCTCAGTATCTATGAGTCCGAGTATGACTAGCTATAGTGCCTCACTTGCTCTCCTAACTGTACCAGAGAAACAAGTGAATTGGCACCCAGAACACAAAACTCTTGACCCTCTCAGGGATCGTGGTAACAGGACACACCCTTTCGCTCTCTCACTCGTATTCCTCCACAATAAGATGACCAGGGGACACGAAGGAAGTTTAGAATATTTATTTAAACTATTGTGCTCTGAAATGCAGTATACGTGCCACTATTAGAAAACAAATGCATAGTAAAAATACTGTTAGTATGGTAGTAGTCCATAGACCATGAAAAGCCCTGTCATTTTATTGGACAGGTGGACCTAACCCTGCCCCCCATGCTACTGAAGCTAACTGATTATATGTCAAAGATCTCTGGGATTGCTGGCGGACCAGTACCTTAGCATACACAGATGAACGCTCTACATCTCAGCAGACGTACTGCTCTTCTCTCAGAAATCTCGTTCCATGTGTCTTATTTGTGCTCATCTATATGATAGGACATGTGTGCACATAAACAACAGCCGCATTCTTGTGTTATGTCTAGGTGCTAGAATAACAAGGGACATTGTTGTTTGACCTCGTCTATGGTTTTCAGACTAAATCCCAGAAAAATAACAGAATGCTAAAACATATGCAGGTTCCGTGTGAACGTACAATGTGGCACAAAAGCAAAATGTGTTTATATAGTAACATGTGCCAAGGAAAATGAGGCCTACAACTTGCACAGTTAGGCTAACATACGGAAAACTACAATGAGACATGCAGGAAACACATGAGAATTTTGTGTGGTGAGTTTGTAGGTACTTTGATGGTTGAGACATTTTCCTGACTCAGCTACCTAGGCTCAAACCCACTGTTTTCTCTCTCCTTGCAATCAGTGCAGCTGAAAACTACAGCAAAGAGTTGGCATTTATACTACATGTGATACCTTTGCCCCATTGACTTCGTTGGTAAACAAACTCCACGATAAAAACCTTTGAGTCAGTGAGCCAAGTACAGAGCCGGCTGGACTGCTTAACCTCTCAGTTTTTCTACTGTACTACTGTAGTTCCAGAACAGCCTACTAAAATGTTACTCATGCCCAGACGATTTACTCTATTTGAACTTATATTTCGTCCCTTAGTGGTGCTTGTACACACCAATTAATGTTCAAAATATGACACAAAGGATTGATGGCACGCAAAACTTCTTCCGGATTGTACTCCTTATGTCATAGAACTTGAATCAGCCCCCCCATTAACTTCCACCCAGGGAGAGAATGGCCCAGACGTCATCCACAAATGTGCTCACTGGATAGGGAAAAAAGTTGGTTGGCACAAAGATCTAACTAAAGAAATCCTTACTAACAGAAGGGTAGGCTGGCTGGACAAAACATCTAAACAATCATCGGCGGATTGTGTGGTTATAAATATGACAAGACCAACTTTGGGCAATAATATTTTACAACGCTTGAATTAGCTGTCAAAATCACCCGGAAGAATTAATGCCGACCCTTTAGGATATTTCTATAGGCCGCAGCCCCATTCTCACGAGGCTTTGTGCCACCCCACAAAACATTATCCAGACACACCTGCTCCCACTCCGGGCTTCAATCTTGATCTAGCAAATAGATATGCTCCTTGATTCTATCCAGGATGTCCAATGACTACAATCAAAAAACGTTTTTCCATCTTCAAAATCTCCACAGGCTGATACTCCGCCCAGGACACTAGCCATTTCCCCTAAAATAGCTAACTTTCCATCATAGTCATCTGAAAAGTATTGTACTACCTATGGTAAAGGCTTTAATTTGCTTTCATGGAATCTAGCTGGCATTTCAACAGAATTATCAAACCCAGAATGAGTGGAATTTATAAAAAATGATTATATTATTTGTTGTCAAGAGACATGGGTTACAGACGGTTGTCATGCCTACTGCCCAGCCCGCTACTCCATCTGCACTGGGCAGGCACAAAGGGGGCCCGGCAAACATTGTCTCCACTAAACTTGCATGTTCTAGTGTTGTTACAGTAAACAGCTCTGTCTGGCTTCAAGTTCTGTATTTTTCTTTCTCAGGAACGTATGTCTTGTTGCTTATTAATGTTTACAATAACACTTTTGACAATCGGTCTACAGATGTAACAGACATGCTGGAAAATACCCTGTCTAAGTTTGTTAGCTAGTGTCAAAAGGCAACACCAATGAGATGGGTAGGCGATTTCAACACCGATATCTGTAAATTCAGCAAAACCCCAGCTTGTGGCTTTACAGATGCACATGGGGAGGATACATCGCATTTCAAACATTCTACATATGGGAGGCCCTAAATGGGCTAATCGTAAAGTATAACCTGGTGATTGCTAGTGACCTAGGCCCTGTAGATGTCACGGATATCCCAACTTTTACAGGCTCCCATAAAGGAAGTACCATAGATTTTATCTTGATTAGCCCGGATATTAGTGCTCGATTTATAAAATTTTGGGGCATATTTAAACAGATTTAACGCCACTGTAGTGTCAATTTTGTGATGCTATGCAGCTTTTTTTTTAAATCGCCATATTTACAAGTTGCTGCAAAGCCCAGTTGCATGGCATTTAAGTGTTAGCGTCAATTTTTCACAGCGCCACTTCGCTTAGCATGACTTACCGAAAAGGAGATGCCAAGTAGGCGTTCCTGCAAAAAAACTCCTGTAAAACTGCCGCTAAGTCACATTAGCGGCAGTTTCTTACTGCTAGGAATTACCTGGTCTTAAAAATGACGCTAATAATAATAAAAATGGATAATAGGGGCCTCACTTATGAGGTTTTGGTGCGGGGCAGCGCTGCTAGGAATCTTGCTGCTCTACCCTGCGTCAAAAGAAAAGGGCAGGAATGCGCTGTATCTATAAGATACAGTGAATTCCTGCCCTTTTCCCCAGTGCTGGCGCCCAATGGGCTGCCATGCACGAATGCAGGCACCCTTGCACTATGGTGCAAGGGTGCCTGCGTTGCGGGGATGATTGATTTTGTGCAGGAAGGGACACCTTCCTGGACAAAGTCAATCACAATAGCCGATTTCCTCTTTCTATGTGTGCTGCAAAATGCAGCACACAAAGAAAAAGGAGAAAACAAGGAGAAATGAAAACATTTCTCCTCGTTGCGCCTCCCTAACGCCATCCCTGTGGTGGCGTTAGATTCTGACGGATTCCCAGGTTTACGATGTCTCGTAAATCTGGGAATGCTTCAGATTCCATGGGTGTTGCATGGGAACACCCACAGCAACACCCATGGAACGCCCCTTTCATGCAGTGTTCTGCGTGAAAGGGGCAGATTTGTACAAGGCCATGAAAAGCCACGTAAAGTGGCTTTACGTGGCCTTGTAAATATGCAGTGACACATTGCGCCACCGGAACGTCAGCAACAGGAAGCTGGAGACAGGGAACCACGGAAAGTCCGAGACTCTGGAGCTGTTGGGAACTGTGGAAGGAGAGACGCACAACCAGAAACCATTGGGGGAGCAGAGACTCCTAGCCGGGAAGATTGTCGCTTAAGATAGGAGGCGCTCAGGTAAGGTAGTGTTGATGAGGGCAAGCGCATGCAGATAGTTTGAGCATCTTTTATAGCCTAGCACTCGAGCTGCCGCACGTGAAGGTGTGTTCACAACGTGTCACCATCAATTAGGCCATGTGTGCATGTCTATGGTTGTGCGAAAATGTCCCATGGTTGCAAATGTAATGTGCTTAATGTCTTTCGCGTAACTAATGTTCCTCATATATACAATCATTATTGGACATATCCAGAGTGCACAAACATGTAATTGATGGAACAACCACTGCCACCAGGGATTACTCAGATAAGTAGCACACATGATACATTGGGACAGTTAAACTACCAACATGCAGGACAGTTCCATAATACTAGCACTATTTACACTCCAGGTTGGACAAGCGTGAGGGCGCACAATGTACAAGGACTGGGGGATGCAGGGTCATGACAACCATCACCAAGGCAGTGCCTGAGAAGGGAATGGATCTACTGCCAGAGGATCACCCTCATTCACCTCTGGCAAGAGGAGGTCATAGCCCATTACATGCTTAAGAAGGGGTCCATTGTCCGCCTCCTGAACCAGATAGCATCTGGCCTGCAGCCCACATCCCAGCGCTGCACCAACATCCCTCCACAGACCAAGCTACTCGCTGTCCTCCACATGCTGGCGTGAGGAACTTTTCAACCTACCACCACCAGAGTGGTAGGAGTATCACAGGCATCCTTTTCCAGGTTTCGCCCTACAGTCCTGGATGCCAACATAAGCCTGCCAGCTAACAACGATGTCTCCAAGGGCATATCGTGAGTGTCATAGAGGAAATATGCATTGCTATTGCCAGTGCAGACAGTTTATTTAATGCATCTTTAATCTACATATACTACCTTCCTTTATGCATCTATATACCTTCCATGTACTTATGGATCTATATCTTTATTACTTTTGGATCTATATATTTATTACTTTTACCTATTTATTACATTTCTTCTAACTCAGCATATCCAATGCACTACCCTGTTTTTCACCCTATACCGCTCTCAATATATGCTCTAGCTCAACTCTCTGACTCATCTCAAACCTATTTCAACAACTCTTTCCAATGCACTAGCCTATTTCTCACCCTATACCTCTATCAATATATCCATTATCTCCACTCTCTCATTTATCCCAAACCCTATACCACTACTAAGACCCCCCAAAAAACCCTTTCAAGACTCTTCCCTACTCCACCCCTCCTTGCATCATCTCATACCTCATTTTAGTATTACGATCCCCCAAAACAAGCCTTTCTAAACCCTCCCTCTGATTCTTCCCCTCCACCTCCCTTTTACACCGCCCCCTCCACCTCCCATTTACTCATCCCAAGCCTCCTCCTACTGCTATGAGCTACGAAACAAAAAGAAAAATCTAAATCCTTCCCTACTATCCCTCCACTATCCTTTTCAATCCAAATAACAGACTAACATGTCCACCACTCAAATTAATTTCATATTTCACTATACTAATTCACCACTAATCCTTTATGGGCTCCAGAGTAGCGTGCTACTCGCCGAAAAAGCACTTCAACACCTCATCAGGGGTAGCAAGCGCATACAAATGCAAACCTTTTTACCTCTTCTACCCTTTATCAATCCTTCTCAATCCAAATAACTGACTAACATATCCACCACTCAAATTACTTTCATATTTCACTATACTAATTCACCACTAACACTGTATGGGTTCCAGAGTAGCGTGTTACTCACCGAAAAAAAAGCACTTCAATCCCCCATCAGGGGTAGCAAACACTATATAAATGCAAACCCTTTTCCTTTCTCTATCCCTCCACTATCCTTCTGTCACGAATTCACTGGGACCTTTGGGGGCACTGACTGCAATAAAGAGTGGTGGAGAGTGCCTGATGTCGAAGACTCTCTCCTCTCTCGACAGCCGACGGACAGTTCGCCCTGGATAGAGTACTCCCCCCTGGCCGATCAGTCTGCATATTCCTTTAATTGGGAGTCTAACGAACGGGACCACTCCCCCGACTGCCACGTCATCTACCCTGAGCCAATCACGGATGACCAGCCTCCGAGGAGGGAACTGAAAACGAGGGAACCCGGAAGACGCCGCGGTGAAGTACCGGCATCGTGGACTTCAGAGGTATTGAGCCCCGGAGAAGGAGACGCGCTGCCACAACGGACGGAACCGGAGACCCTGGAAACCAGAAAGCCAGGAGGCCAACGTTACCACCTTTCGCACAGCCACGTTCCTGGAGGAACGTGGCTCACCCAGGTACGTGAACGCTTCGCTGAGTGGGCCGGGAGGAGGGAGAAAACGGGGGAGTAACAAGCCGCTCTCGATAGCCTGTACTGACTCCCTTTCCCCTTCACTCCTCTCATCACTCTAAAACAACCGATTTAGAAGCACTTGGGTGTTCCTTCACTCCCTAACCTGTCGGGAATTGCAAAAGGCCAGTATTTTGATATTTCCCTTTACTTTGTTTGTTTGCATTGTCACTTCGCGAGGATAAGCTGACTCCGGAGGACGACTCAAGGCTGCCAGACTGGTCCATCCCTACCTTTACCAAGGAAAGAGAGAAAAGACGGACTTTACTCTGGCTTCTGTAAAGAGAAATACTATAAGAAAGAATAAAGTGAAAGCAAGAGCAACCACCCCGTCTGTAGCTCATTCGTCTCGCTCGGGTAACATCCCACAAGTGGTGGAGAATGCGGGCAATATAGCCATTAGTACTGAAATAATGGATGCGATCATTCAACACTTAATCAAAGGACAAGAAAAATTAGAATGGGCGGTGGAGCGCCAGATGACGTCGGCTCAGGCCGACAGGAATATATTCAAAAATACTATGGCTGCACAAATGGAAGGACTGCAGAAAATTGCGGAAGAGCAAGCACACACGGGGACTAAATCCAATAAAAGCACTCCTCAAAATCCGCCTGGTATCTCTTTACAAAAATATATCCCCGGGGAGGACCCCGACGCTTTTATCCTCAACTTCGAATGAGCAGCTCGTGCATGTGGCTGGCCAGTGGCAAAATGGCCCTTCTTTCTGGCCCCTCTACTTACAGGTGAAGCACAAGCTCCATATCAAGTGGCGAACGCCACCAGAGACACGCCATATGCCGAAATTAAAGTTATAATCCTGGATCACCTTGGATTAGATTCGGAAGCATATAGGGTTCGTTTCCGCAAAGAAAAGGGAGCCCCAGGAGAGAATCCTAAAACGCTTTTCTATAGACTAAAAGCTGCGGCAGATAAATGGCTTAAGCCAACTGAAAGTAGGAAGGAGGAAATCATGGACCGGATTTATCTGGAACAGTTCTTAGAGGCACTTCCCTATAATACCCAGAGGTGGCTTCGCCAACATACTAATCTTACTACAGAACAAGCAGTGAACATGGCCACCACCTTTTCGAGGGCTCAACCTCGTACCTCTTTTTTGGAATCTGAAAAACCAAACCGATTACCCCTAGGGAAGGGAGACAAGAAAAGGCACATGCGTTTGGCAACAGAACCCCCAAAACACCAGACCAGAAGTTTCGGCTTTTCGAAGCCCCCAGTGCTTTGAGTGTGGGGATTGGGGACATGTAGCACGCGTGTGTCCAAACAAGAAACCTTCTGAAGAGCCCATGGAAGTGGGATATATTCCGAAATCTATTCTCTACACTGCAGAGTTTGGAAGCACTTTTTGTGTGAGTGTACAGGTCAATGACCGCTGGGTTAATGCCCTCTTAGACTCTGGTTGCCGGCAGTCAGTCATACAAGGAGAACTGGTCAAACCATCCCAGATATTACCTGAAGCCTTGGTCCACATACGCTGTGTGCATGGGGACATTAAACCATATCCCGTGGCCAATATCTCCATAACTCCTAGGGGTGGCTCTTCCTATGGCATCAGAGTGGGAATGTTAAATGACCTTCCCGAGGAGTTGATAATAGGGACTGACAACCCTGGGTTCGTAGAGCTGTTCCTAGCCACAGTAAATGGTAGGGAGAATAGAAAGGAGTCAGTCAACCACGATTCTCTACCTGCCCTTATTTCCCCAGAACCTTGGCTCCTTGACAGGAATTTTAGGTTCAGCCAGTCCAACGATCCCACTCTCCAAAACGCCTGGCATAGTGCCCAAACCAACGCGGACAAAACCCCCACTTCATACCCCCACTTCCTCACGCTCAACGGGTTATTATATAGAAAGGGTTCAATAGAGGACACACCCCAATTACTAGTTCCTTTACCCTTTAGAGAGCTAATCCTCTTCTTCGCACACTCACACCTGACGGCCGGTCATACCGGTACAGAGAAAACACAAAGCAAACTGAAACACTTTTACTGGCCCGGAGTATATGCCGATATTAAAAGGTATTGTCAGGAATGTACAATATGCCAGAAGAGGAATCCCTATAAACCCCTCCTGTGCCCTTACAGCCATTACCAATAATAGGAAACCCATTTGAAAGAGTGGGAATGGATCTCATTGGCCCCCTCCCCAAGACTAAAAAGGGTCATCAATATGCATTAGTAATCGTGGATTACGCCACACGATACCCCGAAGCCTTTCCCCTGAAGGCCCCAACAACTCAGAACATCGCGTACAAATTAATCGAGTTGTTTTCAAGGGTGGGCTTCCCACGTGAGATCCTAACTGATCAGGGCGCTCCCTTTGTTTCACGGTTGATGAAAGAAGTGTGTAAAACACTGGGACTTAGTCACATCAAGACGTCAGTATACCACCCCCAAACTGACGGTCTTGTTGAGAGGTATAATGGCACTCTAAAACTGACCCTCAAGAAAATGCTACAAGCTGATGGAAAGGAGTGGGATCAGCTCCTGCCACTAGTGTTATTCGTCATCCGTAGCCAGGTTCAAAGCAGCCTTGGGTGTTCTTCCTTTGAGCTGTTGTACGGAAGATAACCCCGGACTCTTCTGGAGATGACAAGGGAGGCCTGGGAAAAGGAAGAACCCAACGAAGCTAAAGGCTTTCTTGAGTATGCCCAGAACTTAAAATCTAAGATAGGAAAATTAAGAGATCATGCCTACTCCACTTTAGAGAAAAAGAAGGAAAAGCAAAAACACTTCTATGACAAAGGAAAGAAGTGGAGACAGCTAGCCTTAAACGATTGGGTTTTAGTATTAATGCCGTCCTCCACCAGTAAGTTAAAAGCAGAGTGGCTAGGACCGTATAAATTGGTGGGTACTGTTGGTAAAAGTCTTATAAGATTCAGATAAAACCTCCCAGGATCCAAACTTACCACATAAATCTGTTGAAGAAATGGTTGGGGCCGTTGCCTTCGACTAACCATCTAGTACTACCCGGCCCCAGGGAGTCCCCAAGTACCTTAAAACATCTGGTCATCAATGAATCCCTACTCCCACAACAAAGACAGACTCTAGATTCCCTCCTGGACTCGTAGTCACCTATTTTCTCAGATGCTCCAGGGCAGACCACCGTGGTCGAGCACTCTATTGTGACTACTCCAGGACACATAGTAAAGCAACGACCCTATCGCATACCAGCCGCCCGGAGACCAGCGGTCCGGGCAGAGGTTAAGAACATGCTGGAGATGGGTGTGATACGTCCTTCCAAAAGCGAATGGTCCTCGCCCATCGTCTTAGTCCCTAAACCGGATGGCTCCATTCGCTTTTGTATGGATTTCAGAGTGGTCAATGCCATTTCAAAATTCGACTCATACCCCTTACCTAGAGTGGATGAGTTAATAGAAAAACTGGGCGATGCACAGTACATCACCACGTTAGACCTCACTAAGGGATACTGGCAGGTGCCCCTTAAAGAAACAGATCGCGAAAAGACCGCTTTTGTTACCCCTGACGGGTTGTTTGAATTTAACGTCCTCCCCTTTGGATTACACGGAGCACCCGCCACCTTCTAACGGCTTATGAATACTGTGCTTAGTGACCATTAGGCCTTCTCGTCAGCCTATCTAGACGACATAGTGATATTTAGTCCAACATGGGAGGACCATATAAAACACTGCCAAACGATACTCCAAGCTCTACAGAAAGCAGGTCTCCATATCAATTCCAAAGAGTCCCCGGTGGGGTTCCAAAAGGTCCATTATCTGGGGTATGTCTTAGGGAACGGGTTGATAGCTCCACAAGAGCAAAAAGTGAGGGCTATCGTAGAAACCCCTTTTCCTTCAACAAACAGGGAGGTTCGAGCCTTTTTAGGCCTATTAGGCTATTACAGAAGATTTAGACCCCATTATTCCGACATTGCAGGCCCCCTTACTGATCTCCTACGCAAAAACGTAAAAACAAAAGAATTACAAAATCCCCCAGAGACAGCCAGAACGGCATTTCGCCTACTAAAGAAAGCTATTACCAGTAGTCCAGTATTGGCCTCGCCCGATTTCTCCAAACCATTTGTCCTCCAGACAGATGCTTCTGATTCTGGGTTAGGTGCAGTATTGTCTCAGATTCTCCATGACGGTCTGGAGCATCCCATTCTATTCATCAGCAGAAAACTGTTTCCCCGTGAACAAAGGTATTCCACAATTGAGAAGGAGTGCCTTGCGCTGAAATGGGCTACTGATAAACTGTTATTATCTGGAGGGGAACCATTTTATACTGCTCACTGACCAGGCCCCTCTTCAATGGTTGTGTAGGAATAAAGGTCATAATCCCTGTATTCTGAGGTGGTTCCTCTCATTGCAACCTTTTTCGTTTGAGGTGAAACATAGGAAGGGCACACTCCATGGGAATGCGGACTTCCTCTCCAGGGTATTTCCACTCCCCGATCGGGAGAATCTTAGGGGGACGGTATGTCACGAATTCACTGGGACCTGTGGGGGCACTGACTGCAATAAAGAGTGGTGGAGAGTACCTGATGTCGAAGACTCTTTCCTCTCTCCACAACCGTCGGAGAGTTCGCCCTGGATAGAGTACTCCCCCCTGGCCGATCAGTCTGCATATTCCTTTAATTGTGAGTCTAACGAACGGGACCACGCCCCCGACTGCCATGTCATCTACCCCGAGCCAATCACGGATGACCAGCCTCCGAGAAGGTAACTGAAAACGAGGTAACCCAGAAGACGCCGCTGTGAAGAACCGGCATCGTGGACTTCAGAGGTATTGAGCCCCGGAGAAGGAGACATGCTGCCACAACGGACGGAACCGGAGTCCCTGGAAACCAGAAAGCCAGGAGGCCAACGTTACCACCTTTCGCCCAGCCAAGTTCCTGGAGGAACGTGACTCACCCAGGTACGTGAACGCTTCGCTGGGTGGGCCGGGAGGAGGGAGAAAACGGGGGAGTAACAAGCCGCTCTCGAGCCTGTACTGACTCCCTTTCCCCTGCTCTCCTTTCATCACTCTAAAACAACCGATTTAGAAGCACTTGGGTGTTCCTTCACTCCCTACCCTGTCGGGAATTGCAAAAGGCCAGTATTTTGATATTTCCCTTTACTTTGTTTGTTTGCATGGTCACTTCGCGAGGATAAGCTGACTCCGGAGGACGACTCAAGGCTGCCAGACTGGTCCATCCCTACCTTTACCAAGGAAAGAGAGAAAAGACGGACTTTACTCTGGCTTCTGTAAAGAGAAATACTATAAGAAAGAATAAAGTGAAAGCAAGAGCAACCACCCCGTCTGTAGCTCATTCCTCTCGCTCAGGTAACATCCCACACCTTCTCAATCCAAATAACCGATTAACATATCCACCACTCAAATTACTTTCCTATTTTCACTATACTAATTCACCACTAATCCTTTCTGAGTTCCGAAGTAGCGTGCTACTCACCGAAAAAGCACTTCAACAACCCTTCAAGGGTAGCATGCACTACATAAATGCAATCCTTTTTCCCTCTTCTATCCCTCCACTATCCTTCTCAATCCAAATAACTGACTAACTTATCCATCACTCAAATTACTTTCATATTTTCACTATACTAATTCACCACTAAGCCTTTATGGGTTCTGGAGTCGCGTGCTACTCGACGTAAAAGCGCGTTTCGACGCCTCGTCAGGGGTAGTAAGCGCTATATAAATGCAATTACAATACAATACAATGAATGGATACCAAATACTGTCAAAGCTATGGCCTACAATGGTCCCAAGGTGTCTTGCATTGCAGTGTACGCAAGATACTTGTTCAATGGTTCTGAGCAACCTCACAACACATCTACTAACGTCTGTATAGTGTCCCTACAGTGGACACTGTGCACCACCAAGTGTCATAAAACATCTCACAGGGGCACATACATCCACTTTCATGGCTATGCCTCACACATTGAAACAGCAAATTCCCACTCAAAAATGTTAGGGGTAATCTATAATGAAAGGTCTGAGGCTGGTGATGTGCAAAAATTGGTAGCACGGCGCTTTGTCTTATCTCAACACACAGGGATGAGGCATATGTACCATATTTATGGTGCATCCCTGTGCGTGCCCTTGCACTGGTGCCAACAAATCTGCACTGTGCCAGTGCCGGCACACTTGTGCCTTGTAGCAAGGGTGACTGCTCTGCATGGTTAATTATTCTGTGCATGAAGGGACACCTTACAGCACAAAAATAATCTAGAAAGGGGATCTGCCTCATCCATGTATGCTGCAGCATGCAGCACACATGGAATGAGCTGAAACACACGAGAACTAAATACATGTCTACTAGTCTTGCCTGTCTAGCATCTCATTTTCCGAGCTATCAATTTTGAGCCGCATCAAAAGCTATGGATGTTGTGGTGGAACGTCCAACCAAACACCAATTGCCCACCCCTTTTCTTATAACGGAATGCTGTGGTAAGGCAAATATGAACATGTTGGCGTAAATCAAGGTCAACTGGCTTTGCGCATCCCTGTAAATATGGGGATGTTTTTAACACCACAAAAACATAAACAAAAGAGATGTCCCATTTGCGTGTGTGCCTTTTATGCATGCCCCCAAATCTTTGACACAAGTAGAACATGCTTGGTTGACACATATGTGTGTGTCTCAACCCATGACAGTGGTAGACACCTTACTGGAATGGGGTAAGTACTTGCCACATATGTAGTCACACATACAACATATGGAAAACAGTGTCACTTGTACCATTGCATGCATTGACAATCAAACATTGTGAAGTTTGGCGAAGCATGCATCTGTCAAGGTTTGCATGTTGAGAGCCCAGACAGATTTTGAAACAAAGACATCTGACCAATGGAAGCCACATACACAACATATGTCATTTGCCATTGCCATAGACTATTGCCAGGCATGCAACAGCTAAAAGAATGGTACAAATACAGGTCACATACCACTTAGCGTTAAACTTTTAACTGCATTACATGTTAGCGTGAAGTTTTCATAGCCGCAATAAAAAAACTTGCAAAGTACATGAGGTGTAAATGGAAAATCAAATCTACACCGTTAGCGGCAAAATAATTCACACAAACTACATTGGACTGCCACCCCAAGTCTGCAATGCAGCCTGTCGATTGGTAGCAAGTTTCTGCTTAGTGTTGCGCTATATATCATGCCAGCACTTCTTGCAGTCCATCACTGTCTTTGACTTCTGCGATGGAGTTCACTTTGTTGACGATGGACTGCCATATAGCTTTTTTGGTCCCCAATGACACCTTTGAGCTGACCAAGAGCTGGTGTTGATGCTCTGTCACCTCCGCAATCAGGAGCTCATTCTCCTACTGATTGAGGCCCTTATTTATGAGGGCTTGTGCCTCAATTGCGTCACTTTTTTGTGATGCTGCGGCAACGTAAACAATGCACCACACTATGCCCGATTTACAAAGTGACGCATCTAGGCAGATGTGTCACATTGTAAAGCTCTGCGCTACATTATACCTGCATCAGATATATTATATGCAGGGTGGGCATTCCCACATAAAAAAAACACATAGAAGTGGCACAGTGAAATCTATGAGATTTCAGTGCGCCACTCGTACGATTTGGCTACGTCACAATCCTTACACCTGCTTCAAGCAGGCGTAAGGAGTGATGCAGGGCTTTTCACATGGAACTTGTCCATGTGTATTGACACATTGCTGGAGTTGTGCCAGTTATCCGACACTTCAGCAATGCGTCATTATTGCGCCACCAGACACGTCAGGATTCTTGTCGTATCTAACTCCAGCGTATCCGCCGCCTTTTTTCTCCCCCACTTTTAGGCCAGCAGCCACATAACCCCAGGGGGGGCCAAATTCAGTGCTCAGAGGGGCGCTAGGTCAATCACCTCAGTGGGGGGCAAACCTGAGGACGGACAGACAAAACAGCTCTTGTGCAGCACCCGTCACGCGGAGCAGACCACCTGCCTTCAGGTCAATCTCCTGGATAATAACCATCTCCGCAGGAAGGCAATGACAACCAACACAAAACGGTCTTAGGGATAGAGCAGACGCCAACCCTCTCCGCTTATGCTCGTGGAATATAAACGGCTTGTCGACTAAAATCAGGGATCAGAACTTCTTACTGTACCTCCAATGTTTCGACATAATCATGCTGCACGAAACATGGCTCACACTACCGCATCATATCCAATGCTATGGGGCCGATTCCGATCTCGGCCGGTAGTGCTCCGAATCGGATTCGGATTTACCGGATCCGATTCGGAGCCCTGTTTCCCGACCGAATCGTACGCGGGTCCGGCCGAGCGAGTACGATGCAGGCACCCGCGAAATCTCCGACCGACTCGAACGCGGATTCAACACGCTCCGACCGACTCGCATGGACACGACTCGCACCGCGCTATGGAGACGTTTCCCGGCCGGGTAAGTACGATGCGCGCCGCGAGCAGTCCGATCGACTCGCGCCGTCCGGCTCGAAAAAGCTGTCGAAGCCGGACTTTGGGGGTCCGCGTCGGACCCCCCTGTAAGCGTAGGCGCGCGAGTCGCACACAGGGGGGACCCATGGGTCCCCCCTACCTGTGCATGTACGCCACGATGCGCATCGACGCGTACCTGCTGTAGGGGGCGCCTTTGTCCGCTTCGCACCCATTGAGTCAATGGGAGCCCGCGTACGCGTTGTACGACCGGCTCCCATTGACTTCAATGGGAGTCCGACCGACTCGAGTCCGATGGCATGCGTGCGCATCGTACTCGTTCGGTCGGATTGCCAGAGTCCGATTCGGTCGGAAATCTCTCCGGGTCCGGCTCGGTCGGAGAGATTTCCGGCCTGAATCGGAATCGGCCCCTATGTGTTTTTCCACACCGGCCACAATGAGCAACAAATATGGACACCACTCGGAGGGCTGGCGACCTACGTCTCCACAACGAGAGTCACCTCAGCGGCTCTGGTCGGCCCCCTTGCACCGGCTACCTTTACAGTGAAGATTGCCCTCTCTCTCCACGGAGGGCAAGACGAGGTGGCTCTAGTCAACACTTAGGTCAACGCAAAACGGAAAGCCAAAAATTCAGAGAACTTAATTGCCAAAGTATCCAGTTTCATAACTGAAATGGAAACCCCATATTTCATCGTAACCGGGGACTTAAATCAACATCTCCTCTGCACATCGGGGGTGAAGAGACCGCCATCCTCACTTCACTCTGCAACATGCCGCCACAATACGCTCCACTAACAGCAAGCAAGAGCCGGAAAAAAAAACGTCCCTTGGAAGACCTAGAATATCTAAACCTCAGGGTCCTCAATGGCAGATTCCCTGAGGATTCTCCCCCGTTTCCTCACATTACACTAACTCATCATGTTCAATTTTAGATTACACGTTCGCAAGCCTCTCACTGTTCCCCTTCATCTATGGGTTCAGAATGGGGGACCAGGGAGACAGCGACCATCGTCCACAGGAAATCCTACTGTCAGCCACAGAAACCTCCGCCATCCAACAAGAACCAGCTTTGGTGACTACCTACACCTCAACTTTAAGGAGGATCAAATGCGCAGCAACAACTACGGAGTCTCTGTCAAAATCAGCAACCGAACTTTTTCAATCAACAGTAACAAGCACAACTGACCGAATAGAACACTGGGAACACTTTACTGCAAAGCTCTTGAGCCTCCAGGGCACAACACCGCCGAAAGCAGACTCTTGCTGGATAACCAGCCCGAGAAACAGGATCCCCAAAACTCAAAGGGACCAACTAAAAACGCTCAAGAAATCAATAAACTCCACACTAAGGCGCCTGAGGAGACATCCAGGGGACTTAAGCGCCCACACACTTTTGCGAGACCGACGGAAGCTTCTGAAGAAACTGAACTGGGAAATCAAGAAAGAGCAAGAAGACGAAATCTGGGCACAGCTGCTTCATGATGATAACCACAACGACAGCTCCCAATTCTGGAAAAAGGTGATTGCCATAATCCGCCCACACCACGAGGGAATCTCGTCCCACATTTCAGAGGAAATATGGTTTAAATTGGTATCCGAGCACTTTAACAAGGGTGCCGGGGACATCTGCTCAATGGAACCAAACGGACGGATGCCATGCGATCGTCCAGGAGCAGGCCCCGAAGTGATGCTGGCGTTGAACATGCCTGCGCCAGCAAAATTATCAGGGCGCGAGCCAGGCGACCCACCCCCATCGGCAATCAAGAAGCAAATCGCAAAAGGGAGAAGAGAGGGGGCTCCGAGCCCGAATGGAATACCACCGGTCCTGTTTATACACAAACCGGCCGACTGGGCTAACTTCCTGCCACCTCTATTTTCGGAAATCTGGTCACAAGGCAGAATACCTGAATCATGGAAAGGCTCAAAGATCGCGCCGATCTACAACACCAAGATGGCCGACGTGGTTGAGCTCGCCTAAGGAGCTCCGGGGCTTGGGATCACTCTTTGGTGAATATCCCTGCATATCCCCGCCATCCACCCTTCTACTCGACTCCCAGCATTTCTGTTGCTCGTCGCCAACGCAACGCTCCGTTTCTCACCCATGCAAACAAGAGTATTTGGCAGGAAAACATACTTGAATGACCTCTGGTATGAAGATGCTCCGTGGATATCGTCTCTGACTTCTTGAAAACGGAGCATCCCGGGTCGGGTTTGATACTGATGCCTAGACCCGACGCTCCAGCCACTGAGGGAGTCTCCATCGTGCCGTCGCTGCACCGGAACCGCCTCCGCTAAGGTGTTGCTGCCCGGATATCGCCGCTGACTCGATAGCGGAGCCTCCCGGATCTGGCCCGTTGCCGATGTCGGGATCCGAGCTGGGGTGAATCTCCGTCTTGCCGTTTGCGGCGCTCCGCTCACAAGTAAGGATAGGCGATTTCCTCATCTCCCTCCCCCCCCCGGCCGAGACTCCTGAAGTGCTACGAGCTCAGGGGTCCTTTCCGCCTTGCAGCTTTGCTTCACTACCTCCACACTACGGGAGCTGTGTGAAGAGCTGTGGCTGACTGCCAACGTCGCTCTACACTTGCGGTGGGTAATTTGAATGTCCGCGCGCTATTGACAGAGCGCTGCTTGTTTGGATACCGCGTGAATCATTGTGCAGGAGAGTCACGGCGGCCGCTCAGGGGCCCACCGATCGGATGCCCATGTGGTTGCCCCCCTCTCTGGTGTGAATTATTATAAAGCATGTCTGCCGCCCGTCACTTCAAACCGATGGAATAAAATTGCGTTCTTCCATAATAGCGGATGAAGAACATTCTTATCACGTCCTCAATGTTGGAAACAGCAATAAAACTGTTGGTCTTTCCGAGTGCCCCACGACTTGAGGTGCCACTTGACATCACGCTTCTTCACTAAGTTACCTTAATTGAAGCAGCTTAGCTTAAATTTTGAATGAGGGCACCCATTTTGGTTTCCTCTAGTGCTGCTCTCTGGCTACCATTTTGTTTTCTGGGCCCGAATCTTAAGCTGGATGCCCCCTCCCCCGTCCCTATGCTCGGCTGGGCATGGAAATAGAAATGGGCTGGCTACACCCTCACCCTCTTCGTTTGGTGGCCATCTTGGAATGGGCATGTGGTCATCATCTCTCACATCTGGGAAGGGCATAAAAAGAGAAAAGGACTGGCTACATCCCCTGTTTTTGGGGGCCATCTTGGAGTGGTCATGTTGTCATTATCCCACACACACTGTTTTCGGAAGGCTTTATCCCACACTCCGGGTCCAGGATTTCTCACTTTAACACCATCCTCCTCCCACTGATAATACATTACCATCGGTCAATAGACACACTTCTCACAATGGATTTAAGTCCCGATCCCTCAGGATCCAACGCTTTCATCATCAACTACCCACCCAACCTATCGAAAAACGCCACCAAGAAACACAAGCATCACTTACTCAGGGCCAGGCCCGAAACTTTAATCTCTGATGTCTACTTTTGTACTAACAAAGGTACTAGAGTTAATGACCTTATTTTCTACACCAGGAAAAGAGCATGCTGGCGAAAAGTCTTCTACTCTATGCTCCGAATAGCAGGTACCAGGAAAACACCTCATGGTCTCAAGCTTACAACAGCACCCTCGTCCACACTCAACGCCAATGCCACCATCACCCTCTATAACAATGGTATCATCCTAATCCAAGCGTCCAATGTCAATCTAGTTAAGATAACCAGCATCTTCCCGTTACTCAAAAACGCGGTTTCTTCGAAACCCAATGACACCCACACTCACCCTTCCATCTCTCAGGACTCGACGAGTCCACACCCCTCTACTTCGGGAAGGCCATCACCCCATCTAAATCATTCCTCGCCACCAGATCATCACAGAGTGGCCCCGTCCCCTGTTGTTGCGCCCCAACTATCTAGACCCATGATTCTGAAGGTGAGAGATTCCTCGGGTTCACTCGGCGCACATCTAGCCAGTCCGATCCCATCCGTTCCCCGATTAGAGAGATCCCCGGGTGACCGACTGGCACGGCCTCCAACGATTGATCCATCTTCCCCCAGCCCTCTCCCTTCGACTCATATTAGGCTGGAGTCCGAGCAACTGCCCACCACCGATCATGATCGGTCAACTCCAATCATTCCGGTTTTGACTGGACCTAACCCTCAGCTTAATGATCACTCCCCCCTTGCTAATGCTCCAACCTCACTATTAAAAGCACATTGAACTCAGCTAGTCCCAAATGACCAACTCCCTCCCCAGGATCTACCCTCCACCACCGCGGACCCCACAGGCTTACACCGAGACCCCCCTTCACCGATCGCTTTCCTTACACACCCTCCACCCCTCGCCCAACACTCAGACTTGGCTGCGCGCCTAGATGATATTTCTCTACAGTTGCACCTTCTCACTTCTGAGTTACATGACCTGAAAGCCCTCTCAAATGATCTTTTCCCCGTGGTCAGCTTTTTCCTCACCTCTGCAAATTTGTCCAAATCTTCCACTAGTGATAGAAATCCCATGGACAAGCCTTTAGCCTCCTCCCTCTTGAAATCCATTCCCCTGCCCAACGACCCCTCCCGCCCTAGAAGATATGAGACCTACCTTGCGTCCACGGATCTCCAGGACCTGCACAACTCTTACCCTACTTGGTCCAACCCCAACATGATCCCGCCGAGACAAATACAATCCATCCTTTCTAACCCGAACAGAGAACCTCCTCGCAATCTTAGAGGCAGCAATAAGGTCAACCTCACTCGTGTGAACGTCACCCAGAATCCTTCCCCCTAATCCTCTACGACTTAAATGTGTACTTCTAAATTGCAGGTCAGCCAGTAAACACGCCTCTGATATCTTCGACCTCATCCAACACAAGGACTTAGACATTATCATCCTCACTGAAACTTGGCTAAATCCCGCTTCCACTCCTATTTTAGACCTCCTAGTACCTCCCACTCATGATATAATTAGGTTAGACAGAGCTCGGAAATTGGGTGGTGGCCTAGCCTGTATTCATAGGAACACACTCTCGATTTCTCACGTGAGTCCTCTACGCCCTCCTCCTGTGAATACGTTTGTCTCAGCATCTCAAGTAAGAACCTTCCGGTTTGCAAACTTCACACCTTCTACCACCCCCCGGGAGACAATCTCCCCTTCATTGAGCAATTAATGGAAATCATTTCTGGCAATTTCGACTCAGCCGTGTCCCAAATCTTCCTTGGTGACTTCAACCTTCACTGGGCAAACCCCAAAGACCTCGCTGTATCTTGCCTTAAAGCTTTCTTAAATGATCAAGATCTGATTCAGCACTGTGACCAACCAACCCATAATAAAGGAGAAACTCTAGACCTCATTATCTCGAAAGGGCAGACCATCACCCTGGATTCCATTACCCCGTGTGACTGGTCAGACCACCACTGCATCCTCTTTTATATTAACAGGGAGGTACTGATGAGGAAGGCTCAACCAACGAAATCAAAGATATGGAAAAGGAACCTCAGATCAATAAACTCTGTTGATCTAGCTGCCCATTGTAAATCTGCCCTCTCCTCCCAAGCTGACTTGATTGAGGTGCAGTTACTCACTGACTCCTACAATTCGACCATCTCCAACATCATGGATGACATTGCTCCACTCCAACATAAAAATGCCTCAACAAAAATATCCAAACCGTGGTATAATGAAAACTTAAACACGGAACGCCGCAACCTTAGGGCAGTTGAACGTTCCTGGAGATCAAATCCCTCCTCGGGCCAACTTAAACTCCTGAGAGATGTTAGGAGCCTCTAATACAAACAAATCAAGAGCGCTAAGGCTAACTACTTCAGACACCAATTGGATCAAGCGGCAAACCGTCCCAAGAAACTTTTCTAATTGGTCAAACAGCAATCAGTTGTAGGTCCAAACCTCTCTGAACCTGGAGGCAGCCCACCCTCTTGCGACGTACTTGCTGCTTTCTTCATTGAGAAATCAAGGCTCATCTCCACTGACCTCGCCTCTAAGAATGCTCTACTGCCCTCCTCCAGGGCAGCATCACCCCTTGACCTCTTAGAAAAGCGCAACTCTACCACCCAGAACACCAAGAACAATGCTTCATGGGGCACCTTTACCCCATTTAGTGAAAAAGACATCAAAAAGATCCTTCAGAATATAAACCCATCCAACCACTTCAGTGACCCGTTACCCCCGGCCATCTTCAAAGAAATCAAGAATGCACTCATCCCCACCTGGACAAGGATTGTAAACGCTTCTCTATCACAAGGCACGATCCCAGACTGCCTAAAAGCAGCTCAGGTATCACCTATACTAAAAAAACCTAACGCTGACAAAGCTGATCTCAATAACTTCCGACCTATCTCCAACATCCCCACCCTAGCGAAACTCCTCGAAAAATGCGTACAATCCCAACTCTGTGCTCACATAGAGAACTACCAACTCCTAGACCAGCATCAATCCGGCTTTCGGAAGGGGCACAGCACCGAATCGGCTCTCACTCATGTTATGGATGACATTTTAAAAATGATCGATCAAAACGAATCCTGCCTCCTGATCCTCCTTGACCTTTCCTCCGCATTCGACACGGTTAATCATGACAACCTCCTATCCATTCTGCAAAACAGGATGGGTTTTTCTGATCAGGTGCTACAATGGTTCTCGTCCTTCCTCCACCACAGATCTCAAAGAGTCAGGGCAAATCACTCTCTCTCCCAGCCCTCTCCAGTACTCATGAGGGTCCCCCCAAGGATCTGCCTTATCTCCTATCCTCTTCAACCTTTTCTTGGAACCTTAGCTAACTCACTAAACTCCACGGGTATTCTTTTCCATATGTATGCTGACGACACGCAACTCTATTTGAAAATCGCATCCCCGGAAAACATCATCTCACTCAACACTACCCTAACGTCTACTCAAAACTGGCTAACTGAGAATTATCTCCTGCTCAACACCTCTAAAACGGAATTCCTGCTCATCTCCCCTCCCAACCACATCCCCAAGCTAGACCTTTGGATGAGTCACCTCACTGCTTTCAACTGCACTCCTCTCATCATAGACTCAGCCAAATCTCTCGGAGTCACCATGGACAAGCACCTGAATATGAAAAATCATATCAGCAATATATGTAAGGGAGCAAACCACTTGTTAAGAACACTCAGAAATCTCAAACCTTTCCTTCCACTTAATGATTTTCAAGCAGCTGGTCCAAGCGCTTGTCCTGCCGAGGCTAGATTACGGCAGCGCTACCCTCTGTGGCCTTCCCAAATACACCCTGGCTCCACTAAGGGCATCACTGAATGCTGCTGCTAGACTACTTACAGGCACCAAATGCAATGAGCACATATCCCCAGTCCTAAAATCTCTAAATTGGCTCCCCTACGAAGCACGAATTCAGTTAAAGATTGCCGTTATGACGCACAAAGCCATCCACTTCAATACTCCCAGGTACCTTGCGCAAAAACTTGAACTATCTTGTGGTGTAAGAGCTTCAAGAAGCGCCACTACTTTCCTCTTGAAACCACTCATCCTTAGCAAAAAGAGAACTTGTCACTGAGCCTTCTCTGGCGCTGCCCCAAAGATATGGAACTCTCTACCACCGGAAGTACGCAGAATCTCCTCAACGACAAAAGATTCCTTATGAATAAATTCCTACCATAAGTGGGCTAGGCTCTCCTGCTCGATGACATTGTTCCTACTACCATGGTACCATCATTTAATAGTACTCTTCTTTACCACATACTGTGCCCCCTTCGCTACTCGTGTACAACTGTTTATTATAACCCTCTGTGTTGCAATTGTCTTGTAATCAGCGATCATTCCTGTTTCTACTCCTACTTGATGTTGATTTTGCATTTATGTCCTTCCTTCCTTATGTAAAGCGCTCTGATATCCTTCGGGATCTTGTTCGCGCTATATAAAACTTTATAAATAAATAAACAAGAGCGGCGACAAGGCCCGGCCTAGCAACTATCGCCTAGTGGCCCTGATTGACAACGTGGCAAAGTATTTTGCAGGCATCATCTTGGAGGATCTCATAGCCTGGGCAGACGCCAACAAAATAATCCCTCCAAACCAGACCGGCTTCTGCAAAATGACTGGTACGACAACAAACATCCTCACACTCTCTCTTCTTATCGATGCGACCAAAACAGCCAAACTGCAACTACATCTATGCTTCATTGACTTTAGTGCGGCATTCGATAACGTTGAGAGGGGGAAACTCTGGGGAAGTTGGCATGCTGGGGAATCCCTCAGGACATCCTGGACATCCTGCTGCTTCTACACACTGACACCTGGGTCCAGGTGAAACTGGGAGGGGGAACTCAACTCTCTGGAAAAGTCCCTACAACCAAAGGCCTGAAGCAGGGCTGCGTGCTGGCACCCACTCTGTTCAACCTCTTTATGGCCGACCTCCCTCAAGCTCTCAACATAAGCAACGCACATGCACCCAGGCTCGGTGGAAAACCACTGACAAACCTTATGTATGCTGATGACGTGGTGCTGCTCAGCCATACATATGTCGGTCTCCAACATCTACTCAATGAAATGCAGAAATACGCTGCAGAGAATAGTCTAAAAATTAATTTCAAGAAAACTCGGACTATGGCGGTAAACGACAGAAGAGGTGACACCTGGGAGGTGCTCTTATGGAACCCGCCACTGATTGCAAATACCTAGGTGTCATTATTGATAATAAAGGGTCCTTTACGCGCCAGAAAGAAGAAATCAGAAGAAGAGGCTCGGTGGTAGCAATAACGTTAAAAAACCTGTCTTCAAAACTGATGGGGCTCTCACTATGCCCCCTCCTGAAGGTAGCACAGGCCAAGCTACTCCCCACGCTAACCTACGGCAGCGAAGCAATGCGGGGGAGAGATGCCAAGCAACTGGACAGCTCCCTAGTAATGGCTTACAGAACCATGTTCAGCCTTACAAAATATGCTTCACCAGCTCAGATAAGGCTGGAGTTCGGCTTAGTGAAACAGTCGCTGGCCAGGCATGACGCTCACATTATCTGCTGGAAGAAGATAAGACTCTCTGCCTCAAACACTCTAAATCAGCTGCTATGGCAAGAACTCCAGCATAGGGATACCTCTCCGGGCAGACGCTACCTACAAGAATCTCTTGAAATCACAAGGCTCAATAATCTCTGGAACACTCAGCTACAACACACATCCTTCAAAAAATTGGTCTGGAAGTCAGTAAAACAAATCTCACTGCTGGAAGACAAGGCTCTGTTCTCAGCCAGATCTCTTACCTGGATGACCCTGAATTCCTACAAATCATCTGCATCCCAAAAATACTTCAATCAGGGTTACACTAAAACTCTCAAGATAAAGTTTTTAAAGCACCGCCTGGGCATTCTACCGTGCGCCGAACACCTTCCACCATGGCAGAGGGCATGCTCACCAAGCACTTGCAGTCTGTGCGACACAGGCCCAGGAGACATTCTGCACTTGCACGGCGCTGCAGCAAGAGAGGATACAGCTGCTAAAGTTCCCACTCAAACAGTCAGGGATCCGCACCCGGCAGAAAGCGGAGCTGGCATGCTTCGATTCAGGGGCCACACAACTGAACTGCAGAGTGGTCAAATTTCGCACAGTGGCGGAACAAAAAATGAATCAACATCATAGGAGTGTACAAACCACTCCAGCATTAAGCAGACAATGAAGAACCCGACATGCCAACTGGAAGCTGCTTCCTTAAACTTAATTTTAACAACTCAAAAACGAGCCCACCAAGATGGGAAACTCTGTCCTGCCGCTCAGCCATCAGGAGCCTCCTCCTGATATGAACGTACTTTCTGCACTCCGCCCTGTGGCTGTCTGGCACTATTGCCTTATACAATAGATGCCCACCGCAGGCCACACTAACCATTATTATCACAGCCATGTAGTACTGTAGTGCACACTTCTTAGGGCCCCTGTTTTTTATTGTTTTTACTGTCACATTTTTGGCACTCATCGAATGGTTTTATCAGTCTTTTTGTATATTTGTATGTAAGCACAGCACAGCACTTTTATCATCTGTATCAATGTTTTTACTGTTGAACCACAATGATTTTTTATCCGGACAGCACACAACTGTGCAATGGTTTTTAATAACTATGCATAATAAAATAAACCTGAAACCTGAACCTGTCGTATCTGTTGAGTCCTTGCGACATGGAGCGCTGTACTGTAAATACGGCGCATCCATGGTGTTGCAAGGATGGCACAATGAAAGTGATGCTCTCACATGGTTGCAAGGGGCACTGTCGACATCTTTAAGTTAGCATGAGCCGGGGAGCCATGATGCTGCATTTGCGCACGTTACTAGACGCTTTCTCTTATACAAGACTATTTACACTTTTCCCATGAGAACTGTCTGCTGCGATCGTTCTCCACTTATTCCTGGAGTTTAGTCTGAACATTGTAAGCAAGGTCAATCAACAATGCCCCTTGTTATTCTGTTCTGGTCAGGCCCTAGCACATAGACAAAACATACCCTGCAGCTGCTGTTGGCGGAACACTTGTATTTTGATATTACGGGACTGCATGGTTAACACAGAGACACTTGGAGAGGGACCTTTCCAGGGAGAAGAGCAATACGCACCTGTAATGTAGAAATACGATCTATGTCCTAAAGGTATGGGGTCTGCTGACAAAGCCCGGAGATCTTCTATTATATAATATTTCATATTCAGTCCACGGGTAGGGAGCTTGGGCACTGTAGTCCCGTTTCCAATGTTTTTGTAAGATGACATCTCCCTTCATAATATATGGACTTGCTGCTATGCTGATAATATTTGTATTATGCATTATTATGCTAGTAATGGCACGTATACTGCATTTTAGATCACGTTAATTCACTAATTCCGTGACTCGGTCAGATCTTGTTGTGGACAGGTACGAGAGAAGTGAGCGAAAGGGGTGTCTTGTGACCGCGATTCCTGAGAGATCCGGGAGTGTTGTGTTCTGGGTTGTCTAATCATTTGTTTCTCCATTTGTGAGTTGGAGAGCGAGTGAGATCCTATAGCCAGTCGGTCCTGGGCTCATGGGTACTAAGGCAGTAGGAAGGCATAGCCCCTATACACTGAGTTCCCATAATCCTGTGCATAGTTCTGTGTATGTGCAGAATCCCTACAACATGGCGTCACCAACGTTTGGTCTGGTACTTCTTTGCGAGACCCCTGAGTAGTGCTTGTGCTTGTCCACAATACCCTCCCACCAGTATCGGAGACGTTTGTGGTGAGAGGGACAAACCTCCTGTATTTGAGATTTATAGGTTTTTCAAGCTTGGATTTTAAAAGGTTCTAACTACAACCCAGCTTTGTGCTACCGTTTGGCTTGCTATATTAATCATGGCTGTTAATATTACGGCACTGAACAGCGCAGCTGTTACAGCACATTTAACCCAACACGGAGTGCCCGTTGCGGGGGCGGACTTTATTTTTGTCATAGAGGCAAATGCCGCCTACCGCTTCGAGGTTTTTTACACCTGGGTTAAGGTTCCGACTGTGGACGGTAATGATCAATTCTTTCATGAGTATGCACTAGGTGTAGTCCTGGCGAGATACCGTCCCTATAATTTGCTTGAAGTTCCGTTGTCGGCTTGGCAACACACTATCTGGTTTAATGGCGCCCTTCCTCACCCTGTTACGTTGGTCCGTCTCGGCCCATTGTCGGTCGATGGGGCCACGTGTCCCTTTTTGGCGGGCTATAATCTGCACCCTAATTATTTGAATCTTACCATTGCAGAACTGAGAATATTTCATAATAATTTGATTCATATTCACAGAAGTGTCATACAATATTAGGCACATAATTTGCCTGCGGCTCTGGCTGGAGCTGCACAGCCACCAGGACAATGGGGCGTAATAATTAGTCCTCTCATAGTTAATTCTGTGATGGGGAAGCGCCCTCAGAATAGAGATGAATTACCGTTTTGGTTGGCTGAAAAGTTTGAACAACTCAATGCTGTTTTTACACACACGTCTCCTGTAGATAAACACAGGATATTGACAATGAGTATGCCGAAAGGCTTAGTTTCCAATGTGGCTGACTAACACCTGGGGAGGAGTGTTCGCTGCGGTGTATTCCCTGTGCTTTGGTACCCCCTCCATGACGGTGCTTCCGACGGTAATAAAGAAAGTTCAAGAGGAACAAGGTGTGGAAGCCGCGCTGGAGTTGGGTATGAGACTGGTGGGGGCATTCCCTGTCTTTTCTGATATGATCCTAGCGAATCTAAAAGGGAAGCAGTGAGCTTACAGGCGAGTCAGCGCTTAGAGGAAGACGTGTGGTGCAGCGGCCAGGGCGGCTGACTCCAGAACACGAGGGCTCACGGTTCGATCCCCGGCGCCCGCGGCAGGTTAGCCCAGCACCTTGTGACTCTGGGCAATAGCTCGCTTAATCTTCCCGATGGTCCCCAGCGCCGGGACACCTCTCCGGAGGTAGTTGTGCGCTTTACAAATGCTGGTATTTCATTTCATTATTTAGAGGCGGTTCCTGATTTGTATAAGCCTTGGGAATTGCCAAAATTATAGCTAAGGCATATAAATCCTTGGGCCGTAATAATTTGGGAGTTAAACCTTTTACTCAAACTCAGCAACAAACTAAGCCCCAACCTGAAAAGTAGGAGCGACCATTCTTTCCTAAAAAGAATTGGAGTAAGAATAAGCGGCAGCCACAACAGAAGCAGGATTCGCGTGCTGGTTCACCGACCCCTGAAACTTCTGAGCGTAAATAGGATTTGCGTGACCGCACTAAACTAAAGACCCCGGAACGATTTCAAGTTCCTGATCCTTGTTCTCCTCGTTCCTTTCAGGAATCATCGGACCGACAGTTCGATGGAGGGCAGCGTCAGTATCGAAGACAAAGCGAGTCCAGTCAACAATGACAGGATCAGCCGAGACAATTTGAAGTTAAACTAAAGGCGGAGGGACAACCTCCGCGTCGTGCCCCGTTTCAGAAGAAGAAAGTTGCAGCTTTGACAGCGAAATATGCCTCGGACGTTGAGAACCCTACTCCTCGATTGGAGATGGGCTGTGACTCTCCTAGACAGCGTGGCAAAAATTACCATAGTGCGGGAGGAACTGCGTCCTTGTCTGGAGGTGACAGCAACCAATACTTTTGTAACGGTAGAAACAGCAGATACACGAGTTGCACCACCTGATAGATTATATGAAGTCACCCTACAAATTGAGGGTGATATCAGGCAGAAAGTTAAGGCGATCTTTTGGGAACACCTAACTTCTTCATATGACATTTTGTTAGCGGAGGCAGATTGGCCACCCCCGTTCGTGTTAGCATCTTCACGGGGGGAGGACGCGATATTACCAAGCTTTTCCTGTAACATCGCGGAGGAGGCAAAACTTAATTACGTGTCAGAATGGACGCTTGCTTTGGTGCCAGCTGTGTATCATAATCAAGTGGGCTGGGACAGATTTTCTCCGGCACATGAGATACCTTTACGTTCTATGCCACAGCCACAAGCTCAATATCCCATCAAACGCGAGGCCAAAACTGATGTTAACGAGATACTAAAATAATTGGAATATCAGGGTGTGATTCAAACCCTGTGTTTCAGCAATGAATAATCCTCTTTTCCCGATAGTGAAACCGGATGGCTTCTATCGTATAGGATTGGATTACAGAAATTTGAATAGTCATGTGCACACATTTGCAGTACAAAACGCGCACGGCTCTGCTTTGGTCAATAACATAGTATGCAAAAGATATAAGAGGACCCTAGATATTTCCAATGGTTTTTACAGTCACAATCTGGCTCCAGAGAGCCGTGACTGGACCGCATTCACTGGAATCGGCAGCCAAGAAAGATTTTCACGCTTGCCTATGGGGTATAAGAACAGTCCATGAGCTTTTGCAGCGCGTGTGGTCTCACTTTTACACAATATAGACCCAGATGCTTTCTCATATGTGGATGCCATATATTTAACGGACGATGAGTTGATTCCACATCTGGTCCGTGTTGATCGCATCATAATGTCTTTTGCTGGCCTAGGGTACAAATGTAATTTTGCAAAATCACGCATTGCCTGTTTGACAGTCATCTTTTTGGGTTACGAACTCAACAATGAAGGTAGGGGCTTGGCCCCTCATTTCTTGGAGAATTGTGCTCAATTGCAGCCTCCTTCTACTCTGAAAAAGTTACAATCTTTGCTGGGTTTCTTGAATTTCGGTCGTACTTATCTACCCGATTATGCCCAGCGTATCAAACCAATCTATGCTTTGATACAACCAACCTTTAGTTCTGCCAGCTGGCTACTGGAACATACGAAAATTCTTCGATCTTTGCAAGCAGATATGCTTGCGACAAAATTCCTGTTAACACGTGACAATACTACAAATTTAGTCATACGAATCGTTTCAGGTACAGTGGGTTTCACGTACTTGACGTTCAATGAAGGGGATACAGTCCCCATTGCATACAAATCACACTTGTACACTTCAGCCGAGATGCGTTTTTCTCCAACTGAAAAAATCCTTACTGCAGTACAGATGGCGATTCTAAAAGAGCGCTCTCTGGCACAAGGTAGACGCATTCTTATGGTTTCGCCTATTCCAGCTCTAGAAGCGGTGACCAAGGTAAGTGTTGCAAATTCTAAGGCTTTACACCCTCGGTGGATTCAACGGGCAAGTTAATTGACATCGGCTGATGTCACTTTTATCTTTGACCGGGATCACTGACATAATATCGACAACAAAAATATCGTATTGACAAAATATTGTCGTTATAATATCGACTACAATAATATCGACTACCAATACTTATTTAAAAAAATACAAAAATATCGAGTACACAATATCGTATATAAAAAATATCGTACACCACAATATCGAAATACAAAATTTCGTTAAATTAAATATTGTTTAATTTTAAAACACATACAAAATATCAAAAATATCGAATACCAAAATATAGACATCAATAATATCGACTTTTTAACAATATCGACTATTGAAAAACTGGTCAATTAAATATATGTTTAGCACCAAATATAAATTTACATTATAAAACAATATAAAAGACTTAAATAACATAAAATAATCATTTGCAAACACATCAATATATAAAACTGAATTTTTTTTCTAAACGAACAATTACAATAATAAAATAAAAGCTTTAAAATATATAATGCTTGCATCATGTCACATTCAAAACAATGTTTAATATATTTTAAAAAATAAAAACGAAAAAATAATAACTTTCTACTAACAAGTTCTTAATTAGCGTTTCCCTTATATGGAAACAAACAGCCAAAACAATAAAAACAATTAACTTGAACAAATCAAATACTCACATTTTAAAATACACCAATAACATAAAGCAACCAATTAAATAAACACTATATAAACATGAAATGTTTGCATCTCTTTTACACTTCTAACCTACAATAAAGAAGAAGGTGAAACTCTGCCCGACTGTTTCCTGAAAGAAAACTTTCATTACTGAAGAAATCTTTAAAACTGCACTAAGTAAGTAAAACTGTATTTAAAATATAACCATACTACTAGCCTTCAACCCTAATTATTTCTCAGACCTAGTTTACTAATCTTTCATTGCTTACATTTATATCTACTCTACAGATATCTTACAAAGCCAGAAAAATATTTTCAACATCCTCACCAATAAAAGAACAATCAATGTAAGTATATTATATTTTTTTCCAAGCTACCTAAAATTATTTTTCAAACGTAATTCACTAATATATATTTTATTTTTTATCTATCTCCTCTACAGCCAACTGTAAAAGCATCCAAAATCATTTTATAAACACTAACCAACTAAATACAATTAAAAAGTAAGTATATAATTTTCAATTATTAAACACCCTTAAATACCCACCCAAATATCCCTTTTCCCCTAAAATCCCTATCATCTACAAACAATGTAATCAAATTATTAAAATGTTTGTTTTCTCTTCTCAACAGAAAATACATCAAGAAAATAGAAAATAAAGCTTGAAATCATTTCCTGGACGATTTTATTTACATCAAACTAAACATTGTAAGTATATTCACTGAAATGTAACTGTATTGAATAAATATGTGGTATTTATTATATTAAAAAATTTGTTTTTTAATTTCCCCTAGCATAAGACAAAACAACATGACTGAAGGTGCAGAATTTGTAATGTCACAAAAAAATAAAATGTTATTATGTTATATGGGGTATGTCTATACACAGGAGAAACAAATTGGCCTTAAAGTGTTTTGGAAGTCTAGCAAATACTACTCTAACAAATGCTATGGAAGAGCTACTACTCATGAAACTACTGTTCTTTCTGTAAAAGAACATAATCACCCCCCAAACATAACAGAGATTGAGGTTAGAGATGCTCTTGAAAGTATTAAAGAAGCAAGCACTAGTACTGGTAAACCAACCACCCAAATACTGAAAGAGCAACTATTAAAAGTACCTCAACATGCATCAAGACAATTACCCTCCATAGCTTCTTTAAAAAGAACTATTGCCAGACAAAAAAAGCAACTACAAGTACCATACCTGCCCCTAAAACGTTTGCAGAAGTAGTTATTCCCCCAGAATTAAGCATTACTCACACTAAAGAACCATTTATATTTTTTGATAACAAATGCCCTGATAAAAGAATAATTATGTTTGCTACTGCAAACAATTTAGTTAAATTACAGCAATGTAACACCTGGATGATGGATGGAACTTTCAAAGTCTGTCCAAAACCATTCTACCAGCTGTACACAGTGCATTGATTGTACCAACATTCAAATATTCCATTCATCTATGCCCTATTACCAAATAAGCAGCAAACTACCTACATAGATATACTCACTAAAATAAAACAAGAAAGCAATAATTATTTTCCTTCAAAAATAATTATTGATTTTGAATTAGCCATGATAAATGCTATACTGAAAAATTATCCACACACAGCAATCCAGGGTTGCTATTATCATTTTAACCAGAGTCTCTGGAGACATCTACAAAAATCAACCCTAAGGGGCCGATTCCGATCTCGGCCGGAAATCACTCCGACCGAGCCGGACCCGGAGAGATTTCCGACCGAATCGGACTCTGGCAGTCCGACCGAATGAGTACGATGCGCATGCATGCAATCGGACTCGAGTCGGTCGGACTCCCATTGAAGTCAATGGGAGCCGGACGTACAACGTGTACGCGGGCTCCCATTGACTCAATGGGTGCGAGGCGAACAAGGGCGCCCCCTACAGCGGGTACGCCTCGATGCGACTCGCGGCGTACATGCACAGGTAGGGGGGACCCATGGGTCCCCCCGGTGTGCGACTCGCGCGGCTACGCGTACAGGGGGGTCCGACACGGACCCCCAAAGTCCGGCTCCGACTGCCCTTTGGAGCCGGACGGCGCGAGTCGGTCGGACTGCTCGCGGCGCGCATCGTACTTGCCCGGCCGGGGAACATCTCCATTGCGCGGTGCGAGTCGTGTCCGTGCGAGTCGGTCGGAGCGGTTCGGACCCACGTACGAGTCGGTCGGCGATTTCGCGTGCGCTCGCATCGTACTCGCTCGGCCGGACGCACGTACGAATCGGTCGGGAAAGAGGGCTCCGAATCGGATCCAGTTAAGCCGAATCCGATTCGGAGCCCTACCGGCCGAGATCGGAATCGGCCCCTAAGTGTACAATATGCTACAGACAGTACTTTCGCCTACCAAATTAAAAAGCTAATAGCACTAGCATATGTACCTGTAACTGATGTAGCAGAGCACTACAATATTCTAATAGAGAGCCCCTATTACAAAAGGAACGAAGACAAAATAAGCCCACTACTAGACTACTTTGAGGACACCTGGGTGGGAAGACTGCATAGATCAGGGCATAGAAGGCAACCTAAGTTCCACATTCCTTGGTGGAATGTGTACCTAAGTAGCTTAAACAAAGAAGCCAAAACAAATAATAGTGTTGAAGGATGGCATAATGCCTTCCAAGCAACAACAAGCAGAGGTAAACCTACCCTACAAAAACTACTACAATCTATACAAAAAGAACAAAGCTATCAAGAATTACGGATGGAACAATCTGTAACTCAAATATGTCCCAAATTAACTAAGCAAACTAAAAAATGTTTGAGCTACTGCAAAGTCAGGTTACCCTATACCCATCAACAAGAGGCCTAGATTACCTATCCCTAATAGCCAAAAGCATATTATAAACTACATTTCCACAGCTATTATACATTTTTTCGTTCACAAAACAAACACTTTACACACATATATTAATATTATATTTTCACAAATATTAATTAATTGTCATATATATATTTTTAATTAAAAAAATATATTTACAAATAAATTTATCAAAATATACTATATATCACAATTAATTATAACAACATTTCCCACCCAAATTAATACAAAAAAATAGACTTGCGGTTTATGTAGCTGTAGAAGATGTATTCCAACAAGTAATAATCCTTACATCTGTCTGTTAATCCATGTTAATGTTTAAAAAAGCCCCAAAAAAAATGCAAAAATCCAACAGGTCCAATATAAATCCATCCTGGCCAAATCCAAGTAACGGAAACCCTCAAAAACCCGAAAAAGATATAAAAATATAAAAATCGCTCCAGGAAATCCCGAAAAATAAAAGAAAGTGTGATAATATTAGTTTAACAAACTAATACACACTTCTTTTTTTTTTTTTAAACGCGCCTGTCTCTCCAACGTAAAGTCGATTAAAAGTAACCTGCAAAAAATGTTGAAAGCATACCCACCCACACAAATACACCCAAATACATTAATTAAATACAATAACATTAATTTATATTAACAAAACAACACATATTTAGTCATATTAGCGTCTGTCTACACTAGGCCTCAAACACTAACTCACGACATCTCACTAAAATATAACTAACACCTACAACACATCAAAAACGCGACTAGCTAACAATAAATACAATATATACATCCTAACTAGACTCAAACATAAGTATTAAGTTAGATAAAATAATTAAAATTCCCCTTACCTTCCTCAACGCGACGCAGCTTCCAACCGTGAGCTTCTCTGGTCCTGAATGACCCAAAATAACAGTACGCGGTTACAAAATAGTCCCTGTGAAATAAAAATGGCTCCTTAAATAAATGTAAAAAAAAGGAATAAAGTTAAAAAAATGCATTATAGTAAAATGTAAATGTTACATATATTTTTCTTATGTTGTACAATTTTTTCTCTAAATTTAAAAATTAGTATATATTTTATTATACTTTGTAAAGTTATAATAATAATTAATATAAAAATATATTTATTATTATTATAATTATATATGTATTTTTTTAAATTATATTAGTAAAAATACATATTAATTAAATACAAATGTAAAACGAAACTTACCTGTTTAAAAAAAATTATTTCATGCAATACAACAATGTAATAATTAATATTAATATTTTATATACTAATAATATTAATTAAAATTTTATTTACATGTAATAAAGTGATGATTTTTTGAAAATGTTAAAGAATATTCACTACAGCATTATAATATTACAATATTAAATAATAATTAAATATACAATGCTTTATGTTATGTATATATATGCCAAAAATGTTTATATTATTTGTATAAATATATTATAATGTTCCAACAACTCTTGTAAAATAATAAAAAAATATGGTTTGTATATCAAAATATGAATACTTCTGTTATAAAATATGATTATGTCATAAAATGTTCTTTTCCTTAAAAATTCCATTAACTAATAAATGTATGTAAAATAATTTATGTTCCTTAAATAAAAATGTACATATTTTCTGTGTTTTTATTAATTTGTATTCCATACTATAAATAAAAAATATTTTTTTGGTCTTTCTACCTACTTATCCAAAAATAAATGTTGTTTGAAAATAAAAAATGTCTAATTTTTTTTTATATGTATATATTATAGAATATTTTACTTAAATATATTAATTTGATAAATGTACCATTTTAATTTACTATAAATAAGCATAATGGTTTTTTTACTAGTAAATTATAAACTATACATCAATTACACAATAAAAATACATTATCACTGCACATAATAAAACACTCTTATATTTCTTCACATATAAAAACACATAGGGGCCGATTCCGATTCAGGCCGGAAATCTCTCCGACCGAGCCGGACCCGGAGAGATTTCCAACCGAATCGGACCCTAGCAGTCGGACCGAACGAGTACGATGCGTTCGCATGCTATCGGACTCGATTCGGTCGGACTCCCATTGAAGTCAATGGGAGCCGGTCGTACAACGCGTACGCGGGCTCCCATTGACTCAATGGGTGCGAGGCAAACAAGGGCGCCCCCTACAGCGGGTATGCGTCGAAGCGGGTCGCGCCGTACATGCACAGGTAGGGGGGACCCATGGGTCCCCCCTGTGTGCGACTCGCGCGGCTAGGCGTACAGGGGGGTCCAACACGGACCCCCAAAGTGCGGCTCCGACTGCTCTTTCGAGCCGGACGGCGCGAGTCAGTCGGACTGCTCGCGGCGCGCATCGTACTTACCCGGCCGGGGAACGTCTCCATTGCGCGGTGCGAGTCGTGTCCGTGCGAGTCGGTCGGAGCGGTTGGGTCCCGCGAACGAGTTGGTCGGCGATTTCGCGTACGCTCGCATCGTACTCGCTCGCCCGGACGCACGTCCGACTCGGTCGGGAAACAGGGCTCCGAATCGGATCCGGTAATGCCGAGTCCGATTCGGAGCCCTACCGGCCGAGATCGGAATCGGCCCCATACTGTCATTTTCCTACAACTCTTTATATAAAATTAATAAATACACAGCAAATAACATATATGTAATATAAAAATTTTAGATAAATTATAAATAAATTAAAAATATATTTGTACATAAACATATATCACTCACTATTCCCAATACAATTAAACAATAATCAGGGAAGGTGCTAAACATTAACAATATATAATTTACTCTTCCCACTGCAGTTAGGATTAAATCACAGAAGGTGCTGAACATTAACCATATATAATTTACTATTCCCACTACAGTATGTATTAAATAAGGAAAGCTGCTGGACATTAAACAAATATAAATTACTATTCCCACTCCAGTCAGTATTAAGTCAAACAAGGTGCTGGACACTAAAGATATATAAATTACTATTACCACTCCAGTCAGTATTAAGTGAGGGAAAGTGCTAGACACTAAACATATCTAAATTACTATTCCCACTTCAGTCACTATTAAGTCAGAGAAGGTGCTGGACATTCAGGGGTTGATTCCGATTCGGGCCGGAAAAAATACCGACCGACTCGGTACGGTAATTTAGTCCGACCGACTCGGACCGGCGCCGTACGACCCGGGTAGTACGATGAAATGCATGTGAAATCCGACCGACTCGGACGGAATACAAAACGACCGACCGAGCCGGACGGAAACAAGCCATCCGGCCGGGAAAGCACGCGAAACGAACCGACTGACACGCACTCGGATTGAACCCGAACGAAACGTACCCGCGAACTCCGACCCGCGTAGTACGATGCTGTGCGTGCAAAACACGACCGACTCTCCCGGAGCACAAGCCGTACGACCGACACGCATACAAAACCCAGCCAAAGCAACCCAATACTACGCGACCGACTCGTACGCCGCATATGAAATCTAGCTGACACACAGCGGGAACGAGTCGGACAAGATCGCACCAGACAACTGCAGCGTCCTACTCGGACACAAGAACGACTCCTACATGCACCAAAAACACCAAGGAAAAATTAGAAAAAAAGGGCCAAACAAGCAACCACAAAGCCTATAAATACAGGGAGGAAAAAAAAATGGAACAAGGACACACCTCCAACTCCCCCTACATAAAGGCCACAAATCCCTACCATGATCCTTTGCAAATTCCACTGACCTGCCAGCACACAACACCATCACACAGCAACCACAGACACACTCACAGCTCATACATCACACAAGCCACACACCATTACCACACCTACAAATAGCACCCTCACACACACCCAGCTAAACCTACACTCACACCCCCCACTTGCACACACACACACACATCAATCACCACCACCCATCACCATGCCCCCAAAGAAGAACCATAAGTTCCTAGATTGTGAATTGGAAGTCCTGGAAGATGATTTCCTCAGGGTAGAGCCACAGTTGTTTGGTACATTGGTACAACAGACCCCCATGTCGCAGAAAACCAAGATGTGGGCGAGGATTGTCGACAGGGTGAACGCACAATCACCATGTTTGCGCACAAAGGAAGACATCCAGAACAGGTGGTATGATGTGCCCAGGAGGGTCCGGGACCTACTCAAAAAGGACTACCTCCTCAGCCAGCACACCGGCAGTGGCCCTCCTGCAAAACCAGTATACCTCAGGCCCTGGGAGGAGAAGGTGCGGGCCATCCTACCACCAGTGAGCGTATACGGACTAACAGACATCCCAGAGCCTGGTGAGTACACAACTAATATACACAATATGGTGTGACAACACACACACACATCACAGTCAAGGGGATAGGCAAACCATGCACACTTAGCAAATACACAGCAACCAAAAGATATTCATCCCAAGATGTGAATGCTAGTCAGACAAACACAATACCTGCCATCTCATAGTGATATGTAACTGTGTCATGACATCTACAAACCTAACAACAAATACAGCAAGGCAGTGGCACAAATAGAACCAACAAACACTCCCAGATATTTACCCACCACTAGAACACCACCTCACAGGGAAGCTCACTGAAAGGAAGGAATTCTGTGTATGCTGGTCAAGTCAGTGTAGCCAATAGCATGATGGGAGTGGTAGTCACAGATATTGGTCACACCCACAATTGGCCCATCAACACCACTCTGAACCATGCTCACATCACAGGGAATGGAAAACAACTGACAAGATGGCTGACACTGGCTACTGCTGTGGGGAGCACAAGGCCCTGCTGGGAACTGGGCACCAACAAACAACAGGACCACACTGTCAGCCATCTTGCCATTGCTGTCACACTCACACACACTGAAGTCCACTCAAAAGGAAGGCAGTATGGGCATGCTGGGAAGGGGGGTGGAGGCAATAGCATGATGGGAGTTGTAGGCACAGATATTGCTCACCCTCACAATTGGCCCATCAACACCACTCTGAACCATGCTCACATCACAGGGAGTGGAAAAGGACTCACAAGATGGCTGACACTGGGTACTGCTGGGGGGAGCACAAGGCCCTGCTGGGAACTGTGCAACAACCAACAGCAGGACACCACTGACTGACATCCTGAAAGACAACTTGCACTCCCTGCAATGGAAGCACGTTCCATGGTGGGATATCTGGCTGGGTGGGAAGGAGGACTCACAGCACTGACCATAGTTACAAGCACCTCCCCTCACACACCCCTCAACACTAACTCCACATAACCCACCTGGGAGAATGCAATGCCTCACATCCTAACTGAAGATCCCACAAAGAACCACCTCCCTGGGTTATGCTGTGTGAAGCACAGGGACACTCTTGGGACTTGTAGCCAAACAACTGCCAGGACAACACTCCCAGCCATCCTGTCAGCACAGGCACCCCACCCCACAGGGAAGCAGAGTCATAAGGAAGGAAGTATGGGCATGCTGGGAAGGGGGTGGAGGCAATAGCATGATGGGAGTTGTAGGCACAGATATTGCTCACCCTCACAATTGGCCCATCAACACCACTCTGAACCATGCTCACATCACAGGGAGTGGAAAAGGACTCACAAGATGGCTGACACTGGGTACTGCTGGGGGAGCACAAGGCCCTGCTGGGAACTGTGCAACAACCAACAGCAGGACACCACTGACTGACATCCTGAAAGACAACTTGCACTCCCTGCAATGGAAGCACGTTCCATGGTGGGATATCTGGCTGGGTGGGAAGGAGGACTCACAGCACTGACCATAGTTACAAGCACCTCCCCTCACACACCCCCTCAACACTAACTCCACATAACCCACCTGGGAGAATGCAATGCCTCACATCCTAACTGAAGATCCCACAAAGAACCACCACCCTGGGTTATGCTGTGTGAAGCACAGGGACACTCTTGGGACTTGTAGCCAAACAACTGCCAGGACAACACTCCCAGCTATCCTGTCAGCACAGGCACCCCACCCCACAGGGAAGCAGAGTCATAAGGAAGGAAGGATGGGCATGCTGGGAAGGGGGTGGAGGCAATAGCATGATGGGAGTTGTAGGCACAGATATTGCTCACCCTCACAATTGCCCCATCAACACCACTCTGAACCATGCTCACATCACAGGGAGTGGAAAAGGACTCACAAGATGGCTGACACTGGGTACTGCTGGGGGGAGCACAAGGCCCTGCTGGGAACTGTGCAACAACCAACAGCAGGACACCACTGACTGACATCCTGAAAGACAACTTGCACTCCCTGCAATGGAAGCACGCTTCATGGTGAGATAACTGGGCTGGGGGGAGAAGGAGGCCTGGATGGCAACCAAATCCCACCAATGCTGGTCTTGCACACACTTCAACATTCACATTGACATGCCACAGGTTGGCAGGACAATGTGCTACACCAATATCACTCTCTGACTGTCACAATTTAGGAGAATGCAATGTCCTGGCCCACATCCAGAGGTACAGTCACAACTGTCAGGTGTTTGAACAATTGATGCCAGTAGAAACATAACATACAATCTGTGTCTCTCCCCAAAACAGGTGATGATGGGGACACAGCAGCAGACGAGGAGGAGTCCCTGTCCCAGGCTCCGGGGAACACTGAGCTCACTGGTGTGGATCAGCCTCTGCACTCCTCGGATGGCGAAGAACCAGCTGGACCCTCCGGTGTGAGTCATCATGCAGCACTGGCAGGACCAACATCTGCACCCCCTGCACCCACCCCTCCAACAACTGCCAACACACAGGCCACCCCTGCCAACACGGACAGACCAAGGACCACAGATGACAACAGCGCAGGGACCCAGGCCCAAACTGGAGCTGGTGACAACGAGCCCAGGAACAACACCCAAGTGGGCCCACGGTCACCTGTGCGTGCCACCGCAGGTCCTGCACGTGTCGCCAGGGGTGGTGGGAGGGGTGGTAGACATAGGTCGCTGTTTGCAGAGGGGTCTGGACTGCATGATGACCCACAACTGGCACGCATTGCTGATGCGTACCAGAATAGCACCGGAGAGGTCAGACAGGTAGTGGGGATCCTCAAGGACATACAACAGCAGCAGGCTGCCCATCATGCCAGCTTGGACTCCCACATGTCCTGTGTCGAGACACACATGTCACGTGTCGAGACACACATGTCTGGCATGGAGTCCAAGTGGGACACATTGGAACAACTGACAGCGGTGCATAGGGACATACTGACATGCCTCTGCCAGATCAGCACCAACATGGCCTCACCTCCCTGTGTGCCCACAACATCTGCTGCTGAAACAACTGCAAATGCCACAGGGAGGGAGAAGGACTCTGGCAGAGAGTCCCCTGCACCGCCGCAGCCTGCACCTGAGGGTCCCCCCCCAAGAAGAGGGGCCGTCCGAGGAGGCCAAACTGAGAGGCCGATGGCCATCTACATCCCCCAGGAAGCCAACACCTGTTCTGGAACTTTTCCTCTGTGTGCAAACTGCACGCCCTGTCGAAGCCAACCCAACTCTCCCACATGACATGGGGAGCTCTAGTTGTCCAAATGTATCAGATGACTGTGGACTTTACTCTGGACATTTCAGCTACCAAGACTTCCAATTCACATGGGAAGTTTGGATTCCAATTTCTATGTACAGCACCCACCATCCTGTGGACCATCCTCACACCTGTATGTAAATAAACTCACCAATACACCATATCTGCCTCTGTTGTGATTCCAACGTGGTTTTTGTCATGTAGATGGTGATCTGCTAAATGACACTGTGCATGCTAACTGCTACAGCAAGTCCAATACCGTCATGTCAGTCATGGCGACGTGACACATATGAGGGAGACACACCACTAGGGCCACACAACACACACACCAGGGCCATCAGACTCATCACCTATACTGATGTTGCAACGAAATACAGTGGAATGCACAGACACGCCACCTATTCACAGTCACTGTCAACTAGACTACAGGTGCAGTAAGCAAATGTCAGTCAGATGTGTGACTACAGACAACGCACATCCCAAAGTGAAGCACAGGTTTATTACACATTTGCAACATGTTGTTTCCACTACAAATGCAAGCTAATCCAACCTGGCTGTGGCCACAAAGTCAAAAAGTGCAGAAGATAGAAAGTCCAGGGGTGTGTGGCACATCACCTGTAGGGAAACGACTGCTTCCACCTTGGAAGTTGAATCATGGATTCGGGGGATCCAAGTTGATCAGACAACTCCGGCAGCACCCTGTGAAGGACAGACATGACACACAGTCAAAACCACTGAAGAACAGCACAGAACGGCAATACTCATGTCTAATACATGTCACGAGATAACTACACAAAACCAAGTTAGCATGTCAACACTGTTGGGCAGTACAGACCACCTGCAAGGACACATCACTGCACGCATCCAGTCAAGTAGCACATGGGCACACTCAAACAGCACCAGAGCACCACACACACATATCATGCAAACTCAAATCATTGACATTACAACCCTCTGGAGACTCACATTCAGCTGAAGAAGTTGGTGATGAGCTGTGTGCGGACATCACCATCATCATCATCATCATCTTCACTGGCATCGTGACCCAGGCCAGGATCTTCCACAGGTGGGGGACGTTGGTCATCGTCATTCAGGATGAGGCAACTCCTTCCACACTGCCAGGTTGTGTAGCATGCAGCAGACGATGACAATCTTGCACACCTTTGCTGGGGCATATGGGAGGGCCAATCCTGTCTTGTCCAGGCAGCGGAAGCGGCTCTTCAGGAGACCAAAGGTCCGCTCAATCACCCTCCTCGTCCGACCATGTGCCTCATTGTAGCGCATCTGGGCTGGTGTCACAGGGTTCCTGAGGGGTGTCAGCAACCACGGCATGTTGGGGTATCCCGAGTCACCTACAGACAGACAATTGCACATTAGCCGATTTGAAAATGTGTGCGGAAAACAACATAGCAGAACACACACAATGGTACAAAGTCAGTACACACCAACAAGCCAGGCACGCTGGTTCGGCATCTGTGACATCATCCTCGGGATGCGACTACTCCTCATCACGTAGGCATTGTGTGCCGAACCGGGGAAACGGGCACACACATGTGTGATGGTCATATCTGCAAGACATACCACCAGAGCATTGATCGAATGGTAATGTTTACGGTTCCGGTATGCCTGCTCATGTGCCTGTGGTGGTATCAAAGCCACATGTGTCCCATCAATGGAGCCAATTACATGTGGCATCCTCCCCAGGGCATAGAAGTCACTCTTGACGTCAGTGAGTCGTTGACGTGTTGGGAAATAGATGTACTGGTTCAGGTATCTCAACATTGCCCCCAAAACATCACGTAGCACACGGCTGAACATAGTCTGTGACATCCCACCAGTAGTTGCCACAGTGTGTTGAAAGGTACCGGTGGCAAAGAAGTGTAGGGCTGCCATCACCTTCACCTTGGGGGTCAGCGCTGTAGGATACGGCCGGCCAGGCTGCAAATGTGGGTCCAACCGCACTGCCAAATCCTCAATCAGCTGCCTGGTGAAGCGGTACCGTCGGATGCTGTCACGTTCCACTATCGTTGCCAGGTCTGGGAATGGTCGATGGACAGCAGGAGCCCTGCAGTGCATAGGTGAAGAAAGCAAGATTGTCAGTCACCCCACCTATGTGCCGTTCACCATACTCAATTTCACATGATACATCATTAACAAACACAAGTACTTGATGTGTGTGTCGTTCCGTTTGGACATATATGGCACCTACATGGACATCATCTAACATCTCTGTTCAACAAGTGTTGACAACAGGTTCCAGGGTGTGCTATGGGAAACCATTAGGCTGTGTCACAGTACCCATTAACTGCTCTCACGTTCCACACACATACCACAGTGACATGTCTGGACAGATGCTCCACAGGCATCACAGCTCATTGACAGGTAGATTCCCAGGGACCCTGTCTTGCCACATGGACACTGGCATGACATGGCGTATCATGTACACGTCAGAAAAACAAACATGACACCCACAGGTAGTGGCCCCTGTAGCCTCTGCAGGACAGACATGGACGTCTGTTACACACACACACACACAACATCAAAGTTCATGCACAAACCACCTGGATGTGGAGACTGTCTCCCATTGTGCACATGGAGTCAGAGACATGTGATACACAACATGCACACAGACTGTGGAGGGACATCACTATTGTTGGAATGGGCCACCCTGTGACGTACATGCCTTCCCACATGTGAGCCAGGGGGTATGTGACATGTCATACACATACACAACCTGGAAATGTGACCATGACACATGCTCAGAAATGAAAAGTTGCACACCACAGTGGTCAGGTGCACAACACACAAAGGACCCTGTCCCCATGAACACGTGCACAGCCTGGTTGTGTCTGCCCCCAAGTGCCACCCCAAAAACCACATGTTCACCCCCATACACAGATAAGGTTATGCTGCCACACATGCCTTATATACAGTGTGGACTGGGTGTGGTGTTGTAGGTGTGCCCCTGAGTCCCTGGAAAGTAAATGTGGCTGGCATAGGTTCACCAGTGACCAGCATGGTGACATATGCGTGTGACCTGTCCAGGGACGCGTTGTAGAGCAATGGGCCGATCGGTGTGCCTGCACGGCCCATTGCATTGTATGTGAGCGGGTATGCGTTGTATCCCGGGTACGCGTTGAACAGCAATGGGCCGATCGGTGTGCCCGGCCGGCCCATTGCATTGTATGTGAGCGGGTACGCGTTGTATCCCGGGTACGCGTTGTACAGCAATGGACCGATCGGTGTGCCCGGCCGGCCCATTGCATTGTATGTGAGCGGGTACGCGTTGTATCCCGGGTACGCGTTGTACAGCAATGGACCGATCGGTGTGCCCGGCCGGCCCATTGCATTGTATGTGAGCGGGTACGCGTTGTATCCCGGGTACGCGTTGAACAGCAATGGACCGATCGGTGTGCCCGGCCGGCCCATTGCATTGTATGTGAGCGGTACGCGTTGTATCCCGGGTACGCGTTGTACAGCAATGGACCGATCGGTGTGCCCGGCCGGCCCATTGCATTGTATGCGAGCGGGTACGCGTTGTATCCCGGGTACGCGTTGAACAGCAATGGACCGATCGGTGTGCCCGGCCGGCCCATTGCATTGTATGTGAGCGGATACGCGTTGTATCCCGGGTACGCGTTGTACAGCAATGGAACGATCGGTGTGCCCGGCCGGCCCATTGCATTGTATGTGAGCGGGTACGCGTTGTATCCCGGGTACGCGTTGTACAGCAATGGACCGATCGGTGTGCCCGGCCGGCCCATTGCATTGTATGTGAGCGGGTACGCGTTGTATCCCAGGTGCAGCGTTGAACAGCAATGGACCGATCGGTGTGCCCGGCCGGCCCATTGCATTGTATGTGAGCGGGTACGCGTTGTATCCCGAGTGCGCGTTGTACAGCAATGGACCGATCGGTGTGCCCGGCCGGCCCATTGCATTGTATGTGAGCGGGTGCGCGTTGTATCCCGAGTACGCGTTGTACAGCAATGGACCGATCGGTGTGCCCGGCCGGCCCATTGCATTGTATGTGAGCGCGGTACGCGTTGTATCCCGGGTACGCGTTGAACAGCAATGGACCGATCGGTGTGCCCGGCCGGCCCATTGCATTGTATGTGAGCGGGTACGCGTTGTATCCCGGGTACGTGTTGTACAGCAATGGACCGATCGGTGTGCCCGGCCGGCCCATTGCATGTGAGCGGTGCAGCGTTGTATCCCGGTACGCGTTGAACAGCAATGGACCGATCGGTGTGCCCGGCCGGCCCATTGCATTTTTGTGAGCGGGTACGCGTTGTATCCCGGGTACGCGTTGTACAGCAATGGACCGATCGGTGTGCCCGGCCGGCCCATTGCATTGTATGTGAGCGGGTACGCGTTGTATCCCGGGTACGCGTTGAACAGCAATGGACCGATCGGTGTGCCCGGCCGGCCCATTGCATTGTATGTGAGCGGGTACGCGTCGTATCCCGGGTACGCGTTGTACATCAATGGACCGATCGGTGTGCACACATTGGCTGGGGCCTGGCATGGCAACGGACACGTTTTCGAAACTCCAACGAGTCTGATGCAGTGAATTCAGTTGGCCAGCCACAACAATGTTGCAAAATCATGGGTGTCATAAAGTTGAAGATTTGAAGGATGCTGTGGGCGTGTATTAGTGCTGCTATTCCATGGATTGGTCAGATTCAGAAGATGCAAACGACTTGGACCTATTACTTTGGACACATGGGACAGTATCTGCCTCTGCAGCACACATATAATGCTGGCTGTTCCCCTGAGAGCTCACTTGCCTGCACTACATGCTCCAGGACGACATCTGCCACCAACACTGCTGCTGTTTATGCATCCTCTGGCTCCTGCAATGGCACGTACTGTGGAGAGAGCCCCAGCCTTCAGCCTTGAGGAGATCCAGGCCCTGCTGGACAGCCTCCTTCCACAATACAGCAAGCTGTATGGGAAACCAGGGGAGCAGGTGAGTGTGCTGTCCACTGCCTCACTAATTGTGCATGTTGTCTGACTAGCAGGACTTTCAGTATGCACACCACTGGCTAGCATGCCCACTGAGTAGTTGTCACACCCCAAAGTGTGTAGTTACATGCACTGAACTGGTACAGTGCAGTAACAGTGCATTCCAACTAGGTTTACTTCCCATGCAATGATATCATGTAGTGACTGCTGGCAAACTGTTCATAGCCATTGTTGCACTGCCTGTGTACATCATATGCCCCTGTGATTGAGACATGTACATCCAACTGTGTGATGCACGTATATGTTGCATGTGTAGTAATGGCCTTTTCACTTTGTCATCCTCACAGGTTGATGCCCACCAGAAGCAGGAAATCTGGCTGACCATCGCCCGGAAAGTAAGATCCGTGGGGTCTACAGGCGCAGGATCCGCAACTGCCAGAAGAGGTGGCAGGACCTTCGTGGCTGGACCCGGAGGATCGCAAGGGTCCAGCTGAAGCTGTCGCCTCCTCGCAGGAGGGGCGGACACCGGACCCTGACCCCCACATGCTCCGGATCCTGGCGGTGGTCTTCCCTGACCTGGATGGGCAGCTGAAGGACAGACAGCAGCAAGGAGGGGGTGAGTCCATGACTGCACTGTGCACTTTGTCTGACATGCTATGTGCCCTCCTCTGGCCTGGTTAAACTTCCACAGTACATCAGTCATGTGGTCCAGGACCCATGTCCCTCATTTGTGACATGCCCACTTCTCCTCTGATACGCATATGTGTGGCCCTTATAGTCAGGAAATTGTGTCATTTGGGGACTGTGTCATTGCATTTAGCTTTGCTCAAGCTGGGGGACAGCATTTGTTCCCGTGACTATGTTGTGCGATTCATGGGTGGGTCAATTGCTTACACAATGCCTAAGTTCTGACATGTAATCTGGGTGTAACTTTGATATGTGGTCCGCTTGCTGCTCTGACTCACCACATGTCCCTGGGGAATTTGGCACACACCCATGCTGCTGGTAGGAACAATGTTTGGGCCTCAGGAGTATGTGTATCCAGTGTGTCACACATGCTTAGCCACCTGCCTACTGTCCAGGACTCATCCCTCTTACAGGTGGAGCTGGACAGTAATGCCTACTCCAGGGCATGCAATGCACTCTGTACTCCCACTCCCGTGTATCATCTGGCATGTTGTGATCAGTGTAATGTACCCACAGGTGTCTGCCTCTGTCTCATTGTGCTGTGTCTTCGTTGTCAGGACTACTGGTATGTTTATCGGTTAGGGCTCAGCATGCCATCTGAGATGTGACCATGATAGACGATACTTCTGTGACTTATAGGTGTCTGATCACTTGACTGTGCACACAGGTGTTTGCGACTGTGACTTTCAGGCAGCTGTATTGTCATTCACAGCACACTGTGAGGTGCTCATGTTCAGAGAGTTGTGTTTCATGTCCCCCATATGTCCAGTTGGTATGACGTGGACAAATAGTAGTACAGATGATGTGGTATTTGGGGGATGGACATGTGCACTTGTCAGTCACATAACTTGCATTCCCCATGCCCTCGGATTGTGACACAGTGCAGACTGTTGTTGGCTGGCTGCCATGGCCATGTGACTTGAGACAGTTATGTATGACTTTGCACGCATTCCTGTGTCATGGCATTCAACTTCCTGAGACTGATCCTGCAGGGGAGTGACATGTGCAACATGCACCCCATTGTGGCATTGACTATCCGGACATGGGTGCATCATGGTGTCTGGTGCTGGTATGCATCACATGCATTTCTATTTAGACTCTGGCCATCCCTTTATCCGGACACCTGCACTGACTCAGTGGCAAGAGATGTGATGTGTGCATGTTCACATACTTCACCGTGTTCCCTGCAATGTCCAACAACTGTGTAGGTGGTGCATGTGTCCACACTGGGGTCTTACCATCAGACAGGCACCAGACAGATGGGTGCAAGGGCAGGAGGGGTGTGAGTCCCATGGTTGACCATCAGACTGACAATTGGCTTCCCCGAATCTGTGTGAGGACTTTAGGCAATGTTCAACTAAGGATGCCAGGGCTTGCTCTGTAATGTGCTGTACTTACTGTGGTGTGAGCGGTCAGTGCAGGTGACTGATGTTTGTCTGTTTCCCTAATTGTTTGCAGATACATCCACGGCCACAGGAGGGGACAGCTCCACGGACCAGGAGGAGCAGCGGAGCCAGACTGGGTCAGCATCGGAGGAGTGGTCAGAGGGTCCCAGTGGCACGGAGGAGTCCTCAGCACCATCCACCTCAGCTGAGGACCACAGCAGCTCGGAGGATGACTCCCTTGTGGAGGCGGGTCTCAGCAGCCACCAAAGGGCAGCTAGTCTGTCTGGCCCCGCCACCACCACCACCACCACCGCCCTCCCATTGGCTCCCATTCCTGAGGTCCGTGGAGGCTCCCGTACTCGGGAGCGTGTCTCCTTCGTGCCAGGCACCGCAGCCCCTGCCCCTGTGTCCCCTGCTGCCCTGAGTGAGGAGTCTGTGTACCTCCTTCGGCAGCTCCATGTAGGGCAGACAGCAATGCTGAGTGTCCTCCATGCACACACCACTCTGTTAACACAGCTGGTGTCGTTCATGGAGGGCATCTCGACGGGTATGTCTGCCCTACAGAGGAGCAATAAGTCCATGGACTCCTCCCTGATGGCAGCAGTGTCCCTCCTCCAACAGTCCCTCACCCCTCCCACCTCTGCCCCATCCACACTTCCTGCCCCCCTACCTGTCCAAAGCACATGCACACCTGCACAGTCACCCAAACACACAGACACGAGCAGCACAGACACACCCAATAGAAAGGCAAGACGTGCACACAAGCATCCTCAGGGGACTGATACCACAGACACAGGGGACGGGGAACACACACACACACACAGGCAGCCACATTAACTCAGCAGTCCTCCAAATCCTCTCCCTCCAAGACCCCTTCCCTTGCCTCGCCTGCTACCACACCTACACAGCAGGTCTTCCTGTGTGACCTCGGCCTCTTCCCCTCCAATCCTGCTGATCCAGCATACCGGGGGAAGAGGAAGTCCACCCACACAGAGGGGAGTGCCCCTCGCCCCCGGACACCCTCCCCCAGGCGCAGGCAGAGTGAGCCCCCCACCCGCAAGTCCCCCCGGTCCCGGAAGAGCAAGTCCCCGCCACCGCCCTGCAAGTCAACCACCCAGTCTCTCACCTCCATCCCCCAGGCCACCACTCCACAGGTTCCACCGCCACACCCTGCCCCAGGTTCCCCCACACACCGATACCGCATCCCCAAACTTCTTAGGCCCTCCCCCCCTGCCACTTGCTCTTCCACCCCCACCCAGACGCTCTGCCTGTTAGTGCCACTGGTGTGGAGACCGTGTCCCCCCCCTCTGTCCTGCCCAGCTCTTCTGCCCTCCCTTCCACTACCTTGGAGTCATGCACTGCGGTGGAGTCCACAACCACCCCGTCTGACTCGGGCACTGCATTGTGGACCCAGTCCACTCCATCTGACCAGCCCACTGCAGTGGTTGCAGCACCAACACCATCTGACTTGAGCCCTGCGGTGGTGCCAGCCCCCCCTGAGTCAGACACCTCCACTGCAGTTGCCGGTGACACTCCTGCACCCACCTCCCCTTCACTGCCTCCTTCTGGCATCCCCTGATCCTGTCCCTGCGGTGCCTGGCCTGCCCCTCGTATGCCCCTCCAAGGGGGATGTCCCCTGTCCGTACCTGTGCAGGCAAGCAATTGTTGACAAGTTGTCACACATCACCCTGTTGGGACTGTATATTTGGACTGGCCATTGGCCTTAGTTTATTTTGGACTTTTGATTTGAGTTGCACACTTGCTGAATAAAGCCTCTTTTTGTTAACTTGTGGTTAATGTTTGGAGGTACATGATGTAGATGTGTAGAATCATGCATTTGCTGTTGTAATAGTGTTCAGATCAGGTAAATGAGGTTTTGCTGTGATGGGCTCCATGTGGTCCATGGGATATGTGTCCTAATCTAGTTTTGATCTATAGCATCCTTTGCTGCAGTCTGAGGGTGTAATGTTCAGCATTTGACACAGGGATGTACGTTTAGCATTTGTAGATTACCATCTTTGTCCTACAATGATGCACATCTGGTGGGCTTACCACTGTCCAATGTTCCTAGTACCCTGACTGTGTGCCCGTCTCCAATGGACATGCAGTTTAGCACATCAAATTTGGAGGACTCATCTGTGTACACAGTGCAAGTTGCTTGACACGTGTCTTGGGTGTATGCAGATGACTGACGTGACACTCCCGTGCCCAGGCTGATATGAGCAGAGCCTTCAGTGTGTTGTAGTTGTTGACTCACTGACCGAGTGTTCTGCTGACATGTTTGAGTCGTGCACAGACAAGGTTTGGCACAGCTGACCTTCCACAGGAGTGGAGTGCCCTCATGGCAGTGCGTGATTCCGTGATATAGGCTGTGCCCGTGTTGTGTGTTGTGTAGGCATGTCTGTGCGTGTACCCTTCTCCTTTTCCTACACAGGCTGTGTCCCTACGGATGTTCCTGTTTGTGATGCTTGCTGAGTTGTTCTGTGTTCATCCAGCATCTTGGACCTGGTTCCTCCGGGATGTTGGTGCATGGCAAACTAATGTTCATGAGGTTGTCATCCCTAGTTGTCTTTGTTGTCAGGGCTGGGGATGTGGGCAAACGCAGATGGGACACAGTCAGGATTCCTCTTGGCACTTGTTGGTTACACGAGTAATGTGATTTTCTGTTTGTGTATGCTTTCAGTGATTGTGACACGTTGTGTGTGTGACTGCTGCCACTCCTCAGGGTCAGAGCTGCAATGTTGGAAGTTGTCTATGTGTGTCCTTTGTGGGTCAGCTTGGCTTCTTCATTGGTGTGTGACTATGGCCAGGATCCCATTGTTTGGGGTGGATTTCACGTCATGCCCATGTACGGCATACTGTGCAGTGTGTCAGACATTCACAAGTATTGTTGACTGGCCATGTGTGATGGGTTTCTGCACCTTATTTCCCCCACCACCCCTGGGATTGTCATGGGTGCATGTGCAATGTCAGCAGTCCATGTGAGCTTCACTGCTGCACATTGGTGGAGTTCAAGGTGTGTGGCGTTGAGTGTGTGCAAATGTGAGTTGTTGCACGGCTGGGGCACTACCTCCATATTGTCCTTGGCTGGCAGGCCATGCTGAGTGCTTTGTGCTTGTATAGGTGTGATGGTAGTTTGTTGCTCAGGACACATGGCTGTGGTTCACAGTGTGGATGACATCTACCTTTCCCATCACAGTGTGATTGTCATGCAGGCTAGTGTCACCACAATGTGGGGTCCCTGGGGGGAGTGCTGTGGTGGTTCTGTCTCTTGCTGTGTTTGTTGCCGTTCCTACAAGCTTGTGTGACATGTGTAATTTGGGCTCCCTCTCATCTCACAATGCCTGTTTGCCCACATAGGGGAATCCAATCCCTGAGTTACTTTTGTATGTGACTGTGTTGACATCTGTGTATTAGTGAATCTGGCCTCCTCATGTGTTGTGTGTTTGCCTGGGGACACTGGCACACAACCCCCTCACCTGTTGTGTATGATATGCAGTGTGAGTCTGCCTGTTTGTGTTTGTGCATTTGCACCACTGCATTGGCATATCTTTAGTTTGCCATTGGCTGTATGTTGTTTGTTGGCTTTCCCTGCTGGCCCTGGGACTGCTAGGTCATCAGTCAGCACATTGATCATGGTTAGTATGTCCCATTGCTGCCATGGTATAGTATTTGTTCACATGACATCTACAGTCTCCACAGGATATCTACATTTGTGTGTCCATTGCTGCAGATATGTGGGTCTGCATTATGATGCTCACTTCTGTCATTGTGTTATTTGTGAATGTAGACAATGTGGGCCCCCATGGCTGATGTTTGTGTGCACATGGCTAGAACGATGTGTCATTGGCACTGCACTGCTTGCCTCACACAATCTATGTTGCTATGGGACACAAGCACTACAATGCCACTGTAGTGTTTGGTGTTGTGTGGCCAGGAATAATCCCTGCAGTTTTGGTTTAGCAGCTTTTACCAGGACTACACTTACCTTTTGGGCACTGTGGTGATGTGGCTTTGGGCCCCATTGCCACACTGTTCAAAATGTGCTTCAGCTATGGAGCACACACTTACCTTTTGGGCACTGTGGTGATGGGGCTTAGGGCCCCATTGCCACACTGTTCAAAATGTGCTTCAGCTATGGAGCACACACTTACCTTTTGGGCACTGTGGTGATGGGGCTTAGGGCCCCATTGCCACACTGTTCAAAATGTGCTTCAGCTATGGAGCACACACTTACCTTTGGGCACTGTGGTGATGGGGCTTTGGGCCACATTGCCACAGTGGTCATGGTCTGCTTGCATTGTGTAGGCCACACACACAATTATGTGTGACACATGTGTTAGGGGGTCACATTGTATGTTCAATGTCATGTTCAGTGTTGTATGCATTTGACACAGACCACACACGCTTGTCATGGTGTTGGGGGTGGGATGTAATTTACAGACAGTCCTTGTGTGGGAGTATGCTAGTTGTGTCATGCATTACCCGTCCTATGAGTAGGGGTGGTTGTAGTGACAGGCATCCAGCCCCCCATGAGTGGGGATGGTAGTAGTGACAGGCATCCAGCCCACCCTGAGTAGGGGTGGTGTTAGTGGTAGGCATCCATCCCCCTATGAGTGGGGATGGTAGTAGTGGTAGGCATCCAGCCCCCCATGAGTGGGGATGGTAGTAGTGGTAGGCATCCAGCCCCCCATGAGTGGGGATGGTAGTAGTGACAGGCATCCAGTCCCCCATGAGTGGGGATGGTAGTAGTGGCAGCCATCCAGCCCCCCATGAGTGGGGATGGTAGTAGTGGTAGGCATCCAGCCCACCCTGAGTGGGGGTGGTGTTAGTGGCAGGCATCCAGCCCCCCATGAGTGGGGATGGTAGTAGTGGTAGGCATCCAGCCCCCCAAGAGTGGGGATGGTAGTAGTGGTAGGCATCCAGCCCCCCATGAGTGGGGATGGTAGTAGTGGTAGGCATCCAGCCCACCCTGAGTGGGGGTGGTGTTAGTGGTAGGCATCCAGCCCCCCATGAGTGGGGATGGTAGTAGTGGTAGGCATCCAGCCACCCATGAGTGGGGATGGCAGTAGTGACAGGCATCCAGCCCCCCATGAGTGGGGATGGTAGTAGTGGTAGGCATCCAACCCACCCTGAGTGGGGATGGTAGTAGTGGTAGGCATCCAGCCCCCCATGAGTGGGGATGGTAGTAGTGACAGGCATCCAGCCCCCCATGAGTGGGGATGGTAGTAGTGGTAGGCATCCAGCCCCCCATGAGTGGGGATGGTAGTAATGACAGGCATCCAGCCCCCCATGAGTGGGGATGGTAGTAGTGGCAGCCATCCAGCCCCCCATGAGTGGGGGTGGTGGTGGTGGCTGGCATCTAGCCACCCATGAGTAGGGATAGTTGTAGGGTGGTGTTGGTGTTAGGCATCCATCCCCCTATGGGTGTGTATGACATTGGTGTTGGCCATCCCACCACTATGGTTCTGGTGTTGCTTGTGTACGTCATTTGTGCATCCCTATGTGTGTGTGACATATTTCGGGTACGTGTCGTTTGTTTGTGTTGTGGGTGTTTGACTTACAGTCTGTGCCGTACGCGTCCGTACCGGTCCCGGTAATAGATGTAGAGTATTGGTAGGACCTGCGCGATGGGATTCATGGTTGGTTCGTCTCGTTCGGGTTTCTCGTGTCTTCGACTCGTACTAGTCGCTGGCTTGTTCGTCTCGTCGCTGTGGATCGTCTTGTGGCGCGAATCGGAGCTTATGTGCAGCTCTCCCGGATGCTCAAACGTGCCGGACGTAGCGACGAGTTCGGCGCGTACGGGAGACGCATCGTACTAGTCCGGCCGGAAGGTGCTGTGTATTTGGTTCCGTGCGACTCGATTCAGCGTTTACGGATCCGGCTCGGGCGGGGAACAGGAGCTGGAATGGGTAAGTACGGCTCGGTCGGAATATGGGCTGTTATGCGCATCGTACTTGTTCGTTCGGTAGAGTGTTCGAGTCGGTCGGAAAACACGCGTTCGGCTCGTATTTTTTCCGGACGAATACTGTTAGGTGCGCTTCCGGCCGAGATCGGAATCGGCCCCTAAATATATAAAAATTACTATTCCCACTCCACTAACTATTAAGTCAGGGAAGGTGCTGGACACTAAACATATAAAAATTACTATTCCTACTCCAGTGAATATTAAGTCAGGGAAGGTGCTGCACATTAAACATATATAAATTACTAGTCCCACTTCAGTCAGTATTAAGTCAGGGAAGGTGCTGGGCATTAAACATATATAAATTACTATTCCCACTCCAGTCAATATTAAGTCAGTGAAGGTGCTGGACATTAAACATATATAAATCACTATTCCCACTCCAGTCAGTATTAAGTCAGGGAAGGTGCTGGACACTAAAGATATATAAATTACTATTCCCACTCCACTGAGTATTAAATAAGGGAATGTGCTGGACATTAAACATATATAAATTACTATTCCCACTTCAGTTAGTATTAAATCACAGAAGGTGCTGGATACTAAAGATATATAAATTACTATTCCCACTACAGTCAGTATTAAGTCATAGAAGGTGCTGGACACTAAACATATATAATTTACTATTCAAACTCCACCCAATATTAAGTGAAAGAAAGTGCTGGACACTAAACATAAAAATTAAAATTCCCACTCTAGTCACTATTAATTCAGGAAAGGTGCTGGACACTAAACATATATAAATTACTATTCCCACTCCAGTCAGTATTAAGTCAGAAAAGGTGCTGGACACTAAGGGGCCGATTCCGATGTCGGACGGACTCAGGTCCGTCCGACATCGGTCAGGAGCCGTAACCGACCGACCTGCTGTCGTCGGTTACGCCCTGTTAGTACGATGCGACCGAACCCTGTTCGGTCGCACTCGTATACTACACAATGGGAGCATGCATTCCGAGCGGAATGCATGCTTGCATTGTGGAAAGCAGGGGTGCAGTTCATCCCTGCACCCTGTGGCCGGCACCCCAAGATGCCTGCCACCGGGTGCAGGGATCAACAGAGGGGCACCATAGGTGCCCCCAGGCCGCCATTCGGCGGCCTCGCACCCATGGGGGCCCTACTGGGGGCCCCCAAAGACAGTTACCGACTGCCTTTTCATGCCGGAAAGACCGGCACGAAAAGGCAGTGAAATACTGCCATCGTACTCCCTCGGTCGTGAAGAGGCGGCCGGGGGAGTACTGTAGGATTACCGGACGGGCTCTCCGAGCCCGTCGTAAGCCATCCGGAAATCCGAGTCGGATTCCTTTCCAACCGAGCCCATCGGAATAGCTCGGTCGGAAAGGAATCCGGCCGGCACGTTCCAATTCGGTCGGAAGGGCTCCGACCATCGTTCGGTGCCCTTCGGCCGAAATCGGAATCGGCCCCTCAATATATATATTTTACTATTTGAACTACCTCACCATTTTCCCCTAATAACCCAACATCCCAGTACTAAAACAAACATATAATTGCCATTTTTAATTAACTTTATTTCTTAAAATTAATTTCAATTTTCTAAATTTTAATTTAATAAGTAATTATAATAATATTTAAAAAACACTCCCCACCCTTATCCCCTAATAACACATCACACTCCTAAAAAAAAATATAATTTCTTTTTTAAATTTCACTTTTTAATTTTTAAAAAATTGCAATTTTAAATTTTTTAATTAAATATGTCAATTCATATAATTATTTTTAAAACACTGCCCACCCTTCTCCCCTAATAACGCAATATCCCTCTCCGAAAACAAAAATTTAATTTCGAATTTTAAATTTAAATTTCTTATTTTAAATTATTTTCAAAATTCGAAATTTTAATTTAATATATAATTTTATACTAATATTTTTAAAACACTCCCCACCCTTATCCCCTAATAACCCAACATCCCGCTCCTAAAACAAAACATATTTTATATTTTTAATTTAAATTTCGTTTTTTTAAATAATTTCTAATTTAATTTTTTTTAATTTAATATGTAAATTTATACTAATATTTTTAAAATACTCTCCACCCTTATCCCCTAATAACCCAACATCCTGCTCCTAAAACAAAACATATATTTTATATTTTTAGTTTAAAAATCGTTTTTTAAATAATTTCTAATTTCAAAAAATTTAATTTAATATGTACATTTATACTAATATTTTTAAAATACTCCCCACCCTTATCCCCTAATAACCCAACATCCCGCTCCTAAAACATATCTTACAAAAATTATTTTTATACAATTTCAAAAAAATATTCATACGATTAAACTAATAATAAATTAATAACAATACAGAATATTTAAATATTTACAAAAAAATGATATTTTACACTTTCTATATATTTTTTTCGATATTTTTACAACACTGACAAATCGATATTATCTACTAACGATATTACTTATTCGATATTTTATACTTCGATATTTTTTAATGAAAAAAAAACGATATTTTTACTACGATATTCATGACTTTGATATTATTATACAATCGATATTAAAACTTCGATATAACTGCAATTCGATATTTATAATTTGATATTATGTCCATTTACCCTTTGACCCATCTTTGCAGACACGAGTTTTTGCAGTACGAACAGGTTCATGAACCTCCTTCGTCACTGCTTCCTCTTGAACGGTATAACAATTTACACAGAGAGCATGTGCACTTTAGCACTGATCAGCAGTGGTGAAGTGCCCAGAGTCCTATAGCCAACAAACACAGGTCAGGAAAAAAATAGGAGGAAGAAGCAAAAAGTTTGGGGATAACCCTGCAAAAAGGGCCATTTCCAACAAACATGCACTAAATAATCTCCCAAGAAGATCTCTGGGTGGGCGGACCCCGTACGAAATGCTCTTTGGCATTAAAATGTTCCGCCTGGGTTTGAGTGGTTATTATATGGACAGAGATATATTTTCTTCTTCTTCTTCTTCTTCGATTTCCACGGTGGAGGATCCCCCAAGCAGAATTTGCATTTTCTTTTCTTGATTTCGAAAAGTGTACTTGGTGCCTCCTTGGACTTACGTTTGGATAGGACTTACGATTATTTTTCTCTTTATGTGGATTGGCTTTGTGACTGTCTTTTTTCTTTTGATAAATGTCCATTATTTACCTGAACGCTCTGCTGTCCATTTGGTAGGTGGAGTTCTTGCCCCTCACACTTCATCGCATATAATGAAACGGGATGGAACTCACGTTAACATTTCTGTTTTTCCCGTTGTTGATGGCATTGTATAGGACAAGGTAGCTTACGAAATGTATGGTCCGACGAGACCATCAGGATGCCATACGTCTTTCGGGTTTCCCTGGGTGACATAATCACGCCCGGAATGCATTCTGATGACTGGGATGTTAATGCTGTTCATTCACTGTTTTCAGATCTTCAGTATTATACTGCTTTCAAAACTGAGGATTTGTATTTAGATTCTGCAAACTACGCTGATTTATTCTGTTATCAACACTATGGTCATCATTTTTTGCATAAATCAAACACTATTAGAAATCATGTTAATTATACCCAATGGGAGCATTGTCCGGCTCCATTTCCGGAAAGTTCCCAAACACAGAAAAATAAGTTTGTGTATTTTTCAGGCTACAATATGTCTGGTCCTACGTCTTACTTTTATAAATTGAATGCACCAGCCGGCACGAAGTTCATGCTGACTCAAACTAAGTTGATTTATTCTTCCAAATTCATAGCAGAATTGGCAATAAAAGGTTAAGATTTCTGGAGGGACCAGAGGGAATTAAAATCTATCTGGGGAACAAAAGATTGGAATGTGCTGGGTACTGAATCCTTGCTTAGGGCATGTGTGATACCGTCTCAGTTGATCTTTCTTAATCAATCTGTTCAACAGACTACATGTTATGGTTTGTCAACAGCCAAAAATTTAAATTCCCCCTCAATTCCCTCGTTGGCTGCTTATGAAACTTAGCAGCAATACACAAATTATACTCTTGAAAACTTAAATTCAGTGGTGCAGAATGGTTCCCTTAACACATCCACTATGGATACATTAGGCTGGTTGATTTGGCGCCTACATACGAACATACAACATTTCCCATCGCTTCACTGTATTTGGATTTTTCCACGATGCTTTGACTCTGCTTACCTCTGAGATTTGGTTTCGCTATTTGCTACAACCTGGCCAGGGGGAGGGTGTCACATGGTTGCATGGTTGCTTTAAGTTAGCATGAGCCCGGGAGCCATGATGCTGCTTTTGCACACGTTACTAGACGCTTTCTCTTATACAAGACTATTTACACTTTTCACATGAGAACTGTCTGCTGCGATTGTTCTCCGCTTATTCCTGGAGTTTAGTCTGAACATTGTAAGCAAGGTCAATCAACAATGCCCCTTGTTATTCTGTTCTGGTCAGGCCCTAGCATATAGACAAAACATACCCTGCAGCTGCTGTTTGCGGAACACTTGTATTTTGATATTACGGGACTGCATGTTTAACACAGAGACACTTGGAGAGGGACCTTTCCAGGGAGAAGAGCAATATGCACCTGTGATGTAGAAATACGATCTATGTCCTAAAGGTATAACCCTATACATTTGAACCTCAATTTAAAATTAAGGTCAGATTTTGAATAAGTGCAGAAGGGAGAGCTGGTCTATAATGAAAACAGGTGTGTGAGAATCAAGTGGTATAAAATTGTTACCCCCCCAGTTTCTGAAAGATTTTGTTACCAACAAATTCGACTCCATCATTACCTGCCTCACACTGGAAGCCGGCCCTAGCCTAACAATAAATAGCTATGAATCGATTAGTCAAGAGATTTTGCACATGCTCACCATCAAATCTTGCAAAAAGGATATACCATGGATTCAGCATGTTCTGCAGTTAAAAGACAACTTTTAGAGGCATTTAAACAGACCCCGCACGACATCATCCGGGTTCGACAAGCATGTTTAACTTATAAAACAGTCTTAAAGAACCTTAAAGACGAGATTAGAAAAGTGGCATGGAAGGATCTCAAGGCAGAGTCATTAAAAAGAGACACAAAGAGATTCTTGGATATAATAAATCATCCCTACCTGTCCAATAACTATCTCCAAAATCGAGAATTACATCCCAGCTAAAAGATAGTCAGCACATTTTGATTTTGCTGAGGTTTTTAACTCAGATAGCACTGAGATTAATCTAGTTGAAAAGACTGAAACCTGAAATGTAAACTCTATAGCGCTCTTTAGCTTTAGTAGTTCTATTGAAGTTGATGAAGTAGCCCGTTCAATTCAGATATCTTCTTCAGGGAAAGCGCCAGGCCCTGATTGTGTGTCAGTGGATATTTGTAAATCTGACAATACCCTTTGGTCTCTATTTATCACCAGTGTCCTGCATGCAGTAATTTAAGGTGCCTCAATAGCATCATGGATGGAAGCAGCCATAGTCCCCATTTTAAATATGGGAGTATAAATAGCCCTAATTGTTATCGACCGATCTCCCTCCTTGATTCAACCTTTAAGATTTGGGATGAGTTTGACTTACAAGACTGAAGGATTGGGCAAACAGAAACTCTGGTTTATGAGAGGTCCGATACGGCTTTCGGTTGGGTATCTGTACAGTTGAACAGTACCTAAATCTCTTCTTAATAGGACAGTATGTCAAAGCCAGGAGAGGTTCACTACAAATAGCTTTTATGGACTTCAATCAATCAATCAATAAATAATAACTTTATTTCGGCCAGTTTGACCATAAAAGCACACGTAAAATAGCTGGCAATTCATTTACTTTAAAATCAACTAAAAACGGGGTACATACAGTTTTGGAGTTTACATAAGACATACCCAGGTATGGCCTAGAACAGTATGGAATACAGTACAATCTATGATAGCAGCTAACTGAGCGAGTGTTCTATTCATGTAAATCGCTGTGACAGTCAAAGGTAGGAAGCAATAGTGGCCATTTTAAAGTGCATGAGCAGAATATACATACAGTTTACCAGACAAAATTTAAAAGATCAGAGCTTTATCTTCTCCAGTAAAACGTTCAATTCTCTAAAACATCAATCCAGTATACCAATAAATTCATGTTATAATTAAATTACAACATTAAAATAGTTCTAAAATAAACAGTTAATTCCTTTAATATGCCTTCGTTTGACAACTGAAGTACAGGAGTTTAATCATCATTTTCTAAAATTGGTTTTAAAAATACTCTATGAGTACACCACACAGAGAATAAAAAGCCTGCTACCGAATATACTATAGGGAGGCTAGTATCATGTTTCAATATCCTGAAAGCCTCAGAACAGCACCTGGTTCCTAGGTTTCTACATATCTGAACCAGCCACCGTTTTCTCACTTTAAGGTATCCGAGGAAGCAAAAGAACACATGGTAATCTGATTCTACGGAACAGTCACAGACCGGACACCCCAGAGTTTGCGAGCCCGCCCATTTATTTGTAAAGGAGCGGAGTGGCAATACCCCATGTCTAAACTGAAGGTAAAGCTTCCTAGCAGTTGCAGGCTTAATGTCGTTCAGCGCCGGCTCTAGGCTATACCGATCCTTGATTTCTAGAAAAACTGCAGTTAGCTTGCCTACTAAGGGATTGCTCTGAAGTTGAGCCAGTTTATACTCCCAATAACAGTCCTTTAACTCTTTCCTGGACACTATGGCACATGCCTCTTCTGGATTATCCCAAAGGTTACCCCGTCCCATATTCACTAAAGTATGTCGAATGTGAGAGAGCCAGGGTAAATTCCCCGCCCCCGGTAGGCTCGTCACCTCTCTTAGTTCATCCCTGTATTCTACAAGTTCTGGGGTAGCCCACAGACGTCGCCAGAGTAAAAGGGGTCTGAGGTTAACTTCTTCCGCAATGGCCCTTACCCCCAGATCTAATCGGAGCGGCGTAAGTGGGGAGCTCCGTGGGAGACCAAACAGTTGCCTAAGAAAGGAATTTTCTATCTGCGTAAGACTGTCAGAACGGCGGTGGCCCCACATTTCTGCGCCATACAATGCTGCTCCCCTGGCTTGAACCTTATATATTTCTATTGCTGGGCTCACAGGTTTGTGGCTGGATTTTCGAAAAACCTTCGTTAGGCCCCCTGCTGTTTGTGCTAGTTTCAGGCTCGATTTTTTGATTTGGGCCCCACAGTCCATTGTTTCTGTGATAGTTATGCCGAGATAATCAAAAGCGGATACTCTCTCTAGGGGTTTACCGTTTAAACATGGATTTAATCGGGTATTTTTGGCTGGGTTAAACACCATGAATTTCGTTTTTTGAAGGTTAATCTCAAGCCCTCTTTCTTTACAAAAGGCATCAAATCTATTAAGTACCCTCTGTATCCCCATGGGAGATTTTGATAATAATAGAGTATCATCGGCAAACATCATAGCTGGAATTTTGCGTGATGCCAGCTTGGGGACGTCAAGATCTTTCTCAATAAGTAAAAAATCAGCTAACCCGTTTATAAACAGGCTGAAAAGAGTCGGGGCAAGAACACATCCCTGGCGGACACCTCTACCTACAGGGATGGGGGCCGTAAGTTTTCCTTCCTTGCCAAATCTAATTTGGGCATAGTTTCCTTTGTGTAACCGCCTCATGACTTGGCACAGGTATACCGGGACCCCCAGCTCACGGAGAACTGCCCACAACTTATCTCTTGGGACCAGATCAAATGCAGATTTCAGGCCTACAAATATTAAGTAGAGGCTGCCACCCTCCAAACACACGATCTTCCAGTGTAATATTTGTAGCCTGGGGATCTGGTCCAATGTGGACATTTTTTCTCTAAACCCTGCCTGGATGGGACTAAGTATCTTATGCTCCTCCGTCCAGCTCCTCAACCGAAACAGCAGCACTCGCGCAAAGATTTTTTTGCTTATGTCTATGAGGCATATAGGCCTATAATTTGTGGGTAGCAGCGGGGAGCCCTTTTTAGGTCTCGCCTACGCAGCGCGCATGCGCTGCATAGGAAAAAGACCTGTAGAAATCGATCCGGTTTTGCAGGCAAAAACGTGCACGCGTTGCATTGCTTTGAATGGCAACGCGTGCACGTTTGGCGATTCCCTTGCGGGAGCGAGCGGCGCCATGTGTTAGCAATTATTGCGCTTGCTCCCGCAAGGGAAACGCTGCCTGCTCTCGGCCGCACTCCCCCTCCCCCACCCCCTACTTGCGCGAGGTGCGCGCGCTTGTTTTTGTTGCATTTTGTTTGCTCAGATAGGAACAATAGACCCTCGCAAAGCTGTCAACAGCCTCTCTTGGAGAACGCAAAAGCCTACCTATCAAGGGCCACGTCATCCCTTGACATATCACCCACAAGTTCGTCACAGGCCCCGCCCCCCCACGATAGCCACTCGGAGACCTCTTGAAAATGTATTGCATAAACCCCAACACACACTTACATGCCTTATATGAAACCCCCATATAATCCCAAATAGACCTCCGTTGCCCACAACGTTCCACGCAGGACCCACAGAAGTCCATCGCACTGCCTCAAGCAATGCTTCACATAGCACACCAAGGCCCTGACAGAGCTCCCAACAGGCATTCACATAGACTACTAACAGATTAAAAAGACGCAGCCTTTCACCCACTGGGCTGCCTCAGGGCACCTGCTTATATACCTTTTCGGGAGACCTTGAAAGTTATATGGAGAGATGGAATTGTTCATGACACTCTGCAAGACTGGACCCCTTGCTAAAGCTTTCCACAGTCGCCTAGCAACCCTGACACATTTGGTACCTCCTCCGCTCCCTCGGTGCTTTATACATTCTAGATGCTATACATCACATCTAATACAAAACAACGGGAGAGCTTCCCCTCTTCCTTAACTGTGTTCCGGCCTAGTTTGAACAGGACATGGGGTTGCCCTCGCTTGACCACTTATGAATGTGACATAAAGGCCAGAGCTGCCGACTTTGGAGCTGGGGAACCAGGTTCGAGTCTCTGCGTCGGCTCAACATCCTGTGATTCTGAGCAAATCACTAAACCTCCCCGTGCCTACCAAAAATGAAAGTGTCCTTGTGTAACATAACTGGTGCTCATGTAAAGCGCTCCAATACCTTCCTTCGAATTCGCGCTATACAAAACTGCACAAAAAAAAAAGGATAAGTTGACATGAGGCCTTCGAATAAGAGACTGCCATTCAGGGGAAATGAGTGGACAGGTGTTTATAAGAAGGAAATAGAAATCACCACCCCTTAATATCATATGTAGATAGTTGGAACATCAACTCTGTTGTAATTCTAGAAACTGACATTTGGGGTTGCATGGCAGAATATCGTATGCAGAGATAGCGCCTGACATAAGCATCACGTGCTGAATATGGTCGCATCCTATGGCTGACAGATATTCGGTTTAAAAAGCACTCTACACGACAAGCATTTGGAGCGTAACGCATTATATTTATTAACTGAAGCTATGTACAAATAAGTATGAAGTTTTGTTGAATATAGACGTTCATGTCAATCTATCCTTTCATAAAATTTCTTATCCTTCCATGACAAAGGACACCAATAAATATGAACCTGCAAGCCATCAACCTTGTGAACAGGATTTTGCTAACCTTTCAGAAGCTTTTTGACAGAGGGCTTTTCTGTTCAGCTCTAAGGAAATTACAATTGTCAAGTGAGATGAATTATCCAGTCTTCTCTCCATGGTTAACTGAAGGATAAATATCTATTGAGCCCCACAAACTCGTACCTCCACTGAACCAAAACTGTGGAGTACTCCTGTGGTCAGTTAGTGAACACCATATCTCTTATGTCATAGTTCTGTACTAGACCATTCACCTATACTACTGAATAAATATTTTATTGGCTTATACCGATCCATACCCATATCCCAACCATCATCCTAATGTTCATGGTTAGGTGTAACTCTGGCAGCAAACTTAACTTTGGTTCAGATGTACAGTGAATAGATCTGTAAAAAGTGGTTGCAAATTGTGCACCCACGTTGTGCGAATTGATTCCGATATTACAATCTGGCCTATCTATCATTAGGTCAGCTTGCAAAATCACCATTCGGAGTAGGTCATAATTCAAACTACCTCATTGCTATTCATAAGGTAAGTCTCAAATTGTGTTTCACTCTTATTTGATGCCCTCACTTTGAAGGGGCCTGCTGGGGTCAGGAAACCACCATGCCTGTGATTGCATTTAAATAAGCCTTAAAGTAGGCCTGGGCGTGCAATTCCGCTCGTGGAGTTTGCAGAGTTTTCCCCACTCCATGTTCTGCGTAGCGCACACGCAGAGAAGAGTTTTTTCCTAGCTCGCGCTCACCAACATTAAGTTGGCGAGCGCGAGTCAGCATAATCTTACTCCAGGCCACCTCCCGGTGAGATTTCGCAACGTGGGCGGTTGCGGATGGACGCTACCACTCACATTAAGAAACCTTCCGATGGCGTTGAGGAAGCTGCTGTTCGAGTAGAACATCTACTCAAGCAGCAGAAAGAAGCAGCGCTCTCTTACCGCTGGGCATGGTGCAGTTTGCGTTGATTTTCCAGCGCAGGACAAACACCCGGTGCTAAAAATCAGCACAAATGGCATGACCTAACACACCCCGCCGCTTGCGGAACTCCTTGCAGCGCGGAGGAGTTTTTTCATCACTTCGTGGAGTTCCGCATAGCGGAAATCCGCGATACCTGCCCAGGCCTAACTTAAAGTCCTGTTTCAGCCTTAATGCTTCAAGCCATTCCTGTGGCAGAGATTTACAAAAATGTATTCCCCAGATTGATTTTTTTTGGGGTAAATATATGAAACTAACTATTGCCCCATGTATCATGCCTCCTTTATCTCTTGGCAAGTAAGGATAACATACCTGCGCCTCTGATTTGCCCTTTTTGAGGTAGAGAAACCACAGAATCATGGAAAATTAAGAGGGCATCACCAGCGTGTAGTTATCAAGCTGCCACAAAGAAAGTTCAGCCTGCACAGTATGCTGTTGCCCCGTACTATAAGAAACAACAATGTCTCAACCCGTATTATTGAAAGAACAAATTATCGTGTATGTACAAGACATTACAAGCAAGGAAATTTGGAAGACTCATAATTTGATTTGAATGTGCACAAGGCATCATATATTTGACAAAATATCAGAAGCAGGACAGTTGTATTAGCACTGTAAGCAATAGTTGCGAAGGCAACCTGAAGACTTGTGCACATAAGTGCTCATGACACTCATAGTGTACGGCGCAAGTGACAAGTGGTGAGAAACAACGACGGCGCAATGTGCGAAGGTGAAAAATATACAAGAAAAACACTTATGGTTCATGAGCAATTATTTACATAGATTTTGGCATATAATGAGAACATTTGGTTGAACCATAGTAAAAAAGTGGCGCTGGAGTTATCGCTGGTAAGTCGACGGCGTTTCGATCCAGGGTACTTTGGATCATCATCAGGACCAGGTTGCCATTTTGAGGTGCTGGAGAAGGAGCTAAATGCCCCAGGGGAGGTGGGGAGAAGGTTGGCAGTTAATCCTGTAGAGGCGCAGTAATTAGGCAAAGCATCCTGTGGTGTCGCGTGATGGCGGGGATGGACACCAAAGAAGGTGTACGTCACTACAGGGGCTGGGAAGGGGTGACCTGAATCAGGATAACTTCAGTGATGGTGCAGCCGAGTATCTGCAGCCGTGGGGAGAGGGCCTATCCGAGAAAAAGGCTTGAAGAGAAGGCGTCTGGGTGCAGTGACAGGGTCGCAGCCCCGATCCACTGCATGCTGGCTGTTGATGCGGGAGGGGCCGCCAGATACGAGGATCCAGTAGGACGGTGGAGCAAGGCGGGGCCCGGCCAGTGGGCTACTGAGTGGTGCAGTCCTGTGCCGAAGTTTCGGTCATCAGGAGGCCGTAACAGTAGTGATCGGTAGGGGTGATTTGCCCCGTACCAGGCACACTGCGTTAACTTCACGGACAGTTTTTTATTGCTGAATTTGTAAAATTCATGGACCTTGCTAAATTGGAACTGGAAATACTAAATCAATAAGGTGCAACTTTTAATTGTTGAAACAATAGCAGCAACTAGTGGTATGGCTTTCAATGTCCATGATGAGTTTTACAAGTCAGAAATTATTTATTTTTCCCTTTTTTTTTTTACAGTTTTGATCAGATTTATACTATCATTCTTGCACTTTCGTTTTATTTAAACTTAAAAATGAATTTGCAATTTACTCATTTATTGCATGTTTCATTAAGGTTTTCTTGCAACGATTTTAATTAATTAGTCAATAAATATATACATATCAAGTCAGGACTTTCAAACAGTGTATTTTTATTTGCAACCCGTTTTTCTTAACCCCTTCGCTGCTAGGCCTTTTCCCCCTGTGCTAAGCCTTTTTTGGCTATTTGGGGTAGTTCGCGCTTAGGCCCCTGTAACTTTTTGACCACATAAGGTATCCGCGCCAAATTTGCGTCCTTTTCTTCCAACATCCTGGGGATTCTAAAGGTACCCAGGGTTTGTGGATTCCCCTGGAGGGGACCCAGAAATTAGTCAAAATACAGCAACATTTTGGGTTTTGGGGAAAAATGGGAAAAAAGTGCTGCAAATGAAAGCATCTGGGTTTTTCCCTGCAAATGATATCAAAAAAGGGTTTGTGGGGCTGAAATCACCATTTTCCAAGCTTTTAGGGAATGCCAGACTTTTGTCAGAAAACCAAAAAATTTTACACCGTTTTGGCATTTTTCTGGGACATAGCCTAATTTTGCTATTTTTTGTGCTTTCAACCTCCTTCCAGTTAATGGTAGAAATGGGTATAAAAGCAATAATGGATCCTGGAAAGCTATACATTTTAGTAAAGTAGACAAAATTCTGAATTTAGCAAGGGGTCATTTGTGTAGATTCTTCAAGGTTTCTTTATAGAAACTAACAGTTAGATATAGGAAAAATTTAAAATTAGTTGGAAAAAACAGCCTTTTGTGTCAACGTTTTCACCTGTAACTTCTTCTAATTATGACAGCTCTTTGAAAGCAATATACCGTTACATCCGCGGGACCTTACTGGTTGTGGGGATATATAGGACTTGTAGGTTCACCAAGAACCCGACGAACCCAGAGCCAATAACTGAGCAGCGACTTGCAATGGTTTTTTATTATGTACCGGGTATATAGCAATTATTTTGGGAAAATGTATACATGGAAAAATTGTTATGAAAGACACCTATGTATTTCTGAAATGGGAACAAAATGTAGATTTTAGAAACAGTAGATATTTGCACATTTCCGAAATTGGGAGTACCCATACTAGCATGAGAATTATAGGTCATTTTTCAAAATGACTTATTTTTTACACATTGTCTTTCATTTGGAAGGCAGAAATGCATCGAAAGTCAATAGGTAATAACAGTTGCTCTACAATTCTGTGTTACCCCAAGTCTCCCGATAAAAATGGTACCTCACTTGTGTGGGTAGGCCTTGTGCCCACAACAGGAAATGGCTCAAAATACAACGGGGACGTACCACATTTTCACAATGAAAAATTACCCTTTTTTTGCAAAGTGCCTAGCTGTAGTTTTGAACCCTAGCTCTGCGGGCACTTAGGGAAACCTAGCAAACCTATACATTTTTTAAAAGTAGACACCCAGGGGAATCCAGGATGGGGTGACTTGACTGGCTCTCACCAGGTTCTGTTACCCAGAATCCCTTGCAAACCTAAACAATTGGCAAAAAACACATTTTCCTCACTTTTCTGTGGTGGAAAGTTCTGGAATCTGCGTGGATCCACAAAATTCCACCCACCCCGCGTTCCCCAAGGTCTTCCAAAAACAATGGTACCTCACTTGTGTGGGTAGGCCTAGTGCCCGCGACAGGAAGCAGCGCAAAACGCAACGTGGACGCACCACATTTTCACAGTGAAAAATGACCCTTTTTTTGCAAAGTGCCTAGCTGTAGTTTTTGAACCCTAGCTCTGCCGGCACTCAGGAAACCTAGCAAACATATACATTTTTGAAAAGTAGACACCCAGGGAATCCAGGATGGGGTGACTTGACTGGTTCTCACTAGGTTCTGTTACCCAGAATCCCTTGCAAACCTAAAAAATTGGCAAAAAAAACACATTTTCCTCACTTTTCTGTGGTGGAAAGTTCTGGAATCTGCGTGGATCCACAAAATTCCACCCACCCCGCGTTCCCCAAGGTCTTCCGAAATCAATGGTACCTCACTTGTGTGGGTAGGCCTAGTGCCCGCGACAGGAAGCAGCGCAAAACACGTGGACGCACCACATTTTCACAGTGAAAAATGACCCTTTTTTGCAAAGTGCCTAGCTGTAGTTTTTAACCCTAGCTTCTGCCGGCACCTAGGGAAACCTACCAAACCCACACTTTTCTGAAAAGTAGACACCTCGGGATTCCAGGGAGGTATGGCTTGCGTGGATCCCCCAATGTTTCTTACCAGAATCCCTGCAAACCTGACATTTTGCTGAAAAAATCCTTTTTTCACACATTTTGTGTGGTAAAGTCGTGGCATCACGGGGCTGACACAAATTTCCTACCCAGCGTTCCCCAGGTCTCCCGATAAAAATGGTGCCTCACTCGGGTGGGAGGCCCAAGTACCACTGACAGGCAAGGGCCCACAACGTATTGAGGCGACCTCAAAGTGGCCCATCACAAAACGACCTGGTTTTGCAAGGGGGTCCCATGACGTTTTGGCCCGGGGCTCGGCGGCCACCTGAGAGACCTACCAAACCCACACATTTCTGAAAAGTAGACACCCGGGGATTCAGGGAGGTATGGCTTGCGTGGATCCTCCAACGTTTTCTTACCCAGAATCCCCTGCAAACCTGTTATTTTGTTGAAAAATCACTTTTTCACACATTATTGTGTGGTAAAGTCGTGGCATCACGGGGCTGACACAAATTTCCTACCACCCAGCGTTCCCCCAGGTCTCCCGATAAAAATGGTGCCTCACTCGGGTGGGAGGCCCAAGTACCAGCGACAGGCAAGGGCCCACAACGTATTGAGGCAACCTCAAAATGGCCCATCACAAAACGACCTGGTTTTGCAAGGGGGTCCCATGACGTTTTGGCCAGGGGCTCGGCGGCCACCTAGGAAACCTACCAAACCCACACATTTCTGAAAAGTAGACACCCGGGGATTCCAGGGAGGTATGGTTTGCGTGGATCCCCCAACGTTTTCTTACCCAGAATCCCCTGCAAACCTGTTATTTTGCTGAAAAAATAACTTTTTTCACACATTTTTGTGTGGTAAAGTTGTGGCATCACCGGGCTGACACAAATTTCCTACCACCCAGCGTTCCCCCAGGTCTCCCGATAAAAATGGTGCCTCACTCGGGTGGGAGGCCCAAGTACCCACGACAGGCAAGGGCCCACAACATTTTGTGATAGGCAATTTTGATGTCGCCTCAATACGTTGTGGGCCCTTGCCTGTTGCGGGTACTTGGACCTCCCACCCGAGTGAGGCACCATTTTTATCGGGAGACCTGGGGAACGCTGGGTGGTAGGAAATTTGTGTCAGCCCGGTGATGCACAACTTTACCACACAAAAATGTGTGAAAAAAGTGATTTTTTAAGCAAAATATCAGGTTTGCAGGGATTCTGGGTAAGAAACGTTGGGGGATCCACGCAAGCCATACCTCCCTGGAATCCCCAGGTGTCTACTTTTCAGAAATGTGTGGGTTTGGTAGGTTTCCCTAGGTGGCCACCGAGCCCCAGGCAAAACGTCAGGGACCCCCTTGGAAAACCAGATCGGTTTGTGATAGGCAATTTTGAGGTCGCCTCAATACGTTGTGGGCCCTTGCCTGTCGCGGGTACTTGGGCCTCCCACCCGAGTGAGGCACCATTTTTATCGGGAGACCTGGGGAACGCTGGGTGTAGGAAATTTGTGTCAGCCCTGTGATGCCACAACTTTACCACACAAAATGTGTGAAAAAGTGATTTTTTCAGCAAAATATCAGGTTTGCAGGGGATTCTGGGTAAGAAAACGTTGGGGGATCCACGCAAGCCATACCTCCCTGGAATCCCCGGGTGTCTACTTTTCAGAAATGTGTGGGTTTGGTAGGTTTCCTAGGTGGCCGCCGAGCCCCAGGCCAAAACGTCATGGGACCCCTTGCAAAACCAGGTCGCTTTGTGATAGGCAATTTTGAGGTCGCCTCAATACGTTGTGGGCCCTTGCCTGTCGCGGTTACTTGGGCCTCCCACCCGAGTGAGGCACCATTTTTATCGGGAGACCTGGGGGAACGCTGGGCAGTAGGAAATTTGTGTCAGCCCTGTGATGCCACAACTTTACCACACAAAAATGTGTGAAAAAGTGATTTTTTCAGCAAAATATCAGGTTTGCAGGGGATTCTGGGTAAGAAAACGTTGGGGGATCCACGCAAGCCATACCTCCCTGGAATCCCCGGGTGTCTACTTTTCAGAAATGTGTGGGTTTGGTAGGTTTCCCTAGGTGGCCGCCGAGCCCCAGGCCAAAACGTCATGGGACCCCCCCTTGGAAAACTAGATCGTTTTGTGATAGGCAATTTTGAGGTCGCCTCAATACGTTGTGGGCCCTTGCCTGTCGCGGGTACTTGGGCCTCCCACCCGAGTGAGGCACCATTTTTATCGGGAGACCTGGGGGAACGCTGGGTGGTAGGAAATTTGTGTCAGCCCTGTGATGCCACAACTTTACCACACAAAAATGTGTGAAAAAAGTGATTTTTTCAGCAAAATATCAGGTTTGCAGGGGATTCTGGGTAAGAAAACGTTGGGGGATCCACGCAAGCCATACCTCCCTGGAATCCCCCGGGTGTCTACTTTTCAGAAATGTGTGGGTTTGGTAGGTTTCCCTAGGTGGCCGCCGAGCCCCAGGCCAAAACGTCATGGGACCCCCCTTGCAAAACCAGGTTGTTTTGTGATAGGTAATTTTGATGTCTCCTAAATAGGTTTTGGGCCCTTGCCTGTCGCGGGCACTAGGCCTACCCACGCAAGTGAGGTACCATTTTTCTCGGAAGACTTTGGGAAACGCGGGGTGGGTGGAATTTTGTGGACCCACGCAGATTCCAGAACTTTCCACCACAGGAATGTGAGGAAAATGTGGTTTTTTGGACGAATTTTTAGGTTTGTAAGGGATTCTGGGTAACAGAACCTGGTGAGAGCCAGTCAAGTCACCCCATCCTGGATTCCCCTAGGTATCTAGTTTTCAAAAATGTACAGATTTGCTAGGTTTCCCTACGTGCCAGCTGCGCTAGGGCCCAAAATCCACAGGTAGGCACATTGCTAAAAAAAAGTCGGAGCCTAGTGGGCTTTTTGCCACCCTGCGGGGGAATCGGGGGAGGGGGTTTGTCCCGATATGCCCCCAAAGGGGCAGAAAGACTGTGGCTATTTTTTGTGGGGGTGGGGACATTGGTATGACCATTTTGGGCAGCCCCCACCCCCACGCATAAAAAAGCCTGCGTACTCGCTGGCGCCTAGTGGGCTTTCTGCCCCCAGGGGTCAGATCAGGGGCCACTGCCACCATCTTCCCTCCCGGGGGCAGGAAGACTGGAATTTCTCTGGGGGTGGGGTGGGGGTATTGTCATGCCCATTTTGGGCAGCCCCTACCCCTACACTAATAAAAGAAAAGAATCCATGGTTTCTAGTGTGCTTTCTGCGCCCCCCGGGGGGGCCAGATTGGGGGCTACAGCTCCATCTGCCTCCCGGGGGCAGAAAGACTGTCATTTTTGTGGGCGGGGTGGGGGCATTGGTGTGCCCGTTTCGGGCAGCCCACACCCTAAAAACAATTGCGCAAAAAAAAATCCCTGGTGGATAGTGGGCTTTCTGCCCCTTTGGGGGGGCAGATTAGGGGCTACTGCCCCCATCTGCCCCCCAGGGGGGGCAGAAAGGCTGTAATGGTGGTGGTGGGGGGGTGGGGGGCATTGGCATGCCCATTTTGGGCAGCCCCCACCCTAAAACAAATTGTGCAAAATAAAATCCCTGGCATTTAGTGGGTTTTCTGCCTCCCGGGGGCAGAAAGGCTGTAATGGTGGCGGGGGTGGGGGCATTGGCGTGCCCATTTCGGGCAAGCCCCCACCCTAAGAAAATGGTGCGAAAAAAATCCCTGGCGTCACGTGGGCTCTCTGCCCCCCCGGGGGGGGCAGATTGGGGGCTGCTGCCCCCATCTTCCCCCCAGGGGGGGGCAGAAAGGCTGTAATGGGGGCGTGGGGGCATTGGCGTGCCCGTTTCGGGCAGCCCCCACCCTAAAACAAATGGTGCAATAAAAAATCCCTGGCGTTTAGTGGGCTTTCTGCCCCCGGGGGCAGATTGGGGGCTGCTGCCCCCATATGCCCCCCGGGGGCAGAAAGGCTGTATTGGTGGCGGGTGGGTGGGGGCATTGGCGTGCCCGTTTGGGCAAGCCCCCACCCTAAAAAAACTTCAAAAACAAATCCCTGGTGTTTAGTGGGCTTTCTGCCCCCGAAGGGGCAGATTAGGGGCCAATGCCCCATCTGCCCCCAGGGGGGCAGAAAGACTGTAATGATTGCGGGGGTGGGGGCATGGGCATGCCCGCTTTGGGCAGCCCCCACCCTTATTTTTACTTCCTAAAAAAATCCCTGGTGTCTAGTGGGCTTTTTGCTCCCCGGGGGCAGATTAGGGCTACTGCCCCCATCTGTCCCCCAGGGGGCAAAAAGACTACATTTTGCAAAATTAAATTGGGGGGAGCAAAGGCCCTTGCCCAAGGGGCCGCTCCCCCCTCCCTGGTGTCTAGTGGGTGGATCCCTGCTTGGGGATCGCCCTCCTGTGGCGATCCCCAAGCAGGGATCCACTGGGGAGGGGTACCATTGGAAAGGGGAGATTCTCCCCTTTCCAACGATACCTCTCCCGTCTTTCTACGTGCTCAGGGGGCTGAGATAGCCCCCTGAGCACGTAGAGGAAACTGAAATGAGCCTCTTGGCTCATTTCAGTTTCAGTTTCACTGAAATGACATCAGCGCGACGTGCGCGCCGATCGTCATTTCAGGGAAACCAGGGGGCCTCGGGAGCTGGGGAAGCTCTTCCCCAGCTCCCGAGGCTCTTGTGGCATTAAGGAATCCCTCTGGTGCCCGCACCAGAGGGATTTCCCAGGCGATGTTTCATGACGAGCTGGACTCATCATGAGCACACGAGCACTGTGTGCCATGACGAGTCCAGCTCGTCATGAGCATCGAAGGGGTTAAAGGAAACGGTGCTACATAAAAAAAAAAAATCTTTTTAGAAAAGTTTGTTTAAGCGTTGACAGTGTTTCCCTGGACTACTGCCCATTCACACACTTTTTAGGACGAGCCTAGCGCTGCGCGCATGCGCTTCTCTATGGGAGGCTTCTTGTGAGCACTCCCAACTTCCTTGCAACTTTTCCGTGTGGATTTGTTTACACCCACACATTTAATTGGCCATTGCGTCTGGCTTTCACAAATGAAAGCACGCAAATGGCCAAAGGCGTGGGTATGTCCCGCCTTTTCTTTAAATGTTTACTCCCCTAGCCTATGTGTCTCGGGAGCGAGCGGAGTGAGCAGGGGCGCGCAGTGTGCCACTTGCATTCCAGGCTGCATTCCAGGATCACGTCACAGGTTTTGTGTTTACCCAGCGTGAGCACTTTCGCGTCCGCGCGTTTTAGATTGCCAGCAGGCAGACACAGCACAACATCGTAGAAAAAATTATACTTTTTTCTCTCCAACTTTCATAACACCGGGAGACTTAAGCATTAACGTAAAAGTTTAAAACAATTACGAGATGGTCTCTGACTGACTGACTCTCTGACTTACTGACTAACTGACTCTCTCTGACAGACTCTCTCTGACTAACTGACTCACTCTAACTGACTGACTCTCACTGACTGACTGACTGGCTCTCACTGACTGACTGACTGGCTCTCACTGACTGACTGACTCTCTCTCTGACTGACTAACTGACTGACTCTCACTGACTAACTGACTAAAATCAATACAAGTGTAATTTACAAACAAATGAATACAGGGCATTTAACATTTGTAGCAGCTTAAAAATAAGGTGCTTTTCATAACTTTCAGACATAACATACCTATTTTAAAAACAGTAAATAATCAAAGGTGCCTAAAGGACACATTTTGCTCTCTTCAAACTAACCTCAAATCTGTTTTTGATAAATAATACAATGCAAATTTGCATCACTCACCACCACCTCAGAATCACTCTGCACCACCACAGCATCATTCAGTGCCACCAAAGCATCACTTAGCCCCACCTCAGCATCACTCAGCGCCACAACAGCCTCATTCAGCTCCACCGCAGCTTCACTCAGCACCACCTCAGCATCACTCAGTGCCACCTCAGCACCAATTCAGCATCCATCAGCACCACCACAGTATAATTCAGCGCCATCTCAGCATAACTCAGCGTCACAACAGCATCACTCAGCGCCACCACAGCATCACTCAGCGCCACCACAGCATCACTCAGTGCCACCTCTGCATCACTCAGTGCCACCTCTGCATCACTCAGCACCCCCACAGCATCACTCAGCCTCACCAAGCATCACTCAGTGCCACCACAGCATCACTCAGCGCCACCACAGCATCACTCAGCGCCACCACAGCATCACTCAGCGCCCCCACAGCATCACTCAGCGCCCCCACAGCATCACTCAGCGCCACCACAGCATCACTCAGCATCACTCAGCGCCACCACAGCATCACTCAGCGCCACCACAGCATCACTCAGCTTCACCAAGCATCACTCAGCTTCACCAAGCATCACTCAGCGCCACCACAGCATCGCTCAGCGCCACCTCTGCATCGCTCAGTGCCACCTCTGCATCGCTCAGTGCCACCTCTGCATCACTCAGCGCCACCTGAGCACCAGCTCTGCACCCCCTGAGCACCAGTGCAGCACCACCACCTCCGCATGACTCAGCACCACAGCATCAGTCAGCACCACCTAGGCATCACTCAGCAACACCTCAGTATCACTCAGCATTGCCTCTGTATCAGGTCACCACCACCTCTGCACCAGTACACCACCACCTCAGCATCACTCAACAAGACCTGAGTATCATTCAGCATCACCTGAGCATCACCTCTGCACCTCCGCACTAGTCACCATCACCACCTCAGCATTACTAAGCACCACCTCAGTCTGCCCTTGGAATCTGGCATCTGTTGATTCTCCCTTAGCATCCGTCCTCTGCTAGGGTTGTTATACAGGTACTATTTCCCAACCTTCACCCTCCTGTTATTTATGCCCCCCCCATAACAAATAAAACCATAACAAGCAACCATTGGGACAGGCAGATAGAAGTTGCCAGCATTAAAAGGACAAATAAAAACTCAAGATATTATTTATTATTAATACTTTTATAATATGGTCGTTCAGTTGTACATAATGCTTTCTTGGTCATATATAAGGTAACAAAAATGCTTCTGACACTTCTTTATTATAACTTTTCAGCATGCTGCAGACTTCTGTACAGCACAGCTTAAAGACATAGGCAAAGTCAATATCTCTGGCTAAACACTTATAAGGTCCCAAAGGCGAGACCTATTGGCTATGCCAATGCTTGTTATAGATTGGGATTATTTCGGCTCCGGCCCAACTAGCGGGAATCTTCATACCTTGTAAAACGGCATTAAATAAAACCCAAAGGTATGGGGCCCAGATAGTAGGTTCACTACGGAATAAGTCCCCAGGGATCTTGTCTAATCCTGGCACTTTGCCCGATGCTATTTTACATAAAGCACCCGTTATCTCTTTGAGTGTTATTGTCGGGATATCGTCAATGGTCCTAGGGGTAATCATGGGTGCAATCGGGCAATCAACCAGTGGGGAGTGGCCTTTATATACTGTATTGACCTCTGTCTCTACCCTCGAGTAGAGGGACTCAAAGTGGTCCCTCCACACATCTTCCTCTAGGTTTGGCTCTATTGGAGATTTAGCCTCAGAGCTACCTGTATTAACCACCTTCCAAAAAGTCCTCATATCACGGGAACCCAGGGAGCTTCTCAGAGTGTCCCACTTATCTCTTTCCCACCCTTTTTTCGCCTCACTAACACTGGTCCGATAGGCCGCTCTATTTATTTTAATTAAAGGACGGTCGTTGGCCTTGATAGCTGTAATCAAGGCTGTTTTGGCCATTCGGCATTGACCACTATACCAGGGGTGAGGAGGTTTCCTATTGGGCCTGATATTTTTCATGGGGAAAAAGAAATCGGCCATGGTTGACATTAGCCTAGTATGGTTCAGGGCCACCATCTGAAGATAAATTGAGATGCCGTTGGTGGGAACAGATTTGGTTGCATTGAAGAGGATCGGGATAATGGCTTCATACAGGGAGCCTAACCTTTCTTGTGACTGGTTTATGTCTTCCCACCGTACTCTCTTCCTACAATTGGTGAGAGACAGCCTAGCATCGGTTGGAACATGCAACCCTGTAGCACTCCCGGGATTTAACTCATATAACTCTAAAACAAGGGCATTATGGTCGCTATCGTGTCGCGTCTTGACCTTAAAGTCGAATACCCTATGCCAGGATTTTAGATCAATTAAGATGTAGTCTAAGAAAGAGCCTCGCTCATTTCTATTGAAGGTATATTTACTAGGTGTATCAGACTTTGTTCTTCCATTACATGCCCTTAGTGAGTGTTTTAAAACAAGAGAATTCACCCGGATCACCAAAGGGGTCCAGACTTTTACTAGTGGGCAAACAGTCTCTGGGATGGCCCAATACTGGTCTTCTTCACAGGGGCTGTCCTTGAGCATACCTTCTAATGGCTCATACTGGCAATTAAAGTCCCCTCCTATAATCACCATATGATTGTCTGAAATGGTGGCTAGAAAGGACGTTAGTTCATCAAGTGTTTTTGACTCATGGCCGCGACTAACTGGTCTTGAATACACGTTTATTAGGGCAATAGTAACTTTGGCGGGAAGTGAAGGAGGACACACAGAATATCATTTGAAGATGTTTCTATTTGTTTGACTGTACAGCCTAAGTGAACTCCCACCCATGTGCATAATCCACCCGAAGGCCTCCCTTTTCCACCTGATACTGCGGGAATGATATAAGCAGCAAAACCTAATTTTGAGACATCCCCTCTTGCCCACGTCTCCTGGAACATACAGATCTCATATTGGTCAATAAAATAGCCCCATTCGGGGTTATCTATCTTGGTGTTTAAACCAGCTACATTCCAGGATAGGACTCGCAGCCTAGATTGATCCGGGGTACTGATTATGGCGACAGCTGCAGGGGTAGGTGGGGGCGAGGTCCCGCGCAAACCAGAAGCAGCTTTCTTAACGGTCCCACTATTTAATAAAGGGAACTGGTTGATGGTTATGGCCATGTTATGTCCCTCTTTTTTATCTCCTGAGGAGCCGCTCATGCTCCCACAGGTCTCTCCTTCCCCTGGAGTCGTACATTGCCCTACATCCTTCTTGGGTTTAGCAATTCCCGCCTGAGGCTCACCCAACTGTTCTTCGAGTCCTGTGCCCTTGATCTCGAGTCAATCTACTCCTTCTAAGCCATTGAATCTATTTAATGTGGGAGTATTGAAGATTGGCTGCCTGGGCCGATAGTGGTCTAGAGTAGCTATTTGGTGATTTTGATTATCGAGTCTCCAGTCCCACCCGTTTTGCCTTCTAGCTTGATGGGCTCTCTCTGGGGGATAAAAGTAACCCAGCGGTAGGGCTCTAATAGTGCCCATCGGTCTCCCATCATCTCGGTTTAAAATTCCTTGGACAACACATGGGTTTCTGAAGTTTATCACTATACAATCGCCTTGCTTGTCCTTGGGTCTCCATCCCAGCCAACCAACTCTACGTGTTATTAGGATCTCTCCTGCATCACCATACCGGAAGTGTCTATGGTTGGCTAACCAGAACATGCATTTATTTTTTAATTCCTGGTGTGATTCGTTTTGTCCCCCTCTAAGCTCAGGAATACCTGTCAAAATGAGAACATAGGGAGTTGAAGCAGGTGGTAAGTTTATAACTGGGAGGGGAGGATTTGCTTTAATAGCTTCAGTACGCTTGTTGGATCCTGCCCCCACCCTCTGTCTATTCAGTTGCCATTGCCTGTTGGACTGTTGGTGTGAAGACGTTGGATTGACTCTGCTGGGGGTTGTGGAGTGCTGTCTCTCTAAAGTGGCTCTGCTGGGGGTTGTGGTATGCTGACTCTCTGGATTTGGTGCAGCAATGACCGGGAGGTCATTCTGTGTAAGGGAAGAGGTGGCCCTGCTGGTGTTAATTAAGGCCTGGACTTTAAGACCAGTGTCGAACCCATCATTCCCATTTACTACCCCCCTGTTACCTGTCCGCTCCTTGAGCAGCGTGGCCATCTTATCAACCCTTTCTACAAGTAATTTAAGCTCATCCTTGACAATAGCCCTTACTTGGATTTGCAGATCCACCACTAACTTTGCAACCCAAGCAGGTTGATCATTGACCGTTTCAATACAATTTGCTATTCTTCCCATCCCAGTATCTCTGTCATCTATCTTCTCTCCCATCGCCTTCTTCCTTCTTGCCCCTATTTTCGCTTGTGCTTTAGGTCTCCCCTTTGTAACGGGCCGTGTGGGTGAATCCCCCCTACATTGTTCGATATTAATTGCTTCAACTGTAGATATTTGGCCCCTAGGAGTATCATTACGCAGGGCTCCTGAAACTTGCAAGGTATCTAAATCTACCAGAGGGAATTCCAGATTTGGGGTTAATGATAGTCGTCTCTCTGTCCGCTCAATTTCTGTTGCCACCACTCCTATTGCCTTCTCGGGCATCCTATCTATAGAGGTAGGTTGGGCTTTAGTTTTTGGCTTCGGGGGTGCCTGTTGCTTCCCATTATCCTTCCAATTTTCAACTTATCTTGTGTGGAAAAGAAATGCTGTTGAGACACTGCTAGTTATCACAGGGCACAGGGTGCAGGGAGGACAGATACAAGGACACAATACGCAAAGTGAAAAGTGCGCGAGTGCTCAGACGCAAAGTGCTAAGTGCGAAGCGCGGGAAGCACAAGTGCAAATATGCAAGACGCAAGGTGCAAAAAGCGCGAGTGCAAAAGCGCAGAAAGCAGAGTGCAAAGTACAAAAATGCAAGAAAATGCAGGGTACAGTATGGCTATACACAAGATTGGCTGAATTGCCAAGTAAAAGTATCTGTGGTAAAATAGTCCAAAGATGTGATAACAGTGAAGGCTTTCAGTACTATAGTCGATTTGTTTCAGATAGAGTCTAAAATCTTAAAATGTTGGATGAATGAAATGAAATTTGTACTTGTAAAGCGCACTTATACCCCCAAAGAGGTGTCCTGGCGCTGTACGCATACCGCTGTGGAACCCTTCCTGGCTTTTCCCTGTGAAATGTCCACTCCTGGGCACCCCCAGGGTGAAGCCAGGAATCCCAGCGCTGTTGGGGCCGTTGTGGAGATTAAGCAAGCTATTGCCCAGAGTGGGACCCATGATTAGAATAGGCACCGAGGCGAGAATTATCAGGTCCGAGGAAATTGAGCCCAAGACCTGCCGAGGCGGGAATTGAACCCTGGTCCCGGGCCAGATCTCTGCATCAGGGTCTGCCGCTCTAACCATTGAGCCACACTTCTCCACATGCATACCAGAGAGAGGATAAAACAGAGCTCTGATCACTACCGGGTGACTGTACTCCTATAAGATCCTTCAACAATCCTTTAAAAGTCCTATATAGCTAAAATAAACAAAAAGCTAAAATATAAGCGTGCAGTCAAAAGCTTGGCCGTTAACTCTCAAAAATAGTTGAAAATGGAACGACTTTTAACAGATTCTTTCAGGCCGCCCTAAAAAGCTGAACCCCCTCTTGTTGAACAGTCTACGGGGTTTTTAGTAATGGTAGGGAGGAAGTAGTCACAGATCCAAGTGACTGTGAGAACAAAAAAGAAAAAAAATGAAAGTTAAGTCTCACCGCCTTACACTCCAGATGTTTGCAGAGCCTGTTCCAAGTCCTGGGCCATATGTGGTGGTGCCCGATAAAACAACCAAGAGGGCTGGCCCTGCCCTGCCTTATACGCCCGCTGACGGGCGCAGACGGGCCCGCCCTTGGCCCGGGCTTGGCCTGGGCTCGCCCGTGCGCGTCCCGCGCTGCGGGAGGTGGGCGGGGCTTTTATCGCGCCTCCGGGCGCGAGTGCAGCGTCAGGGTGGCGCGAGGCTGCTGGGAGATGTAGTTGTTGGCCGTTCCCCTCGCGGCGAGTGGATGACAATGTTGGCCGTTCCCCTCACGGCAAGTGACTGTGGGTATGAGCCGTTCCCCTCACGGCGGTGAATCCGGCAAGACTGGCAACAAGACCGGCAGCAGGACCAGCTTTTTGGCGTCCCGCGCTGCGGGAGGTGGGCGGGGCTTTCATCGCGCCTCCGGGCGCGAGTGCAGCGTCAGGGTGGCGCAAGGCTGCTGGGAGATGTAGTTGTTGGCCGTTCCCCTCACGGCGCGTGGATGACAATGTTGGCCGTTCCCCTCACGGCAAGTGACTGTAGGTGTGAGCCGTTCCCCTCACGGCAGTGAATCCGGCAAGACCGGCAACAAGACCGGCAGCAGGACCAGCTTTTTGGCTTTTTGGACTTCTCTTGTGCCTTAGACAATGTAAATCGCTCCAAACTATGGGTTATGTTAGAAATCATGGGAGTAGAAGAGGCCCTGGTTAGCCTTTTCAAGAAATGATAAACAGATACAATAGTCATAATTAGACATAGTCCAAATGCAGAACGTACTTCGTCACTGAGCTCCGAGCATGGCATACACCAAGGCTGTATCCTAGCCCCATTCTTGTTTTTATTGTACATTAATGGTCTGGAATCTTTTCTTGTTCAATATGGTGCCGATGTGCCCCAGGCTGGGAAATGTCTGATACCAACCTTGCTATATTCCGACAACGCAGTACTTTCAGCCAGAACTGCAAACGCCCTCCAGATTTTATTCAATGTTTTTACGACTTTTATGAGTAATCTAGATTTAAAGGTACATTTTTGCAAATCTTTTATTATGACGAGTGGACCGAGAAATACGAAATCTAAGCTGCATTTTATTAGGAGAGGTGGAGGTCAGTAAGGTCACTACATTCAAGTATTTGGGAATTATGTTTGACACTTCGTTGCAGTGGGGGCATTTGAAAAATACCAGATCGCAGCAATTTGCAAGTGAGACGAGGCAATTTTTCACTTTGCCAATAAGCTCGGACACAAACCCCCAAGGGTGATGCTACAGTTGTATAGTAGTAAATGCATTCCAGTAGCTATATACGGGGGGTTTCTGGGGTCATGTTAATTCTGATGCTCTCCAAACAGCAGAATTTTTTTTTAAGACTCCTATTGGTACCCACGAGTACTGCTAACCACATTTGTCACACTGAATTAGGGGTAAATTATATATCAAATACCATACGATTAGCTCCTCTATTACTTTGGATAAAAGTTTGGTTCTCATCAGAGGTGTCATTTTCAAGACTAGTATTAAGATTGCTTAGAGCTGAATAATTCACTAAAAATGTCTTGGCTCGCTTATATCAAACAGTCTATGTCAGACCTTGGTGTCCCAGAATATTTCTCTAATCCTGAGTCGATTGATGAAAATAGCAAATTAAGGATTAGAAGTTTGTTCCAGAAGAGGGCAGAACAATCTCAACACATGCCGAGCGTTGCCTCGTATAGTTCCCTCATAACTTCCCCTAGTATTGAACCCTACTTGGCTACTTTAAATAGTTCACACTATAATTTTTATTTGACTTGCTTTTGCCTTAGCACTTTGCACGTTTTTGGTAGCCTTCCTCTATCAGGGAGGCTGGTTTGCAAGCCTGACAAAATGTACATGTGACAACTTGTCTCCGCAAAGTACTACTCACCTTACATTATTTTGCATTTTATATAGTATTTTACGGAAACAATTTTTAGTCCCAATTCTGCAGGCATCCACTATTAGATGTTATAAGAAAGGCATGATATATTTACAATGTCTTGAAACACATGAAATAAGATGCACAGTATTCAATTTTATACGCACAGTTACAGCAGCGAGGAAAACGTATGAATTAGTGACATGATTAATATTTGCATGTCTATTTTATTTACCTGGATAGCACTGGATTTGGTATGCTATATGAACCGATTTGAAATATTTGTCTGTGACATTAGTATTGGACTAATTGTTTTTGTAAGTATAAGCTGACTGTTTTCTGATCTGAAATGTTATGCTTTTTATGTAACTTTTACTGTATTTTTCGGAATAAAGTTGATTGACTGGCTAGTACCTTCTGTCTTTCTGCAGTGTGATTTATTTTAACTACCATACTTTCCTATGTGGAACCGGGAGAACTGTTGTTTGTAATTGATATAACTCACTGGACAGTGCATCATACACCATCTTGAGTTCAAAACCTCTACTTCCTCCTGGAGTAAGCCGGCACTCTTCTGTATTGAGACTCTGGCGAGCTCAGTGTACAAAGGGAGTGATTTGGTCAGTGCAATTGAGCTGTAATAGCACCCGAAGACCTGGGACACCAGTGGTAGATGACAGTACTCACGATAGATACTTCTTGGTAACCATTGACTGCCCAGAGTCAATAGAAAAGACCTCACAGGGGAGTCACATATTCTCCCCACTCCCTCGGTGAAGAGACACCAAATTGGAAGATTTCATCATCTCAGAACTACACAGGAAGCAAAGCATTCTTTAACAACCATTACCTCCCGTCCCTCCCTCACCTTCCTTCAGTACCATTGAGGTCCCGCCTCCCACCCAGACCTACCCCCAGCATAAAAACTCTGCCCGCCCCCACCTCCACCTGTTTTTTTCTGTCTCCCTAGTGAGACTTACCTTCAGTTCCTCCCTGTGGCGGTGCCGGGGAGTCTTCGTGATGGTTCTCTGCGTCGGCGGTGCCCTCGGCAGCGTTCTCCTGGCGGTGCCTCCTCTCCTCATCTCCCTCGTGGTATGGGGGCGGAGCGGTGGCTCAGGAAGCCGCGACGGTGTTGGGCGGTCCTCCTGTGGCTGGGGCTGTGTTTCCGGGTCGGGCTGTCGTGGATGCCCCCTCCCGGACTACTCTCTTCCCGAAGACCTGGTAGGACGGGTTTGTGCCCGTTCTTTTGTTTTTTTGAATTGGCGTTTTGGTTTATTGCCTGTTTTTGGCGGTTTTCCGGCCAGGGCTGTCATTGGTTGCTGGCTGGGGTTTGTTTCCTACATTTGGTGGCGGGGGTATTGCTTCTCCATTATTCTGCTACCATGGGTCGCAAGCGGGCGTTTAAGAGGAACAATCTGGTGTCTTCTTCCTCTTCTTCCTCTCCTGGGGATTCTCCTGTTCCCCCCAAGCGCCCTCGGAGTCGGGGCCTTTCTGGGGGTGCTGTGCCTCTCATGTCCAAGGAGGAGTTACAGGGCATGATTGAGGCAGCGGTGACTAAGGCTCTCCTGGCTCGTCCGGTGCCTTCTGCTCCTTCTCGTCCTCATTCCCTGGATCCTGCGAACGAGGTCTCTCAGGCGGATGGTGAGGGTCCTTCTACCTCTTCTGGCGGAAAGTATATCTCCAGGGAGGAGAGGTGGGCTGTTCTGGCTAATGTTCGGGACAATTTGAGATTCCCTCCGTGCCAGCTGGGGGAGAGGGATGGGAGTCTCTTTCCTCAGTATGCCTCCCCCTCCAGGTTGGGCATACCCTTTCAGGGTCCGTTCAAGGACATGGTGTTGAGGGAGTGGCGTGAGGTGGATAGACTGCAGGTCCCTCGCTTCCTTCAGAAGCTTTACCTTTTGGAAGGGGAGGACCCATTACCTCACAATTTGAAGCTGGACTCGATCCTGGCCACTCTGATTGGCAAGGCAGCGATCCAGCCTGAGGATTGTACCCCGGCGGATGCTACTGATAAGAAGAAGGACTCTGTCCTTAAGCGCTCCTTTGCTGCTGGGAACTTGGCGCTGAGGGCTAGCCTTTTCTCTGCTTACTCGGCGCAGTCTTTGGTGCAGGATTTCGAGAAGTTGGCTGCCGCAGTTCAGGAGGGCTCTGAATGCTCTGACCTCCTGGCTGCTATGGAGCAGCAGGCTCGGCTGTTGGCAGACATTTCTTCGGACGTGATTAAGTCTTCTGCTATGTCTACTGGGGCTTTGGTGGCAGCACGTCGTTCCCTCTGGCTCCGGTCCTGGAAAGCTGATCCTGGGGAGAAGGCGGCTCTGTTGAAGTTGCCTTTTGATGGACTGGCTCTGTTTGGGGACCAGTTGCCTGCTCTGATTTCGAAGGCTTTCAAGGAGCGGAAGCATGCTTTGCCCTATAAGGGCGGTTCGGCTCCGTCTGGTAAACCTTGGAATAGGGCCCCTCGTTCTTCCCCGAAGCGTGATTCTCGTCAGTCTTTCCGCAGGCGACGTTTTCAGCCCCGTTTTTCTCCCAAGCATGCTGCCTCCACGCCAAGGGTCCCTGACAACTACTGTCTGGCCGGTTCCCTGCCGGTGGGTGGTCGTCTTCGGCATTTTCTTCCTCAGTGGCAACAGGACGTTTCGGATGGCTGGGTCCTGAGCACTGTGGGTCATGGGTACGTGATCGACTTTGTGCAGGTTCCGCCGGATTCTGGGGTTCGGCTGACTCCGGTACCTGTCTCCGGTCCCCGCAGGGTGGCTCTGCTGGACGGGGTGTCCTGTTTGCTTGCCAAGAATGCCATCTGCCAGGTTCCTGTCGAGGAGACGGGGACCTACTCCATTCTGTTTCTGGTACAGAAGGTGACCGGCGGCTTTCGACCCGTCCTCGATCTCAAGTGGGTCAACTCCTGGGTTCGGCCCGTTCACTTCCATATGTTGACCCTTCAGGCCATCATTCCTCTGGTTCAGCCTGGTGACTTCCTGGCCTCCGTGGATCTCGAGGACGCCTATCTCCACGTCCCTGTCGCCGCTTCTTCTCAGCGTTTCCTGCAGTTTGCTGTGGGAGACACCCATTTTCAGTTTTGCGGCCTTCCCTTCGGCCTCAGGTCCGCGCCCAGGGTCTTCGCGAAGGTCCTGGCGCCTCTCATGGCTCTTCTTCATGCAGATGGGGTTTTCATTCATCCATATCTAGACGACCTCTTGCTGCATGCTGCAGGGGAGTCTATTTTGCTCGATCAGGTCGGGTGTGCCTTGGAGGTTCTTCATGGACACAGGTTTTTGGTGAACTGGGGAAAGTCTTCTTTGGTCCCCTCTCAAGACATGGTGTTCATCGGGGCTCGTTTTCAGACTTTGCTCGGCTGTGTTACCTTGTCCGACAAGCGCCTGGTCTCTCTTCAGTCGCAGGTTCGGGCCTTGATGTCCCGGGAGGCTCCTCCGGCGGTCCAGTGGCTGCGGGTGCAGGGGCACCTGGCTTCCGTGGTGTTTCTAGTTCCCTGGGCTCGTTTTCATCTTCTCCGCCTGGCCAACTGGATCCTGTTGGGTTGGTCTCCGGGGCTCAGAGTCTGTTGTCCCTGCTGCCCATGACGGACAGGATCCGGGGGGAGCTCTCCTGGTGGCTCGACCGACGTCACCTTCTGGCAGGGGTTTCGCTGGCTCCTCTCGCTCCGCTTGTGGTGACTACGGACGCCAGCCAGTCCGGGTGGGGTGCTTGGCTGGGGTCGGATCAGGTTCAGGGGTGCTGGTCTCTGCTGGACTCCCGGAGGTCCTCCAACTGGCGGGAGTTGAGCGTGATTGGGCTTGCCCTGGTGCACTTTCAGGACTCTCTGCGGGGCCGTTGGGTGTTGGTTCAGACGGACAATCTGGTGGCGAAGTCCTATGTCAACCGTCAGGGAGGGACCAGGTCCTTGAACTTGATTGCCAGCATCCTGTTTCTATGGGCTCAGGTCTGGGTGCTGGGTCTGTCGGCTCTCTACATTCGGGGGGTGGACAATGTGCGGGCGGATCTGTTGAGCCGGGACATTCCGTCCTCTCGGGAGTTCTCTCTCTTTCCCAGTGTGTTCGTCCAGTTGGTGGGTCGTTGGGGCCTCCCTGTGGTGGACCTGTTTGCGGACCCGGGGAATGCCAAGGTGGCCCGGTTCTGTTCTCTGGGCCGGTGTCCCGGGGCTCTGGGGGTCGACGGCTTGACCGGTCGTTGGCCTCGGGGTCTGCTGTATGCTTTCCCCCCCTTTCCACTGCTCCGGTCCTTTCTGGTGCGGGTCCGGAGGGACTGTGCTCAGGTGTTGTTGGTGGCTCCCCGTTGGCCTCGGGCGAATTGGTTTCCTCTCCTGGCCGGGTTGTGTTGCGACCGGGAGTGGGTCCTTCCGATGGTTCCGTCCCCTGGACTCTCTGAGGAGGTTACACCTGACGGCCTGGCGGTTGAGCGGCAGGGCTTAGCTGGGTTGGGGGTTCTGGCCCGGTTGGCGGTTACTTTGCAGGCTTCCCGTAGGTCATCCACTCTGCTGTCCTATGCTAGACATTGGCGGGTCTTTTCAGCCTGGTGTGCTGGTAAGGGTGTTGATCCCACGGTTGCTGACCTCTTTTTGGTGATGGAGTTTCTTCAGGATGGGGCTCATCTAGGGTTGTCGGTGGCTTCTCTGCGGGTGCAGTGGGCGGCTATTCAGGCTTTTAGGGGCTCCTGGCGTAATTTGCGGGATGAGGGGGGTCTGATGCCTTGTTTTTTTCAGAATCTGTTGAATTTGTTTCCCCGCCCTGTTAGGTCCTTTCCTTCATGGGATTTACAGCTGGTGTTGGATGCCCTGTCCGGTCCTCCCTTTGAGCCCCTTGAGGGTCTCGAGTTACGTCTCTTGACTTTTAAGACTTGTTTTTTGGACGCCATCACCTCTGCACAGCAGGGGCGGAGCTAGCCGAGCTACGAGATGGATGCAAGCTGAAAGAGCTCCTCTCGGATGCCCGCAGAAACATAAGAACAGACGGCACAAATGAGCCGATAACACTCGCATCAACAGACCACTCCACTATAATCAAACGCTCGCTGTCATCGACTGCAAAAATGGACTTGAAACACCTTGGAACCGCAGCATGGAAACTGGAAATATCTGTGGCCTAAAGCGCACCGCGGCAACTGGACGCCGGGCTGGAGTGTTTCACGTATCCAGGACGTACGGCACGTCGGCCGGTGAGGGTGGCAGCCGAGTGCCCGGTCCGGGGCCCTGAAACGGAGAACACTCCCGCGCACTGTGATAACTGGGAGAAGAAGTTGGTGCCTGGCGACCCCCACCCCCGATGGTGAAGACAACAGCCTGTAATCGGACGGTGAGAGAAAGCGGAGGGTGATGCGCACCGACGCGCGGTGCAAACTGCGTAGCGGGGGGCCGCGCTGATATCGCTCCAAAATCGAAGGGAATAGAAGCATAGGCTGCATACCAGGGCGCATTGCGGCTGGAGAGTACCACGAACCACCGATCTCCGGTGCGGCTCACTGAGGCGGGGACGCAACAGTGGTGGGATATGCAGGGAGCAGACCTGGGCCCGGCGCGCCAGTACTGGTGAGATATCAATCTACTGAGACCTCGGATGGGAAGCAGACTGCGGGGGGTCCCGCGGGCTCTGCGGGTGCACCGGCGGGGGCCGGCTGTGATTGCGCAACGGCACAGAGCGGGGGCCAGTGGAGTCATCGGTGAGACCCTCCCGCTGAGATTTAACAATCTCTATCCGAGGAACAGGAGCGGGTGAGCTGCCAGGTGAGAATTCGCCTGGCCGACACCCCACAACACTGCGTGATTAAATCTGGCACTAACGCTATCGAACCACGGACGCCGAAGCGACCCTAGAAGGAAACGCAGTCTAACTGTGGAACCAAACGAACAACTACCCACCGGGAGCCAAACTACAAGTCGCAGAGGGCCAAAGGAAGGCGCCATAGCTGGCGGCTAGTCGGGAGCGAGACCTACCACTGGGATATACGAGCCTGCATCAGGGGATACCAAACGTCTGATAATGGGGAAAACAGATAAAAATCAACCAAAACTCACTTTTGACCAGACGAAAAACCAACAGAGAACGTCACAGAAGAACAACCAACGACTGCGATGACACATACTGGCGTGACAAATGATGATGTACAGGCCATGTTTGCCACAATCCAAACTGCACTCTCCAACATAGATGGCAAGATTGACACACTAACACACAGAGTAGACCGCATGTCCGAAAGAATGGACCGCCATACAGAGAGAATAGATATGGCAGAACGCCGAATATCGGATGTGGAAGATGTCAATACTCAGATGGATACCAAGCAGAATAAAATGGACAAACAACTAGAAGTGCTGATGGCTAAAGCAGAAGATTTAGAAGCGAGGTCAAGAAGAAGTAACCTACGCTTGATGGGAATAGCAGAAACCACCAACACTGGACCGATGGAGAGATATGTGGAGCAGCTGCTAATCACTCTGTTAGGAAGAGATACCTTTTCGGAAGTGTTTATAGTCGAGAGGGCGCACAGATCTCTGGCCCCCAAACCACCTCCGGGAGCCAGACCGAGACCCATAATTGCCAAGATACTCAATTTTAGAGACCGAGATGCTGCCCTGCGCAAAGCACGTGAACTGGGGACTTTACGCCACGAAGGCATGGAAATAGCTCTATATCCAGATTTCACACAGATGGTACAGGAAGCGCGGAGGAAATTTGGCCCGGCAAAGCAAAAACTGCGAGACCTACAGATAAATTATGCAATGCTGTACCCAGCGAGACTAAAGGTAACTGACGACGGAACCACTAAAATTTACAACGAACCTAAAGAGCTCATGAAATACCTGCAGTTGAAACAGGCACAAAGCACGAGGAGGAGATCACCCAGAGACAGACAAGGAGACCAACCGGCTCTATCAGATGTGGAATAAAGGCCATCGCTTTTTTGCAATTGTTGGAACTGACAACGGTGCCCACCGAAGCCAGTGAGAGATGACGGAATACAGTTTGAATAGAAAGCTATGGAAGGCCGAGATGGTGCCAGACCATAGTGACCAACAGGTTAAGACTGTATGTTCCGCTTAACTGGCGGGAAGTATAGAAACTATGAACACCGGCAATTATCGGAAGCAGAGTGGAATCGCAAAACAGATAAGTACCATGGAGAAATGGCGAACTATCACTGACTGAGAAATGGGAGGGTAATTACACGTTCAGACTATGTACAATGATCAACAAGGCTGAGATGAAACAAGAGCTGGTACTGTAAAGAGTCTGAAGCTCAATGTGCAACAAAATGTTAAGTAGGGCGTCCCCTTGTAGATGCCTCGAGGGAATACTAGGCCTGGCAACTTCCGCCCCCTGGTGTACACCACAACAGTTTAAATTGTTTTTTGAATTTATATAAGAGGGATGGGGTTACAAGTTATGTTATGTATATTTGGGGATGTCTTCGCTGTCCTGAGATTAGCGAAGTGGGAGGAGGGAGGGGGGAGGGGTGAAAACAAGAAAATACCAGACGGAGACAGACAGACAATCGAACGTTTATTTGCCCAGTGGCTACACCCAGGGCACCAGCAGACAGGGAGTTTTAGAAATAGTAGACATGGATGACAGGCAGAAGGGTGAGCGGAAGATGACGCTCTTGACCTGGAATGTATGTGGGCTCCAAAACCCACAGAAAATTCGTAAAGTACTAACCTACCTCGATAGACACAAAGTGGATGTTGCTTGTATCCAAGAGACTCACATACCAGAATATAGAGAGAACAATGTAGGGCATAGATGGGCAACATACCGGGTGGCGGCCTCCTATTCTAATTACGCCAGGGGTGTTATGATACTGATTAAGAGAAATACTCCTTTTACTCCTATCGCAACTATTAAAGATGATCAGGGTAGATATGTCATAGTGCGAGGCAACTTTGGGGGCACAGATCTCACGATTGTAACAGTATATGGACCAAACACTGATGACCCAGCGTTCTATGAGCACATTAGGGCTAAATTACGCGACTTACAACCCAGAGCCATTGTATGGGGGGGGGATTTTAACACTTGTCTAGACCCCGCACTAGACCGATCAACTGGAAATGAGAGATATGGCAGGAAGGCTGCTAAGACGCTTAGAGAGGGAATGGACGAGTGGTCCTTAGTAGACATTTGGAGACTGAGACATGTAGGACGTAAGGACGGAACCTGCACATCAACAACATATAACACTTGGTCTCGGATCGATTACTGGCTAACCACACAGGAGGTTAGCACATGGGCGACAGAAGTGGAGCACCTACCCAAAACACTGTCCGACCATGCCCCGGTAAGACTTACGCTAGCTATCCCTACACATACCCCACGACAATTCACATGGAGACTATATCCATCGGCACTATCAGACCAGGTCTACCGTAGTGAATTACGCCAAGCTATTGTGGAGTATTTTCACCAAAATACGGGATCCGTTAGCAGCACACGCACAGTGTGGGAGGCTTTCAAGACCACCATACGTGGCCATTGCATCAGTAAACACGCAGGCATACTTAAGGACATCCAACAACAACTCACTATGGTGGAACGGGATATCAGAAGCTTGGAGACAGCATATGCTGCCACACCAGATCCAAAATTGCTAGCGGATATACGGGGGAAAATAGATACATTTCATAAATTGGCAGAGGACGAGATAAAATATATCTCGCGTAAGCACATAGCAAGGAATTATGGAGAGGGAGGTAGACCCAGACGATACAGAGGATGAACTGCGCGAGGCCATCAACTCACTTCCAAACAACAAAGCACCAGGGCTAGATGGCCTCCCAGGCGAATTTTATAAAGAATATAGAGACCTATTGTTACCCTATTTGGCCGAAATGTATGAAGAAGCCTATGAGGAAGGGCTGCTTCCAATGTCGTCACGCGAGGCCCTCTTGATAGCACTGCCCAAACCTGATAAAGATTTAACAAAGTGCGATTCATATAGACCGTTATCTCTTATAAACATAGATGTTAAAATTTTAGCAAAAATAATAGCTAAACGAATACAACCCCTACTATGCTCTCTAGTATTACCAGACCAGGCGGGGTTCATTCCATCCAGATCAACATCACAAAACTTACGCACAATATTTGCAATGTATCACAGCTTAAACCCCGATATGCCGGCAGCCGCGGCGTTACTGGACGCGGCAAAAGCTTTCGACTCGGTAGAGTGGAAATTCATGTTCACAGTCCTGGGTAAAATGGGTTTTCCCAAGCCGTTTATACGCTGGATAGAATTGCTATATACTGAGCCCATGTCAAGGGTGCGAATAAACGGGGTCACATCCGACCCGATTGGCATAAGTCGTGGAACGAGACAAGGCTGTCCACTCTCTCCAATTTTATTCGCATTAATACTAGAACCGTTAGCCTGCAAAATCAGGCAAAAACATTGCAACTCCGCTTTACAGTTTAGTCTACGCCCCATTGGTATTTCTTTATATGCCGATGACATGGTGATATACACACGAGAACCAGATACATATCTCAACCCACTCATTAGAGAATATATTAGATTCGAAGCCTACTCAGGCCTCAAAATAAACTGGGATAAGTCAGTAGTAATACCGCTAACAGCAAACACAACACGCCCCACTCTTGATTACCCACTAAAATGGACTACAGACCCGGTGAAATACCTGGGAGTCTGGATACATCGAGATCCAGAAATAGTGATCAGAGAAAACTATGGGAAGGCACTGTTCAAACTTGACGACCAAGTAGACAAATGGATTAAGATGCCCCTGTCATTGGCTGATAGAATAGCCATACAGAAAATGATAATCTTACCCAGATTTCTCTATTTATTCTGGAATATACAGATTTGGCTAACACAAGCGATTTTTGCACGATTGCGGACTGCTTTGCAACGATTGACATGGGCAGGGAAAAATGCGAGAATCAGCTGGAATATATTAACACAACCGTATCACCTGGGAGGGTTCGGAGCACCGGATTTCCAATTATATTTTTACTGCGCACAAGCGCAACATGCGCATTATTGGTTGAACCCACATGCACATATTCCACATATAGCAGCGGAGCAGGATAGTGTGCACACAGACACCCTGACAGGGTATATTATAGATCCCCAACGATACACGCCGAGAGATAAGATACAAACAGTGCAGTGCACCTCCAGAGCTTGGTACACACTAGCATACCGTGCACAGAAACTCCCATTGTACGCCCCAGCAATGCCCATAGCTAATCATCCCCGAATTTCAGTCACGCAAGAAAAGAAAATGTTTCATTTACTAAAAGAAATGGGACTAACGGACATGGGTAGTATATTCCCGCATAACCAGTTTATATCCAGAACCGACCCGACACTTTGCGCACACCAAACGCCCCTTAAAATATTTGCCTATTTGAGACTGCGTACAGCGATTAAAGACCTATATACCTCATTCCCGGAGGAACCACAGCAACTTAGAGCATTACAGATTTTGCTCACAGCACCCACACGCAAAAATCTAGTAGCGCGCCTATATAATGCATCGATAGAGGAGCAGAGGAAAGGCCCCAACAAGTCACTACAAAGATGGGTAAACACAATAGGAGACACGATTGAGGAAAGTGACTGGGATTACAGTTGCAGACAATTACACCTACTTACATCAAATGGCAACTTACGGATTATACATTTTAAATTTCTACACCAGACGTACTACACCCCGGTTAAGTTGCATAAATATGGTCTCAGAACAGACGATAAATGCGTACGATGTCACGCATCTAATGCGGATTTCTTACACATGGCATGGGCATGCCCCCACCTTTTCCAATACTGGCAGAATGTCACTGATACATTGACGACAATGCTAGCCGAGCACATACCAAACAAACCGGCGATTTGCTTATTGGGGATCTGGAAACTTAAACAAATCAAGAGACGGAAACTCCTGGCTGTGGCACTCTTACTTGCTAAACGACGAATAGCGATGAGATGGGGCAGTAAACGACCCCCCAGGCTTAAAGACTGGTTAACAGACATGACTTACTGCAGAGAGACACTGGAAACTTACGCAGAAGAATTACCACAGGCTTCTAGACCCCGGGATTTCTGGGAACCACTGGTCCAGTTCCTCCAAACAACACAAATGAGCAATTGCCCTGATGGAACTGGGGAACACCGTATAGAAGGTCGAACTGCTTGAGGCTGAGTCTAGATCCATCGGTAATAGAATCCGATACAGTATATACAAATATGAACGAGGGCAGAGATAAGTAATGTAGGCCCACAAGTAAAGGAACACCCACTGGTCATGTCCGTAATAAGCTGTAAATGTGATGTGTCTATGGTCCAAATCCTTGCAATGTGATTGGGGGGGAAACAATGTAAACCATTATGAGATGTTATTAACTGTCTATAATGCTCTGTTCTGTCTGGAATAAAAAAAAAAAATAAAAAAAAAAAAATTCACCTCTGCACAGCGCTTGGGGGAGTTGGGGGCCTTGTCTTGTAAGTTTCCCTTCTGCAAGGTCTTTTCGGATCGGGTGGTTTTGGTTCCTGTTCCGTCCTTTGTCCCTAAGGTCAATTCGGCCTTTCATCTCACTCAGGAAGTGATTTTGCCTGCATTCTGTCCTGCTCCTTCCTCGGCTGAGGAATCTCGTTTGCACTGTTTGGATGTCCGGCAGGTTTTACTGTGGTACCTGCAGGTTGTGTAGTCCTTCCGGGTGGGGGACTCTTTGTTTGTTAACTTTGGTCTGGCTAGGAAGGGTGTTAAGCCTTCCACGGCTACTTTGAGTCGTTGGATTCGGTCCACGGTCTTGCTGGCTTACCATCTTAAAGGGGTGGTTCCTCCTGTGGGGGTTCAGGGGCGTTCCACTCGCAGTATGGCGGCTATGGTGGCTGAGTTGCAGGGTGCTTCTGTGGTGGAGATCTGTAGGGCTGCGACCTGGTCTTCTCCCTCTACGTTTGTCCGTCACTATCGGATTGCGAGTCTGGAGCGTTTGGATACTGTTCTGGGCCACAGGTTCTTGTCCTCTATGAGGGACCAGGGATGTTGATCTGCTGTGTTTGGGGCACTGTATTAAATTTTGGTGTTCTTTATCACTCAGTTGTCCGTCTCTGTTTTCTTCTGCTTGCTATGTCCTCAATGGTACTGAAGGAAGGCGAGGGAGGGACGGGAGGTAATGCGTCCATTTCTATCGATAATGGCATTACTCCAAGTCCTACTCCCTCGCCTTCCTTCAAGGACCCTCCCTCCCTCCCGGTGCGGTACATCTAAGTGCTAGCTCGGCTTGTTTACGTACAGGTGGAGGTGGGGGCGGGCAGAGTTTTTATGCTGGGAGTGGGTCTGGGTGGGATGCGGGGCCTCAATGGTACTGAAGGAAGGTGAGGGAGTAGGACTAGGAGTAATGCCATTATCGATAGAAATGGACGCATGACAGACAAACGAAAAATGCTGTTACTCTGACTCAGTGTGTTGCAGTTCGTGTGGCATTTGCAGACACTATACAAACTTCAGCAGACAATTCAATTCTGTTCCCTGATGGGCCACTAGAAAGTGACATCTCTGCACCCACCTGTGCAAGACGTCGGCCTGAAACACTGGAATTCATTTGTGGATTACACCTGCTTTTTACTTGATAAACGATAAACACAAGAAACTGCAAAAATGCATCCTGATGAGACCTTTTGAAATGAATAAGGGGTGGAAACGCATCAGCAATTTCCCAGTTGGGAAAGTGTTCCAAAAATAGGGAGAGTCATTCCTAGGCTCCATTACCTGACCAATAATTGGACTCTCGATCGTTGCTCTTTTAACTGGTAGAACACAAGCATGACTGCTCCATTAACATGATGACTGGTTTCATAGTGATGTCTAAAAATAGACTGACTTCCCTAAAGTACTGAACTCTATTTGTGCATTATTTTATGTTAATTAATATTAAACTGTATTTCAATATTGCACTATTTTACAAGAAGGTGGTGAATAACTCTTGCACGTCACATTGCACGTTAATAGAAATCTTTTCATTTGCATTGAATTCTAATGGCTTTCTAATTGCATTAATTAAATTCAAACAAATTCTTTATAATTTTCATGCTTTGCCTCTTGCATTTTAATATTGTCTGAATTCCAATGCATGTTCAAAATTCACGAATGATACAATCAGACACACCAATAACAAACATGGAACTTTTGTTAAGAATAGACTTTGAGGGCTTATTTATAAGAGGCTTGTACCGCCGAAGCGTCACTTTTTCTGACGCTCCGGCAGCACAAAACTCTCAACCATATCTATGAGGCCAGGCAAAGCCACTTTGCGTGGCTTTGAATGGCCTCATAGATATAGAGTAAGACAAAGCAGCGCAAGTCACTGCCTTGCCTTACTCTGCGCCAGGGAGGCGTTCCATGGCCATTGCAGTGGGTTTTCCCGCATAACACCCATGGGTTTTGACGCTGCCCAGATTTACTTAATCACGTAAACCTGGGGCAGCGACGAGGAGAAATATTTGTATTTCTTCTTGTTTATTCCTCTTTCCATGTGTGCACACATAGAAAGAGGAGAACACTTCTTGAGATTGTTTTGTGCAGGAAGGTGCCCTTTCCTGCGCAAAAGCAATCCTGCATGCAATGCAGACACCCTTGCACTATGGTGCAAGGGGGCCTGGGCAGGAGCTAGGCAGCCAATTGTGCGCAGCGCTGGAGAAAAGGACAGGAATGCACCGTATTGGATAATTATGGTGCATTCCTGCCCTTTCACATTGCCGTAGGGCAGCGCAGCAAGAAGACTTGCGGCGTTGCCCTGCGCCAATTCCCCATAATTAAGCCACTGAAAGTACTTCATATAGTTATTGTACAGCACCTTAAATACTAAGATGTGTGCAAGTGTTCAAGCGAGACACGCTCAATCTCAGGTCCTACAGGATAATAAAAGCAGCCTTTTTCACCTTCTGTAGTCTATTTTTGTAATAGTGATTTAGACTATGTAATATTGGGGCAATCCAAACAAGAGAGGTCATTGTTGGTTGGACCGAGGGGGTGACTGTCAAAAACTCAAAAGAGGGATTCAAGCTGATAAAAGCCCTTCTTTAACAGCGTTACAATCTATGGATTGACTGATGGTTCAGAGTCAGAATGACTGCTCTTTTTAACCACTTGAACTGACTTTGGATTGTCAGACACTCTTTGTGGACATAGATGTTCTGGCCAATCTCAGAGTGGAGGGTGAGAGGGTGCATTCTCTCCTTGAAGGATTCATCCAGCTATAGATCCGAGTTAGGCGCTCTGTAAATGCAACTCTAAAGAGCTTTGGGGTAGGAAGCTTCTTGAATGCGTCTTGAATGTCATTGCCACAGTTGTGAAATCAGTGTAATGCCTGTGAATACGTTTAGATCGTGTGAACAGATTACCTAAGCAATCATTGGCAAAGCCAATAGTTCTGGTGTTAATGTGCTAATATTGACAAACACCATTTGTGCATGCCTATGTTTGCTTGCATTAGCTCATTGAAGCCAAACCCCTCGGTTTAGCCAATGCTTGTTTGTCTTTCTAAGTGTGACAGTCCTTCCAACCATGGCCTTAAATGGGCTAGGTCCTGCCAGTGCTGAGCACTGGCAGTTATTAAAAGAGCAAAAACAGCAATTGATGGACAGAATGCAGAACAATGTCATACATTCACCCAAGTACAAAGATCTGGGCCTAAATCCATCGTTTTTTTGCTCACCATGCCATTCCAGTTTGGACCCAGCCATATGCAAATCAGTCTTGACTTTGCGCCCAATGGGAACAGTCCAGCCCGAACTGCCAGACCAGGTCCTCCCTGGACTGGAAACAAGCATCCCAGGACCGGTTTCGGGCTTTCAGCCCTCATCAGCCAGGATATCTTGACTCCAGTGGCATGGAGAGCACGGGACCCACGTCTGGGCATACCCGTCCCACTCGGGGTGATAAATGCAAAAACAACAATTGATGGACAGAATGCAGAACAATGTCATACAGTCACCCCAGTACAAAGATCTGGGCCTAAATCCATCGTTTTTTGCTCACCATGCCATTCCAGTTTGGACCCAGCCATATGCAAATCAGTCTTGACCCTGCGCCCAATGGGAACAGTCCAGCCCGAACTGCCAGGCCAGGTCCTCCCTGGACTGGAAACAAGCATCCTAGGACCGGTTTCGGTCTTTCAGCCCTCATCAGCCAGGATAGCTTGACTCCAGTGGCATGGAGAGCACGGGACCCACGTCTGGGCATATCCCGTCCCACTCGGGGTGACAAATGCAAAAACAACAATTGATGGACAGAATGCAGAACAATGTCATACATTCACCCCAGTACAAAGATCTGGGCCTAAATCCATCGTTTTTTTGCTCACCATGCCATTCCAGTTTGGACCCAGCCATATGCAATCAGTCTTGACCCTGCGCCCAATGGGAACAGTCCAGCCCGAACTGCCAGGCCAGGTCCTCCCTGGACTGGAAACAAGCATCCTAAGACCGGTTTCGGGCTTTCAGCCCTCATCAGCCAGGATAGCTTGACTCCAGTGGCATGGAGAGCACGGGACCCACGTCTGGGCATACCCGTCCCACTCGGGGTGACAAATGCACAAACAACAATTGATGGACAGAATGCAGAACAATGTCATACATTCACCCCAGTACAAAGATCTGGGCCTAAATCCATCGTTTTTTTGCTCGCCATTCCAGTTTGGACCCAGCCATATGCAAATCAGTCTTGACCCTGCGCCCAATGGGAACAGTCCAGCCCGAACTGCCAGGCCAGGTCCTCCCTGGACTGGAAACAAGCATCCGAGGACCGGTTTCGGGCTTTCAGCCCTCATCAGCCAGGATAGCTTGACTCCAGTGGCATGGAGAGCACGGGACCCAGTTCTGGGCATACCCGTCCCACTCGGGGTGACAAATGCAAAAACAACAATTGATGGACAGAATGCAGAACAATGTCATACATTCACCCCAGTACAAAGATCTGGGCCTAAATCCATCGTTTTTTTGCTCACCATGCCATTCCAGTTTGGACCCAGCCATATGCAAATCAGTCTTGACCCTGCGCCCAATGGGAACAGTCCAGCCCGAACTGTCAGGCCAGGTCCTCCCTAGACTGGAAACAAGCATCCTAGGACCGGTTTCGGGCTTTCAGCCCTCATCAGCCAGGATAGCTTGACTCCAGTGGCATGGAGAGCACGGGACCCACGTCTGGGCATACCCGTCCCACTCGGGGTGACAAATGCAAAAACAACAATTGATGGACAGAATGCAGAACAATGTCATACATTCACCCCAGTACAAAGATCTGGGCCTAAATCCATCGTTTTTTTGCTCACCATGCCATTCCAGTTTGGACCCAGCCATATGCAAATCAGTCTTGACCCTGCGCCCAATGGGAACAGTCCAGCCCGAACAGCCAGTCCAGGTCCTCCCTGGACTGGAAACAAGCATCCTAGGACCGGTTTCGGGCTTTCAGCCCTCATCAGTCAGGATAGCTTGACTCCAGTGGCATGGAGAGCACGGGACCCAAGTCTGGGCATACCCGTCCCACTCGGGGTGACAAATGCAAAAACAACAATTGATGGACAGAATGCAGAACAATGTCATACATTCACCCCAGTACAAAGATCTGGGCCTCAATCCATCGTTTTTTTGCTCACCATGCCATTCCAGTTTGGACCCAGCCATATGCAAATCAGTCTTGACCCTGCACCCAATGGGAACAGTCCAGCCCGAACTGCCAGGCCAGGTCCTCCCTGGACTGGAAACAAGCATCCAAGGGCCGGTTTCTGGCTTTCAGCCCTCATCAGCCAGGATAGCTTGACTCCAGTGGCATGGAGAGCACGGGACACACGTCTGGGCATACCCGTCCCACTCAGGGTGACAAATGCAAAAACAACAATTAATGGACAGAATGGAGAACATTGTCATACATTCACCCCAGTACAAAGATCTGAGCCTAAATCCATCGTTTTTTTGCTCACCATGCCATTCCAGTTTGGACCCAGCCATATGCAAATCAGTCTTGACCCTGCGCCCAATGGGAACAGTCCAGCCCGAACTGCCAGGCCAGGTCCTCCCTGGACTGGAAACAAGCATCCCAGGACCGGTTTCGGGCTTTCAGCCCTCATCAGCCAGGATAGCTTGACTCCAGTGGCATGGAGAGCACGGGACCCACGTCTGGGCATGCCCGTCCCACTCGGGGTGACAAATGCAAAAACAACAATTGATGGACAGAATGCAGAACAATGTCATACATTCACCCCAGTACAAAGATCTGAGCCTAAATCCATCGTTTTTTTGCTCACCATGCCATTCCAGTTTGGACCCAGCCATATGCAAATCAGTCTTGACCCTGCGCCCAATGGGAACAGTCCAGCCCGAACTGCCAGGCCAGGTCCTCCCTGGACTGGAAACAAGCATCCTAGGACCGGTTTCGGGCTTTCAGCCCTCATCAGCCAGCCCAGCCAGGTATGCCCAGACGTGGGTCCTGGGCTCACTGTGCCACTGGAATCAACCTATCCTGGCTGAAGAGGGGTGAAACCCCGAAACTGGTCCTAGGATGCTTGTTTCCGGTCCAGGGAGGACCTGGCTTGGCAGTTTGGGCTGGACTGTTCCCATGAGGCACAGGGTCAAGACTGATTTGCATACAGCCAGGTCTAAACTGGGGTGGCATGGTGAGCAAAAGAATGATGGATTTAACCCAGATCTCTTGACTGGGGGTGAATGTTTTGATTTGTTCTGCATTCCGTCCATCAATTGTGTGTCTTTTGATTTCTCGCCCTAAGTGCGCCAGGTATGCCCAGACGTGGGTTCTGGGCTCACTGTGCCACTGAAATCAAGCTATCCTGGCTGAAGAGGGGTGAAACCCCGAAACCGGTCCTAGGATGCTTGTTTCCCGTCCAGGGAGGACCTGGCTTGGCAGTTCGGGCTGGACTGTTCCCATGAGGCACAGGGTCAAGACTGATTTGCATACGGCCAGGTCTAAACTGGGGTGGCATGGTGAGCAAAAGAATGATAGATTTAACCCAGATCTCTTGACTGGGGGTGAATGTTTTGATTTGTTCTGCATTCCGTCCATCAATTGTGTGTCTTTTGCTTTCTCGCCCTAAGTGCGCCAGGTATGCCCAGACGTGGGTCCTGGGCTCACTGTGCCACTGGAATCAAGCTATCCTGGCTGAAGAGGGGTGAAACCCCGAAACCGGTCCTAGGATGCTTGTTTCCGGTCCAGGGAGAACCTGGCTTGGCAGTTCGGGCTGGACTGTTCCCATGAGGCACAGGGTCAAGACTGATTTGTATTCGGCCAGGTCTAAACTGGGGTGGCATGGTGAGCAAAAGAATGATGGATTTAACCCAGATCTCTTGACTGGGGGTGAATGTTTTGATTTGTTCTGCATTCCGTCCATCAATTGTGTGTCCTTTAGTTATTAAAAGAGGGCATCGAAAATGGTCCCTATGGGGCTCTGTTTTTATGCCCATGATACACTGGCTACGTCACTGCGTGCCAGTGCCTTTACAGGACTATGATTCGGTAAAGACATTCAACGTAGCCCATCTCGTGAAGGCACTCAGTCAGCTCAGACCAAAAGGACGGAGGTGGCATCCATTTGCTGCCTCTCTGGGGGTATAGAGGTGGGCACGCTTACACAAGCACCCAGAGTACATCTGCTACCCCACTGGGTGCTTACATGATAAGTGCTGTCTTTTCCCATCTCACCCGTCCTCCATTAATCAGACTCGCCAGGATGAGAGACTGAGTTGGGGTTCGAACCTAGAACGTTACACAGCGACAGCTGCAGCAGGCGCCAAGCCCACTGGGCAACCCTACAGCAACATTGCCATGGTTTCGCGTGCCTGCAGCCGATTTGTAAAACTCTGCATCTGTTTGTCCTGCTTACCTCACACTTCACGGGCTGCCCGTGATTCTATGTCAGGACCGGAGGCTCAGATTATGCTTTTCTTTCCACGCTTTATTCCATATAACAAAACACAGCAGCCAGAAAAGCACTTAAATCGTTTTCTGTCCCAACATTATAGGAAAACCTTAGAAGAAAAAACGAATGAAGTCCACAAAAAGACTACAAATCCCATCAGTCCATAGGGGGATGTGGTAGCATAGTCCTTCCATAGTCCTTCCATAGTGTCGGCACTGGATAGAAAGGGCGTCCATTTTGTGTAATCCCTCTCTTTCTTCGCTGCTTCGCAGCCAGTTAAGTGTCATTTTTGGTTTTTCTTGATTTATATCTTTAACTTAATTGCTTTGCGTATACTTGATAGTTGCTATCTCTCGCTGAAGGGGAACGCGTGCATGTCATTGATTCCACCTGATTTTTTCTCCTTTCAGGTTCCCCTCATGACCGCGGGAGCGCTGTTCGCTCCTTACGCGGCCGGCCCATTTGTAGCGGTGCTTGACGCCCGCCAGGGAGAGCCCTCACGTCTCGCTGCTCCCGCGGCGCGGTTCCTTCAGTTGAGGAGCCGCGCTGCGTGAGCTCCGTCGCCAGAGCCTGTCCCCCTGCCGCCACACCAATTACGCCCTGCGGGGTCCGTATTATCCCTAAAGCATCTCTGTTTACGCCCGCTGGGGTCTGTAATTGTGGTTTGACCGCGGAATCGCCTCAAGGCACGTCTGCACAGGAAAGCTGCTGGCATTGAGCGCGCCGGGTGGCGGATCGGCCTCGTCAGTTTCCTGAAGGCCGGCGCGCTCGGGGTGAGTGCAGCCCCTAGCGGCCCTGCCCGCATCAAAGAGCGTTGCAGTCCACAGGTCTGCCCATAATCAGGTACAGGCTTAGTCTGCCTCACGATTTTTAAAGGGCCCATTCCCTACTTTCCTGAGTACTCCTCTTCCTGGCCCAGCCATCTAGCATTCACGTAACAAGTGACAGGATGGAGCAGGGGTCTTACTATGAGGAGGAAGAGTCTAGTCAATACCTCCCTCTGGACGATGATTTTTTTGAGGCAGTAGATAGTTCAATCTACAGGTGTGACCCCGCTTCCAGAAGGGGGTCCCCCACCGCCCAAGAAAGTATGTGGCGAAGGTGGTTCAGAAGTGGCGCAGGGGGTGAACAAAGATGCATTTGAGCGCCTGAGGAGCGCTTTCCTGGCCAAAGCTGTTCCACTTTCCCCTACGCCGCTTCCAACGCCGGAGCCTCCGGGTTCTATTGCACCTGGATCCCCATCTAACGACGGCGGTTCCCCGGCAGATACGGACGATGAGGAAGGGGCTTCGCGTTCTTGGCGCCCGGCTGGTTCTTCGGTCACGTTGCCTCAGGATGACACGGGTATGCTGGACCCGGATGAAATTGTTCATCCGCGTTCCGCGGCCTGGGCACCGGGGGACAAGGTGGCCAAGTTCGTGGCGGGCCGCCTCCGCAAGCCACTCGAGAGAGAGGCAAGGGGGTGCCTAAGGGCGGAATGTCCACGACCCACATTAGAGGGGAAGGTAGCCCTAACACCGGAACTGGACTCCAAGATGGCTACATTTCTGGCCAAATATATGAAAGATCCCCGTAAGGGAATAGACCGTTCCTGGCGATCCTGCCAGGATAAACTCCTGGATGCCATAGGACCCTTAACGAAAATATTAGATATGGCGGAGGAAGCTAAAGTGACCGGCTCCACCATATCCCCCGACATCCTGTCGAACTGGGCGCAGAGGGCGGTAATATTTATAGGTAACGCCAACTGCGCCCTGTCGACAGAACGCCGGCGCTCCCTCCTAATAAAGCTGGATCCAAAGCTGGGCGACTTGGCTTCTTCAGAGGCAGGCGCAGTAGCGCAAGGGGGCCTGTTCGGTGACCCTTTCGTAAAAGAATTGGGCAAATTTGTAGCCACTTTTACGTCATTGGACAAGGCCCAGACCAACATAAAACGGGTCTTCCAAACTCGTTTCTCCCAAGGGGCCGGTCGCGGTAGGGGCCGCGCGACCGGCCTAGCGGACAACACAACGGTAACAGGGGACAAGGCTCCGGGCGAGGGCAGTACAACTCCTCAGCCAATTACACCAACTTTTACCCCACCAGGGGGCAACGCTTCCGAGGCAGAGGCGGCTTCAAGAACAACACTGGCGGCGGCCAGGCAAGCGGTAAGTGTTATGCCTGCAGAGCAAGTGCGTATTGGGGGTCGCCTGGCGGCTTTCCAGGATGCTTGGGCGGTGCTCACGTCAGACGCATGGGTCTTGCAAACCATCAGAGGGTTTCACATAGAGTTTTACTCTCGACCGCAGCAGGAGGGGCTCCCGCACCCCATTTCCTTTTCCGTGGCCGATGCCCAGCTGATCGACGACGAGGTATCCGCGTTGCTCAGGAAAGGGGCCATCTGTCGATCAGCTCTGCATCCCAACGGCTTTCTCAGCAACATTTTTTTGGTAGACAAAGTCGATGGGGGGAGACGCCCGGTAATCAACCTCAAAGAGTTCAACGCGTGGTTGGTCTACCGGCATTTCAAGATGGAGGGGATTCATCTCCTCCGGGATGTTCTCCTTCCGAACGATTGGATGGTCAGGTTGGATCTAAAAGACGCCTATCTTGTGGTGCCCGTCCATCCTCCGCATCAGCGGTTCCTCCAGTTTCGCTGGAAGGCTCAAGTCTACGAATTCACCGCCCTTCCATTCGGGCTTTCATCAGCACCGTGGTGCTTCACAAAGGTGCTTCACCCAGTGGTAGAGTTTTTAAGGAGCCAGGGGGTACGGATGATAGTGTACTTAGACGACGTTCTGCTCATGGCTCAGTGTCCCCAGAAGTTGACAGCTCAATTGCAACAGACGGTTTCCCTCTTAGAGGGTCTGGGGTTCGTCATCAACGGGGAAAAATCAGTCCTGTTACCGACTCAGAACCTAATTTTCCTCGGGTTTGTCGTGGACTCGATCCACTCTTCCTTCAGTTTGCCATCGCGGAAAATGGCCAAGATTCGGCACGTATTTAGGCAGACCATTGCCAAGACCCATACCTCGCTCCGCCAGATTGCCCGAGTGGTAGGTCTTCTCTCCTCTTCCATTCAGGCAATCTTTCCGGGGCCTCTTCATTATCGAGCCCTACAACGCTTAAAAGTGCATCACCTCAGGAGAGGTCTATCGTACGATCAAACGGTTCCCCTTTCGGCGGAAGTAAAAGAGGAAATGTCGTGGTGGTTGACCCACATGGAGGCCTTGAATGGCCGAGCGATTTTCGGGTCAACACCAGATTTGGTTATAGAATCGGACGCCAGCAGGTCAGGATGGGGCGCCTGTTGCGGGGAATTCTCCACAGGCGGCGCCTGGTCATTAGAGGAGCAGAAACTGCATATCAACTGCTTAGAGCTCCTGGCGGGGTCATTCGCCGTTCGCTGCTGGACCAGGGATCAAGCGAGTTCATGTGTTTTGCTCAAGATGGACAACGTCTCGGCAGTCCGTTACGTCAATCGCCTGGGAGGCCCTCGTTCCCGAGCCCTGGCGGACCTAGCAAAGGAATTTTGGGAGTATTGCCTGTCTCAACACGACTCAGTGACAGCGGAGTATCTTCCAGGCCAAGCCAATCAGGTGGCGGATTGGCACTCCAGGTACCTCAAAGACTCCAGCCTGTGGAAGCTGGATGTTCAAGTATTCAGTTGGTTGAACGATCTTTGGGGCCTGTTCTCGGTGGATTTATTTGCATCCCGCCTCGATCATCAACTTCCGCGTTTCTTCAGTTGGAGGCCCGACCCTCTAGCGGAGGCCACGGACGCATTCCTCCAAGACTGGCACCAGGAAAAGGGCTATGCATTCCCGCCTTTCTCGATGGTGGTGAGGACCGCAGCCCGGATCCGACACCTGGAGGCAGAACTAGTGATGGTGACGTCCTGTTGGAGGTCTCAAGTTTGGTTTCCAGTTCTTCTGGAACTTTCTTGGGATTCTCCAATCCTACTCCCCCCGCTCCCTCATCTTCTTCTCAATCCGGACGGGGAACAGCATCACCTCATCCTCCAAGGCTCTCTCCGCCTCATGGCATGGAGGCTTTCAGGAGACGTTGGTCGCTCCCAGGTCTTTCGGGATCGGCTCAGACACTCTTGTCAAAGGCATGGGCAGACAGTACCTCAAAGCGCTATCGGTCCGCGTGGACTAAATGGATGCGTTGGTGTCTTCGACGGGACTTGGATCCCGTGGTCGCAGGCGTCGTTCCCGTTCTAAACTTCCTCGCAGAGTTGGCAACGGACGGTCTGGCTTACCGGTTTATTAATGCGATCCGTTCTGCAATTTCAGCAGCTCATTGCCCAGTTGACGGGGCCCATGTCGGGGGGCACCCGTTTGTCTGTCGGCTTTTGCGGGGGATTCGCCTGTCATTGCCCCCGGAGCCACGATATTCTGCTCTCTGGGACGTCAATTTGGTTTTAAACCTCTTTCTGTCTTGGCAACCCAACAAATATCTTTCTTTGAAAGAGCTTTCAGCAAAATTGGCCATGCTTTTATGTCTGGTTTCTTGTCGCAGGGTTTCTGACGTCCGAGCTTTAGACATTACAGCGAGAATTTTCTCCCCAGAAGGGGTTACTTTTACGTTGGGTCGTCGTACTAAGTCGGGGTCACGAACGATTTCATACCCAGCCTTTGCGGACGTCCCCAAGCTGTGTGTGGTGAATTGCCTTAAAATATATGAGGACATGACTCTTGAATTTCGCCCTTCGGGCGAGCAACAACTTCTTATTGCGCTAAGGAAACCGCACAAAGCAGTCTCCTCCCCCACTATAGCTAGGTGGGTGCGATGGGTAATGCAGGAGGCAGGCATTGACACGAAACTGTTTGGAGCTCATTCTGCTAAAGGCGCGATGGCCTCTAAGGCCTTTTCTCTGGGAGCTAGGTTAGAGGACCTTATGCGAGCAGCGGATTGGTCTTCCGTTTCTACCTTTAAAAGGTTTTACTTCAAACCGGTGGTAGATGTGGCTCAGTTGGTGGTAAGTAAGCTTTGAACTAGCATAATCTGAGCCTCCGGTCCTGACATAGAATCGAAATTTGCCTAGCATATGTAACGGTAAATTTCAATTCTATTAAGGACACGGAGGCGAGGATTATCCCACCCGGAGCACCTGCCTGGTGTGAACCCTCCCGTACTTGAGTAAGTAATCAGTTTTGATAAATGTTTTACAGTGGCTGTGGACTGATTTGTTAAACTGTTATACATACGTGTTAACAGTGGAATTGGTCTTGTGGATTCTTATGTGTTGTCTCTCTTTTAGGGACTGACGGTTCAAAACAGGACCAGTAATCTGATGTCGTACGCGCGCGAAGAAAGAGGGGGATTACACAAAATGGACGCCCTTTCTATCCAGTGCCGACACTATGGAAGGACTATGCTACCACATCCCCCTATGGACTGATGGGATTTGTAGTCTTTTTGTGGACTTCATTCGTTTTTTCTTCTAAGGTTTTCCTATAATGTTGGGACAGAAAACGTTTTTAGTGCTTTTCTGGCTGCTGTGTTTTGTTATATGGAATAAAGCGTGGAAAGAAAAGCATAATCCTCGCCTCCGTGTCCTTAATAGAATTGAAATTTACCGTTACATATGCTAGGCAAATTTCGATTCAGGCCTCTGGGATTAGGGGCCTGTTATGATGTGGTACCACACTGTTCCTCAAGAAAGGAATTGTAGTAAATGTAACGTCACAGTCAGTGATGGAATTATTCTGTGCAAAAAACCTAATCGTCATTTGTGCCCGTCGCTGCAATAACACACAATATCCCCCCTTGGTCTTCAAGCGCTTTACACAGGTTGCAACAAATCTAGTATCCCAAAATTATACCATCCTTCCCAAAGAGAGAGACTGCTGCGTCATCAGCCGTGCATTCCCGTTGTTTCTATATGCCACATCCAGACACCCAGCCGCACAAACCGCGTTCATTCTCCACAATTTGGTCATTCACGATTGCTTGAACATTTAAGTTAGAACAGTAAATCGTGCTCTCCTCCAATAGTTGGTTCTATTTCTGTACCTCCTCTCGGCGTTTGGCGGGAAGCCTATTTCAGGCAATACAGGCATTCAGACGATTAGAACAGAGCCTGCTTTCTCGAGTGTCGGCCACTGAGTAATATAATATGCTGCTCCCAGCTTGTGACCCCCTCGAGAGCTCGGATACTGCGTAAAAATACTTTCCACTTTTTCCCTGAGTGATAGTGTTCATATTATGCGACTATTCTGTTTCAATGTTTTGTATTTTTGGATGGTTTGTGTTCCGATTCTATGGGTGCCAATCTATTGCCAAACATTTGAGTGAAATGTTGCTGAGACAGGTCTGTAGCCTTTACTCCGATCTATAGTGAGCGCCTCCATTGAGCACGTCCACAATCTGACCTTTGATCTACCTCTGACCGCTGGTCACATGGACAGATGACACTGAGGCCTCTGACCTGCACCGGCTAAGCATCTGTCACGTCCTGTCTGGGATATCTACTGTTGACTGTCTCCTGGGCAGGGGCACGTGATATGTTGTCATGTTTTGTTGCCCTAGTGCTTCAAAAAACATACAAACGAGAACTTCAGAACTGCTTAGAGAAGCAGGAAATTTTAATTCAAATTAGAACTTTAAGAATTCACCCAATCCTGTAAATGTTCAATTCCACTAAGAGTGGTTTCTGACTCTCCCTTTAATCAGGACCAGGTTCTTCATAAATAAAGTTACAGGATAGCTCCATTTCATCATGGACACACGATTCCAGTCCAGTCTTTTCTTCTACAAACCACTATTTTATAAAAATGCAGTCAAGCTCAAATAAGTTAAATGGAAGTGAGCTACGACTCTAACTCCCAGAGTGCACTGAGGTTACGTTATGTTTACTTGCAGAGCGTATGATTCACCCAGGAGACCCCTCCACTACGTGGTACGGTGGTCACTAAACTAGCGCGGGGGTTTAAGAATTGGTTGACACAGTGGAAGTTAGATGACATTTGGAGAGTACAACACGGACAGTCACAAGATTATTCATATTATTCACACCGTTACAACATGCATACACAATTGGATTTGTTTATTTGCTCAGATAACCTGACGTCCCGGGAAAAGCACATGGAATACCTGAGACGCCCCTTCTCTGATCCCAGCCCCCTTCTCCTCTGTTTTCGCTTTAGGCTGGAGGAAAAAGTTGTAGACTACTTCCTATACAATCAAGGCTCGACTGACTCCAGAGCCACAGAGTGGGAAGTGTTCAAGGTGGTGATACGGGGTCACTGCCTAGGCACAACATTGAGATTGAGGAAAGATCTGCTGAGGGAGGTAGCCCAACTGGAGTCTGTCCTGTACGAACAGGGATGTAAACTGTTGAAAGATACAGACACAAATAAACAGCAAGAAAACACTAGACTGGAATATAATGGGGCACTCGAAAGGCTACGAGCACTAGACATACGCGAGTACCACACCAAGATACACGAAGAGGGTGGCAATTAGGTAGACTATTAGGGTGGTTAATACAACCAGAGAATAGAGGAGCGCCAATAACACAAATTGCAAAAGTAGACGGGAAATGTTATACATCCCCAACAATATAAATGATGAGTTTAGTGCATACCATAAGAAACTTTATGAGGCCTCGACTGTACAGCCGATAGGAGACTTGATGGGGTTTCTGGCACCGTTGTGGATCCTAGACCCGCAGCTGAAGGTGGGACTGGGGAATCTGGTGACAGCCCACGAAATATGGGAGGCTATCCAGGAGATTGCCACGGGGAAAACGCCGGGACCAGATGGACTATGGCAGAATTCTACTCAGTGCTGGCGCAGACTTTGGTCCCAAAACTATAAGCGCTGTATGCCGAAGCCTGGCATACAGACATATTGCCGGCCTCTACCAGGGACGCCTTGGTGATTCCCCTCCCAGGGCCGGACTGGCTACCGGGCGTTTTTTGCTGGGGTGGCAGGGTGGGGTCCAGGTTCACTGCTGAGGGGCTGATTTTGTTGCTGGGAGCTGCCGGCGCTTCTAAATAAACAATGCAAAACAAATAGCTTTAAAGCGTGCTTTTTTAAACATTTGTTTTGCATCGTTTATTAAGGAGTGCCCGGTAGCCTGTCCGGCCCTGTCCCCTCCCGAAGACTAAAAAGGCAGGAGCAAGGGTGTCTGATTTTAGACCTCTCTCTATGCTAAATACGGATTTTAAAATTCTGAGCAAAGTCTTGGCGCAAAGAATATTAACTCACATGACAACGCTCATACATAACGACCAGAGTGGGTTTATACCGGCAAGGGCCACATCGGCTAATATCCGAAGGCTCTTTCATGTCCTGAACCCCCCAGACAGAGATCAATACCCTGAGGCACTGATAATGTCAGTGGATTTGGAGAAAGCCTTCAACTCTGTTAGGTGGGATTTACTATGTACTACAATGACCAAAATGGGATTAGGAGACAGGTGGGTAAAATGGGTCAAAATACTATACTCCCACCCCACAGCATGGGTTAAGACTGGGAGGGGGGGGGTGATATCAGGACCCTATAACATTTTCAGAGGCACCAGACAGGGGTGCCCACTGTATCCTCTACTGTTTGCCCTGGCCATTGGATCATTGGCAGAGTTGTTTAGACCAATAGGCCTATTGGGGAACGAGAAGATATCATCTCGCTATATGCAGATGATATACTACTATACCTCGGACAAGGGAAAGGAGGTGTAGTGCAGGCACTGGACCTCCTGGAAAGATATGCTACATTAGCAGGCCTAAAATTTAACAAAACAAAAACGTATGTTTTTCCGGTGACAGAAGGGACCACGTGTCCAGCTGACCTTTCTGTGGGCTTGAATTGGACCTCCCGCTCCTTTAAATACCTAGGGATCCAAGTATTCCACGATTTAGTAGACCTGAAAGAGGGTAACTTAAAGCCTGTACTGCGGTCCTTCGGGGCGATAATTCCTTTCTGGCGCTCATTAAAACTTCCCACGATGGTCAGAATTACGCTGACTAAAATGATCATGCTCCCAAGATTGCTGTACTATTTTGTAAACCTACCGGTGACAATTCCTTCTTGTGGTTTGAGGGTTAAACAGACTGGTACGTGATCTGATATGGGACGGGGGAAGACATAGGGTCTCATGGGCCGTTTTGCAGTGAATCCCAGAGGAGGGAGGCCTAGGGGGTCCCTGATTTTGAACTATATTACCTGGCAGCACAGCTGCAATGGTTGGCCCAATGGGTGGACGGACAAGACCGTGACCTTCTGACTGCCACGAGCCACACGGCCACCTAGAGGCAACTCATAGCTAAGCTCATACACCCTGTCGTGGAGGTTCCTCATCTGGGAGTGCTCCTACAAGGAGCGCTTTATTGTTGTAAAAGGTGCCAAAGACGCACGGCCGCTAAGCCACTTTATGCCCCAGACCTGCCTCTGGTTGGGCTACCAAGTGGGACACCACCCACTCCTTTCCCAGAGACACAGCTGACCAGCTGGACTGAGGCCGGGATCAGGACAGTGGGGGACCTGTACCTAAACAGTGAATTAATCCCACTTGAGGAATTTCTAACCCAGAATGACCTGCCAAATGACCAATTTCTTAACTATCACTCTGTGGTCAGGGTCACTGGCCATAGCGGGCACCGGGCGTTTTCCCGGTGGGCCGGTTTTGGCCCCTGGGGGGCCGGTTTTGTTACCGGGGGTCGGCAATATCGGCCCCCTGTAACAAAATCGGACGAAACCGGCCCTCGCAAACTGCTCAGCTGCACTCCCCCTCACCCAAGGGGGGGCCGACTGAGCAGTTTGCCAGGGCCGGTTTCTGTTCCCAGTCCGGCCCTGTCTGTGGTGAAAACATTTAGGGAGTTATGGGGAATGGCCCAATGGGAACCACAAACACATGACACACTACACGTCCTCATTACATTGAGATCCGCGAGACACCTAGTAAAATGGCACTACAGAGCCCTGATAGGGATGGTGAGGACACCACTAGAGCGGGTCAGGACTAAATGGAATGAGGCATTGGGGAGGGATCTAGAAGATAAAGAATGAACCAAGATATTTCAGAGGGCAAGGAAAATGTCTAGAAGTGCTGGACTGAAACCTATTCAATTCAATTATGTACACATGGTTTACCTCACACCCCACCGGCTAAATGTGATGTATGGACAGGAGACGCGGGAGCGTCCCAGATGTGGACAACAGGATGTGGGTTTTATACATATGACTTGGGGATGTAAGACACTACGAGAATATTGGGACACAGTACTAACTCAAATAAACGCAACACTGGCCAAGAACCTACCAAACTCAGTGGAGGTATGTCTTCTGGGACTATTCCCAAGACCAAAGGCTAAAAAGGTGGGTTCAAGGTTTGTGGACCTGGCACTGGTCTTGGCATGCAGATGGGTGGCCATAGCCTGGAAGGCCCCGAGGGGCCCCACAGTGGTATGGTGGGAACAGGATGTAGATTGCTAGGCAAGGACAGAAGAAAGGGCCATACAATGAGAAGAACAAAGAGGTCTCCATAGACGCCCCATTGCAGACTTATGGACAGAGATGATGAGGGCTTGGTATTCCAGAGCAATGAACCGTCAAGGAGAGGAGGCGAATGTGGAAGGGAATGTAGAACAAGACAATGACACAACTACGGAACTATGAGTAAACATGGATAGTGGAGGACCAACCGCAGAAATAGTGCATCAGCCCACATGGTACACTTTGCCCCCGACTCACCAAATAAACCCTCCCCAAATGAAAATAGAAATAGACCAAAGCACTACAGGACAACACACAGGTATCTTGTTTCCCAGTTAAAGGGATAAGTTGATTATTATAGTGAACATGTGATCCTTAGTGGATGTACAGATAGAGGTTAACTCCCCTGAGTACACAATGTGGCTACACAGATGAGGGGGAACAGATCACAACGTATAGAGAAAACCAGGAGGGGATTAGACACTAAAGTTGAGTGTTGATGGAAAGAGTTGAGTGTTGATGGAAAGAGTTGAGTCCTGAATATTTAAAATATACACTGCAATTACTAATCTAAGACTGTACAAAGATATATCCTCAGTGAATAGTAGAAAGTGTACAGAATGCAATCTACCTGATCATATGTACAACTGTAACCATATAAATGCTAATAAAAATATATTTAAAAAAAAAAGATTCACCCAGGAGAGTATCCTGGCACCAAGAAGATGGGGGCTTCCTGGCCATGCCTGGGGCCTAGGTAAGGAGCCATGTCTTCAGTTTCTTGTGGAATGTTCGGACTAACTAGATGGCCCAGATGTGTAGGGGGATGTTCTTTACAGACTTTTGGAGCAAGGTAGGAAAAAATGCGTTCTCCACCTCTGGCTTTTTCGTGTGCAAACAGAAGGCTGGCCGAGCAGACATTTCTGGTATGTGTGTGAAATTTGATGTAGCTGCTGTGGTAGGAGATGCCTAGGATGTCCAAGGCTTTGTGTGTGTGAGGAGTTTGAGTGCGTGTTTATGAACAGAGAGCCAATGGAGGTCTCTGAGTGGTGAGGTGATATTTGTGTGTGGAGGGAGGAGGGAGGAGGGAGGAGGCTGAGTGTGCGTCTGGCTGCCACGTTTTATATGGGCTGGAGTCTTCTAGTCAGTTGGCCGGTGGTGCTGACAAAGAGTGCATTGCCATAGTCCAACCTGTTGGCGGTGTGGGCCTGGGAGAAGTTCTGCAGGTGTTGATCAGGACCACTTAAAGATTTTGCTGAGGATCTTGAGGGTGTAGAAACAGAAGGATATGACTGAGTTGACTTGGAAGGTCATTCCAATTTGGTTGTCAGCACTTTTACTAGGTTCTTGGCTGGTTGGGCAAGGTGTGGGTCCGAGATCTGCTGGCCACCAGGTCGAGTTCCATATTATGGTGCCCTTGCTGAAGAGTACAGCTTCAGTTTTGTCTGTGTTCAGTTTCAGACAGTTGACCTTCATCTAGCTGGTGACTTCAGACATGCAGGCAGTAAAGTTGGTCCGGGTGCTAGATGTTTTGTCAGAGAGGGAAAGGATTAGCTAAGTTTCATTGGCATAGGAGATGATGTTGCTTCTTTGGATCTGGGTGATGTTAGCGAGAGGTGCCATGTAGGCGTTGAACAGTGTGGGGCTGAGGGAAGATTTGTGGAGTACTCTGCAGATGACGCTGGTGGTGGTTGAGGAGTGGGAGGCTAGAATGACCAATTGTGTGCGTAGGGTGAGGAAGGAGCAGATGCATCGGAGAGTGAGTCCTTGAATGCCGGCTTCGTGGAAGTGTTGAATGAGGATAGGGATAGGAGAAAATTTCGAAAGTGGCAGATATGTCAAGTAGGAGGAGGGCAGCACTGTCTCCTCTATCCATGATCAGTCAGATGACGTCTGTGGCAACAGCGAGAGCAGTTATAGTGCTGTGGTTGGGCCTGAGTCGATGCTTAGGCAAGGTCACAGCGGAGGTTGTTCTTTAGGTGGTCGGCGAGTCACTTGTTGATTTTTTCCATAACTTTAGCAAGATCGGTCAGTAGTTGGCCGACATTTTCGGATCCTCCTTCAGAAGGGGTAGTATTGTGTCTTGCTTTCAGGCATTTTGGGAAATTGCTGTGTTGATGTAGCTGTTGAGTATTGGGGTCAGAGCTACGGTGAAGGGGTCCAGTCCCTTGGTGAAGATGTGATGTAAGCAAGGGTCTGATGGTGCTCCTGAGTGGATGGAGCACATGGTCATTGGCGTTTTCGACGTTGTGGTGGTGAGCCAGGTGGTGTAACTTGCTTGCAACCTTTTCCTGGTGGTGGTCTTGAGTGGGTCCAAGGCGTTGGCGCAGGAGGTGATCCAGGCATCAAAGTTGGTGATGGATCATGAGAGGCTGTTGAGGGTTGACGGGCATGGAGTTCTGAGGTCCATGTTTCTTGCATGATCCTGTTCCAGTTTCATCAGAGCTGTTATGTGCCGGTGGAAACTGAGCAGGTCAAAGTGGCCAAGGGCATGATCGGTCCAGGTGAGAGGGGTGAGTTTGTCCACCATGATGTTGTTAGAGTTTATGAAGAGGGGGTTCAGGAGGTGTCTGGCGGCGTGGGAGAGACCCTCCACTCACTGGGTGAGTCCAAGTGTGGTTAGGTCCTCCAGGAAGCTGTAGGTGTTGGGGCCTCCGATGTCCTCCAGGTAGTAGTTATGGTCACTGATACCGATGAAGGAGTTGGAGTTGGGCACCGATTGGGCGATGAAGTCTGCAATGCTGTTGCCAAAGTTGGCTCGAGGACTGAGGTGGGAGGGCGTGGCAGATGACAGTGACCCCCCTTCCCACGTGCAGCTGTATGTGATGTTTAAATGCTATGTGTTTTATGCTGTTGCTTGTGTTTGTGGGCATAATGGAGCAGTGCATGTTTTCTTTGAAGGTGATGGCTAGTCATCCTCCGGGTCTGCAGACTCGGTCTTGTCTTACAATCTTCTATTCGGGAGTGATGTCGAGAGCCAATGACTGGGTGTGCCATGTTTCAGTCAGGAAAAGCAGTTCTTGCAAGAGTTCGTACAGAAGGGCCCAGACTTTGGTGGCGTGTCTGACGAGCGAACGGATGCTGAGTAGTTCAAGTCAAAGGGGGTTTAGGGTGATGATGGGGGGATGATGCAGTGGTATGCGGTGGGAGAGGGAGAGGTTTATGTAGGGAGGAGCAGAAGGGGCGTGAGTAGGAGAAGTGGTAGGTGGCACAGGAGAACATACCTACAGTGTTGGCTTGGGAGGCCTGACACAGGGCTGGGAGAAATGTCTGGGTTTCAAGGAGTGGATTTCTGTGGCAGAGTAACTGGGAGAGTGATGGGTGGGAGGAGGGCCAATGGTGCTAGGTGTTGATGGAAGCAGATCGGCTTGCCCACTGTGCAGCACTGTGCTGCGGTCGCCGTTAAGTAGGAGCGGGAGGGGGTAACTATTGGATGGGGCTAGAAAGAGCACAGAAACAAAAATGCACAAGAGCAGAGCAACAGTGAGAGTAAGGAGAGTGAGAGAGAACCAAGCAGAAAGATAACTGTAGGAAAGTAGGATCTGCTTTTATGGTTACCCCCACTTTTTGCTTGATGTAATACTGTTTCTGACTAGTCTGACAGGGATCCTGCTAATCAGGACCCCAGTCTCTGTGCTTTCTCCCCTAAATTGGTATGGTAAGTACTTAGGTTCATCCCAGATTGGACACTGGTGTACACTTATCGGACCCTAGTATATGGTACTAAGGTACCCTGGGCATAGGTACACCAGGGGTCCCCCATGGGCTGAAGCATGCATTATGTCACCTATGGGAGACCACTCAATTTGTAACTACAGGCCTGCCAGTGCAGCCTGTGTAAGCTGGTGCTAGCACCACTTACGAAAGATATAGGTTTCCCCATATCTAAGGTCACTGCACTTAAAACCTATAAGTCACCCCTAAGGTAGGCCTTTCAATCCTGAAGGCAGGGTGCTTGGTTCTAAGTGTGAGGGTGCCCCTACATGAGCAGGACACCCCTACAGCCTACATAGCCCATTCTCCCGGGTTGTGAATGAGACAGCCATATAACATATAGAGGTGCACCGCATCATTATGCGATGACCATCTTGAAACTAGTTGTAATTTACCCTATCATGTTTGGTATCAAACATGTTGGAATCATACCCCCACACTGTAAACGGTGAATCATACCTCCCACACCGTAAACGGTGTGGGAGGTATGATTCCATGCACTGTAAAGCTCATCTGGGAGGCCCTCAGTGCTCCTGGTACCAGCCTTCTAGACCCGGACAGCACAAGATGGTTGCTGCCGACCAGAGACACGATTCTGCCCTCCTGCTGCTGAGCCAAGCTCGAGCAGGGGAAGGCAGAACAATAGGTATCCTGTCACAGGGAGGTGTGACCACCTCCCAGACAGGGTTTAGTGTATTGGGGTCGGGTGGGAGCGCTTGCTAGCGCCACTTAGCCACCTTGCATAGTCCAATTCAAACCAGCTCAGGGAGCCGTTGGCATTCGCACGAAACTAGACAAAGGGCATGGGAGTATCCTCCCCACTGTCTGACCCCTCCCCTGGGAGGAAACCCTGAATCGTCCCAACCCTTTCCTTAGGGTACTTAGGGGCTTACCTGAGGGTGGGTCCCTAGATTCGTCGTGAGACAAGATTCAATTCAAGACACGACTTCTTCTTCAACCATCTGGGCACTCTGGACTTCGCTCTGGGCATCAAGGCTGCAACCGGGAAGACTCCAGCTGCTCCTGATCTCGTTGCCCTGCTCGTCTGCTGCAACGTCCGTGCCTGTGCACCATACAGGAACCTTCCAAGGCCTGTGGGCATCCAAGACACCTGAAGGAATCTCCCTTGAAGTGAAGGATTCACTTTCCTGCATCTGCAGGCACCACAACTAAGCTGACCGGTCTACTGATCCTTGGCTCTCATGGACTCCGAAAGGCTCAGCAACACAGCTGGTGGTTCTTCACATCCCTCGTGGCCTGCCCTGTCCTCTCACCAAGTTTGGAACCAGTATCCCTCGTCGGAGCCACAGGAACCGAACCCCTGTGCACTATGTTGACTTGCAGTTGCAAAGGCTTGTTGGCTTCCTTCCACCAAGATCTTCGGGCTCCAAGTAGCCCCAACCTCAAGCATCTCCAGTGACCAAGATCTTTGCCCTCACCGCATCACTTGCACCATGGGCCTGCATCTTTGGTGAGCTGCGCGAGGTCCTGTTGCGACTCCAAAGTCTTCTTTGGTCAGGGCCATGTTTTCTTCTACGGTCGTTGCTGGACGGGCCTCTGCTGGTGGAAAATAACTGGATACCCTGTTTTGCTGGGCCTTCTTTGGTGGCATAAGGGCGACCAGGCCGTGGCACCGTGGTACGCCGTCCCTTAGGCCCAGTATCGGTCGAGCCCCAGCCTCCCCTGGATGGCCCCTGTCAGCTTCGCTTTAATTATGCGACTCTATTCGGCGCTTAGTGTTGAGATGCAATCTGGCGAGGCCGGGGACACTTTCACCTGGCCCCCCCTAGCTTGCCGGTCCCTTGTCAGTTGGAGTCCGGTGCGTGTCTCCAGTTGCGCTGCATTAAGGGGTGGGTTGCCCAGTTGACAATGTGGCCGTCTTATTCCCCCGTCAAGCCTTCCTTTCCCCCTGCTTCTGAAATCTCCGCCTTGGCTCTCCTCTGTGCCCCGTCACTTTCTCTGCTGTCTCCAGACCACTCTTTCATCAACTAATTATTGAATCTGTGCCTTTCCCACTAAAATCAACATAAGGGTTGTGTGGATTGGTGCAAGGTGCCCACTTACATAAGTGTATACCATATACCAAGCCAGCTTCTGACATTGGTGTGCATCGGTTGGGATTCAAGCCTGCATTGTTTTACCAGATAATCGTGGTGTGGATTAATTGAAATACCATCACTAATATTAGGCACATATAATACAGCTTAAAATAAGTAAGTTCTATTGAACTTAGGGTTGGGTAGTTAAGGGTCCCGCACAACCCTTTCTCCAACCTCGGAGAGTTTAGTTTCCACTAGGTTAGGTAGGTGCAACACCTCACTACACCTAGAACCATGTCTTTAGTTGGGGATACTAGTGTCCCCCAGTCTGCTAAGTACAGTAGTCTAAAGTTCCAGGAACTAAGGGCCCTGTGTAGTCTTAGAAAGATAAAGACAGGTGGCAACCCCACCATTAAGCTGCTCTTAGAGCTGCTGCATCAGGATGATGTCCGTCCTGTGAGGGCAGATGAAAAGGAAAATGTGGGTGGGAATACTCCTGAAGAGGGAGCATCAGGAGCTCTTCCTGATTATCACAATTCTGAGTATGGGCAGGAGGACTCAAATAATTCCAACCTGCTAAACTCTGACCCCTCAGGGCATAGTGCAGATGGAACAGAGGAGACACCATTTGTTCCTCCTGAGAGGGTCCAGAGTAGGCTAAGGAGGTCTAGATTCTAGATCCTCCTCCAGAGAATCCAATGCTTCAGGACATTCCATAGGGACCTCTATATCTGGTAAGAGGGACAGCTCTTTGGACAGGGAGTACCAACTGCTTGAACTTGAGAAAGCAAGGCTAAGGCTCAGAAAATATCAGTTGGCCTTTGACAAAGAGTCCCTAGAAGTCCAGAAGGCTAGGAAGAAAGTGGGACTAGAGTCCCATGGTGGCAGCAACAGTGTCCCTAGAATCAGAGAAACTTCTTTTGACAATAGTATCCTGAGCAGGATAGCCACTCCTTACCAGGAGGGGGATGATATCCATAAATGGATCACTGCTCTGGAGAGGGCCTGCAAAGTTCAGAGGGTCCCTCAAGAGCAGTGGGCAGCTATCCTGTGGCTGTCCTTTGCTAACAAAGGTAGAGATATGCTCCTTGCTGTTAGAGAAGGGGATGCTGACAATTACTCAGTACTGAAGAGTGCTCTCATAGATGGGTTTGGCTTAACCACTGAACAGTATAGGATTTAGTTCAGAGACACCCAGAGGGCACACACCCAGGACTGGGTAGATTTTGTAGGCAGTGCTATTAAGGCTCTGGAAGGCTGGCTTCATGTAAGCAAGGTACAGGACTATGAAGGATTGTACAATTTGATTATGTGGGAGCAGATCCTTAATCATTGGCAGAACCAGTCCCAAAATTCCAAGAAACGCAAAAAGAAACCTTGGTGCGACCTTTGTAAGATGAAGACCCATTGAACAAGGGATGCTGATTGTCCAAAGGCCAAGGAAACTACTACTAGCACTGCCCCTGAGGCACCTGCTCCCTCTAGCACAAGTACAAGTGGTAGTACGGCAACCAAAAAATTAGTGGGGTTAATCTTGGCTTCTGAGATGGGTCCTACTTAGTCAGAACTGCAGCTGAGGCTGTTCTAGTCTGTGATGGTGGCGTAGACCTTGCTACCTTACTAGTCAGTCCCACTAACTTGGGCAAGTACAGACAACAGCGTTTGATAAATGGAAAAGAAGCAATGGCTTACAGGGACACAGGGGCCAGTGTTTCTATGGTGACAGAGAAACTTGTGTCCCTGTGGAAACGTGAATTTATCTATGTTAGCATAAGCTGCAGTCACTCGGTCTGTCGCACCCATTTTGTTTCTGTCGTTTCCATTTTGTGCTCCGCTGTTCACCTTTTCACCTTGCTTGCGCTCATAAGTATCGAACTGACCCATCTGACCTGGCCTATCTGATGTACATGCTGGGGGCTACAACTGCCGGTGCGCCCATCCCAGATGTTATCGAATGAATGCTTATTGCCACCATAAACATTCCCTGCTCCCCCTCCTTATTTCCTGACCACCTGGTCCCTAATCTTCTTCTACCTGCCTGCAGCTATTGCCGCACTTAACTCGTTACTTCTAGTTTTCTGCTCATGCGATTTCATTGTAACAAACAGTATAAAAGGTGATAGTTTTTGTATTCTGTGTACCTCCCCCTACAACACTGTAGGGTGTTGCTCGGACGTGGTCCTGCTCATGAGTGGTTAATAAACTTGGTTTGTTTTACTTCGCTCCAGTGCCGATCTCTCTTTTGTTAGTCTTCAGACCCGTGGACGAGAGGGTGACCCTGCACCAGTGTACCCACCTGGGGGTACATTTTCCACAATTGGCGCCCATCATGTGGGGCCCCATCAGAGATGCGGCCGTCCGAAGGTGTGGTCTCGACGGAAGATCGAAATCATCACTGAGGGGCGCACTGCATGAGAAGGCCCTTGTCCTGCAGCCGACGTAAATTTTCTGGTTTTCCTGACTTGACCCTCCTGGTGGTGGCCGGTCTTGACTGGGGCTTCTTTGGCGAGTTTTGCAGTGACCATTAGGTCAACTAGGGATCGGCAGGTGGGAGTTGAAGACTTCTGTTTGGTAAGGTCGCTGATGCGGCACACTTGATTGTCTGGTTTGATTTTGGTATTCATTCTTTGCAAAGACTGAAGGCAGGTAATGTGGGGATCTTTCTCCTTTTGAAATTCGTTTGGATAGTAATATTTTACATATATTTGTAAAACATGCCTGCTCTTAGCAAGTTTCGTAAGTGGTGCTGCTGTTGCAGTACAAGAAATGGTTTGGAACAAAGTCAGCCGGCTCCTCCAGAGGGGACGCCGAATAGGGATATGTACGTAAAATATGGTATTTGTCCCATAATGTATGGCTCATTGTGGAACAAATACACGAAGAAAGAACCCGATCTACAGTGGCCAGTGAATGGGTCATTTGATTTTAAGAAGGTTCAGTATGTGGAACACTGTTTGTTTAAAAGGAAGAGTAGACAGGATATGTTTGATAGTTGGCGTATGTTGGATAAGGAAGTGCGAGAGAGAGAGAGGAAAGCGGAAGCTATAGCACAGAAAGAACTGCGGAAAACGATATATCAGAAATGTGTTGAATTAAGAGATAAAGAAACGCAGGAAGGGATAGAGAAGGAAGAGAGAGAACGTTGATTGCAGGTGAATGGCCAGTACCCTATTAGACGTCCCGTTTATCCAATACTTAATAAGCCTCATGATGATTCTATCTTATTAGAGCGACCCCCACCCCCGTATAAATATTCTGATCCGAGTGCCCCTGAGGAAGGTACTTCAGATGAGGAAATCCATCCCTCAAAAGAGGTGGACAAAGATAAGCAACTCATACGACAGACTCGCTCTACTCTGTCTAGCGAAGAGAAAGATAAATTGAAGGGCAGTGCTAGAGAGGAATCTCGTCGGACTACTACAGCGACGCTCCTCACAAATACAGTTCAGACTTGGGAAGACGCAAAACAGTTATATTTTTTAGAAAAATTATGTTGGGATATAATATATAATTGGCGACATGTCTCTGGCGAAACAGAACCAAAGGACTTGAATGCAGATTATAAGCAATTAGGAGATGGGACTTACCCTTTTAAAAACATACCTGATACAATTAGACGGGCGGTTAAACTACGGGATGATACATTAAAAATGCAAAGGGAACAAGAATTAGCTAAAAAGCAGCATAAAAGCGTAGAAATTGAAGAGTCTCAGACAGAGAATGCAGATGTCCCAATGGATGCGAACAATTCTAGTAGTAGTACGCTTGCTATGAAACCAATGCGTGAAGCCGCACCTCTGTATGTTCCCCCGAAGGGTGGGGGAACAAGTGATGATAAGAGTTCCGATGATGCAAAGGGATACATTTTATATAATTGGGTCTACACTCCTTGGAGTAGAGCAGATGTTATGGCCTTTAAGGCTGCCTTGCCCGACCCCCAGAAAAATCCCGCCGCCTTCTATGAGGAGGTAGAGGGAGCCATCAATTCTTGCACTATGACCTTAGCAGATATAGATTTGTTCTTTGGGCTTATTTTGCCCCCTGATATGTGGAGAACTATACGTAAAACTGATGATGCTGCGGCATTAGGTGAAATTTGGCAACGATTAGAAGAAATAGATGCAAATAGGACACCTGCCCAGAAGCCCCTACAGGAGATATTAGATCTTCCTAAAGCTATTGTGACTAAATTAAAGACTCTCATACCCCCTAAGAAAATAGATTGGACTACGTTAGCGTCCGGTAAACAGAAAAAGGATGTCAGTTTCTGATTTCTTTTCCAGATTTGAGGAGACATTCCATGACTTTAGTGGCCAGTCTCTGGCTGATGAGATGGGTAAACATCTGTTTGTTGATAAATTTGTCTCTAATATGTTACCAGAAATAGCTAGTGAAAGTTCTTGGACTACGTCCTCCCCAGTCTCCCTTTTGACAATGGCACAATATTATGAGTGACAGGAACAAGAAGCGAAGGGAAGGGAGGATAAAAAGGTTAAGGATTTAAAAACAAATGTTATGGTGGCTCAAGCGTATGGTCCACCATTTAGGAGAGGTGGAGGGGGCGCACGTACAATGCATGCACCAGGAGCGCTCCCTCTCCTTCGGGCCAATTTGTCTCCTGACCAGTGTGCCTATTGCAAAGAGACCGGGCACTGGCGTTCTGAGTGCCCCCTTTGCAAGGCCAACAATAACAGCGGGGAAGGGGAAGTATGAGAGGGCGCCCAGGGAATGTAGGGAGCAGGGGTGGTGCAGGTGCTCGTCCCCGGTTTGAGGCCGTTGAACAAGGACCGAATTACCCTAATGCTTTTGACAAACGACATCAGTACCAAATGACTGACTATTCTGCTGATACACCTACAGATTCCGATTATGCATAGGGATGCCTAGGGCGGGGTGTGGGACCGGTTGAGGTGCCAGTAGATCAAATGGGTCCCTATGTTGACGCAAATGTCTTGGGATCTACTGATCGGTTTCTGGTTGATACAGGGGCTACCCGTAGTGCCCTGTCTAAAAGACTGGTACCTAGGGCTCCCCTGTCTGGCACAATGATAACATCGATAGGGTTCGATGGAACGCCTACACCTAGCCCACTATCACAGCCACTCGAATTCGGACTAGATAAATTCACTACAGCATGTCCATTCTTGCTCTCCCCTAACACTCCAGATAACATTGTAGGTATCGATATGCTTAAATATTTTCGTGCTACAATACGCTGTTCCCCGGAAGGTGTACATGTTATCCTTAATGACAATTATCCGACAGTTGATAGATCTTGCCTTATCAATGAGGACATCGCTCTGGCGTCCCTGCCTTGCACCCTGTGGGCTAGATCAGATACTGATGTGGGTCAAACGGTTATTCCACCCGTACAAATTCAAGTGAAAGAAGAAGTTCCATTGCCTCGTTTGCCCCAATACAAGATATCTCGGGAGGGCGAGGAGGCACTAGCAGGCATTGTCCAGGATTTGATTGAAGTAGGTGTAGTGGAAGAGGTTCCCTATAATACTTGCAATAGCCCTATCCTACCTATTCTTAAAAAGGACACTGACACTAAGATTTACAGGTTTATTATTGATTTGCGTGAGGTTACCAAAATTGTGGTGCCCCAATATCCGGTAGTTTCTGACATAACAACCCTCCTCACTATGGTCCCTCCCACTGCCACCACATTCTCAGTCATTGATTTGAAAAACGCGTTCTTCTCAATACCTATTCACCCTGAAAGCTGTTACCTATTTGGGTTCACACTGAAAAAACAGATCATTCCGGTTCTGCAGAGCTCCACAGGGCTATACAGAAAGTCCCAGTATCTACAGTCAAGCATTAAAAAGACAACTTGATTCCTTTCCCGTACCAAAAGGGGTAGCTCTAATTCAATACGTTGACGACATTTTACTTGCCGCTGACACTCCTGAGCTATGTGAAGAAGGTACATTGTTGCTGTTATCATTTCTTGCATCACATAATCACAAAGTCTCTAGAAAGAAATTGCAATATTGTAGACAGCAGGTTACCTATTTAGGTCACCTCCTGTCTAAGGAGGGACGTGCGCTCACACCAGATTGCATTCGGACCATTCTAGACACCCCTGTACCTCATACTCAAAAGGATGTCCGAGCATTGATTGGCCTTACCTCTTTTTGTAGGCAGTGGATTCCCAGTTTTTCGCATATTATCAAACCTTTGTTAGCTCCTCTTTTGACCAAAGACACCCCGATGCCTCTCCCATGGACTGCTGAGTGCCAGAGCGCCTTCCAACAGTTACGCCAAGCCCTTTGTTCCGCACCAGTATTAGGTACCCCAGATTACACTAAATCTTTCACACTCTATGTACACGAAAGGGAAGGTTGTGGCCTCTCGGTCTTAACACAGACACACGGTGATAAACAACGCCCGTGTGCATATTTTTCAGCTGTCCTTGACCCAGTCGCTCGCGCGCTGCCTGGTTGTTTCCGAGCGGTGGCAGCAATGGCTGTATCTATACGCCAGAGTGAAGGAATAGTTTTGTCACACAAACTGCTTGTGTTAGTACCCCATTCAGTTGATGCCTTGTTGAACCAAACAAAGACGCAGCATTTGACTAGTGCTCGCTTGACAGGATATGAATTGACACTTTTGGCCCACCATATCACGCTAAAAAGATGCTTGACACTAAATCCTGCCACATTACTACCATTTCCATCCACTCAGCCTCAGTCACAGGAGTCACATGATTGTATATTTCTTACTGAAGAACAAACAAAGGGTCGCGTTGACCTGCAAGACACTCCCTTCTCCACTGTAGATGGGGAGTTGTGGGTTGATGGGTCCTGTTTGAAATTACCCGATGGCACCACATCTGCTGCCTATGCTATTACGACACTTCAGACAGTAGTCGAGACAGCTCGCATCCCACAGAAATCAGCCCAAGCAGCCGAACTGATTGCACTAACAAGAGCATGTGAGCTTAGTACAGACCTGCTCGTCAATGTCTACACGGATAGCCAGTACGCGTTTGGAGTAGCGCACAACTTTGGCCGCTTATGGAAAGAACGCGGTTTTCTTACTTCATATGGAACACAGATAGTGCACGGAAAACTAGTGCGCAATCTTCTTACTGCTTTGACTTATCCCAAGAAGATAGCTATTGTCAAGTGTAGCGCACACAAGAAGGTGACAGATAAAGTAGGAGCAGGTAATGCCTTCGCGGATCGCACAGCTCGTGAGACCGCAATGCAGCGAAGCACCACGCTTATGTATGTGGTTAAGTCACAAGCTGAACGTTGGCATGATGCTGGACAGGAAGTACTGGATATGCAACAATCTGCCTCCTTCAAGGAATTAGACCAATGGTCTAAGGAGGGAGCACTGGATGATGAGGGCTGTTGGAGGAGCAAAGATATGACTAAGTGGAAGTTGCCTACTGCATACTTATACCTTCTGATTCATATGGCACATGGTCCAGCCCATGTCGGTGCATCCTCAGTAGCAAAACAGCTTATGCAAGTTTGGGACCATCCTGATATTGCTGGTACTGCTAAAAAGATAGTCCAGTCTTGCCTGGTCTGCCTCCAGTATAATCCTGGAAAGGGAACGCAGACTCCAACAGGAGGGTTTGCGACACCATCTGCACCTTTTGAGGTCCTTCAAATGGACTACATTCAGTTTGAGCGCTGTAATAACCTTAAATATGTCTTAGTAGTAGTCTGCGCCTATAGCAAATGGGTGGAGGCATATGCTACCAAAGAAATACAGCCCTTATGACGGCGAAAATACTCCTAAAAGAGTTCTTCCCTCGATTCGGTGCCTGTCGGGTCCTATGGAGCGACAATGGACCTCATTTTATTGGACAGGTTGTAGACTATGTTATGAAAGGGCTAGGGGTCAAGCAGAAGTTCCATGCTGCTTTTCACCCACAGTCAGCAGGCTTGGTGGAGCGCTACAACTCCACACTGAAACTTAAATTGGCAAAAATACAGGCTTCCACTTCTTTGAAATGGCCTGATGCATTACCCTTTGCACTGCTTTCTATCAGATCGATACCTCATACACGCTCTGGGCTTACCCCATATGAGATTGTGTTTGGTAGGCCAATGAATGTTTGGGGGGTTCCTAAACCTCGCCCTATACATGATGTGCCTCACACATTGATGAGTGATTACCTGTCTCAGTTGACTGACAGTTTGCTTTCCATCCATCAGCAAGTACGAGAAGCTCTCCCGGATAAGTCGCAAGGTGATGGACATGACTTGCGCCCAGGGGATTTCGTGATGGTCAAGATATTCCAGCGAGCGAACTGTTTGGAACCTCCCTGGAGGGGCCCTGAGCAAGTCCTCCTCGCCACCCGAACTGCAGTCCGAGTGACCAACAGGAAAAACTGGACCCATGCGAGCCACTGCAAGAAGGTGCCATACACCTTAGTGGACTCTGCTGTATTGGAGGATCATTGTGATATTTTGGTCACAGAGACAGGAAGAGCTGCATCGCCTGAAAGAGTTGAGGAAATCTTTCCGGATCACACGATCCCCGGTACATCCAGGTACCTACTCCGACCCAGGAAGAAAAGCGCTCCAGTGCAAAACAAGATAGGTTGAGCCATTGTCCTGAGTGGTTAAGTCTGATTACAAAGGGGGTCTTCCTATTAGTGGTCAACTCGTCTCAAACTCAGTGAAGAAACCTACACCCACTCAGGACTCTTAAGGCGCTACCTTTCTTGTTGTTTGCTAAAAAAATGAACCTGCCTAAGGAGAAGGAGATTGCTACGACAATGTGTAATGGCTGTACAATTTGTATCCTTGGTCTGACTTTGATTGCTGCCATTGTCGCTACGGTAATGTGGTAGTGGAGGAAGCAGCTCCTGGGGATTCCTTCCTTAACATCACAGCTACAGCTACATCGCCCACCACAAAGGAACACCATCATTTTGATTTGCCACAACATGAGCAGGGGTACCGACAAACGCTAAGAAACAATTCATTTCTCCAAATGTTGCATCAGACACACCAACTTTATTTATTTATTTATTTAATGAGTTTTATATAGCGCTGGCTAGACCCGAAGGTATCAGAGCGCTTTACATTAGGATACACATGTTACAGAAAAAGATAACAATTACACATTACGTAAGAAAAAAATAAGCAACACATTGAAAGAGGGAAGAAAGGAGAGAGAAGTAGGGAGAAGGGGGAGGGGGAATTGAGAGGGGGAAGATGAGGGAAAAAGACGGCAGGAGAGACGAAGGTGAAGTCTGACCAAAGACCGACTGGGTAGGTGACGACCGAGGAAGGAGTCCACAGCCCGTCTCCCCTATAGCTAAGCAAGGTAGCTCCATCGGGCATTAGTCACATGTCTAGGTCTCAAACTGACGAGGGACGGTTCACGTAAGAAAGTCCAGTGGATAAACAGGGTGGGACCTGTGAGCAAGGACGGGTGAGGACAGGGGTCAATAGCTGGGAAGAAGAGAAGAGGAGAGCGGTGGGGGGTAGGATAAAGGGGGAGGGGGAGGAGGGAGATAGGGTCACTGCGAGACGCAGGAGAGTTTGCCCAAGGACCGGCTGGGTAGGTGATGGCCAAGGAGGGAATCCATAGCCCATCTCCCCTTTAGCTCGCAAGGTAGCTCCACCGGGCATCAACTGAGTAATGCTACTAACTGTTGGATTTGTGGCAAGATTCCTCCCTACCAGAGCACAAGAGGAATGCCATTGTCGCCATTGCCATTCTCTCATAATGGCTCCTGCCGAGCTTGGTTTGAACTTTTGTATGCTTCCAAGGTATTCAACCTCTCGAAAACATGGGACGTGGGCGGCCTCAACGCCAAACTGAATAAAGTATGCTATCCCAATGAAGACGGGGACCCACAAGCGAAGGGGACCGTCTTGGAAATGGAAGAATATATTAGGGGAAATGCAGCAACGAAATATGTGTATCAAAACGCAAGGTCGATTGGAGGAAACGGGCCACATGTTATTTCTGTTGTTTCAACTACTGGTCCCCTCTGTGTACAGAGTACAGGCAATGTACCAGTGGGCCACAGTAACTGTACTACAACGTTGCGGATGTCTACGATGGGCCGAAGCAGCTTCCTTGCATCACGTCATACTTATTTTGTTTGTGGAGCTCAGGCATACTTCTTCCTACCTTCAGGTTGGTCCGGTACCTGTTATATAGCCTTTCTTCTACCACCTGTGTTTTTGGCTCCCCCAACATACCACCGAGACTTGCAATTATTCGATCACCACATTGGTAACAGGAGAAAACGTACTATCGATGTCTCTATAGTTGATCAAACAGAGACCACATGGGAGCAGTATACAGACTTCAATAAAGGATTCTTTTTCTTCGTTGGCCCAGTACAAAACAGCAAGCTTATTCGTCGCCTCACCCGTACAATGGAAACAGTGATTAATCAGACAATTGTGGCCTTGGGAAATTTGACAGAAGAACAAGCATCAATGCGCATGGTTGCTTTGCAGAATAGACTTGTTTTAGACGTTATTTTGGCTGACCGGGGCATAGTATGCCGTGTCATCGGATCCAGCTGCTGTGTCTACATTCCAGATAATTCACCGTCTGTTTATAAGGCCATTTCCAAACTACACAAGATAGCAACCGAAATACATCAGGACCCAGGAACGTGGACTTGGACTGGGTGGTTTTGGGGCTTACTTTCCACCTGGGGTCTGAAAGTATTAACAGTAATGTTTACGTTTATAGCTATTATTTTCTCTTGCTGTTTGTGTGTTTATTGCGGACCAATGCTCTGTTCTCTCTGTACTTCTGCCTATACTGCCTGTATACCGACTAAAGTGAAAATGCAAGATGCAAACGCCCGCTTAGCGGTGGAACGAGAAATACACGGACTTATGGCAATAGATGTTGAGGACATATGAAATGTCCCTTTGAAGGAACAAGGACTGTCTTAGCTTATGCTAAAAGGGTCGACTGTGGAAACGTGAATTTATCTATGTTAGCATAAGCTGCAGTCACTCGGTCTGTCGCACCCATTTTGTTTCTGTCGTTTCCATTTTGTGCTCCGCTGTTCACCTTTTCACTTTGCTTGCGCTGATAAGTATCGAACTGACCCATCTGACCTGGCCTATCTGATGTACCTGCTGGGAGCTGCAACTGCCGGTGTGCCCATCCCAGATGTTATCGAATGAATGCTTATTGCCACCATAAACATTCCCTGCTCCCCCTCCTTATTTCCTGACCACCTGGTCCCTAATCTTCTTCTACCTGCCTGCAGCTATTGCCGCGCTTAAACTCGTTACTTCTAGTTTTCTGCTCATTCGATTTCATTGTAACAAACAGTATAAAAAGGTGATGGTTTTTGTATTCTGTGTACCTCCTCCTACAACACTCTAAGGTGTTGCTCGGATGTGGTACCGCTCATGAGTGGTTAATAAACTTGGTTTGTTTTACTTCACTCCAGTGCCGATCTCTCTTTTGTTAGTCTTCGGACCCGTGGACGAGAGGGTGACCCTGCACCAGTGTACCCACCTGGGGGTACATTTTCCACATCCCCTGAACAGATCATACTTGGACAAATGTACCAAGTTACCAACGCTAGCAATGTCAGGACTGACCATTCCTTGGCAGTTGTGAACCTCAGCTGGGATGGGGTAACTGGACCTAAGAAGGTTGTGGTATCTCCAGACCTACCTGTAGATTGTTTGTTGGGCAATGATCTAGAAACTTCAGCTTGGGATGAAGTGGAGTTCAGGACTCATGAAGAGATGATGGGCATCTCTGCCAGTGTGTTTGCTGTCACCAGGGCTCAGGCCAAACAGCTCACCACTGACAAAGCACTGGATTCTGAAAAAATGGACCAGGTGCTTCCCAAGAGAAGGAGCAGGAAGGGTAAGGAATTGCCCTCCTCACAAACCTCCAGTGAAGATCAGGCTCCTGAGGGAGATGATCTCAGCCCCTGTGAGTGAACTGTCCCAGAGGAGCTTGGGCATGACCAGGCAGAGTTCTTGGGGACAGGGGGACATTCCAGGGCAGACTTGAGTTTGGAGCAGCAGTGCTGCCCCTCTCTTGAACCCCTCAGACAGCAAGCTGCTGCTGAGGAAGCAGGGAATATCAGTGGGTCCCACATGATCTATTGGGAAGATGGACTCTTGTACTCTGAGGGTAGAAACCCAAGCCTGGTGCCACCAGCAGGTTGGTGATACCCCAGAAGTTCAGAGGTTTCCTCCTCTCCCTGGCACATGATATTCCTCTTGCAGGACACTTGGGGCAGAGCAAGACTTGGGACAGGCTTGTCCCTCACTTTCACTGGCCCCATATGTCTGAAGACATCAAGGAGCTTTGTCGCTCCTGTGCCACTTGCCAAGCCAGTGGTAAGTCAGGTGGCACCACAAAGGTTTCCTTAATTCCACTTACAGTGGTTGCGGTCCCCTTTGAAAAGGGTAGGGATTGACATTGTTGGTCCCTTGAGCCCTCCAATTGCATCTGAGCACAGTTATATACTAGTGGTGTTGGACCATGCCACTAGGTACCCAGAAGCTATTCCCCTTAGAATCACTACAGCTCCTGTAGTGGCCAGGGTCCTCCTGGGAATCTTTTCCAGAGTGGGCTTCCCTAAGGCGGTTTTTACAGACAGAGGTACAAACTTCATGTCTAGTTATATCACTGCCATGTGGAAAGAGTGTGGAGTAAACTACAAGTTTACCACACCCTACCATCCACAGTGCAATGGACTTGTTGAAAGGTTCAACAAGACCCTCAAGGGTATGATCATGGGACTCCCAGAAAAGCTTAGGCAAAAATGGTATGTCTTACTACCCTGCCTTCTCTTTGCCTACAGAGAGCTACAGCCCATTTGAGCTTCTGTTTGGACATCCAATTAGGGGTCCATTGTGTCTAGTGAAGGAAGGTTGGGAGCAACCTCTCAAACCTCCTAAACAGGACATTTTGGACTATGTCCTTGGCCTGCGTTCTCGCATTGGCTTAGTACATGAAGAAGGCCAGCAAAAACCTGGAGGCCAGCCAAGAACTTCAAAAGGCTTGGCATGACCAAAAGGCTGTCTTGACTGTTTACCGCAAAACACACAAGATGATGGACGGAATGCTGCACATTGGCAAACATTCACCCCCAGTCACAGATCTGGGTTTAATCCATCGTTATTTTGCTTCACCACGCCACCCCAGTTCAGACATAGCCATATGCAAATCAGTCTTGACCCTGTGCCTCATGGGAACAGTCCAGACCGAACTGCCAAGCCATGTCTTCCCTGGACCGGAATCAAGCATCCTAGGACCGGTTTCAGGCTATCAGCCTTCATCAGCCAGGATAGCTTGGCTCCAGTGGCGTAGTGAGCACGGGACCCACGTCTGGGCATACCCTTCCCACCTAGGGCGAAATGCAAAACACACAAGATGATGGACGGAATGCTGCACAATGGCAAACATTCACCCCCAGTCACAGATCTGGGTTTAATCCATCGTTATTTTGCTTCACCACGCCACCCCAGTTCAGACATAGCCATATGCAAATCAGTCTTGACCCTGTGCCTCATGGGAACAGTCCAGACCGAACTGCCAAGCCATGTCTTCCCTGGACCGGAATCAAGCATCCTAGGACCGGTTTCAGGCTATCAGCCTTCATCAGCCAGGATAGCTTGACTCCAGTGGCGTAGTGAGCACGGGACCCACGTCTGGGCATACCCTTCCCACCTAGGGCGAAATGCAAAACACACAAGATGATGGACGGAATGCTGCACATTGGCAAACATTCACCCCCAGTCACAGATCTGGGTTTAATCCATCGTTATTTTGCTTCACCACGCCACCCCAGTTCAGACATAGCCATATGCAAATCAGTCTTGACCCTGTGCCTCATGGGAACAGTCCAGACCGAACTGCCAAGCCATGTCTTCCCTGGACCGGAATCAAGCATCCTAGGACCGGTTTCAGGCTATCAGCCTTCATCAGCCAGGATAGCTTGACTCCAGTGGCGTGGTGAGCACGGGACCCACGTCTGGGCATACCCTTCCCACCTAGGGCGAAATGCAAAACACACAAGATGATGGACGGAATGCTGCACAATGGCAAACATTCACCCCCAGTCACAGATCTGGGTTTAATCCATCGTTATTTTGCTTCACCATGCCACCCCAGTTCAGACATAGCCATATGCAAATCAGTCTTGACCCTGTGCCTCATGGGAACAGTCCAGACCGAACTGCCAAGCCATGTCTTCACTGGACCGGAATCAAGCATCCTAGGACCGGTTTCAGGCTATCAGCCTTCATCAGCCAGGATAGCTTGACTCCAGTGGCGTAGTGAGCACGGGACCCACGTCTGGGCATACCCTTCCCACCTAGGGCGAAATGCAAAACACACAAGATGATGGACGGAATGCTGCACATTGGCAAACATTCACCCCCAGTCACAGATCTGGGTTTAATCCATCGTTATTTTACATCACCACGCCACCCCAGTTCAGACATAGCCATATGCAAATCAGTCTTGACCCTGTGCCTCATGGGAACAGTCCAGACCGAACTGCCAAGCCATGTCTTCCCTGGACCGGAATCAAGCATCCTAGGACCGGTTTCAGGCTATCAGCCTTCATCAGCCAGGATAGCTTGACTCCAGTGGCGTAGTGAGCACGGGACCCACGTCTGGGCATACCCTTCCCACCTAGGGCGAAATGCAAAACACACAAGATGATGGACGGAACGCTGCACATAGGCAAACATTCACCCCCAGTCACAGATCTGGGTTTAATCCATCGTTATTTTGCTTCACCACGCCACCCCAGTTCAGACATAGCCATATGCAAATCAGTCTTGACCCTGTGCCTCATGGGAACAGTCCAGACCGAACTGCCAAGCCATGTCTTCCCTGGACCGGAATCAAGCATCCTAGGACAGGTTTCAGGCTATCAGCCTTCATCAGCCAGGATAGCTTGACTCCAGTGGCGTAGTGAGCACGGGACCCACGTCTGGGCATACCCTTCCCACCTAGGGCGAAATGCAAAACACACAAGATGATGGACGGAATGCTGCACATTGGCAAACATTCACCCCCAGTCACAGATCTGGGTTTAATCCATCGTTATTTTGCTTCACCACGCCACCCCAGTTCAGACATAGCCATATGCAAATCAGTCTTGACCCTGTGCCTCATGGGAACAGTCCAGACCGAACTGCCAAGCCATGTCTTCCCTGGACCGGAATCAAGCATCCTAGGACCGGTTTCAGGCTATCAGCCTTCATCAGCCAGGATAGCTTGACTCCAGTGGCGTAGTGAGCACGGGACCCACGTCTGGGCATACCCTTCCCACCTAGGGCGAAATGCAAAACACACAAGATGATGGACGGAATGCTGCACAATGGCAAACATTCACCCCCAGTCACAGATCTGGGTTTAATCCATCGTTATTTTGCTTCACCACGCCACCCCAGTTCAGACATAGCCATATGCAAATCAGTCTTGACCCTGTGCCTCATGGGAACAGTCCAGACCGAACTGCCAAGCCATGTCTTCCCTGGACCGGAATCAAGCATCCTAGGACCGGTTTCAGGCTATCAGCCTTCATCAGCCAGGATAGCTTGACTCCAGTGGCGTAGTGAGCACGGGACCCACGTCTGGGCATACCCTTCCCACCTAGGGCGAAATGCAAAACACACAAGATGATGGACGGAATGCTGCACATTGGCAAACATTCACCCCCAATGTTTGCCAATGTGCAGCATTCCGTCCATCATCTTGTGTGTTTTGACTGTTTACCAGCCAGAAAGTGTGGATGTTGGAGCCTGTGGCCCCTATAGCTCTCCAAGACAAGTGGAGTGGCCCCCACACAATACTTGAGCAAAAGGGTGAGGCCACCTACTTGGTGGACCTAGGCACTCCAAGAAGTCCCCACAGGGTATTTCATGTGAACCGCCTGAAACCTTTTGTGGACAGGGCTGACATGGGCTTGCTCATGGCGACTGATGAGGGACAGGAGGAAGAGAGTGACCCTCTCCCTGATCTCCTCTCTCAGAACCCTGATGATGGGTCAGTAGATGGAGTAGCCTTGGCAGGCAGCCTCATTGACCAACAGCAAACTGACTGTAGGCAGGTCCTCAGTCGGTACAGACACATGTTCTCCCTGACACCCAGTCAAACCACCTGGTGTACCCATAAAGTGGACACAGGTGACAGTCTGCCTGTTAAGAGTAAAATCTACAGACAGCCTGACCATGTCAGGGATTACATCAGGACAGCGGTCCAAAAGATGCTGGAATTGGGGGTCATTGAGCCTTCAGATAGCCCCTAGGCTAGTCCAGTAGTCCTTGTGCCAGAACCTCACACCAAGGGTGGAAAAAGAGAGATGAGGTTTTGTGTGGACCACAGAGGCTTCAATGCAGTCACTAGGACTGATGCCCATCCAATTCCCAGGGCAGATGAACTCATGGATACTTTGGCCTCAGCCAAGTTTCTGAGTACATTTGACCTGACAGCTGGCTACTGGCAAATCAGACTAGCTGAGGATGCCAAGCCAAAAACAGCATTCTCAACCCCTAGTGGGCATTATCAATATATTGTGATGCCCTTTGGTCTGAAGAATGCACCTGCCACATTTCAGAGGCTGGTGAATAAAGTCTTAACAGGTCTGGAAGCCTATAGTGCAGCATATCTAGATGATATAGCTGTCTTTAGCACCACCTCAGAAGATCACCTGGTCCACCTCAGAAATGTTCTGGAGGCCCTGCAGAAGGCAGGCCTCACTATCAACGCCACTAAGTGCCAGATAGAGCAGAGCAAGGTTGTGTACTTTGGCCACCTGGTAGGTGGAGGCCAGGTTCAACCATTGGAGAGCAAAATCCAGACCATTGTGGACTGTGTTGCTCCCACTACCCAGACTCAGGTCAGAGCTTTCTTGGGCCTGACTGGGTGCTACAGAAGATTTGTAAAGGGATGTGGGTCCATTGTGACTCCTCTGAAATATCTGACATCAAAGAAAATGCCCAAGAAAGTTCAGTGGACAGTAAGCTGTCAAAAGGCATTTGATGACCTGAAGCAGGCCATGTGCACTGCTCCCATCCTGCAAAGTCCTCACTACTCCAAAACTTTCATTGTCCAGACAGATGCATCTGAGATGGGGATAGGGGCTGTGTTATCACAACTTAATGCAGAGGGCCAGGATAAACCAGTAGCTTTTATGAGCAGAAGGTTGACCCCCAGGGAGAAACGTTGGTCAGCCATTGAGAGGGAGGCCCTTGCTGTGATCTGGGCCCTGAAGAAGCTGAGGCCATACCTTTTTGGCACTCACTTCATTGTTCAGACAGACCACACGCCCCTCTTATGGCTTAAACAGATGAAGGGTGAAAACTTCAAACTTTTGAGGGGGGCCATTTCCCTACAGGGGATGGACTATACAGTTGAACATAGACCTGGGAGTATCCATGCCAATGCAGATGGACTCTCCAGATATTTCCACTTAGAAAATAAAGACTCAACTGGGCAAGGTTAGTCGCATCTCCTTACGTTTGGGGGGGGGGTTGAGTAGGAAAGTAGGATCTGCTTTTATGGTTACCCCCACTTTTTGCTTGATGTAATACTGTTTCTGATTAGTTTGACTGGGATCCTGTTAATCAAGACCCCAGTCTCTGTACTTTCTCCCCTAAATTGGTATGGTAAGTACTTAGATACATCCCAGATTTGGACACTGGTGTACACTTATTAGTCCCTAGTATATGGTACGAAGGTACCCAGGGCATAGGTACACCAGGGGTCCCCCATGGGCTGAAGCATGCATTATGCCACCCATGGGAGAATAATCAATTTGTAACTGCCATTGCAGCCTGTGTAAGGCTGCAATAGCTAGCACCACTTGTGAAAGATATAGGTTTTCCTATATCTAAGGTGACTGCACTTAAAATCTATAAGTCACCCCTAAGGTAGGCCTTTCAATCCTGAAGGCAGGGTGCCCGGTTCTAAGTGTGAGGGTGCCCCTGCATGAGCAGGACACCCCTACAACCTTCGGAGTCCATCGTCCCGGGCTGTAAGTGCATCAGCCATTACGATACATAGAGTGGCCATGCGTCATTACACGATGACCATCTCTAAACTGGCTGTAACGAACCCTGTCATGTTTGGTATCAAACATGTTGAATTCATACCCCCACACCGTAAACGGTGTGGAAGGTATGATTCCATGCACTGTAAAGCTCGTCCGGGAGGCCCCCAGTGCTCCGGATACCAGTCTTCTATACCTGGACAGCAGAACATGGCTGCTGCCAACCAGAGACACGATTCTGCCCTCTTGTTGCTGAGCCAAGCTCAAGCAGGGGAAGGCAGAACAATAGGTATCCTGTCATAGGGAGGTGTGGCCACCTCCTAGACAGGGTTTAGTGTATTGGGGCCAGATGGGTGCGCTTGCTAGCACCACTCAGTCTGCTTGAAGGGCACACTTGGTGCCCTCCTTTCATAGTCCAGTTCAAATCAGCTCAGGAAGCCGTTGGCTTCCACTCTGGCGTGAAACTGGACAAAGGGCATGGGAGTATCCTCCCCACTGTCCGACCCCTCCCCTGAGAGGGAACCCTGAATCGTCCCAACCATTTCCTTAGGGTACTTAAGGGCTTCTCTGAGGGTGGGTCCCTAGATTCGTCGTGGGACAAGATTCAATTCAAGACACCACTTCTTCAACTGTCTGGGCACTCTGAACTTCGCTCTGGGCATCAAGGCTGCAACCGGGAAGACTCCTGCTACTCCTGATCTCGTCGCCCTGCTCGTCTGCTGCAACGTCCGTGCCTGTGCACCATACAGGAACCTTCCAAGGCCTGTGGGCATCCAAGACACCTGAAGGAATCTCTCTTGAAGTGAAGAAGTCACTTCCCTGCATCTGCAGGCACCGCAACTAAGCTGACCGGCCTGCTGATCTTGGGCTCTCATGGACTATGAAAGACTCAGCAACACAGCTGGTGGTTCTTCACATACCTCAAGGGAGTTTGAGGCCAGTACCCCTCGTCGGAGCCGCAGGAACCGAACCCCTGTTCACCACGTCGACTTGCAGTTGCAAACGCTTGTTGGCTTCCTTCCACCAAGATCTTCAGGCTCCAAGTAGCCCCAACCTCAAGCATCTCCAGTGACCAAAATCTTCATCCTCACCACATCACTTGCACCATGGGCCTGCATCTTTGGTGAGCTGCTCGAGGTCCTCTTACAACTCAAGTGCATCCGGCCTGTGGGTCCTCTTGAGGGTCATCTTTGAATTCTTTGGGCTCCCCTGATTGCACGGTGCCTGCCCTGACTCCCCTGCTTATGGTGAGTCACCTGGACCTTGCTGGTCCCGACACTGCACCTTCTTCGCTTTCCACGTTGTTTGCAGTTGCCAAGGCTTGTTGGTGCTCCCGACGGACACCGACCCCTCAACTCTCGGCATCCGACATGGGACAGCTCGTGAACAGCTCCTGGTCTTCCACAGCATCGCCTGGTCCTCACAGCTGCAGCTCCAAGGTCACCGTCATCTCTCCTGCAACACTCGACATCGGTGTGCATTTGTCTTCCGTGCCTCCTGGTCACTCCTGAGTGGCATAGAAATGTCCCTTCTGCTTGCAGGTACTTCTCAACTTGAATCCACCTTTGGGTTCCACAGGACACTTTCACCTTCCACAGCAGCAGCATCTTCCTGAAGTCCTCCATTGGGTTCGATGGCGGTTTCCGACGCCACTTCACACATATGCACCAGGCTTCCCTGGAGTAGGTATCCTGGTTCCTAGGGCATTCATGGGTGGGGTAGCTCTCCAACCTTCTATCTTCCACGCTGTTTCTTCAGGGTTCACTGGGAAGGGTCCTTCTTTAAAATTGCAACTGCGACTTACCCATTGACTTGCATTGATCCCACGGTCGTGTTCCCACTCTGCACACGGCCTCCGTGGGGCTCCTGGTTACTTACCTTGGGTGGTTCCTTGGGTCCCCGGAACTTCTACGTCTTCTAGGTATAGCCTTGACTCGAGTCGTGGTTCGCATACCACTATTTTAGTATATGGTTTGGTCTCCCCCTGGTGACCACTGTGTATTTCGTGCTACTTACCTGTTTCTAGTGAAAAGTATTGTGTGCATCGTGTATATCTCTGGCTAGGAGATATTTGTATGTGTTAGTGAGTGTCTTATAATAAATACATATTTTTATAAATACACTGTGTGGTTCTTTTTCTTTTAATCTACACCTATAAGATTATGTTCTGGTAAAACAAGCTGCTTTACACTACTTCTGGACTAAGCCTGAAGGCTGCTCGCCACAGTTACCACTTAGAGAGCTTTCTAAGGTTGTCTAAGACCACAAAAATCACCATAAGGGTTGTCTGGATTGGTCCAAGGTGCCCACTTCCATAAGTGTACACCATATACAAAGCCAGCTTCTCACAATAACAGAGAGTAAAAAGTGGATAGTAGAGGAGCTGAGAGAGGAGGCGTACCAGACAAAGGAGAGAAGAATGAATGTGAGTCAGGAAGTCCTAGGTCAGCAATGGAGCAGGGTCCACAAGGGCGTGGCCTGGCCAAAGGATTGGTCACAGGTAAGTGAGGCAGGACCAGACAGTGTCTTCTTGAGGTGTTAAGTGACAGTCCAGGAGCAGAAAATAATTGCCCTGATGACATGGAGTCACATGGCAATATTAATCCTTATACACCCTAAACATTAGAATCTCTCCTAATCTGAGGATTGTTTTTCTCGCCAGACTTGGATATTCCTAAAGAAGTTTGCAGGAGCTTCCTGTTTGGCACATTTGGAATGTGTAAGCCAGCCCTGAATTGAAGAGTCTCTCCTAAAGAAGACTCACAAACTCATACTCTCGGACAACCTTACAGAATGTTCTCCATCAGCACCTGAGGGTTTTCGCTTAATGGAGACCAACAGGTTTAGAAAAGAAAGGCAGTACATTGGGGTATCACCTTTGTAGCAGCTTGTACACACATATGAATTCCCCAATCCAAATCTTTTCCTTAGTTGCGCTTGACAACTGAGCCCACAGTGGTTTCACCAGCCCATTTAATGTAACCTCTTCTTGTTATAACTGCCTTTCTTCCCTTCCCCACATTTTTTGCACCATTGTCTTTGTCACCACCTCCCGCCTTGTCATTCTTGTCATCTTCCTTAGCACTACCATCCACTGTTTTACTCCTTGTGTCAACATCAGCTTCCATGTTCCCTATTATTTTCACCTCTTCCGTGCCCATAGCCTTCTCCAACTTACTTCCTTTTTGTATTTTCATAAACCTTACTTCCCTTTCCAATGTGTCACCTACCCCTACCGATCTGTTCCAGTGCATACTCTTATATACTACCCAAATCGATGTTGCATGCTCCTCCTCAGGTAACTTCCCCACCTTGTCCTTCCCTGCCCCATCCCACCCCATTATCCTGATAATAATCCAAGTCAATTATGCACAAATTTGCATCTGGTGCTCCTTGCACACCTGCTTGTACAAGGCAACACGTTGCCTCCCACACCACCATCATTCCATTGCCAATCTGCAGCTTTATAATGTAGACATTTTTCTGTGACATGTTCATGGTCCCATGACATCAGAAAGGCTGTACTGGACCTCCTCCTAACTTCAGACTGGTGCCCTAAAGCCTCACTAATCTCCACCGGTATTTGGATATTATCTCTGGCCATTACCGGGATCTCTTAATGCAGTCACTCTAGGATGCTCATGCCTAGCGAGTCTCCACTCTAGAAGGCCCCTCAAGCCGCTGCAAGCTCCCCTAAGCCCTCTCCACTATCACGCCCTCCAGGTATGGACACCAAACAACCCTTCTGTTCACCTGACCATCTACTTCCATCATGCTACTCTGCCCACTTATCACATGCCTGGCCACCTTCTTGGACTCTTCTATGCACTGCATGCCTCTCAAATTGCTGCCTTCCTCTTCAGTAGCCTCCTGTGATAGTGTCTACCCTGCTCCCACTGAAACTTGCTTGCTATGTGTAAACACCACCATTTTCCCCACTCCTGCCCAAAAATCCTCAGCCATTGCTCTTTTTCCTAGCACCACTTTGGCCAATTATATACTTTGCATTCCTTTCCTTTTAACAGGCGTCTGCACGGATTTTATTTCAATGCCTGTCATCATCCTGTTGTCCCTGTCTCCAACTCTCTCAGCCTTCTGCATCGTAGCTGAAACGCTAGGTGACATCTGCTGGCCCAAGCTCATCACCGGACCACTCAAGCTTCCCCCCTCCCATGATGACATGCATAGTGCCATCTCCTTTAATTTAGACTTGTACCTACCCAAGGCAGATGCGGAGTGTCGTACAGGCTCCCACCTACTGGCCCCGGGCCACCTGATAGACCTGTAGCCTCTACTGTTTCTGTCTCCCCTGCCTCACCGCATTGCAGCGCTAAGCACTATCTGTGAGGCAACCGCTTGACCAATGTTGCGCTTGTGCTGACATGGGGGCCATCATATTAAAGCCTTCCATCCTCCTCCGGCAGTGCCTTTTTCGTTCTTACGGCACACCTCATATGCTGGGGGCAGGGGAAATACAGGCTAAAGAATTCTCTAAAGAGGAGGGTTTGGAGTTAGCAAGACGGCTCAGGGTACCGGTAAACATTGAGACTTAGACATAGACTTTTTTATGTATGCCTGTGTCTATTGTGAGAAGCATTCGTACATACCTGCTGCTCTATTTATGTATATGGACGTAATAAGGAGGCTCATGTGGACTTTGTGGGGGTTGCTTGTTTGCAATATGAAAAAGAATTATAGGTGAAGCTTAGTGTTGTCAGAGACAAAACATTGGTTGAGGCTGATGGAGAACTACAGGTACAATACAAAAGGACAAAGAAAATGCACTCAGAAAGATCCACATGAGACTGAATTCAAAGTACGAACCATGAAGATTTATTTTAAAATTAAGAATCAATACAGAAGGAAAAAAACATTAGTTAGTAAAATTATATCAAAATGCAAATTAATGCAAATATCGCTGGCAGTGGAAACTAAGCCTTAATCTAATTAATAGCCAGCACTGAATATGGTGCAAAGTTGTGCACCAGATGTGGTAGCAGTGGGTATGCGTCTGACTCAAAATTTAGTTTTGCCACAAACAAGGAATGTCTAAAGTGTGGGCGTTTAGGGCATTTCGCCAGGATGTGTAAAATCAAAACACGTAGTAGAGTGGCGTTGGTACAAGACGGCGTAACATTGAAAAGTGAGCATAGTGACCGAGTACTTAGCATCGATGGGAAGGAGGACCTTACGGACAACGATAGGAGGAGGAATAGACCTAGGGCCACGTTCCTTGTTTCTTCAATGGTGGACACTGGGTCCAGATACACCATTATCCCAAGGAAGATGTTTGAGGATGAGTGGGCAGGGAGAATGTTACTACCAAAAGATATCTCACCCGCTGGTTATCAAGGGGAGTCTACAGACTGAGGGGGAGATTTACTAAGCTTTTGCGCCGTGTTTGCGTCACAAAAGTGAGGCAAAATCTTTTTTTTGTAATTTACTTTCCAGCGCTAAACTTGTTTAGCGCTGGAAATAAGGTAAAAGTAATGCGAAGCAGAGCATTGCGCTGTTTCATGTTACTTTGCACCATGGGGGCGTACCAAGGGTGGTGCATGGGCGTTCCCATGCAAGCACCCAAGGTTTCTCACGCTAAACCCAATTTACTAAAAACAGTAGATTGGCTTTAGCGTGAGAAAACTGCGCCCTTTTCAACTAGGCGCAAGGAAGGAGAAATGCTTTCATTTCTCCTTACTTTTCCGACTTTGCATGCGTGCTGCACTGTGCAGCATGCATACAAAGTGGGAAAAGCTTTCCCTTGAGTCCAGCATAGTATTTTGTACAGGAAGGGTACCCTTCCTGTACAAAACCTATGCTCTACTCATGCACACACCCTAGCGCTGCAGCGCTAAGGTGTGTGCATGGCGCACAGCAGCTGTAATCAGGGCCGGCGCAAGGGAAAGGGGAGGAGCGAGCCTTGTCTTTGAAGATTTGGCGCTCCCCTGCTCCGTCCATGTAGCGCAACACAGCGCAGCCTCGCGGGGGGCTGCACTGCGTTGCGCAACTGTTTTGTAAGTCTCCCCCTGAGTGGGTTATTTTGAAGCAGACATCGTGTTTTCCAACAGAGCCACACGGGGTAAGGTGTATGTTGCAGAGGACGGACCCCCCATTTTGGGTTGGATCCACCAATGTGACCTTCTCATCATAGTGAATTCAAGGGCGCCTACACAAGTTATGGTGGTAGAGGACGAGGGTCTAGAGGTCATACTTAAGGAGGCTGGTGTGGTTTTTCGGGAAGAGTTGGGGCAGCTCAAACGGTATGTCCATAAAATCTTGTTGAGGAAGGATGCCATACTGATTCAGCTTAAGCTCCGGAGGGTACCCATTGTGGTGAAGGAAGAAGTGAAGTCCCTCATAAAGGAAATGTTGGATGGTGGAGTGATAGAACCTGTAGAAGCTTCTTGTTGGGTGTCTCCAGTGGTTATCACTAAGAAGGCTAATGGCAAACTCAGATTTTGTGTGGACTTGGGGTCGTTGAATAAGTGTGTGGTTGCAGACACCTTTCCCTTACCTAACATAGGTGAGCTAGTTTACACATTGAAAGATGCCAGATTTTTCTCAAAGCTTGAACTCTAAAGTGCGTACCACCAAATAAGCTTACATGAGGAGTCCAAGCATCTGACGGCGTTTATCACTACAGAAGGTACATTTCAGCTCAAAAGGTTACCTTTCGGGTTGCCGTCAGCTGCCATCGTGTTTCAACGCATGGTAACCAAGATCTTCAAAGGCATTGATAAAGCTGTTTACTTCCAAGATGACATTCTTGTTTTTGGCAAGACTGTGGTCGTGCACAACCAGGTTTTAAAGTCAGTCTTGCACAGGATCGCCGAGGTGTGTTTGACACTATGCAAAGAAAAATGCTCATTCTTGGTGGAACAAATTGAGTACTTGGGGTACACCATCTCAGCTTTAGGAATCAAGCCTAGGAAAATTTGCTCAGTGCCATCGAACTGGCCCCAGATCCTGTCGCTAAGGATCAGTTGAGGTCCTTTATGGGGCTGATACTATTCAAAGTTTGTTCAGGGGTTTTCAGATAAAACATTGTGTTTGAGGCAGCTGCTTAAAAAAGGAGCAAAATTCGAGTGGAAGGAGCAACATTCTGAGTGTTTTTACTGTATAAAGAATGAAATCTGTCAAGCAAATGTGTTAGCACCTTTTGAATTCAAACTCAAGTCCATCATTATGGTCAACGGCAGTGCCACAGGTTTAGGTTCCATTCTCTCAGAAACATCTGAGTGGAGAAAAAACGGTCCCGTTCGCGTCTAGGAAGCTTACGTCTGCCGAACAAAACTATTCTGTGATAGAAAGTGAGGCACTGGCGGCAGCCTAGGGTGTGGAATATTTTGGCACGTACTTCTGGGGTACAAAGTTTTAACTCAAGACTGACCACAAGCCTTTGGTGAGGATCTTGTCCCCTGGAGATGCTGGCAAAGGGTCTACAAGATTGGCTAGACTGGCGGCTAGACTCCAAGAGTATCAAAATGAGATTACACATATTCATGGTTGGAGAAATCGACAAGCAGATTGTCTTTCTAGATTGTCCGTAGATTGGAAGGTTGTTGACGGGCCTTCTGTCTCTCACTCCAGTGAGGATGGTGCTGTTGCATCTGTGTAAGATGTGGTGGTGAACGGAGAAGGGACATTTATGGCCAAAGAATGGCGCAGAGTAATGGAGGCAGATGATGTCCTCAAGGCATTGATGAATCTGGTTAATTTGGGTTCCAGACGAGAGAGTTGTGTGCTTGTGTCAGTGCGTCCTTTCGTCAAGGTGTTGGACAAGTTGTCGGTGTGTGGTGGTAACATTTTGATGAGGGGTGATAGGTTTGTCCCACCTTTTGGTTTGAGGACACAGTTGCTGGCTCTTGCTCACGAGGGTCATTTGGGACAAACGTTAACCCAACGTCGCCTTAAGGCAAATTTTTGGTGGCCAGGCATAGATGAGCATGTGACGACTTGAGTTGAAAAATTTTCTGTTTGCAAGGAGGGCGAGTAAAGGTTGAAGGTGGGTTCTAAGACTGAGATGGGTCACATCAGAGACCCAGGCGAGGCATGGCACAGTATTTGCTTGGATTTTATTAGTACCATGGACGAATTGCCCTTCCGGGATAGATTTGCTATTATTGTGATTGATGTATTTTCCAAGTGGTTGTGTGTGAAGTTTGTGAGAGAAATCCCTACCGAGAGTACGATTTCCTATTTGAGTAAACTGTTCCATGAAGAGGGGTTTCCTTCAGTCATTATCACTGACAATGGGACACAGTTGACATCAAGTGACATTCAAACTTACCTCAACAGTTGTGGTGTTGTGCATCATCGCACCTCTTTGTACAACCTGGAAGGAATGGTCTATGTGAGAAAGCTAACAGAGTCGTTAAAGGCATCATTCAGATGGCGTGTGAGTGGTTGGGTTGCGCAGAGAATGGTGGATGAAATGGTGTGGGCTTATCGCATCACCAGGTAAGCTCAGAGTGGAAAGTCTCCTTTTGAATTCATGCATGGGAGATCCTCAGGTTTTAAGTTGGTCCCTGCGTGGATAAAAGAGTGGGTGTCTAACGGTGGTGAGAGGAGTGTTGTTTGCATGAATAATTCGTACGCTGGAAGGAATTGCATCAGCAAAGGAGATTTGGTCAAAGTTAAGATGAGGAGGATTGGCAGAGGCCTTACAAAGTTTAAAGGGCCTTTTAGAGTTAAAGAAGCCTTTTGCCATTTCGTAGTTTTAGAGAGTGGTGATAAGTGGAACCTCCATCGTGTGGCTCTTTACCAGAAGGGTGCACAAACTGCTGAAAAAGTAGCTCTTTACCAGAGTGGTGCGCCATCTGCTGAAAGTGTGCCGTGTGAGAGTAGCGGTTACCTTTTGGTGCAGGATGTAGGAGGAACGGATTTGCCTTCTGGTGATAATGTGAGTGGAGGGGGTGGTGATGGTAATGTGTTGCCTCTTTCTTCAACCGGGGAGGGCAGGGAGGGGGTATCTGCTAGTCTTGGTGGAGAAAGCTCCCAGGTTGTGAGGTGTTTGAGGAGACGCAGACCACCTGCAAATTTGGATGACTTTGTACGCTAATTCATGTTTTCTGTACTTTCCTTGTTTTGTTTGTTACTTTGCTTTGGTAAAGGGGGAAGATGTGTTGTACTTACGTTATCAGCCCTTTTTCTATGTTCCCTGTTCCCCTGCCTCCTTAGAACCTTGTTGTGAGCGTTCCAAGTTGTTTTACAAGTGAACGTTCGTTACTGGTCAGTTATTACCTGGTCAGCTGTGAAGTGTCCGCTATGCTGTTGGCTCTGTCAAAATAAAGATAACGTTGCTTACCTGCTCGGAGCGTCTTGGAGACTTAATTTACTACAGTATTTATTATAAACACTCACTAACACATTGCAATATCTCCTCACCGGAGATATAATCACAATACACACAATACTTCAGTAATAGAACACGTAAGTAGCACAAATACACAGTTTGCTCCAGTGGGAGACCAAACCATATACTAAGAAAGTGAAATGCGACCCATGACCTAAGACGAGACTGGACCCAGAAGACTTAGAAGAGCCAGGGACACAAGGAACCACTCAAGGTAAGTACCCAGGACCCCACGGAGGCCGTGTGCAGAGAGGAAACACGACCACGCGCTCAATACAAGTCAATGGGGAAGTCGCGGTTGCAGTTTTCAAGAAGAAGGACCCTTCCCAGAGGACCCTGAAGAAACCCCGTGGAAGATTGGAGAATCACCCCACCCTTGGAAACCCCGGGAACAAGGATACCTACACCAGGGAAGCTGGTTGCATAGGTGCGAAGTGACATCAAAAACCGTCTTAGACCACAATGGAGGACTTCAGTAAAGATGCCGCCGGCGAAGAAGCTGAAAGAGTCGGGTGGAATCCAAGGGTGGATTCAGGATGAGAGGTACCTGCAAGCAGAGAGACCAGGAGGCACGGAAGACGAATGCCCACCGATGTCGGAAGATGCAGGAGAGTTGACGGTGACCATGTCGCTGTAGATGTGCGGACCAGGCGACGCTGTGGAAGACCAGGAGCCGTTCACGAGCTGACCCACGCCGGATGTCAAACAGGTGGTCGGTGTCTGGCGGGAGCACTAACAAGCCTTGGCAGCGGCAACAAACGTGGCAGAAGAAAAAGGTGCAGTGTCTGGACCGGAAAGGTCCAAGGGACTCCCCAAATGCAGGTAAGTCAGAGTAGGCTCTAAGCAAACAGGGGAGCCCACAGGAACCAAAGAAGACCCTCAAGAGGACCCACAGGCTGAAGGCACAGGAGTCGCAAGAGGACCTCGAGCAGCTCACCAATGATGCAGGCCCATGGTGCAGATGATGCGGTGAGGACGAAGATCATGGTAGCAAGAGATGTGGGAGGCTGGAGCTTCTTGGAGCCCAAAGATCTCTGGAGAAGAGGGTCTACAAGCCTTGGCAACGGCAAGTCGACGCGGTGCACAGGGGTACTGCTCCATCGGTTCTGACGAGGGATACTGGCTTCAAACTTGTGGAGAGGTGTGGTGCAGCAGCCAGGGCAGCTGACTTCGGAGCACAGGGTTCACGGTTCGATCCCCGGCTCCGGCGGCAGCTCAGCTCAGCACCATGTGACTCTGGGCAATAGCTCACTTAATTTCCACTCCGGCCCCCAGTGCCTTGAGACCAGTAAGGGTGAGTAGCTGCGCTATATAAAAACGGACTTACATTTACATTTAAACTTGCCGTGAAGACAGTGCAGGCCTTGGGGGAGTTGCCAAACTACCACCTGTGTTGCTGAGCCTTTCGGAGTCCGTTGAGCTCAGGAACAGCAGACGGGTCAGCTTCATTGCGGTGCCTGCAGATGCAGGGGAGTGACTCCTTCACTCCAAGGGAGATTCCTTTGGGTGTCTTGGATGTCCACTGTCCTGGAGAAGAACCTGTATGGAGCACAGGCACAGACGACGCAGAAGACTGGCAGGACGACGAGACCAGGAGCAGCAGGAGTCTTCCCTGTGCAGTCTCGGTTCCCAAAGCGAAGTCCAACGAAGTGCCCAGACAGTTGAAGATGAAGTGGTTTCTGATCTGAAACTTCTCCCACTACGAATCTAAAGAACCACCTACAGGTAATCCCTTAAGTACCCTAAAGAAAGGGTTGGGATGATTCAGGGGTCGCTCCCAGAGGAGGGGCTGGCCAGTGGGGAGGATACTCCCATGTTCTGTGTCCAGTTTCGTGCCAGAGCAGGAGCCAACGGCTCCCAGAACTGGTTCCAACTGGAGTATTCAAGGAGGGCACCAAATGTGTCCTTCAAAGCAGTCTAGTGGCGCTGGCAAGAGCCCCAACCCTGGCCCAATACACTAAGTCATGTGTGGGAGGTGGTCACACCTCCCTGTGACAGGAAACCTATTGTCCTACCTTCCCCTGATTGAGCTTGGCTCAGCAGCAGGAGGGCAGAATCGTGTCTGTTGTGGGCAGCATCCATAGCTTGCTGTTAGACTCTGGAAGACTGGTCCCGGGAGCTCGGAGGGCTTCCCGGATGAGCCCCACAGTGCATGGAATCATACCTCCAACACTGTTTACGGTGTTGGGGTATGATTCCAACATGTTTGATACCAAACATGCCAGGGCTCATTTCAGCCTGTTTAGAGTTAGCCATCACGTAATGAGGCATGGCTACTCTATGTATTGTAATGGCTGATGCACTTACAACACCTGGAGAATGGACTCTGGCGTTTGTAGGGGTGTCCTGCTCATGCTGGGGCACCCTCATTCTTATAACCCAGCACCCTGCCTTAAGGATTGAAAGGCCTGCCTTAGGGGTGACTTATAGTTTTTAAGTGCAGTCACCTCAGATATAAGAAAACGTATATCTGTCATAAGTGGTGCTAGCTGACACAGGCTGCAATGGCAGGCCTGTAGTCACAATTTGAGTGGTCTCGCAGGGGTTGCATAATACTTGCTTTCGCCCATGGGGGACCCCTGGTGTACCTAGGCCCTGGATACTTTAGTACCATATACTAGGGACTTACAAGGGTACATCAGTAGCCACTCTGGGGGTACCTAAGTACTCACTATTTTCCAATTTAGGGAGGAAGCACAGAGACTAGGGTCCTTTTTGGCAGGATCCCAGTCAGACTAGTCAGAAAAGAGAATGACGCCAGCAAAAAGTGGGGGTAACCATGAAAGCAGATTCTACTTTCCTACAAGTTGTAAAATATGTCCTATCCAAGAACGTTAGAAACACAAAATATCACATTTTATAAATGTTACAGTGTGAGGAAGACCATAGAACTAACTGAATATATATATTTCAATAACCAGTGGAGGTCAAAATTGAAGCTCCGCAGGGCACCGCGTTAGAGGGGAAGGATGAGTTAGTCAAATGTCAGAAACCACACACATTAAAAATGTGCTAACTGAAAACACGAGTAGGCCTAAAGCCTCAATCTTGTCAAACTAAATATTCACATTTCATAAAACACAACAAAAAGATTGCATTTTCGACTTTTTAGTGTTAATTAAGATGCAGAATTTTTTTAAATTTTTTTTTTTAAATTTGTTTATTGAAAATATGCGATACAATACAAAAACTGCTCAAGCGAGCCATCAGCATCGCGTTGTTGAAATCAATGCAAGCAATGTAGAATTACACAATGCACCGGATGATAGATGAAACAGATATGCAACAACCTTCTCTTATAACACAAAGAAGGAACCCCTCCTAACCCCTCCCACACCCCCTGGCACTACCACAAATGTGACATACATAGATAGAGCATCATCACTTCCTAGAGGCACACATGTACAGTGACACTTTGTTTTGAGTCCAATGACAGCGGGCTTCTTCAGAATATGAATACAAATGCGTGGTACATTACAAATCAGGATGACTCAGGAGATATAATGTTAATGGGGCCCAGAAGTCTTTGGGTCGTGACGATTCAGGCAGTTCTTCTGCATACACTTCCAGTTGCTCTCGACAGTAAACCAAATCTCTGATCCATTTTCGGACCGTAGGCACTCCCTTAGCACCCCAGCAGAGCGCCACAGCACGTTTGGCCATTAGCGTTGCCACAGCAACCAGTCGCCTATTGCAAGGCTTCAAAGACATCACATTGCCCAGCAGGCATAACTCAGGTGAACATCTCACCCGCTCTAGCACTACATCTGTCAGCACGCCCGCAACTTTAATCCAAAAAGCAGCTATTCCTGTGCACAGCCAGGAGAGGTGTAGAAAATCAGCGTCCAGCTGCCCACATCGCACACAACAAGCCGTATCGCGCAATCCAAATTTTCGCAGCTGCACTGGGGTATAATAGAGCTGTTGCAAAAATTTTACATGGATAATGCGAAGGTTACAGTTAGCTGTAAGGCGCCCAGTCAGTTTACAACAGCTTTGCCAGTGATCTGCAGACAACACTCCCCCCAGCGCCTCATTCCATCTAGTGTATGAGGGATGTACATCCGCCTCCCTCTCACGGAGCGACGCAGCATATAATTTAGTGATTAGGCCCCTGCGGTCCTCCCCAGCGAGCACCGCCTGCAGTGCTCGCAATGTCTGAGGCTCCGCTGGGTATTCGGGGTAGACGTCCTTGACTGCCTGTCGGACCCTCACGCACGTGAAACTCAGCATATATCCATGCTCCCTGCCCGCCTGGACGTCCGATAGTGAGCGAAACTGGCCGTGTTTATATAGGTCTCCCATCTGCGTAACCCCAACCATTTGCAGCGTGCGCAATGCAGAGCGTTCTTGCGCCGCCGATATGCCGGGGTGCGCCACTAACGGTAATTTAGGGGCATAGAGATAATTCAGCTTTGCCCTTTTAGCCAATGCCTGCCAAGCCCAGGCAGTGCACTGTACCGGGTTAATTTCCGACCGGGGGCCTCCACTGCCACCCGAAAGTGTAGCTGCCTCTAATGGCAGTGGGAGTATCGCATCAGCTTCTATTGCGGTATGAGGAAGAAAGCGTTGGGGGGGAAAAAGATGCAGAATTATTAACTGTGGAATTTGTGCCCACGCTTGCATACAGTCAACTGACTACTTGTACTTTATCAGCCATTTCTGCAACATCCCACCAAGTAAATACATGCCAATAGACCGGCGGGGGACTCCTGATTTTTTAAGCCAAAAGTGTCTTTATTTTAGTTTTTTCCCACCTAAATCTGCCTCCCCTCAATGCAAGTCAAAGGGGAAAATAAAGGCCTACGATTATTTAAAAATAAAAATCTCTCTTTCATATTTACAATTGCTGGCATGCATGCCAGTACGAGGTGAGGAAAGAGTGGTTGGCGCATGCTGGTGTTTCAACAGGGGTTTTTGTTCTAGGGCAATGTCTTGTTTCTCTAGAGTTTTTTTTTATATAGCGCGAACTAGACCTGAAGATATCAGAGCGCTTTACATGAGCACCAGTTTCGTTACACAAGGACACATTCATTTTTGTTAGGCACAGGGAGATTAAGTGATTTGCCCAGAATCACAGGATGTTGAGTGCCATTGCCGAGACTCGAACCCAGTTACCCAGCTTCGAGGTCGGCCGCTCTAGCCGTAAGGCTACATCCTCTAAATGTTCCAAATAAGGGGAGGAAACACAGTGTCCTACAATGCTTTAGCCATCTGTCTACATACGGACAATGACAGACAGCTAGGGGGAAGGGCAGCAAACAAAGCCTATGCCAAAAGGTGCCCATCGCCGTTAATGTGGGAAGAATGTATCTGGCTGGTCAGATTTAGATTGGGTTATCAGGGACCTATGGTTCAGAGATTGGCAAACAATTTAAGATCAGCAAGATTTATTTTATGTTGTAAGTTGAGGAAGGAGGAGGGGCAGGTGGCTGATCCTCTTCTTTCATGGCCACTGCCCGATTTAATATCTCCTTTGTGGCAGTGCCGAAAAAGGAAGAATGCTAGAACAGGCAGAATCACCGTTGTGAGAGCCGTTTTTCTTTTAATGCACTAGAAACTAACCTTACGCTAACAAGCTGTGTTTACACTGTCCTCCCATTTTCCAGCTACCATCGTAACACTCCACATGACGACTGCTGTTGTTTCTCTGCTCTAAATAAAGAATTGCAAGCTTTACACTAATAAAGTGAGAATGTTCCCGGAGACCACACCCACACTGTTTCTAATCAGGGGCATACCAATTGTCCCATGCTATTGCTGTACAATGTATCTACTAGCATGCTTAAAGAAACTGTGAGAACGTCAAAACCCAATTCGATACTTCTGTGAGAGAATCCTCAAATGTATTTTGTAGCAAAATGTTCCTCCTTGCTTGTTTCTCATTGGTGCACACTCTGAGAACAGTGCCTCTGTGTAGATCTGTATGAAAGGCATTGTCCGTAGTCCTATAAAAGGACGTATGTTCCACTGTACCCCAGAACCCCTATTCCCCACCTTTTGAAGGCAAATCTATGCCGGGTTTCATATAGAACTTTACTACATTCTTGTACTTATGAATTGTAGTGCTTTGCTTCTAAACCCTTTGATGGAATATTTCCTGTATACTGTCAATTAATTTTGTATATAAACTTACAAAACTTTAACTTGTGTTTGTCATTCTTATTGAGAATCTTTCAGTCCTGAATATTGAACTTGTTCTAAATGCGCTAGAGACTTATCCAATTGGGGGGCACCAAAGTCCGTATCGGGACTTCAAAGCTCCCGGTCCTACCCTTTGGCGTGCTACTGACATGTTTTTTTTTTAATAAATCTTTTTACTAAGCAATTGTTCAGATTCACAGCAATTCTGTTCGAATGAAAAACAAGCACAGTAGGTCACTCGCACAAAATCTGTACATTTTTCACCGTAACAATGGTTGGCTTCGGCCAACTTGCGTGGACAGTATGTAACTTGTGACATTCCCACGGATGCATTTGAGAAGGAGGAACCCTTTACTCTCCCTTCAGTATCGCCCGACACCTTCCTTATGTCTCCCTGAATTGTATTCAGGTTCCCCAAATCTTGTAGAATTTACACTGACATGATTTTTTAAGGTGAGGTTGCACGCTGACACTGTCCACTAATCTTGGCTAGAGGTAGCGTCAATAAGTGATTTTATTGCACAGGAAAATACAGCTGTGCAGTACGCATCAATTGAGGCTGCATATTGGTTCAAGGTAGTGGGGCAGGTGTGGAGTTGTTAAGTAAGCTTTCTGTGTCATACTGGTATCTTCCTGATTTTGCTTTACTCAGAATGCAGTTTGAGGGTTTGATGACAGTTTGGCTAACAAGCTGTGCTGTTTCGTGTTCACAATTTGAATTGTTCACCATTTTCCATCAGTAGCATCACTGTGCACTCTCAAAGCAGAATGCACAGTCATGCTTCATGAAAACTTAAGCGATTGTTAACAGTATCACCCAGTTCATTTGTATTGCGTTTATGTAGTTCTTACTATCCCTGATGAGTCTTTGAATTGTGGCATTTTTCATAGTGTGGTTTAAATGAACACCAGCTACATTACACAAGGTCCAGGGCACGAGTCGGGGGTACACACGGGTGGACAGTGTCCACCCACTTTTTTCACAGGGTGAATGCCGTCCACCCTGCCAAGAATTTGGGCCCCACTGAATAATGTGCTGAACTCGTCCCGGTGTAATTTCCAAACACCGGGACACTTTCAGCAGCACCTGCACGTTGTTGTCTGCTTTCCATCTGCAACAAGCAACAACCTGCAGGCGGGGACGGCGCTTTCTTGTTTCAGACTCCTTCTGGGCCCATAAGGAAGGCCGAATTTGAGGGGTCATCGGGTCTCCTTTTGTTCAGTGTCTTGACTGGGAGCAGTCAGGAGCCTCACACCTGATGCAAATGAAGTGGAGGGGAAACAAAGGCTCACACCTTGTTAGCACCTTACACATACTTGAGAGGCAGCTTTTCACTTTGTTCAGTCCCTGTTTAGGAGATATGCATGCACTGTAAGAATATCAGATGTGTTGGTCTTTCCCAGTATTTACACAAAGCAAACTGCATTTATATAGAGCTTACTCCCGAGGAGGCGTTGAAATAATTTAAGTACCACTATTTTTTTTCTTGTATAGCCCTACTCATTCCAATGCAGAGTGTCAGAGCGCTTTACATCAACAAGTGCATATTACTTGTACAATAAATTATATGTTTGTAAATCAATGTACAGGATGTGTTACATAAAACTGGGGGATTGCAAGGTGTAGAAGTCACATATCAGCTTCCATAGCTCACTGTGCTATTATCCTCGCAATGCGCTCAAACGTACACGATAGACCTGCTAAACATATATGTGAGGGCTTTAGATCTGATCAACACAGCCAGTACAGCCATCGCGCCCCATCTCCGGAAAATAATCAACATCTCCTTCGAGACAGCAACCTTCCCGGAAAGCTGGAAGCACGCCGAGATCACCGCCTTACTCAAGAAACCCAAGGCAGACCACAAGGACCTCAAGAACTTCCGACCCACCTCTCTGCTCCCGTTCCCCGCGAAGGTCACCGAGAAAATCGTCAACAAACAACTAAACCGCCCTCATCGCCGCCACCGATGACATCAGGACCCTGCTAGACAATGGAGAAACAGCAGCCCTCATCCTCCTGGACCTATCAGCCGCCTTCGACACGGTCTGCCACCACACACTACGAACACGCCTTCACGATGCCGGGATCCAAGAGAAGGCCCTGGACTGGACCACATCCTTCCTTTCCGGCAGAACACAAAGCGTCCGCCTCGCCCCCTTCCGATCCAAGGCCACCAAGATCATCTGCGGCGTACCCCAAGGCTCCTCCCTCAGCCCAACGCTGTTCAACATCTACATGGCACCCTCGCCCACGTCGCCCGACAGCACAACCTCAACATCATCTCCTACGCCGACGACACCCAGCTGATCCTCTCCCTCACCAAAGACCCTCACACCGCCAAAGCCCACCTCCACGAAGGAATGAAGGCCGTCGCCGAATGGATGAGGACCAGCTGCCTGAAGCTGAACTCGGACAAGACGGAGGTCCTCATCCTTGGCTCCAACCCTTCAGCCTGGGACGACTCCTGGTGGACGACATCACTAGGAACAGCCCCGACACCCACCGACCACGCACGCAACCTAGGGGTCATCCTCGACCCCACCCTCTCCATGACTAAGCAGGTCAACGCTGTTTCCTCATCCTGCTTCAACACCCTCCGAATGCTCCGCAGGATTTTCAAGTGGATCCCCACCGAAACAAGAAAAACAGTCACCCAGGCCCTCGTCACCAGCAGGCTGGACTACGGAAACGCCCTCTACGCAGGAACGACGGCTAAACTCCTGAGACGGCTGCAACGCATCCAGAACGCCTCTGCACGTCTTATCCTCGACATCCCCCGACGCAGCCACATCACACCCCACCTGAGAGACCTGCACTGGCTCCCTGTCAACAAGAGGATAACCTTCAAGCTCCTCACCCACGCACACAAAGCACTCAACTCCGGACCAGCCTACCTCAACAGACGACTCAGCTTCTACACCCCCACCCGCCAGCTCCGCTCCACCAGCCTCGCCCCAGTCCCCCGCATCCGGAAAACGACCGCCGGCGGCAGATCCTTCTCCCACCTCGCCAAGACCTGGAACACCCTCCCCACCAACCTTCGGCAGACCCAAGACCTACTGGCCTTCAGAAGACTCCTCAAGACCTGGCTCTTCGATCAGTAGCAGCACCACCCCCCTCTTCCCCCAGCGCCTTGAGACCCTCGCGGGTATGTAGTGCGCTTTATAAGTGACATGATTGATTGATTGTCACTTCTTGTGATGCCACTTTCTATGATATCAATTCCTGTGATGCCATGTGTGATGTCGTGCGCCGTGATGTTGCGCGCCGTGATGTCACTTGCATACTGCCTAACTAGGTAACTTCTTTTTTTAGGGCTTCTCCCCGACAAGGTCACATTCATTTTTTAGGCAAGGGAGATTAAGCGATTTGTCCCGAACCACGCGATGGTAAGCCGACTCCAAGACTCGAACCTTATTCCCGTGTTCCAAAGTCGGCAGTTTTGGTTAATACAGTATGTTGAAAGCGTCACTCGTCTGTCAAACAAGAACTCGCGTGACCGCCATCTCAGATAAGGATCCATCCGTACAAGTCAAATCAGTCACGCAGACACGGTGATCTCGGAAGGAATCCTCCCGTCTGAAAATGTCTGGCGCGTCGTACGATCGCTGCCTTGAGCCTTTTTCTGTTTCTTCTATCACGTGGCCGAACACACCCTTAGCAGCTGTCATCGCCTCTTTTTGCAAACTGATTGGCTCCTCGGGGACGCGCTGTGATTTCTGATTGGTCTGTTCTGTAGTACGCGTTTTCTACGCATCAAGAGGTTGCGCGCCCTAAACTGCACAGGTTGCGCAGCTCGATCTGTTGTTAAACGCTCTCGTGCCACACCCACCATCTCGCGCGCTCATGCGCTACGCTTTACAGAGGTTGTAGTAGAAAGGCGGGGCGAATTCTACAGCCTTTTATTGGTTGACCTTTCACAGCTGGCAGGACAACCATTGGCTGCTGGTGGTACTCCTTGATTATCATTGGTTGTTGTGCGTGCATTCTTTTGTGGGTAAGGTGGGGATTGGCTGAGGTAGGGTCTCTGCACGCGGAAACGGCGGCGGGTGAAGGGGCCTGAGTCACCGTCTGAGGGAGGCGGCCGCTGGTAAGTGTACCTTTTGGGGTAGTAGGATGCGCGTTGGTTAATGGGAGGTCTCCGGGGTGCCACAGGCACAGTCGTTGCATGTAGGAGGCCAGTTCTGACCTGAGGGGGCGCTAAGGTGTGAGGCCTTTAGGATAGGTGTGTGTTCGTAAGTGGGCGTGTGGCCTAAAGAGGGGTGTGTGCGCGACTAGTCTGTCTTGCCTACAGAAAAGGAGTGCAAACTGGCAGTGGTAGGTGTGGCAGATCGCGTTAGCATGTTCGTGGTAGTAAAAGAACACGGGGATGTGATAGTGGTAGGAGATGTTGAACCATATGAAAATGATTAAAACATCCCAAAAAGCACATATACACTTCAGTCTTACATCTACAAAATACTGCTGCTTAAAGTAATGGGTGCTAAGATAAGGCATTCTTGAAATCTATAGCAACTGGATGTGGTAATCAATCCTATACTGACACATGTTTTACATTTCTACTGTGGTTAGATTAAATTTGTTCGTTAAGTAACAGTACTTCTGTTGTCAGCACTCCGATAAAGATGTTAAGGTAAATTGAAAAACCCACCTGTAAACTATGCCCTAATTATAAATGTAAGTAGTTAAGATAGTTCTTTGCAGCATTGGGCCTAGATGCTCTACGCAATTTGCTACTGAAAGCCCTCGTTGCTGTTCGCTAGCATTCGTCCTAACGGATGAAATGCTGGTGAGATTCTCCTCTAATTCCTTTTTTTAAGAAAGTAAAAAAAAATAACGATCCTGCTGATTTGATTGCTCTATGCCTAGTCCTTTCACTCTAGGTCTTTTCAAAACCTAGCTCTGGTTGCAGTTGGTTGGTTCCACAAATAATATCTTCCTGATTCAGACAGGATTTCCGAAAGGACGGATTGCTGGCCTTGCTGGAGCAGCCAGCCCTCGAAAGCAGCTTAATGTGCTTGGGGACTCAGGAACCACCTCGGCAGTTATGGGGCTCGAGGAGGCAACGGGGTAGTCGCAAAGCAGACATGGCACTTGTAGCCCGGCCATGGCCTGAAGAGTATACGAAGTCAGACATCTGTAGCCTAGAAGCTGCTGTGCTCAACCCACAATACAGTCAAATACTGCGTGATGACTGCATTTCCGCCAATAAACGGTGACATTGAATTATGGTTTTTAAAAATGATATATGGCTTTATGATGAGTGATTTATGGTACTTATAAATTATTTAGTTCTTTATGATTAATGATCTACGGCTCTTATTAATGATTTATGATTTGCTTAACTGATAATTAATAAACTGCGGCCAGCTATATCCATCCAAATCCTCTCGGTATTCATGGGCAGAGGGTGATTTGGTTGGTGGACATTTAGGGCAGGTGGTATGACTGGGCAGGTTTTTTCCCACTGCCGCAGTACAGTGCTGTTGTTGGCGAAGTGAGCCTGCACTCAAAGCACCTTGCGGTTGCATTGCATTCTTGTGCACTTCAGTTCAATGTTAAATTGGCAAGTATGTCGTCTCTTTTTTTAAATTTTTTTATTTATTGTTTTTGTTTTGTTCCCTAATGGCCCACGAGACCAAGGAAAACGGGCAACATTCTGGACTTTTCCAGATGGCAGATTTGCCTTTGCCAGACTGCCCAAAAGTCCAGTCAGCACTGAGGTGTATTTGATCAAGTACACTACTCAGCATTATGGCAGAAGGTGCTTGATCAGTTGATATTTTAATAAATAATACCACCTTAATACCTGGGGAATAATGGGCATGTAGTCAAAAGACTTGTTTGCTAGTGGAGGGCGTCAAGGGCTGTGTTCTCCTTCCCTGCATTTAAATGATTGACTGTCAGTCAACTACAACAAGAAAACTTTATTCGGCTTTTGTAAAAAAAAACAAAAAAAACATAAAAGTCAAGATTACAGGTATCCAAAATAAACCATTCCTATGTTTCATCTTCCATCGGTTACACTTCTTCATTAAAATACACATGATTAAAAATGCAAGTAAATATGAAATAAAAGATACGGAAGTAGCCTCGCGTCCATACCCGATCCACCCTCAGTAATTGGTCGTAGCTCGATCTAAGCCTGACTGCTAACTTTAAAAAACTAAGAACATGCAATACTGTGCTCCCTGAAAGCATTAATAAAAAGGGAAAAGCAGGACGGTCTTGTCTAAAATTTGCCTTTTTAAAAATTGGGCTAATGTAGGACTTCCTCGGTACCTCATAATAGTTACTAAACATTATAACGTGGAGCATATCCTGTAGAGACTTACCGTCATAGCCACAGGGCAACAGGGTCTCACCTTTATTTCTCCTCTGTGTGTGGGCGAGGAGAAGATGGAATAAATCAAAGCGGAGCCAGGTCAGTAAAAAGCGGTCATTAGAGCTAGGGCGTCCTAGGAGATATGGTTCCATAAATTGAACCGTTTTCAAGATGATAAATCTACGTACACTCGGCTTCCTTAGCTCACGCTTTTGCCTGTCTACCACACGCTGCCTAAAAATAGCCTCCTTGGCCCAGACCAGGTCCTTCCTGCTGATTGATTCCGGGTTGCTAAAGAGATCAGCTCTTCCTAGACTCCTAAAGCCTTCCCATATGTATTTAAGCCAGGGAATATAATAAACATGGTCAAGGGCCAGGCAGTCCTTTAGGATCTCTTTGTTTAAGGCAGTCCAGTTACCTATCAATATTTTGATCCAAAGGGACAGGATGGCGAAAAGACAACAAGTCTGACAAATAGGCCATACCCAGCTCTTCATGTACTATGAAAGTGGAAGTTCCCTGAGGTACACTTACAAGCAGTCTCATGAAGTTATTTTCAACTTTTTGGAGCTCATCATGAGAGATGTAATCCCAAATTTCACTACCGTACGCCATCTGTGCAATGCACTTGGCTCTATAAATCTGCAGGAGTGATCCTATTTTTTTTCCCCCCCAAACTAGAGGCAAAGTTGAAAATAGCAGTGTTAGCCTGTAAAAATTCCCCTTGCTTTCTGCTTTTAAATGGTCCCAATTTAACTTGGCTTCCAGCGCAACCCCCAGGTAAGAAAAAGCACTAGTCTTTGGGACTAAAGTAGACCCAACCTTAAAATTAGAGGACTTCCTTGAGCTACAGCCCACCTGCATCACATATGACTTGGAGTTATTGACCAACAGGTCCCGATCTTCCATAAATGACACAAAGGTATTAAGTAGAGTTTGCAGCCCCCTTGCGGTCTGGGCCATGAGGACGGCGTCGTCCGCATACAATAATACCGGCAAGCCGCACCGTCCCACCTGGGGGAATTCTATCTTTGTATCCACCAATGCCTTCTCCAATTTATTAATATATAAATTAAATAAGAAAGGGGCCAATATGTAACGTAAAATTTGAGAAATAATCTGATGACAAACTTTGACTGGTACAGGAAAGAAACACAAAAGGCAAGTTTGTTCAGCCAATTTTTATAAATATAGCTTCTTTTATTCCTCCTCCTTTAAGGCATTTATTGGAATATTGTGCCTTTAGGTGCTTCCTTTTGGGAGACCAGTAGATGATCTGGATACCTTTTTTGGTCTGTTACACACAGCCATAGCTGTTTGTTGTCGAAAACCTGTTGTCTCCAGTACGTTAAAAAAATATATAAACATATTGGGCAATGGGGTCAGCTCCTTGCTCTTGATTAAATGACTTTCTTGTCTTTCTAATTTGCCTGTTCTTCCTTTGTCTCTCCTCTGAAACATTTCTTCTTTTATCATGTTGTGTCCTTCCACTGCTTACATTCAAGAAGCAACTTTTTTTTTTTTTTAAGGTCTGGCGTTGGCCAAAATCTTTTGATTTGATTTTACTAAGATGTGTATGAAGGTGTGTGTGTAATATATATCTGTAAGAGTGGCAGTAACTTAACTCCTCTAGAGTTAGGATTTTTGATTGCGAAGAACTTTGTCCCAATTTGACAGATCACCATGAAACTTTGCCGACCTTTGCTTTTTCTACATCCGGCCTAGAGAAGTCTACTAGTCCAGATTTCATCAGGGCAGGCTATTTTCAGGGCCTACTGGACCGTTCTGGCAAGCTGAGAAATAACAGGTGTTCTGTTTACTCACAAAGTGAATGTACAATAAAGATGCCTTTAAATCTTGCTTTTATCTGTCACATTTACTTTGCATTCAGAGACAGAGTTCAAAAGCCAGTTTGTCTTCTTGCATTTACTTTTCTTTCTCGGTCTGGGAAGTTGGAGGATTTTGTGAAGTGAACTGTGTGACCATCAAAGCAAAGCGTGTGAAATGAAAGGCTGTAAGATGCCAGGGTTTTTTTCTGACACAACATTGAAATAGCTAATAAGTGAACTGTACAAACCTTTTCAAAATATATTTCAGTTGATATGATCTCACATTTTTGTAATTGTGTGTGGTGAAAAAATATTTTTGAATGAAAACAAATCGGAACACTTTATATGGTGATGTGTAAATGATAAATATTTTTGCTGAAACCCAATTTCCAAATATTGTTTATGCTCTATATAGTTTTATCAGTAAAACTGCATGTTAGTGGGAAAGATTGTGCCCATTTCAGTGGAACATTTGCTTTCTGTAAATGACAGAGCACTACCACATCATGCTTTAGTAATACATTTATTAAAGGTGAGCTTTTAAACATGAACTAAGATATATTCCTGCCCTGATGGCAATGCTATTAGTGAACTAAGAGGCAAGTCAGGGTTCATGTGTACCCTATATGTGAGCTAGATTCTTATTATACATGGAGCAAACGTTTAGTCTATTAAAAAAAAGTTATTTTTGTACATCAGAAATGATGAACTCGCATATTTGAAGGTGCTCCCGTATGTGATGATGAAGTAAAAGGTGGCTCACTAAAATAAAATATGTGCTTATGTTCACACAATTTGAGACCAGTTTGCGGGTCAGGTACGTTACTGTTAGGTCGAGTACATTATTCAACTTACTAGACCTGCAGGTTTCGTAACATTTTTATGATTTTTCGAGGCCTGTATATTGGCGGACAATGCAAAGTTTTGCAGTGATTCATCAGGGGAGGGGGCCAGGTGGTGGTGCAGAGGGGTGTGGGGGGGGACTGGTCCTGAAATGAGTTTTTCCCCCAATTCATTTTTAGTGGACTTTTTTTTTACTTTTGAGACAGATGTAGCACCAAAACGGCTCGAAGGATTTTGACGAAATTTGGCAGGAAAATAGATTATGGGGTGGAAAGGATCCTTTTTGGTATTTCAAGTGGATTGGTTCAGTAGATTTTCAGTTGTGAGGCACAAAAACCTTGTGATATCTGAAGCTGTGGTACATGGCGATGACCAAACACAAAATGATTGGCTAATATAAGCCCTTGCAAAATGAAAAGGCAACCATCTTGATTGCAGCAGTTTTACTGTCGTGTGTTTGAATATAAAATGTAAGTAATTACAGTAGTCACTGTAGAAAACTGTGTAGTGGAAGGGAAAGTTAGTGTTATACATTTACAACTTTAGCATTTTTTTTACGGCGTACCGTGGTAGTATCTAGGAAGTACTGCGGTACTTTAAAAAAAAAAAAAATCAAAAAAATTCTGTATTCCTCTCTGCTCTACGCAACTCCACTCTACTCCACTGTATGCCACTACACTGTACCTCACTCCACTTCTCTCTATTCCAGTCTACAACACTCCTCTGTACGCTGCTACTCTGTACGCCACTGCGATCTATGCTATTCCACTGTGCGCAACTCCACTCTACACCACTCCACTGTATGCTAGTCCACTCTACCCCACTCCACTGAACGATATACCAGTATGCGCCAGTCCACTGTATACCAATACACTCTACGTTACTCCACTCGGCGCTACTCCACTGAATGCTATTACACTACATTGTATGCCACTCTGCTGTACGCCACTCCACCTTACGCTATTGCATTATATGCCACTCCACGGTACTCTACTCCATTACACTCCACTGTATGCTATCCAGCTCTACCCCACTCCAGCCTGTGCGGTTCAATTGTATGCTACTACTCACTGCATGCCGCTCCACTCAATTCCACTGTGCGCCACGCCGCTCCACACCATGCTATTCCACTATACGCCACTCTATTGTACACTGTTCCACTCTACAGCAAACCACTTTACGCTATTGACTGTACACCGCGCCACTCTACACTATTTTATTGTATGCCTCTCTTCGCTATGCCACTCTACGCTACTCATATGTAACTCCACTGTATGCAACTCCACGCCACTTAAGTGTACTCCACTCCACCGTTTTCATTGGACGCCACTCCAGTCTATTCCGCTCTATGCCACTCCACTCTGCCATTCTATTGTATGCATCTCCACTATGCTATTCCAGTGTACTTCACTGTATGCCATGACGCTCCGTGCCACTCTGCGACTCTTTACTCCACTCTACGCCCCTTCACTCGACCAAACTCTACTCCATTGTATGCTATTACACTGTACTCCAGTCTGTCACTCTACCACACTCTACTCCACTCCAGATAATGACACTCTACTTGACTGTACTATTTGAAACACATATTTATTAAAAAATAAAACATTGAAAGTCGATGGAAAACCCCCAAAGATTAAGGATAAGTAAAAGTTAGGAAAACTCTATTTTTCCATATAAACCTAACTTAAACTATACAAACTTTAGAAATTCTAAAGTTGTAGTTACAACCTAATTTTATAATTGATGCACCACCTTCAATTTTATATAAGTTGCCCATTTCCTTACACAGTCTTGTCACCTCCCTCATCACTCTACATTAACTATAACTCATGCCTTCTCTATGCATGGTTATACCCTTGCATATTACATGAGTTATAGCACGGGAAACAATAGCATTTACAACAACAGTTATGACATCTTAGAAATGATATAATTTCAGAACACATTGCATGGTAGAGTGGTGAGTTATAGTAAATATAGTGTGGCGAGTAAGGTAACAAGACTTTGTAAGGATGTGCAGAGTTATAGTAAATTCAAGATGGTGCGTAAATGATAAATTTAAGTTCTAACTTTAAGGTTTGTATAGGTTAAGTTAGGTTTGTATGGAAAGAATACAATTTTTCTAACTGTAACTTATCCTTAACTTTTGGCTTTTTCATTGATATATTATGCTTTCGGCCAACTTACTTAATTCATTGATCTGTTGTTGTCAGTTGCATTTTTCTGCCGCTCACTACAGCATAGGGCAGTAGGTCCGTCAACTTCAGCCATTGGCTAACTTGCGCGTGAGTGAAAGCGTTCTGCCCTTTCACAAGGAGCGCATCCATACACAAAGTAACTCCTCTCATTGTCATGGACTGGTGGGCTAACGTGGTGGTTGACTTTGAAAAACACTCATTTCCCTTGTCTAACCACAATGTATCATTTTTATTTTTAACCCTAGTATTCCCCCACACTTTTGCACTGTTTCTTGCTGCAGATTCTCAATGTGGTAGTCCTTCTGTGGCATCAGATACTGTTGTGGTTTGAAATCCAAATATGGTCAATTAGCTTTGAAAAGAGGCCCCAAATATCCCTAGAGCTTACAAAAGTATCTCGTAACAATCAGGGAGCAAAAGAACAGTAAAAAGGATTCATTTTTGTGTATTTTATACTGCAATGAGCCATGGCTTTCTCAAACTCTCTTGCTTCAGCGTCTCTGAGTGCAAACTGTTATTCATATGTTTATTACATTTTTTCCTATGATAAAGCTGTGTAGTAGATATAAAGTGTTTTATGATCTAAGTGTGCTATTGGGCTTGTGATGTTTAAAAATAAGTATTGTATTGAATATCTTTGTACCTTGATCGGCCCCTGGACAGCACGGTCCATGTTTATACTTTTAGTCTCCCTCTGCTGTGAGATAATGGGTTGTTTTTACCCGTGTATCTGGGTTCATTGTATGTCTCGTGTTACACTTATCTTCTGATAACTGCAGGTCATCTGGTGCTTGTAGATAATATCTGCTAAATCAATTTTTATCTACTTGGCAGTGTTTTACTCTGGGTTTGCTACCAGCAACTGTTGGATTCTGCCTTTCCTCTATTGTCTTCCATTGTGGTATGCTTGTCATTGAAGGATTCATTTGGTCTTGCATAATTGACACAATCTTTTTTCTTGTGCTCCTCCCCCAAACACAAAACACATGGAACCTATAGTTCACTTAACAAAATTTGTTGTGTGCTCTTTCTCCTGCTGTACCTCTGGTAAACTTCTTTCTTTTTGGAATTGGAGAAACCTTCAACCTTTTACTGAAGGTTTCCTGGTTCTCATTGACAAAGGCACCTTCCTAGTTCAGCACTTGCTGTGGTGGCTCTTGTTCTGAGAGAGAGGGGGTTCCTCGCCCAAATTCTTAATAGGGTTTAATCATTTACATGGTTGGGACGCTTATAAATTCACGCAACTCTCTAAATGTTTACATTTCCATTGTTTTCACTTAATTCAAGCAGTTAAGATTACTTGTGATGAGTTTATAAAGAAGCTACATCCAAACACCTGTTGAGCAAAATTACCTTTTTATATATTCAGTACATACTGCATGTTAATTTGCTGCAATCTTATCATTTTTTTGTGAGCTGCAGTTATGCGGTCCTTCCAAAAATACTGTAAAAGGGCACGCGGTCCACAGTTGTAACATCACTTGCTTGTGTAACCAGCAATAAATTGTGTATATTTTATCGTCCTCAACGGTTCATAGATCAATTTCACATACCTGCTGTTCATTAGTCATTTGTAATAGGTGACTACCATTCAGACATTTTATCTTTTTAATTTATTTTACAAATCTGAAATATAACCCACGCCTAATTCCTCATGAACCAAAAAGGCTACAGATTGGGGCACCGCAAGTAGGCGTCTCAGGAACTTGTTCTCAATTACCTAGGTAATAGGGGCCACTTTATAACCCCAAAATTCACTGTTCTGTGAGGCCAGAGCAATGCATTTCGACTGGTAAATCTGAATCGGTGCCTTGATGGGTTTAGCTCTCTGCCGACTAGCAAAATCAAACACTGAAGCCTCTGCCCTGGCCATTGTTGTCTTTTGGTCCTAAGGAGAGGTGCCCAAGAACCCTACAGATTTCGCCCTCGACAGAGAATTATCTCTCCATCCCTTACCACCTCTCCCCACCACCATGGTATGGGATTTGCTTAAAGTGGTACAGAAGTTCAGCTTATTCATAAAGCTGACAAATGTGTTAAGCATTCATTGGAGTCCGACCGCAGTCCTAGATAATAGGACCGTGTCGTTAGCATACAGTAGAGCGGGGATACTGAATAAACCAGCCTGTGGCATATCTAAACAGGCTGATCTTTGTGTCTCCCCCAAGTCATTTATATAAAGGGTAAATAAACGTTGGGCCAGTATACAACCATGTCTGACACCATGGAGAACTTAAAAAGGTACAGTGGTTTTGCCATGATGATTATATCTTATAACTACCTCCAGATCCTTAGGCAAATCATACAGGAAGTACACAATATCTTTGTCCAGACCCATATTTAACAGTATAGACCATAGTTTGCTTCTGTTGACCTTGTCGAAGGCAGACGAGAGGTCTATAAACGCCAAGTGTAATTGGCCCTTCTTCGCAATAGTGAATTTAGCTATGATCAACTGAAGATTTAAACCTTGGTCCAGAGTCTTGAGACCCTCGGGCCCCAGCGCCGTGAGATCCTCGCGGGTGAGTAGTGCGCTTCACAAATCCCTGATTGATTGAGACTGCTTCTTCCTGCTCTAAAACCGTACATATTGCAGATCACTCGGGGCTTTTTCGTCCAACCAAGTAGTCATCCTAGCGAGGATGGCCCGCCCCATGATTTTAACCACTGAATCTATTAAAGAAATAGGTCTATAGCAACGGGAGTCGCTACTTTCCCCCTTTTTCAAAATATGGACGATAATGGACCTGAACCATGAATGAGGGGTCATCTGTCACTGCAGCATTCGGAACTTTTGTCAACATTTTGGCCCATTTCATTGGATCAGTTTTCAAAAGATCATCTGGAACCCCATTCGGGCCAGGGGCATTATTTGTTGACATACCATTGATAGCCGCCTTAAGTCCCCCTTCCACAAAAACTAAGTTTGATTTACCCACCACTGCCATCCTGTTGGACTCTACTTCAGCTATATCATACACATAAATCCCCTGAAAATGCACCACCCAGGCTTCAGGGGAAATATAGCACTCCAACCTGCCATTAACGTCCCCTGCAAAGAAAGGGTACTTTACTATCTCCCAAAACTTTGGACTGTTCTTAACGACATTGACCTGAAGAAGTTGATCCTATGCCTCCTTACAGATGGTTCTTTTTTCTAGTGACCATTGCAGTCTTGTAAGTTTTTCTGCATAGTGCCTCTTCCTTGCTGTTACGTGGGATTTGTTTTAAGGCTATAAGCAGATTTTGATGGGCTTTGGTGCAGGTATCATCAAACCACCTAGATTCAGGAACCACAGATTTGCTCTTCTTTAGATTGTGTCTTCCTGATAAACTCGCATATCCTAAGGAAAGCAGACCATATACAACGGCTAAAGAAGTGGCCCCTTGGCAGCTGTATATATCCTGTCCACAAGTCAGATGTAAATTATTCAGCAGATTCTATGGAACCACCTTGGACCACTTCAGTCTGCCCCATATCTATTGGCTTAAGGTCCCTCCCCTCGTAACCATTTTTAGTCTTCACGTACATCAATTGACTACAATCAAGGGCCAGGCACAAGGGATTATGGGCGCTAAATTGGCTACATACTGCCCCAAGCTGTTTGACAAGATGGGCTAAATTAGCTGAGCGCATAATATAATCCACCATAGAGTTAAAATTCACCTGACAAAGGAGGAGGTGTAAAACAAGAGTGTTCCAGGCAGGTGAAGTAGGTTATCAGTGGCTGCCATATGTATGTGAATTTCTTGTTGGAGTGGAACACCCTATGGGACAGGAGTTCCATGGTCGTTACGTGCATTGGAACCACTGGGCAATCGACTGGGCTAAGGCGTTCTTCCACTGGAGGGAAATTAGTTGCCTAGCAGCATCTAGCATATGGGCTATGAGTCGCCAGTCGACGTGTGTCATGGCTTGTAGAGTCAGAGGGCGAATGCCCAGGATCTCTGTGTTGAATGATTTGGGGAGTGGGTAGCTCCCTACCCCTTTGATGTGGCCGAGGACCTCTTTCCAGTAGGTTGCTATGAGGGGGCAGGACCACGAGATGTGAAGGAAATCACCAGTTGCATCTCCAGCATAGTGGAGAGGCGGATAGGTATATAGCACGTAAGCGTGCCGGAGTAGAATACCACTGCTTCATCAGTTTATATGCCGTCTTGTGTTGAGATATGCTCCTGTACAATTTGGGATATCTTGCCAGAGATGTTTGTAGGAAAGTGCCTCTTTTTGCATGGTTAGCCACCACTTTTTGCCTGGTGCGAGTTCGAACTGTAAGTGCATTTTTGGATTTGGGGGTCTCCTTGGAAGACCACCCAAAGGTGCAGGGTCCACCCTTCGTCCACGGGTCCGGGATACAAACTGAGACCAACACTGGAGCGCCGAGAGAAAGGATATTTATTACAATCTCATGAGATGGAGAGAGAGCATCAGCAACAGACACCCGCAGCTTGTCTGAGGAGGCAATCTGCCAAGCACTTTGGTTCCACGTCTTATATACCCTTCATCCCCACCCCAGGCGTGTATAGTAAAGAAAGAACACCATGATTATGAAAAGGGGGATGTATACAGAAAACGATGAACACCATAATTATACAAAGGGAGACGTGTACAGTAAAACAATGAACACCATAATTATACAGGCAGAGGTCAATCTGATAAGTTAGCAGATGGTCACTGTTGGGCCCCTGCAGGGCGTAGGTGAAGCTCTTAATTACACAACAAGCAGAGGTCAATCTGATAAGCTAGCAGATGGTCACTGTTGGGCCCCTGCAGGGTGTAGGTGAAGCTCTTAATTACACAACAAGCAGAGGACAATCTGATAAGTCCGAAGATGGTAGCTGTCAAGCCCTGTAGGGCGAAGGGCAGGGTGAGGACAGTAAGCGCAAGTGGACAGTCCTGTTAAACTGGGGTTTAGCAAGAGTTCAGTCAGATTGTGGCAAGCATGGGCAGTCCTGCTCGACTGGTTTTAGCATGAGTCCAGGCAGGTGGCGTCAGGTCAGAAAACAGGGCGTTGGTGGCAGTGCAGAGGTGAGGTGAATCAAGATGTGAAGCCACAGAGCATTTGTGACCCCTGTAGAGAGGTCGCAATGGAGAATGAAGCGCAAAATGGCTGAGCTAATGGCAAGACAACAGACCTACTTTTCCACAGTCCCTCCTTTTGCCATAAGCGAAATCATTTTTAGTCAATTGCAATGTCCATCAATAGCTGTATCTCACGTTCAATCATTATTTTATTGTTCTTGACATGAGTATTTATAGGGACTGGCTTGATAGCACTTGCGCAGAGGCCACAAAGTGGGGGACCACATTGAATGCAAAGACAGCAAAAGAAAATCAATACAAGAGGTATCAGGACGATCATTAGGACTTTCCATCCCCAAGCCAGTAGAAGTTGCCACAACCAGGGGCCAAGGGACCATGAGCCGGTATCTTGATGATCAGAGGTGATTTGATGAAGCGTGGAAATAGCCTCATAGACAGATGAGGAATGGTCTGGGATGTACACACAGCAGCTGGTGCCGATGATGCAGCACGCTCCTCCGCGGTCAGCAAGGATGACGTCAAGGACCATGCGGTTTTGTAAAACGACAAGGCGTACCGCTTGGAGCTCCGCTGTGTTGTTGGCCAGAATACCAGCTGTGATGTTGACCGTTGCTTCCATGACCCTGATGAGGTGGCGAATGTCTCTGCTGTTTTCCATCGGTCCCCAGAAGGGAAGGATGCCTTTCATGGCATCCAGGAACAGTTGAGAGGTAGTGTCTGCTTGGTCGACCACTTCGTTGCTGCGGCGGACGCGATGATGAAGAGGAAGAGCAATATAGGCAGGAGGAAGGAGAAATGCTATATAACATGTGCCTCCCCAGTTTTTGTGAAGCCAGGTGTATGCTTTTGTCCCACACACGAAATAGGTGTTTGGGAAGCAACAAGCGGTGGTGGAAATGTCATGTTCAGAGTTGCTGTTATGGCACAAGAGCTGTCCCCAACGTACTCAGTACCTAAGCCTTTGATGCACATAAGTCCAGGAATGCGAACAACTGATAGGGGCAATGTTCGCTTGGCGGGGGCCTTCTTTTTGAAGCTAGAAAAGCGAAGACTGTCAGTGGTGTTGAAGATCAGCATTTCCTCTTGTTCATCTTCCGATATTTTCATGGGACTGTTAGTTGGACAGAAAGGGTTGATGGTGTTGCCTGTCTTGTTCCACCAAAATTCGTCCCGGAATTGCTGGAGAATGGTATTAGCGATGTTGCCAGTCTGCTGGGCATCCATGATGAGCATCATCCAGGCAAGGCAAGAGGCATGTACAGAGTAGGGGTAAGGAAAAAGCGATATTGGGTTTTCCGTAGATTGAGGCAGAAGACCACAGACCCAACAGTTTGTTTTGTTCAGGATCATATTATGCTGATGCAACATTTGAATAAAAGTGTTGTTCCAAAAGGCTTGTCTTCTGTGTTGGAGATAAGGGGGCAAGGACACCTGCGAGTGTTCAGTAGGCGTGGCATCAGTCGGCAATATGGTACCTTTCGCCGGCGCTTTTTCTTCCATGATCCAGAAGATGATGGTAAAAATGATCGTGAGGCAGAGAAATACTGTTAGCACTATTGACCTTCGATTATACAGTCTGTTATGTAATGCCTTCTTCTGGTCTGCGGTTTTAGACATAGTCGATCTTCTTTTGGGCTCTACAGCTGTCAGAGAGGGAGACTGAGCCCTACGCGTCGCCGGTAGCTGGTGGTTGCTTCACTGGCTAGGCTTCTCAATACCCCACTATAAGGAGTATCGATCCACCCCACCAGACTGTACTACCGCCCTGCGACTTTTGGCTCAGCCCTCCTGTCCAGTCGCTGGAGCCCCAGGGGTCGTGCGAGGACGGAGGTTGTATCTTCCTTTGGCTGGCACAGTGTGGTCTTCGAACAGTTCGAGCTCTGGTTCTTGGAGGCCATACACTGGGCGGTCGTGTGCCAGTACTTCCTTGTAGGCAGACCGAGTTGGGTCAGTCTGTGTGATGCTGGGGACCTTCCGGCAATGAACGGCCTGCACCCACGATTTCTTGCCTTCCACTCGTAGGGCTGTTTGGGTCGTTAGAAGGACTAGCAGAGGACCTTTCCACCGGGGCTCCAACGTTTGTTTCCGAGCAAAGTTCTTCACCAGGATGTAGTCGCCTGGCCGGATGGTGTGTCCTGGCCCCGTGGATCGGTCGGGCAACGCTTCCTGAACCTGCTGATTAATAGAAGACAAAGTTCATGTAAGTACCGACAAGTAGTCGCTCAGCATTTCACAAGGAGAATCCGACATGGTGGTAGCAGGGGGCGCGCCCCAAATGTTCATTGGGCGTCCAAAAACCACCTCGTATGGGGTCAACGAGGTGCGAGAATGCGGGACAGATCTTATTGATAGAAGGGCCAGTGGCAATGCGTCAGGCCATCTAAGCCCCGTAGTCTCCACTATTTTGGCTAGTTTTGATTTGATGGTGGCATTGTATCTTTCCACCAGGCCTGCTGACTGGGGGTGAAGGACTGCGTGGAATTTTTGCTTGACCCCTAGTCCAGCTAATATGTGTTTGACTACCTCTCCAATGAAGTGGCTCCCGCTGTCACTCCAGAGTACTCGGCAAAGGCCATAGCAGGGAAAGAATTCTTTCAACAACATCTTGGCGGTTGTTAGGGCAGTGTTGTCTTTGACCGGGTAGGCTTCCACCCATTTGCTGAATGCGCAAACAACCACTAGGACATATTTAAGGTTGTTGCACCGTTCCATCTGGATATAATCCATCTGTAAGACCTCGAAGGGTGCCGTGGGGATGGCAAACCCAGCTCGTGGTACCCGGGTCCCTTTTCCTACATTGTAATGGAGACATACTAAACATTGCTGTACCAGCCTTGTGGCGGTAGACCGGAGTTGGTTGTTATCCCACACCTCCTGTAAGATTTTAGTTATGGTGGCAGCATCGGTATGGGCCGGTAAATGAGTCATGTTCAACAATGGGAGGAGATAGGCATTTGGCAATTTCCATAATTTTGTGTCCTTGGACAGCCAACAATTCTCCTCGTCAAGCATGCCCTCCTTTTCCCATTGTTGAAGTTCTCCAGGAGTGGCAGTAGACTGGATGTCCCTGATCTGTTGTCTAACGTCACGCCACTTCTCTGCTTGAGATTTTATTATGTACATGGCGGTATGTGTTCTTTGTTGTGCAGTGGCTCGGGCTGTCTCATCAGCTAAGGCATTTCCCAGTCCTATTTCGTCTGTGATTTTCTTGTGGGCATTGCATTTGACAATAGCTAGTGTTCGGGGCAGTGTCAAGGCTTGGAGTAATGCAGTTACTACAGTCACGATGCCGGATGGGCGTACCATGTGACGTCAAGAATCCTCTCTCTTTCCAGAGGATACCAAAACTGTGTGCTACTCCAAAAGCATATTGGCTGTCGGTGTAAATGGTGACAGCTAGACTCTGGCTAAGGATACAAGCGCGGGTGGGAGCTATAAGCTCTGCTGCCTGGGCCGATTTCTGAGGTATGCGTGCAGTTTCAACAATGGTGTTGGTAGTAGTGACGGCATAGGCAGCACATGTGGTACCATCTGATAGTTTAATACAGGACCCGTCCACCCATAATTCCCATCCTGTTCCGTGAGAGGGATGTCTTTCAAATCTACCCGCCCCTTAGTCTGTTCTTCTGTTTGGAAGAGGCAGTCATGTGGAGTGTCTGTGGTGTCTGAATCTGGTGTGGGCAGGAGTGTGGCGGGGTTCAAGGTCGTACATCGCTTTAATGTGATGTGGGGTGCTAACAACGTGAGTTCGTATCCTGTCAGTCGTGCACTAGTGAGGTGTTGTCTTTGTCTGGTTTAGTAGTATGTCGACTGCGTGGGGAACGAACACCGTCAGTTTAGATCCTAAAACAATTCCCTCACTTTGTCGAATAGAGACGGCCGCAGTCGCGACCGCTTTAAGACAAGAGGGCAGACCTCGGGCCACAGGGTCTAGAGTGGCCGAAAAGTAGGCGCACGGGCGTTGGTTGGTGCCGTGAATTTGGGTCAAGACCGAGAGAGCGCATCCTGAGCGTTCATGGGTGTAGAGGCAGAAGGGTTTAGAGTAGTTGGGTGTGCCCAGTACTGGTGCAGAACAAAGAGCGTGGCGTAAGTCTTCAAAGGCTTGGTCGTGTTCATGTGTCCGAGGGGTGTGGGTGTGTCTTTTGTAAGTAAAGCAAGGAGTGGCTTAACTATGAGGGAAAAATTTGGAATCCATTAACGACAAAAAGAAGTGAGGCCAATTAGTGCACGAACTTCTCTTTGGGTAGTAGGAGAAAAAAGGCGTAGTATTGTCTGGATGCGGTCAGGTGTGAGTGTACGTCCCTCCTTAGACAGCAGATGGCCGAGGTAGGTCACCTGCTGTCTACAATACTGTAACTTATTCTTGGACACCTTATGGCCCTGTGACGCCAGAAAGTGTAAAGTAGTAAGAGAGGCAGTGCGAGCCAGGGCAGGAGTGTCCGCAGCCAAAAGAATGTCATCTACATACTGAATGAGGACAGCGCCGGGTGGTAACTGTATCTGGTCGAGCTGTTGTTTAAGGGCTTGGCTGTATATGCTCGGACTCTCCGTGTACCCTTGTGGAGCCCGGCAGAATCTGTATGATCTGTTTCTTATGGTAAAGCCAAAAAGGTAGCGTGAATCAGGGTGTATTGGTATGGAGAAAAAGGCATTCTTGAGGTCTATCACTGTAAAGGTGGTAGCAGTTGAAGGGATCATTGTTAATATAGTTATGTCAGTGACCACAGGACCACTATTTTGTTGATCGCGCGAAGGTCAATGACGAAACGGTATATTTTCTCAGAAGTGGACGTGTGTTTCAGGACTGGAAGGATAGGACTATTGCAAATGTTGGACTGGACTTCCTCAACTACCCCTGATGTAATCATATCCTGTACTATAGTCATGAGGGCCTTTTCTCCTTCTGCAGAAATCTTATACTGAGGTAGGCGGGGAAGAGGTGCATTTTGTTTTACTGTTATTTGGACAGGGTCCATGACAATCTCCCCCACATCGGTGTCCGTGACAGCCCACAGGGTAGCTGGTAATTGGGACAAATCCTGCTGTTCGGAATCAGTGAGACAATAACGTGATTCATAACCGATGGGGCAATCATTGTCAAACAATATGACTCGGACATTTTGGGGAGAACAGCGTATGGTGGCTCTGTAGTGTTTTAACAGATCAATGCCCATCAGGTTATCTGGGCAATTTGGGGAGAGCAGAAAAGAGGCCATCGCTGTGTTCCCTTGTATGTCCAGGGGTACCTTAGTAGAAAGGGGGTTAGTAGAGGGCGTGCCGTCAAATCCTATGGAGGTGATCGATGAGCCGGACAGGGGTGCCCTAGGAATCAGTTCTTTTGATAGGGCACTTCTAGAGGCCCCGGTGTCAACCAAAAATTTGCCCTGCGTACCAACCACCTTAGCTGTGACATAGGGACCTGTTTGATCGACAAGAAGTTCTACTGGTTCCTTCCCCTGTCCCTGGCTGTCTCATGCATACTCGTTGTCGGGGAACTGATCAGTGGTAAAATCTTGGGAAACAGCCTGCCTGGAATTATCAAAGACGTTTGGACGCTGTCCGTCAAAGGGTGGCGCAGGACCTCTCCCTCTTCCTCTAGGTGCTCCTCGCCCTCTCCCTATGGTATTTCGCTGCAAAAGTGGACAATCTGCACGCCAGTGGCCTGTTTCTTTACAATACGCACACTGGTCCTGGGACAGTTGACGTGGGGGCTGGTGTGTTCTAGCAGCCGCAGGCATATAATTGTTCTGTTGGCCCCTACCGTTTCCTCCCCCTCCCGTTCTTATCTGGGAAAGCATCACCTTTTCTTTTAGGTGTTTTCTTTTTCTGTCTTTTTCCTCCTCCATTTTATTTTGCAGATGTTCGTAATATTGGGCCATTGTCAGGATCTGCGCTGGTGTTGCCGCAGGCCACGTGCTTTCGCTACTCTGTAACCTAGTGGAGATCGGTAGCAACAATCCGTTAACAAAAGTCTGAACTAGTAAGTGTCGGCCTGTCTCAGTCGTCGTGTCCTGTCCACTATAGTCAACAAACACCTGGCTGAGTCGAGAGAAGTAGTCAGACGTCGTTTCCTCAGACTTTTGCTTACACACAGTAATGACTGTCCAGTCAACCTTTCTGGCCGGAATGGTGGCCTTCAGCTTTGTTACTATGCGACCTGGTAGTGCTAAAATAGCTTCCGCTGGCCTTTCCCCTGGTTTTCTATCCTTATCCATTGTTACTAAATCTTCCCACATGTGACAGAATACAGTCTGATCGTCTATTTTCCTTATTGCTCTCCAGATGTCTGGCGGCAGTATTAGCCCAAAAAATTGATCTATGTCTGTTAAGGTCATGGTGTAGGTGGCAATAACCGTGTCCAACCCTTCGTAGAATCCAATAGGATTCTTCCGGGGGTCGGGTAAGTCTTAGCTTTTTTAAAAGCTAAGATGTCAGCTCGAAGCCACGGAGTGTACACCCAATTATATAACGTCCTGCTCTTCGCATCCGGACTATCTAATCCCTCAGCAGTACCCTGTCCTCGAGCAGGGACAAAAACTGGAGCAGCTTCCTTTATTGGTGCCATATGACCTCCCATCGCTCCCTCCACTACTGGTTCTTTTTCCTCTTCCTCCTGGTCTCTCCTCAAACTTTCCATCATTTGTAGTGTAAATGCTAACAAGCTGTGGCTTTCCTCAGCACTTCCTCGTCCCTCTGTCAACTTACGATACAATTCTGTAATATGGCCTGCTGGTGTTACTCCGTGGCGTTTCTCATAAACGGAGAGTATTTCATGAGCAAATTGCTGTAGGAAGTAGTCCTTGCAGGGTGGTGCATAGGCTTCATAGATCGCACGGATCTGGTTTGATGTGGAAAGATCCTTCAGGCAGGTGCGAACGAGGTCATTCAGAGCCTGTTTCTCTGTAGGTGTAATGCGGGGTGTGTGTGATCGAACAGAGGGGGCTAAATCGGGATCAGATAGAGCAGGAGGGGCAGTGTGGTCGGGAGGTGGAGGTTGGGCGTTAGGGGGTGGTGCATTCTCACCGGCCGGCTGTGGGATAGGATGGGGAGGGACATGGTACGGTGGTGGCACTGGGTGGAGGAGAAACTCCTCCTCCTGGGGGTCCGTTCGTGACAAGGGAGTGTAACGTACAGAGTATTGACCGGACATATTTAACCTGTATTCCCTATCTGCACACGCGATGTTTGAAACAACCTTTTCACGTCGCAATTCCTCTAATGCCTGTTTATCACTTTTCCGAGCCTCTTTCTGTAATCTAGCCTGAGCCCTTCTAACCCTCTCAGTCCCTTCCTTTTTCCACTGACCCAAGGCATCAAACATTGCTTGTTGGGACCTCCTCCTATGAAGTTGTGCCTCTACGGCCTCAAGCTTCTGAGGTTCGAAAGAGCCGTACATAGGCCATTGAGTCTCTGTATCCTTAGACGTGTATTTATGCCACAATGAGTTATACATTATGGGAGAAATACCGTACTTTATGTACATGTCCTTACTAGGGGTACCTTCCGGAGGAGCCGGCTGACTATCCTCCAGCACCCTTGATCGAGATGTGCAACAACAAAACCATCGTGCAAATTTACTACGCACGGGCATGCTTTTCTATGTTATCTTACCAAGCGTCTCCACAAGTTTCTAAGCCGGACAAAAAGTCCACATTACCCGTTTACCTTCACTTTTTGCAAAGAGTGAAGAAAAAACCCAAAAAACAGATAAACAAACAAAAGGTATCGCCAACCGGCGATCCTACCAGAATCCTTTGTCTCGTTCTCCAGGCGGTCTCTTTACTGCAAAGCTCGTCCAAGTCTATCGGGGGCTCCAGTCAGGACCGGTGCCACTTGCGGGGGTCTTTTCAGATGCAGCGAAGGTCGGGTGGTGGCTACGAAGACGAGGGTCTCTTTCGCGTAGGTATACTCCACCACCGTCCGTTCAAACTTCCTCGTAGGGACCCCTCGGCCGTGTCACTGATGGGGCCTCACGTTTGGGCGCCAATTGTGGATTTGGGGGTCTCCTTGGAAGACCACCCAAAGGTGCAGGGTCCACCCTTCGTCCACGGGTCCGGGATACAAACTGAGACCAACACTGGAGCGCCTAGAGAAAGGATATTTATTACAATCTCATGAGATGGAGAGAGAGCATCAGCAACAGACACCCGCAGCTTGTCTGAGGAGGCAATCTGCCAAGCACTTTGGTTCCACGTCTTATATACCCTTCATCCCCACCCCAGGCGTGTATAGTAAAGAAAGAACACCATGATTATGAAAAGGGGGGGATGTATACAGAAAACGATGAACACCATAATTATACAAAGGGAGACGTGTACAGTAAAACAATGAACCCCATAATTATACAGGCAGAGGTCAATCTGATAAGTTAGCAGATGGTCACTGTTGGGCCCCTGCAGGGCGTAGGTGAAGCTCTTAATTACACAACAAGCAGAGGTCAATCTGATAAGCTAGCAGATGGTCACTGTTGGGCCCCTGCAGGGTGTAGGTGAAGCTCTTAATTACACAACAAGCAGAGGACAATCTGATAAGTCCGAAGATGGTAGCTGTCAAGCCCTGTAGGGCGAAGGGCAGGGTGAGGACAGTAAGCGCAAGTGGACAGTCCTGTTAAACTGGGGTTTAGCAAGAGTTCAGTCAAATTGTGGCAAACAAGGGCATGGGCAGTCCTGCTCGACTGGTTTTAGCATGAGTCCAGGCAGGTGGCGTCAGGTCAGAAAACAGGGCGTTGGTGGCAGTGCAGAGGTGAGGTGAATCAAGATGTGAAGCCACAGAGCATTTGTGACCCCTGTAGAGAGGTCGCAATGGAGGATGAAGCGCAAAATGGCTGAGCTAATGGCAAGACAACAGACATACTTTTCCACACATTGGGTCTCTGCTAGCCAGGTTCCCAGTGCCAGATCTCTTTCCCAAACACTGTACCACGATTGGCACAACTTCAGCTACCCCTGTAAAACCCTAGTAAATTGTACCTAGGGTATGGGTACTGAAGAGGGTCCTCTGGGGCTACAGCACTGGTTGTGCCACCCCAGGGACTCCTCACCAAGGCTATGCTCTCTGCCACTGCAGGCTGCGTGTCTTGGTCATGGCACACAGCCCTGTGTGGCATGCCACCCTTATACTGCATAAGAAATTGGTAAGTCACCCCTACTGCAGGCCTTTAGCTCTAAGGTAAGGTGCACTATAGCCTATGTGAGGGCATATCGGCATGAGCAGATATGCCCCTATAATGTCCTGTCAATTCTGGGATGTTGTGAGTGAACAGGGAAGCCATAGAGAGTACATGGGCTGGATACTTGTCAACCCCAGTTTCTCAGCTCCATGATGGGTTTACTGATTTCTAAGATGTTTGGTACTAAACATCTTGTCTTAATAACTTAGCCTACACCAACCCTAGGGCGCAGAGCAGGCGATGTAAACCTCTCTCCTGAATTTCCACCATCTTGGAATGGTGGAGAAACCTCCAATCAGAGCTAGGGTAGTGCCACCTTCCCACTGGAAAGGGTCACTTTAGGATGTGGACACCCTAAAGCAGTGGTACCCAAACGTTTTCGACCCGCGGCTCCCATGACCCATTGGCCATTGCCCGTGGCTCCCCTTTGTTACTTTTTTTGGAGGATGGGGGGATGTAATTACGCCCGGCCTCGGGAGTACTTGCATTTTTCTCCCTATAAATAATTGGGATGAAGCTGATGAAGTTATTATAATCATATACGCAGGGTGTTTTGTATTACTAAGGCGGCGCCTCTAATAAAATATTCCTAGTTACACTTCTTTTCCCATGCCTTTTTTAGAGTACCCTCTCAAACTTTTTTATCCCACTTACAGTGCTAAATAGCACCCCTATACTTGTAGGCCCCATTGCCAAAGTGTTTCTGCGCTTAAAGAATATTTGCATGCACCTCCATGTCATGCACACCTGTTTCAGCAGGGTGACTCACGATATTTTAAACCACATACAGCTTTATTTTTGCTGTCTCCTCCCTAAAATTGCCTCCAAATCAATGCAAGCCAAATAAATTCCTCTGATATGTATATTTTTTTTTAAACGTCCCTCTTTCTTGCTTCCAAATGTTGCCATTATGCCGTATATGGTGTTTTACTTCCCTGTGCTCAAGGAGAGAGCAGGCCTGTATGTAAGTGTATGTCTATTGAAAGAAATGTGTACTGGAAGTAGCTATGGTTCAAGTACAAGTGTCAATACTTAATAATACTTAATGTGTTTAATAGACAGGACAACTGTACTTTCCTGATAACTTGCATTGGTGTAAAATGCATTTGGGAAAAAAACAAAACTATTAACGAGTCTAACAAAATAAATCAGGCATCTTCCGTGTACTTAGTGTCATATTGTATCCTCGTAGCATCCTCGGCATCGATTCGTGGCTCAAGTGGTTCCACCCCTTGATAGCCTCAATTCTGAATGCTATAATAGCACAGAAGATTAAGGTGATCAAGTGAGGGAAGGAAAGGGAGGGAACAGCGGGGACGGAGATCTGTAAGGAAAAAAAAGCAATAATATGAACCTTAATCACCCTATAGAATTCCTAACGTAAGAAGGACTTCTATCTTATTACCTGTAAATAATAATAAGTGTCCTAACCACTAAAGGACACACAAGGAAACGTTCCTTTCTTTCCTAGTCAAGGGTTGTCGTAGAAGTATGCTGAAATAAAGAACTAATACCTTAGGAATCAGTATATACGTAGATACTGCCCTTCACCAGTTTATATATGCATTCATTAGAGATACTCTCATTATACCCACCTATAAATATTAATATGCCATGCATCACAGGGGATGAATCCATATGATCTCATTACCCCCCTGTTAGGGAAACCGCAAACAAAATAAACACAGAATACTGCGACAATGGATATATCATCAGTGGTTCAGATCAACTTGTAAGGTTTTAACCATAATCCTTTCTTTTTATCCAGCAATGCTCTCCACATAAGAAAGAACCCAGAGTTCCTAAGCACCTCCTAGCGCAAGGGTTTTTGGATCAAATGTCTTGAGGTGGTTTGGAAATATGCCAGCAAACAGTACATAGCAGATGTAGTAGGAGTTATTGTTACAGCATAAGAACCTAGATCAATCCTACATCGTAAATGCAAATCCCATTTCAGCCGCTAGCATTTGTTACATCAAGTAGTTCCATACAGCCTGTAACGCCACAAGATTCCCTCTTGCCTCCAGTTGGAATCCCCAGCCTTACTGCACCAGTTAAACGCTGTTCCTTCACGGCGTTTCTCTCCGGCTCCTCGTTGCGACGGGAATAATCTGCCCTTACGTCAACCCGGAAGCGTTTTTTATTCGCTTCCGGGCCGACGTGAGGACGTGCTTCCCTGCCGACGGACCGCGGTGTTGAACCCCAATTCCCCTCCGCTCTTCGCTCGACTCCACCACCTGCACAACTCCCTTCCGACCCGAAGGTAGGAGAGGAGGGTGGCCCGGGTCACGCATATGGCAGCGTTACCCTCGGCCCCCTCCGCGGCCATACAGGATTCCGTAACAGCACATCCCTCTTCCGAGGAACACTGACATGGGCGAGGTTTGGTTGGATGCTGTCTGTGAAACTTACTTATACATCGAGGAGCATGAATGCCCGAGGCTGGCTCCCATGAATTCTCTTCCGCCCCGTACCCTTTCCATGATACCAGGTACCACATCTTCGTTCCCCTTTTTCTTGAATCCAATATGTCTTTTACCTCATATTCTGGTTCATCATTAACCAATATAGGAGGTGGCTTCTTCCTAATGGATGTATACGAGGGCTTTAGCAAAGAGACATGGAATACTGGATGAATATGCAGTGTCTTAGGTATAGCTAGCTTCATGGTGACTGGATTTATGCACTGTTTGATTTTATATGGGCCTATGTACCTGGGATTAAAGATGCTTTGTTTCCGAAACCGTAGATTTCTGGTAGACAGCCAAACAAAGTTCCCTGGTTTATACTCTGGGCAGGGTTTACAGTGTTTGTCGGCTTGGGTTTTATACCGTATTTTGGCCTCTTTGAGATGCTTCCGTGTATCTTTTATGGTTCTCTTTATATGCACCACCCTTTGATTTACATCTGGAATCTTAGTGTTTAGTCTGGGAGGTAAAAAGGGAATTATCCTAGGGTGAAAACCATAATTGCTGTAGAAGGGAGCCAATGTGGTAGATTGGTGTTGAGCACTATTATACGCCATCTCCGCTATCCACAACAAATCCACCCATGAATCCGTGTTCTCTTCCACATAACACCGCAGGTATTGTTTTAGTGTCTGGTTGAGACGTTCGGTTTGTCCGTCTGTTTGTGGGTGGAAACTAGTGGATTTAGCTGAGGCCATATGTAACGCCTTGCACCATGTGGTCCAGAACTGAGCCGTGAATTGGGATCCCCTGTCGGATACGATAGTTCTCGGTAACCCATGTAGTCGTACGACATGTATCAAGAGTAAGTGGGCCAATTGTCCTGTAGTAGGTACATTCGCACAAGCTATGAAATGTCCCATTTTCGTTAGACTGTCGACCACTACCAAGATAGCCGAACATCCCTTGTCTTTGGGTAGACCAACAATAAAATCCACTGATATGATTTCCCATGGTTCTTCTGGTGTAGGCAACGGTCGTAACAACCCTGCTGGTTTTCCATGTTCTGCTTTGGCTTGGATACATGTGATACAAGTGGATACTGCCTTTTGGACATCCTTTCGGACGAAGGCCACCAAAAATTCCTTAGTACTCGATTTAGGGTTTTCTCCACCCCTTTATGTCCTGCACTGGGTAACTGGTGACACCATTGGATTACTTCATGTTGCCGAGCTCTAATAGGGACTAACAGCTGGTTGGGAAACATGGGAAGCCCTTGTACGATCTTCCACTGGTTATGTCTTTTCAACCATTCTTTCCAGCATGGATTCTTTATTGCCTCCTTTATCCGTAGGAGGAATTCTTCTATTTTGTACTACTCCAATCCCTTGAACAGGTTTTAATATGGAGCGTACTTCTTGGCTTTTTTCTGCCTGAAGGGAATCCTGTCTTGAGAGGGCATCGGCTTTTCGATTTTCTGACCCAGGTCGATAGGTAACCATAAAGTGGTACTCCTCAAAGAGCAACAACCATCTTGGTTGTCTAGGAGATAATGTACAAGCGGATCTCATGAATTGCAGGTTGCGATGGTCCGAATACACCGTAACCATGTGTTGTGCCCCCAGCAAATAGTGTCTCCATTCTTCAAGCGCCCTCTTGATCGCCAATAACTCTTTCTCTGCTACGGTGTAATTGCGTTCTGCCTCATTTAGTTTATAGGACATATATGCCACTGGGTGCATCTGACCTGTTTTATCGTTCCTTTGGGATAAGATAGCCCCATTGGCCTCATCAGAAGCGTCTGCTTCCACTATGAACGGTTTCTTAGGATCAGGATAAGCCAAAATAGGAGCATAGGTAAAGGCTTCCTTTAATTGATCAAATGCCTGTTGGGCTTCATCCGACCATTGAATTGAGGAATTCTTCCTCAGAAGCATAGTAATGGGAGACACTACTAGGGAGAAGTGATGTATAAAACGCCTGTAAAAATTGGCGAATCCCAGGAAACACTGCACCTCTCGCACCGAGGTAAGGGGAGCCCATTCTTTTACTGCTTCAATTTTACGTTTTGACATTTCTTGACCTTTAGGTGTTAATATGACGCCTAGGAATTCTACTTCTGTCACATGAAATACACATTTACTGATTTTGCAGTATAACCCATTTTTGCGTAATGCTTGAAGCACCAATCTGACATGCTGGCGATGTATGTTTTCATCCAATGAAAAAATCAGAATGTCGTCTATATATACGACTGCAAAGACATCTAGGTATTCCCTGAGGATGTCATTTAGAAAGAACTGAAAAGCCGCAAGGGCATTACAAAGCCCAAAGGGCATGATGTTGTATTCAAAGAGACCATATCGGGTGCGAAAGGCAGTCTTCCACTCATCACCCTCCCTCATGCGGACCAAATGGTAGGCCCCTTTGAGGTCCAATCTGGTGAATATTTGTGCTTCTTTCACCTGATCCAGAAGAACAGGTATCAAGGGTAGTGTGTATCTGTTTTTTATCGTGATGGTGTTTAAAGCTCTAAAGTCGATACACGTTCTAAGTTCGCCATTCGCCTTTGATATGAAAAGTAAAGGCGAAGCTGTGGGGGATTTGGACGGTTTAATAAACCCATTCATTAAGTATGTATCCAAATACTTCCGAAGATGTTGATTCTCTGGCTCTGTTAGAGCATAGACTCTTCCGCATGGGACTCTAGCCCCTGGAACCAGCTCAATTTGGCAGTCATACGGTCTGTGGGGAGGTAGCACCTCTGCTTGACTGTCACAAAAGACATCTTGAAACTCCTGATAACAGGTCGGTAAGGTGATATCTTGTTCTGCAGCTGTGGCAATGGTGTGGGTGTTGGCTAGGGCATTCACCGGTAATGGTAGAGGTACTCTGCAATGCTCTCTACACCAACGGGAATCAAACGTCAAGGTTTTAGAACCCCAATCCACTGAAGGATTGTGTTTGATTAACCAAGGTAAACCCAAGATGATTCCGTATTGGGGGGCTTTCATTACATTGAACCCAACCTCTTCTCTAAGGGTGCCATCACACACTACTTCTAGGTTTTGCGTATGAAAACATATTGGGCCCGAAACTAAATCCCTTCCGTCTACAGTACATACTTTTTCTGGGTTCTTCTTTCTTTCTAGTTTAGCCTTTAATTCCTTAGAGATATGCTCATCCATAAAAAGGCCTGTAGCCCCTGAATCTATCATAGCCTTCACTTCTTTCCACCCTTCGGGGGTGTGTATGGTTAGCGGTATAAAGAAGTGGTTGTGGGTGGATACCTGTGACTCACTTAAAGAATGGATTGTATTACTGCACTGCCCAAGAATGCCCCTTTTTCTGTTCTTGGGCACTTCAGTTTCCCGCCTTTTTCTCAGCGCTCTCTAGGACAGGTTTGTTAAGGCCTGACCTGTACTTGGGTTTCACCAGGCAGTCTTTCAGGAAATGGCCTTTCCGTACGCAGTAAAGACACAGGCCATTCTTTCTTCTCTGCTCTCGTTCTTCTATGGTTAAAGAGGCCTGTACCGAACCTATCTCCATGGGTTCTGCTGGAACAATGGTACTTCCTCCTACTGCTCTACTCTTTTCCCCACTAAAAAAGGGTCTTTCTGATCTACATTTCTCCCCTCTTCGCTCGGTTAAACGGTGGTCCAGTCGTAACGTTGGGTTAATTAAATCAGTACAACTAGAGGGTTGGGGGTCTATTTGGGCCAACACATCTTTTAAGTCTTCCTTCAATCCCTGGTAAAAAAGGGCCGCCCTTTTTTGTTCCGGCCATTGTGTTTCGGCGATTAGCCTCTGGAAAGTGTTAATATACACCACTAGCTCTCGAGACCCTTGCTTTAATTCTAGTAGCTCTCTATCGGCCGAAAGGGTGGTAGCCCTTCGGTCGAATACCTTCTCGAACTCTGAGCGGAACTCATCCCAGTCATGTAGTATAGGGTCGTCCATTCTTACCAAGGGCACCGCCCATAAGGCTGCGTCACCTGCTAAGTAAGATATCATAAACGCTACTCTGGCTTTGTTGGTGGGGAAGGCCTTAGGACGACAACTAAAGTGCAACAACACTTGTGTCAAAAATACCTGGACTTTGTTAACATCCCCATGATAACGTTCCGGGGGTGCCAACGGAATGGGAGTGGGAATTTCCACCACGATAGGGGGAACAACCGGAGCCCCTCCTCTAGTAAACCATGCACTCCCATCTCCTGACTGTATGTTGAAGACGTCAAAAGGGTTCCTTTGGAACCTATCAAACCGGTCTTGTAATGCTGCCGTTTCAGCTCTGGAAGCTACTACCTCTTGCTGAACAACTGCCAAGGCTGCTAACATGTCTTCTAAAGTGGCCATCTTAACCCTGAATCGATGAGGAGGACAATTATTTCTTGGGCAGATTATTCTGTCATATTGTATCCTCGTAGCATCCTCGGGATCGATTCGTGGCTCAAGTGGGTCCACCCCTTGATAGCCTCAATTCTGAATGCTATAATAGCACGAAGATTAAGGTGATCAAGTGAGGGAAGGAAAGAGAGGGCACAGCGGGGAAGGAGACCTGTAAGGAAAAAAAGCAATAATATGAACCTTAATCACCCTATAGAATTCCTAACGTAAGAAGGACTTCTATCTTATTACCTGTAAATAATAATAAGTGTCCTAACCACTAAAGGACACACAAGGAAACGTTCCTTTCTTTCCTAGTCAAGGGTTGTCGTAGAAGTATGCTGAAATAAAGAACTAATACCATAAGAATCTGTATATCGTAGATACCGCCCTTCACCAGTTAATATATACATTCATTAGAGATACTCTCATTATACCCACCTATAAATATTAATATGCCATGCATCACAGGGGATGAATCCATATGATCTCATTACCCCCTGTTAGGGAAACAGCAAACAAAACAAAATAAACACAGAATACTGCGACAATGGATATATCATCAGTGGTTCAGTGGTTCAGATCAACTTGTAAGGTTTTAACCATAATCCTTTCTTTTTATCCAGCAATGCTCTCCACATAAGAAAGAACCCAGAGTTCCTAGGCACCTCCTAGCGCAAGGGTTTTTGGATCAAATGTCTTGAAATGGTTTGGAAATATGCCAGCAAACAGTACATAGCAGATGTAGTAGGAGTTATTGTTACAGCACAAGAACCTAGATCAATCCTACATCGTAAATGCAAATCCCATTTCAGCCGCTAGCATTTGTTACATCAAGTAGTTCCATGCAGCCTGTAACGCCACAAGATTCCCTCTTGCCTCCAGTTGGAATCCCCAGCCTTACCGCACCAGTTGAACGCTGTTCCTTCACAGCGTTTCTCTCCGGCTCACGCATATGGCAGCGTTACTCTCGGCCCCCTCCGCGGCCATACAGGATTCCGTAACACTTTAGGAGTGTTGGAACGTGGGGATCCAGTGAAATATTGAGGTCATTTCCCTCGACATGCCATCAATTAAGCACTAAGTTTACAACTTTGGGCATGTCACTTACAAATCATCAACATCATGCGTTTAAGTCTAATTAGTTTAACTGAAGCCAACAGACCCTTCAATATTAAATGCATTAAAGTGCTTAGTGCGCGGCTCCCCTGGCTAGGTTTGACGGCTCCCCAGGGAGCCACGGCGCACAGTTGTGGAACCACTGCCCTAAAGGTAAGTTCCCATTAGCAAATACCTGTCTCCCCTTGAAACGCCCCTACATTCAGTATTTAGGTGGCACCCCGAGACTTTAATATCAGATTCATTAGACCAAAGGAGACTAGGACAAAGAAGATCCACTGCACGAGAACTGAAGCCCTGGTGCAGAAGAAAACGGTGCCAAATCCTGCCATCTGCTCCAAGGACTCGACAGTCACTGCCTGCTGTCTCGTCCTGAACCTGCAAGGACTGCAAGAACCCCGGAGCACCTACAACCTTCGAAAAAAACCTTTGCCGAGAAGCACCTTTGGAGTGAAGGTATCACTCCCCTGCACCCCGCAGGCACTGATCCCGTAAAGTCTGGTTTGTCGACTCGCTGCTCCCCGACAACTGCGACGCAGCACCGAATCAAGAAGAGGTACAACAGCTCCGGAGGGTCCTCACCAAGTATGGCGACACCAGGACCTACCGAAACCGGGTTGTACCAATACCCGGGGTACCGGTCCCCCAATGCCAAATACCAAGAAGAAGAGTCCAATCCTGACTCCCAAAGCAACAGAAGCAAGCACGAGACCTGCTTCCTGAGTGGCCTAGCTGTCCCGAGATCGCCTCTCCAAGCTGGCGGCTCCTGCGCGAGGACTTTAAGATGCACAGCGCTTGGCTGACCTGTTCGCTCTGCACCTGGCCCCACCGGCCCCGGCATCGACTTACCTGCTGAGCTCCCATTGTTCCCCAGCCCTTGGGACCTCCTCTCTCCAAGTAGACCCACCGGACTTACCTGTAAGTCCTCCGGTGCAGTGTGTTTTCAAGTGGCCCCCTTTGTCTTTTCGCACCCGCTTCCGAGACCTTCAGCACTCTGCTTGCAGCCGACCCGGGATGCTCCCAAACGTCTCCTGCTGGAACTTTGGAGCTGGTCCCACATCTACCTAAAACTAGAAGGTGAACTACGTGAAAGCTTTGCCTGATTTTTATTTGCATTTTTCTACTTTTTCATCATTGATTCCTATGGTGCGTAATTGCGCACTAAAGTGATATATTTTCTGACCTTTGAAAAATCATAACAACGAAAGTGCTTATCTTTGAACTGTGTTCTTGGTCTTTAAAATTGCATACAAATCGATAGTATTTTTATAAATCGGTCTCAGATTTTCTTTCATGTGTGTCTCATTTACTGCCTCTATGGAGTACAACAAGTACTTAGCACTACCCTCTGATAAGTCTAACTGCTTGCCCACACTACCACATAAAGTGCATTAGAATTAACTGCTTTTATCTCTGTATACCATTTCGAGATTCACTGGACTCTCTATGCACAGTGTACTTCTTTTTATATACTATATAGAGAGCCAGCTTACTACATTTGGTGGTTCAGCGGTGGGATAGAAGACAGTGTATTTGCTGGAACCACTTTTTGTCAATAAGTGACCACATGAGTAAATCCAGAAAATTGTCTTTAGCTAGTCAATTTTTCGATTGGTCTATTTTTTTCTAAATTTCTAAAATTAACTGCTTAAGTTGGTTAAATCCCTGAAACGAACTGTTTGGAAATTTAAAAGTCTGTACTTTAGTTGGAACACATTATTTGGTGTGTAGTTATTTTTTAACTTCTTAAAAAGTTCCCAGCTTTAGTAAAAATAATGCTTGAAACCAATGGCCAGGATCAGCAGCCTGACCTGACCCCTAACATGGACCGTAGCCATGCTTGATGTAGGGTTCTCTTTAAAGGCTATGGTATCAAACCAGGCATAAGTCCCAAAAGGGAATACCTCCAAAAACTGATAGCTCAGTTTGAGAGGGATCACCCAGAACTGGTAGCCCAGTCTGAGGATGAGGAAAATACCAATGAAGATAATGTAGAGGGTGGACAGGAGTTAGTCCCCTCAAACACAGTAGAGGCCCCCTCAGATGAGGACCTCGTGCTAAAAAGGTTGCCCAGGCGACTGAACTCTGAAGCTCAACTCCTGGAAATTGATAGACAAAGAGATGGGCCTAGGAGCTTAATATGGTGGCAGCATACAAATAAATTGGGAGGGTGAAGGTTTCTGTTACTCAAAGCTCCCCAAAGGGATGTCCATAAATATTCTGATGGTGATGACATAACCGAATGGCTCACTGCATTTGAGAGAGCCCGTATAGGAAGAAAAGTAACCAGAAAGAGTTGGACTCCTCTCTTGTGGGAACTATTCTCAGGAAAATGCAGGGATAGACTCCTGACATTGCCTTAAAAAGCTGCTGAGTCGTATGACCTCATTAAGGGTACCGTGACTGAGGGCTTTGGACTCACCACTGAAGAGTATAGGATAAGATTCAGGGAGACTCTAAAAACCCAGAGTCAGTCCTGGGTGGAATTCGTTGACTTTTCAGTGAAAACACTAGGTGGTTGGTTAACAGGTAACAATGTGAATGACTTTGAAGGTCTTTAGAATTTAATTATGAAAGAGCATCCTTTGAGTAATTGTTACAATGAGAAGTTAAATCAGCATCTGGTAGACCTAGGTTTACTTTCTCCTCTGGAGTTGGAGAAGAAGACAGACCATCGGTCAAAACAAGGGTAACTAAAACTATACACTGGTAGGGGAGACCAAAAGAAAGATGCCAAAAAGACCCCCCCCCAAGGAAAAGATGGTGGCCAAAACGATTAAAAAAAACGAGGCTTTCACAGGCCCCCAAAAACCTGCTCAGGATTGTGGGCCCTGAAACTCGTCACAGTCCACGGGTAGGTACCAGGGTAAGCACTGGAATCCCAGGAAGGCTTGGTGTTTTGATTGCAAGGCAACTGGAGACCCTAGCTGTAAAAACAAAAACAATGCCTCCAGTCCACTTGTAGCACATGCAGTTGTGAGTCTTCAGATGGGATCACAGTGAGCCCTGACCAGGTCAAAGGGCTCACTGAGGGAACTCTAGTCTCAGAGGGTGGGGTGGATGTAGCTTCCCTCGCTGTCTGGCCCAGTAATGTGGAGAGATACAGCCCAATATTAATGGAATTAGGGTGGAAGCCCTGAGGGACACTAGTGCCAGTATCCCCATGGTGGCTGAGCCACTGGTGTCCCCAGATCAATATCTCCTAGAGCAGACGTTTACAGTCCTCAACACTGGCAGTCAGGCTAAGGAACATCCAATGGCTTTGCTGACCTTAGATTGGGAAGGGGTTAGCGGCCTCAAAAGGGTAGTGGTGTCTTCTGCTATCCCTGTACAGTGTCTGCTTAGAAATGATTTTGAGTACTCTGCATAGGCTGAGGTAGAGAAGAAAACTCATACAGCAATGCTGGGAATACCTGAAAGGGTGTGTGTAAAAACAAGGGCACAAACCAAAACCCAAGGTGAGAAAAAAGTGTTGGAGCCTGAAATGATGGACCAACCTTCCTAGAGAAAAGTCAGGAAGTCTGGGGAAAGCAGCTTCAAAACAGACACCAGACCAAGTCCCGCTCCTCCAGGGAGAAGACTTGTCATCCCCAGAGGGAACTGAGCCCCAGGACCTTGGGCCTTACACGGCAAAGCTCTTAGGCCCCAGGGGGATCCTCCAGGGAAGTTCTGTGCCAGGGGCAAGGAGAACCTGTCCCATTATTAAAAGCCTACAGCAGCAAGCTGCTGAACAGGAAAAGGGAAGTGTCAGTGGTTCACACAGGACCTATTGGGAGGAGGGACTCCTATATACTGAGGCCAGATACCCGAAACCTGGTGCCACCAGGAGAGCGGTAGTGCCTCAGAAGTTTAGAGAGTTTCCGCTAACACTGGCAAATGACATTCCCCTAGCTGGGTATCTTGGCCCAAAAAAAAAACCTGGAGTCGGTTAGTCAAACACCTCTACTAACAAGGAATGTCCCAGGAGATGAACGATTTTTGCAACTCCTGTGCCAACTGTCAGGCCATTGATGAGACAAGTAGCCACCTGAAGGCCCCCTTAATTCCACTTCTAGTGTTTGGGGGTACCCTGTGAAATGGCAGGGATTGACATTGTTTGTCCCCTTGACCCTCCTACAGCATCAGATAATGGATCATGCCACTAGGTACCCTGAGGCAATTCCCCTAAGGACCACCACTGTTCCTGCAGTGGTCAATGCCCTCCTTGGTATTTTTACTAGGGTTGGCTTTCCTAAGGAGGTAGTACCATCCGCAGACAAATGGGTTTGTTGAAAGATTTAGCAAGACCGTAAAAGTCATGACTGGTGGACTCCCTGAAAAACGCAGGAGATGGGATGTCTTGCTGCCTTGCCTGCTTTTTGCTTACAGAGAGGTGCCAGAAAAGGAAGTAGGATTTTCCCCCTTTGAACTTTTGTTTGGACTCCCTGTAAGAGGACCCCTATGTCTTGTCAAGGAAGGATGTTAGAGACTCCTCCAGGAACCAAAGCAAGACATTGTGGATTATGCGTTTGGCCTTGGTTCAAGGATGGCTGAGTACATGGAAAAAAAAAAAAAAACCTTGAGGCCAGCCAAGCGCTCCAGAAGCTCTGGTATGACCAAAAAGCTCCCATGGTTGAGGTCAAACCAGGACAGAAGGTATGGGCTATGGAACCTGTGCCTCCTAGGGCCCTCCAGGACAAGTGGACTGGGCCCTACCCAGTCCTTGAAAGGAAAGGGGAGGTCACCTACGCAGTTGACCTTGGCACATGTAGAAACCCTAAGAGGGTGATGCATGTAAATCGCCTTAAACCCTACAATGACTGAGCTGGTGTGACCATGGTTACAGATCAGGAACAGGAGGCAGAGAGTGAGACACTCGCTGATCTCCTCTCTCACAACCCTAAAAATGAGTCAATTGATGGAGTGGTCTTTTCAGACACCCTCACTGCCCAACAGCAGACTGATTGCAGGCAATCCTAAATCAGTTTGCTGAGCTCTTTTCCTTGCCCCCTGGTCAGACTAACTGGTGTACACATGATGTGGACACTGGTGACAGCCTACCTGTCAAAAACAAAATATACAGGCAGTCTCAGCATGTCAAGGAACGCATCAAAGCTGAGGTAAGCAAGATGATGGATTGAGTGTCATTGTACCCTCAAAGCCCCGGGGCCAGCCAGTTGTTAGTCTCCAAGACTCATTCCTAATGTGGAAAGAAAGAAATTAGGTTTTGTGTGGACTAAAGGGGCCTCAGTGCAGCCACAAAAACAGATGCACATTCAGTTCCAAGAAATGATGAGCTAATTGACCGGTTGGGGGCAGCCACATATCTGAGTACCTGTGATCTCACATCAGGGTACTGGCAGATAGGTCTGACTTCTGGAGCAAAAGAAAAATCAGTATTTCCTACTCCTGATTGGCCCTTCCAGTTCACTGTGATGCCTTTTGGTTTGAAGAATGCCCCTGGCACCTTTCAGAGGTTGGTGAATAAAGTCTTTGCTGGATTGGAAGCCTATAGTGTAGCCTATATTGATGATATTGCTGTCACCTGGCAGGATCACCTGATCACCACCAAAAAGGTCCTGGAGGCTCTGCAAAGGGCAGGCCTCCCTATCAAGGTAAGCAAATGCCAGATAGGGCAGGGCAAGGTTGTATACTTGGGCCACCTTGTGGGTGGAGGCCAAGTTCAGCCACTACTGCCCAAAATCCAGACCGTTCTGGATTGGGAAGCTCCAACCACCCAGACCCGAGTCAGGGCATTCATTGGCTTGACTGGGTACTACAGAAGGTTTATGCAAGGCTATGGGTCCATTGTAGCCCCCCCTCACAGAACTGACCTCCCGAAAAAGTAAACTGGACAGTGAGCTGTCAAAAGGCTTTTGACACCTTAAAAGAAGCAATGTGCAGACAGATTCCTCGGAATATGGGATTTTTATGCCACAGGGAGGTGACCGGGTTGTCTCTGCTTTGGCTGCTGGGGGTATCTTTTGCAGATCTGCCTCATGTGATGTCAATACGTAGAATGGAGCTCTACTACGTGCGTGGGCTTGAGAACCTGGGTGGTTGAAGAGGGCTCCGGATGGAGCATAAGGCATGGTTGCCAGGATCCACACCCAGTCACCTCTGCAGAGCGTGTGGCAACGAGGAGATGGGCCCCACCAAAATGTTCTTTTGTCAGGTGGCGGGGGTTCCACAGTTGGCAATGCGCAGCAGAGAGCCTCCTCCAGCGAAGAGCCTGGTGGCTGGCGCCCCATATGTTGAGTCACAGGGTCGGTGCTATGGAGATAGTGCGCAGGCTCCCAGGTTGTCGCAGGATGCGGGCGCCAGCCTCGGGGTGAGCTGCAGCCCGCAGGGAGGATATAGCGCAGAAGAGGGCAATGGGGCCACAGTAGGACAGTCATCGATGTTCAGGGCGTCCACGGCAAAACGGCAAAGCCCTAGAGAGCCAGGGGGTCAGAGCACAGACTTTGCGGGTGGGGATCACAATGCTGCAATCATATTACCCCCCCCCCCTCCCCAGGCTGCAGTGCAAACAAGGTCCAGAAAGCCAATCTAGCTAGGCCCCGGGCCGCCCGTGATGTCAGGCCTGGTCCGCAGGTCCAGTTAAGCAGAGGGTGCTATGGTACAAGTAGGCGGCGTCCCCTGGAGGCTAGATGCTGATGTGGTGCCAGGGCTAGGTGGGATCTCGGGGCCCTCTCAGGATGTCTTCCCCCTCCTCCCCCCTCCCACTCCCCCCCAAGCTTCTCCGACTGGAGGCCTCCAGCAGCCAATATGGCGGTCAGGTCATTGTAAGGGCCAGCCAGGGAGTTCATGGCCTCTGCAGGCCACACCAGCAGTGTCCGGAGTTGTGCCTCCGTCCCTGCGGTGCCGCAGGACTCACCGCTGCCACAACTCAGCAGCGCGGCAGCCACAGCTCACCACAGCCCGGCTGTGGAGGGCAATCTGGGCCCAAAGCAAGATGGCAGTCCATGCCGACAGCGGGAGCTGGCTGGTCACAAAGTTGAGCCCTCTTGGTGGGGGCTCCGCCGTCAGTCCTCGGGTCACAGCCAGGCTCCGCCGCAAGACCCACAGGGGTCAGCTCTGATTTTCCACGGCTCAGCCACCAGGCATCAAAATGGTTGGCAGGATGTGGCCGCACTCCTGCCCGTGATGAGCAGTTTCACCCTGGGGTGCCTCGGCGGTGATAAGGCCCCGGAGAGAGAATTAAGCAGAAATGGCAAGCCGGAGAGAGGCACGTCCTACTCCATCTTGCACCAAAACTTGCAGATCAGCCTAGTGTAGTAACTTTAAGAACCGGTTACTGGAAACAAATGACTACCTGGTATGGCCAACAATTTTGTTGCAAGAAAACAAGCACTGGCAAAGCCAATAGGTAGCGCTTATTGGAAAGCTAATGGCTTTGCCAATCGTGTGGGAGTGGACTCCACCAGGTGGTAGGTAACGAGGCAGTAAAAATAAGCCTATAAAGTGGCCAGCGCTGGCTGCGTCATAGCGTTTTTTTTCTTTTTCCTTAATGCGCTTGGGGTAGAGGCAGACAACGGGGGGGGGAGGAATAGACAACCGCAACAACGAGAGGATGGTATGGGAATAAGCAACATGCTGTGAGGGAGGTAGGTTGAATAAGCAACAAGGCTGGGGCAGTGGTTGGGGAATAAGCAACATGGCCTGGGCTGTAGTAGGGGGGTAAGTAACGCAGACGGGGGTGGGTTTTAGGGTAATAAGCAACATGGACAGGGGTGGGAGGGGAATAGGCAAAGGACAGGGGTGGGCGGGGAATAAACAACATGGAAGGGGGTGGGAGGGGAATAAGCCACGCAAGTGGAGGTTGGAGGGGAGAAGCAACCTGGGCAGAGGGTTGGAGTGTCGTGTAGTTCCTATATTACCCATACAGAATCTGCGCGTTCGGATAACCTAAACTGTAGGATTGGTGGCAGACTGGTTCTGAGTACCTCCACCGAGAATGTTAGCCTTTCTGTTTTAGCTAGCTCACAGTGCCACTAGAATCTCCTCTGATCGGGAGAGAATAGTTTCTGGCAACCTCAGAACATGACAATCCTGATCCCCCAGGATCGTGGAAACAATATACTACTTTTCGTTCAGTCACTTTTGCTCACTTATTCGGTCTCAGAGTTCCACAGAAGAAACAGTCGGGCGTGTTACAATAAGAATTTATTGCACAGTTGTTCTTCTAGTGTAAAATAGATGTGCTGCAACAACCGTTGGACAGGAGAAGATATATATGATTAGCAGTACAGTGAAAATAAAAGGATAGTACAGGTCTACCATCTTGCAATAATCATGAATACATACATGAATATAAAATGCATGATAAAAGTGCCCGTACTCCTACGATGCCTATCTAGATGTACCTAAGTGTACCTAGCATGTGAGTAGGTGTGCAGCCAAGAATCCCTCTAGGATTTGGTTGAACCCCATTACCTGGAGAGAGAGAGTGTGGGACCCCGTCCTGGTCTCGAGTTGGACACCCCGCAAGGGATGTGTTAGACCACTGTCAGCTGGAGCGTCTGCATGCAGGAGCCTCAGCGTCTCTGGTCAGTGTGTCGGCCTGGAAGTCTCTGTTCCCTCTAACAACCCTAGCAAGATGTGCTGTATTTATACAAAAAGTATCTAGGGTTTCTTTGTCCCTTGTTTCTTGTATTAGCCATTGTTGGATTTGAGGATGACGTATGGGATGAACCTTGTACGTAGATATTATGCAGGTGGTGTAGCCCCTGCCTGGTTTCCAAGAACCCTCATGAATATTCATTCATACTGTATGAGTCCATTGATGGAGTTCTAGGACGCTATTGTTCAGGGAAAAACCCTCCTGCGCCCAGGACTAGAACTAGGTAAAGGTTCAATCCTAAAGGCTCGTTACTGTGTAGTATAAGGGAGATAATGTAGGTGAAGGTGTATGATATTACCCGGGCCTTTATTAGGGTACCTATATGAAACACAACAGGAGGGGAAGAAGCAGCACGGACAAGGATGGCAAAGGAAATGGAAAAGAAAAAGTAGTGCATCAATGACAGCAGCAGAAGGACCCTTAATCAGATCAAGCAATCTGTACTAGTGGTCCGTGCTGCTGCTGGAAGAGGATGTGAAGCCAGCTTGCGCGTTCCCTAGTTGGAAAGCATTAAATGAGTGGCAGTGAAGCCCACGAATGGTAAGCAATGGGCGGGCTTCAAGCCCCCTGTAGAACACAATCTCTCGCAAGCGAGAGCGCATGGGCTGACTTAGGCGAGACCTAAAAATTTAACTTTTCCCAGTGTAAGCTAAACTACCTGTAATTGTGTACTAATATGAATATATTGGAGACTATATTAAATTAAAATGTTATGCAATTTCAAGTGACCAAGTTGGCATTTGTAAGTGGGAGAGACTGAACTGTAAATTAGAGAACCAAAAGTGAGTGCCACACAAAGTCACTAGTTGCAGTTCAATTTAATACTCCAGGACACAAATCAGTTGCAATTCCAACTGTTCGAACATGTATCGAAAAGGTGGTGTTTATTCATTATAAATAATGTGAAGCTGAGAATTCCAAGTTATTTTTGGATTGAGCTTGGAATAAAAGTGGGAAAAATGTATGGCTTTGAAGTGATAATTTCGTTCTTGAATGGCTAACCGTTTCCCCTCAGATTGACTTGGCTATAAACTTCGTCAAGCTGTCGGATGCATTACAATTTTAGTTCACAGCATGCCTGATGTCCTTCTCTCTTAGGAAGATTAATTCAGTTTCAGGTGCCTGTTCTACTTTGCACTTTTTTTTGAGTTGACAAACAAGAATTTGTGCACAAAAAGCACAGACATCTCCCCGAACACCACATCGCTATCCCCACCTCACCTACCTTCCACCAGCACCCCATCGGAATAGTGCCTGTGCGAGGTCCATGACTGCATCCACCCCAGAGATTGCGGAATCAAGGCAGGGTCCCAACAACCGTTGTAACATCCAAATCATCCTTAACAACCATGGTAGGACCTCCATTTCCCACCCATACTTTCTCAAATTTCTTGGGGCAGCCTCTGCTGTCATAGACCACCTGCCCCACCTCCATGCATCAATACATGCCGCCCCTCCACATATCTCTTGTGGGAACACTGCACCTCCCCAACCCTCAGAGGGTGGTCAGGTCCCTCTTAGCAACAACAAAGCCCAGTATACAGAACATCAGTTGCTTCCTGGGAATGTCTACATCATTAGAGATGCGCAGCATAATCAGCTGAGGCATCCTGGGGATAACCGTACCTATCACCGCCTCCAATTCTGAGACTGTGGACTCCCAATATTGTACCATATTTGAACAACCCCAGATCATGTGTAGGAAGGTCCCTTCTTCTGTGGCACAGCTGGTTCGCCACCCTCCCGATTTTTATGGAGGCAAAACTTGTGGTATTAGGAACAATGTGGAATTTTGAACTGAATCAAGCAGAACCTGACCCTAATAGCCTCTTCCCAGGGGTGCATCAACGCCGCCTTCCAATCTACATCCTCAAGTGGGTCCCATCCACTTCTCCTGTAGCCCCCCAGTGTATCAGGTGTGTTATTTATAATTAGGGCTCCCGGTTTTATGGTATTTATTTTTTTGGCATTTTCGTCTGTATTTATCCACATTTATTATGGGTATTGTGAAAACAATAAAACTGAAACTGGTATATTTCCACATTTATTTAACTAATAAAAAAGGAGTCCTGCTTGAATGCCTGCCAGGTTTCAGTGCTGTGATCACCCGCAGAAGATAAATCAATGCACTTATATGAAAATATGCACATTTCAGTATCAGCCTTGTGCATATCTGCTGCTGCTTAAGCCTCTTTACTAAAAATTCCTTTCCTTTTTAACCCCCTTATCTATCAATCCACACAGTTATTGGCCTGGCAGTCATGACCAAGTGTATTTCGAATCACTCAAAAAGCACACAATTTCCATTTTTATCCCCATTTAAAAATAAATACAGACAAGAAAATAAATGGTTTCCTGTCTGTATTTATCTGTAAAAATCAGTAAAAACGGAAAACAGGGAGCCTTATTTATAATCAGGCGGTACAACTGGGGTACCACCTGGCAAGTAAGTGTGCAGCCCAGTACCCAATTTTTTTATGAAGAAGGGTCCGAAAGGGCCGCCTCTAACACCCTATCTCTCTTCAGGGCATGGGTCAATTGGAGGTATCAAAACCATTCCTGTTGCAACATCTCAAAGGGTACGAACTCCTCTTCCGAGACCACATCCCAAGTGTTTCGTTCCCAGTTCGCGCCCAGCCTTTGAAACCTGAGAGTTTGTTAGTGCCAGGCAACACAGTGCCTGACACGACGACGTACAGCAAATTTGGGCAGAGTAATCATTTTGAACATGGCTGCCCTGCCCATAATAGTCGGTGGCAATCCCCGCCACCTATCCTCATCAGCACAGAACTCGTTCGGCACCCTGTCAAGGTTGAGCTCTAAGAACCTGTCTTGGTCCCTGGTGATATGGACGCCCAGATATTTAAAACCCGTCCGGGTCAGGCGAAAGTCTCTACTCACCATGCCTTCCAATCCGTCCCAACACACTACTTGGAGAAACACAGATTTGTCCCAGTTGATGAGGAACACCTAGTATGTCTCAAAGACCATGAATACTGGCATATCCGTGGGGACTTAGACTGCTGGGTCCGCGAGATAGAACAAGGTGTTGTCTGCATAGAGCGAGATCTTCTCAGGCTCTGCCATAATGTAAGGGAAGCCCACTATGTCTGCACAGCATCTCACCGAGCATGCCAGTCGTTTTAGGTATCAGGCAAAGAGGAGGAGAGCGGGCATCCCTGCCTCATCCCCCCTCCCCCCCTCCTCAAGATAAAGGTGTCAGAGACCACTCCATTGACCCTCGCGGCTGCCGTGGGTCGCTGGTACACTATGGAATCGGTCTCCGAAGTCAAACTGCTTCAGGGTTTCTGCAAGATAGCGCCACTCGAAAGAATCAAATGCCTTCTCGGCGACAAGATCGCCCGTGGGGTCTCATCTGCTCCCAGCCATAAGTGTAAACGACGGAGGTTCAGTGTCGTGGCCCACCGGGGCATAAAGCCAGTCTGATCGACGTGCACCAAGTCTCCGCCACATCCAAGTCCTGCAAGGCCCAGGCGTTCAGCCTCCATGAGGCTTGTCTTCGGGGCCATCATGTATCCAGGTGAAGTGATCAGAAATTCCATGGGCCAGGTACTGAGCATCCCTGACCCAGGGGATTTGAGCCATGGGCAAGATCACGTAGTCCAGCCTCGACATTGACTTATGGGCCCACGAGTAAAGCGAGTACTGTCTCTCACTTGGGTGTTGACTGCGCCAAGCATCACTCAACCCCATTGCATGCGCAGAGCGGGGAGGCTCCATGGGCTAACCTATCCACTCCATGGTCTGGGAACTCGTTAAAGACCCCTCCCACAATATGTAACTGACAGGACGAATCCAGGAGGACAGGACCTAAGCTATCCAGGGTCTTCCTCGGTAGCCTAAGGGGGCGTATATGTTTACAGTTAAAACCTTTTTCTCCTATACCATCTGCCCCTCACCGCCTCATAGCAGCCCTATGGGTTGGCCCAAGTACTCAGCATCTGAAATGGGTGGGCGGGGGTTCTTCCTAGCCAAGATCGCAACTCCACAAGAGCCATTTGTATGACCAGCATGTGCCAGCACCACGTAACCTGCCTCTCCGTAGATACTTACAGGTGTTCCCCAGCAGGTGCGTCTCCTGCAGGAGTACCAGGTCCGGGGCTTGTCGGCGAATGTAGTGTGTGATCACTCCACACTTTTATCTTACTGCCCAGCCCATTCACATTCGACAACAGGACCGTCAGTTCCTCAGTGAAAGGTGGAGTCAAGGACGACATAGTAAAAGATTCCAGGGGATGTCCCACCTGGGGGCCGACTGCCGCCCGTCGGGAGGAGTGTGGTGCTGTTGCCCTGTGAGTGCGCATCCCGCCATGCCCCACAAAACACATTGCAACCCCACCAAAACCCCCACACCACCTTTCCCTGACTTGGGCTTAGAACTATCCACCACTCCTATGTGACAAATGCCTGTCGCCCACCCTCCTGCTAAACATTGACGTGCTAAACAATCCCGTTTGCAATAGACCGTGCAAGCCTCGCTCCACCTTCAACGCTCACACAAAGTTGAAACACTGGCACAGCAGGGAATAAAGTTGTGCTGCTCAGTTGTTCGTGTTGGAGGGACCTGCTCGGCCCCCTGCCGAGAAGCAATCTCCATTGTCTGTCAGAGTGTACCTCCAGCGCCTGCCCTGCTCCCCCCAGCAGGGTCTACCTGCCCTCCAGAAGTTCTCAGTCTCCTCCGCCTGCACCCTCGGGAACGTGGTCTACTGGACCTGTCTCCACTTGGACACTTCTCAATCGCTGCATCCCTCAGTGGGGAGGAGGACACCCAGACCACCTGCCGCGGTGGGTGCTCCTTCAACCACTCCAAGGCCCTGCCTGGATGGTCGAACAGAAAATCCTTGCCTTGAAAGAGTACTTTCAGCCTGGCCAGGTACAGAATCATATATCTAAGGTTCAGACCCGCAGCCCAAGCTCACCAATTCAAATGTCTTCCGCTGTTGCTGAACTATTTTAGTGAAGTTCGGAAAGATGATTATTTTTGAGGATTAGTATTTCACACCCCCAGACCGTACAAAGTACCAAATCTTACTCTTAAGTCGTGAGCGATCATGGGTCTCTGGTCCGCACCGGGGGTGATTTCCTCAACATGGCCCGACGTGCACGCTCAACAAGAGGGAAAGCTGGTAAGCAGGAAAAAAGGATTTCAGCCACGGGTCTAGAAACTGTTCAGGTCTGGGGCCCTCTGTGCTCTCAGGGAACCCCAGGAAGCGCAGTTTATTGCATCGCGAGCACCCTATGGCATCCTTGACCTGCACCGCCAATTCTCCAGAAAGTTCTAATTTTTTGGACCACCTGGATAAGGTCCCTTACCGTGCCCTCCAGTATTTTGAAATTATTATATATATTTTTTTCCTCCGACACCTGCTCCTTCGTTTTCTTGAGTTCCTTTGAGAGCAGAGCAACATCCGCCCCCACCTCTAACTTTAATTTCTAGGGCAATGGCCTTCAGGCTGGCCTCAGTTCCAGGGTGAGACCCCCTCCCCCCCCCCAGGGTCATTGTCTCCAGCAGGTCGGGCCCCTGCGATGTTAGTGGCAGCACTTTTGCGAATGTATCCAATTTGCCCTGTCGTGGCTGTGGTTTATTCTTCACCATGGCAGCAAGTAGCACCCCCACAGGGAGTTTGACAGTGGCAAACGCCCGCCAGTTCCCAAGCCAGCTTCCAGGTGGGCAGCATGAGCAGCCAAGGACCCGGGGGGGCCCATCCACTTGGGGGACTCCTGAAGGGGCTCGCTGGTTACACCCCTGTTGCTCCCCTCACTGGGCCATACCGCACCTTTTATTTTTTATTTATTTATACATTTTTTCAAAAGATATAGTCCGCATGTTTACATACATCATCAAGTCAATCGCACCTTGTACATTATATGATCGGCAGTTGTACATGATTCAGCATTACGTAACAAAGAAGCTATCCATTGTCCACCTTATTCTTTCCCCAAGGAGAGAACACAGACAGGAATCATGCATTAGGTTTAAACAGATCAGGGTGTGTACGTAAATAGTCTGAAAGAGGCTCCCAGAAATTAGCAGGCGTAGCAGCTGTTGGTAATTCTTCTGCGTAGATCAAAAAATTGTCCCTACAATATATAGAGTCCGATATCCAGCGGTCTACAGTTGGTGCTGTCAATCAATCAATCAATCATGTCACTTATAAAGCGCACTACATACCCGCGAGGGTCTCAAGGCGCTGGGGGAAGAGGGGGGTGGTGCTGCTACTGATCGAAGAGCCAGGTCTTGAGGAGTCTTCTGAAGGCCAGTAGGTCTTGGGTCTGTCGGAGGTTGGTGGGGAGGGTGTTCCAGGTCTTGGCGGCGAGGTGGGAGAAGGATCTGCCGCCGGCGGTCGTTTTCCGGATGCGGGGGACTGTGGCGAGGCGAGGCTGGTCGAGCGGAGCTGGCGGGTGGGGGTGTAGAAGCTGAGTCGTCTTTTGAGGTAGGCTGGTCCGGAGTTGTGGAGTGCTTTGTGTGCGTGGGTGAGGAGCTTGAAGGTTATCCTCTTGTTGACAGGGAGCCAGTGCAGGTCTCTCAGGTGGGGTGTGATGTGGCTGCGTCGGGGGATGTCGAGGATAAGACGTGCAGAGGCGTTCTGGATGCGTTGCAGCCGTCTCAGGAGCTTAGCCGTCGTTCCTGCGTAGAGGGCGTTTCCGTAGTCCAGCCTGCTGGTGACGAGGGCCTAAGTGACTGTTTTTCTTGTTTCGGTGGGGATCCACTTGAAGATCCTGCGGAGCATTCGGAGGATGTTGAAGCAGGATGAGGAAACGGCGTTGACCTGCTTAGTCATGGAGAGGGTGGGACGAGGATGACCCCTAGGTTGCGTACGTGGTCGGTGGTTGGCGGGGCTGTTCCCAGTGATGTTGGCCACCAGGAGTCGTCCCAGACTGAAGGGTTGGAACCAAGGATGAGGACCTCCGTCTTGTCCGAGTTCAGCTTCAGGCGGCTGGTCCTCATCCATTCGGCGACGGCCTTCATTCCTTCGTGGAGGTGGGCTTTGGCGGTGTGAGGGTCTTTGGTGAGGGAGAGGATCAGCTGGGTGTCGTCGGCGTAGGAGATGATGTTGAGGTTGTGCTGTCGGGCGACGTGGGCGAGGGGTGCCATGTAGATGTTGAACAGCGTTGGGCTGAGGGAGGAGCCTTGGGGTACGCCGCAGATGATCTTGGTGGCCTTGGATCGGAAGGGGCGAGGCGGACGCTTTGTGTTCTGCCGGAAAGGAAGGATGTGGTCCAGTCCAGGGCCTTCTCTTGGATCCCGGCGTCGTGAAGGCGTGTTCGTAGTGTGTGGTGGCAGACCGTGTCGAAGGCGGCTGATAGGTCCAGGAGGATGAGGGCTGCTGTTTCTCCGTTGTCTAGCAGGGTCCTGATGTCATCGGTGGCGGCAATGAGGGCGGTTTCGGTGCTGTGGTTGCTGCGGAAGCCGGACTGGGAAGGGTCCAGGATGTTGTTCTCCTCGAGGTAGCGGGTCAGTTGTTTGTTGACGATTTTCTCGGTGACCTTCGCGGGGAACGGGAGCAGAGAGATGGGTCGGAAGTTCTTGAGGTCCTTGGGGTCTGCCTTGGGTTTCTTGAGTAAGGCGGTGATCTCGGCGTGCTTCCAGCTTTCCGGGAAGGTTGCTGTCTCGAAGGAGATGTTGATTATTTTCCGGAGATGGGGCGCGATGGCTGTACTGGCTTTGTTGAAGATGTGGTGAGGGCACAGGTCTAGCGGTGAACCGGAGTGGATGGTGTTCATGATCTCGCTGGTGTCCTCGTCGTTGATGTTGGTCCAGGAGAGCAGGCGGTTGGTGGTTGTGGGGGCAGTGGTCTCGGTGGTTGCCGGGGCGGTCGTGGTGTTGAAGCTGTCGTGGATGTCGGCGATTTTGCGGTGGAAGGAGGTGGCCAGTGAGTCGCACTAGGTCTTGCGACGGCTGGATGTCGTTGGTGTTGGAGCTGGGGTTGGAGAGTTCCTTCACGATGTTGAAGAGCTCTTTGCTGTTGTGTGCGTTGTTGTCTAGGCGGTCTTTGAGTGAGGCCCTTTTGGCGGATCTGATGAGGTGATGGTGATTGCGGGTGGCGCTCTTGTGGGCGGCGTAGCTGTCCGCTGTCCGTTCGTGGAGCCAGATCTTCTCCAGTTTTCGGCATGTTCGTTTGGAGGCCTGGAGGTCTTCGGTGAACCAGGTGGCTTTCTTGCTGGTGTGGCTGTTGGGCGGATTCTTGAGCGGGGCGAGGGTGTTGGCGCAGTCGTCGATCCACTGTCTGAGGTTGCGGGCGGCGGTGTCGGGGTCGGAGGGTTCGGCGGGTGGGCTCCGGGCGAGGGTTGTGGTTAGCTCGTCTTCGGTGACTCTGCTCCAGCAGCGGCGAGGCATTTGTTCGGTGCGGTGGTGCGTGGTGGGCTTCCTGTAGGTGAAGTGGATGCAGTGGTGGTCAGTCCAGTGGGGTTCGGAGGTGTGGTTGAAGGAGACGTGTGGGCTTGCGGAAAAGATGGATTCTAGCGTGTGGCCAGCGGCGTGGGTGGGTGTAGTCACGAGCTGTCTGAGTCCGAGGGTGGCGAGGTTGTCGATCAGGGTGGTGGAGTTGGTGTCCTTGTTGTTCTCGAGGTGGAAGTTCAGGTCCCCGAGGAGGATGTAGTCCGTAGAGGCGATGGCGTGTGTGCTGACGAAGTCAGCGATGGAATCGCTGAACTGTGGTCCAGGTCCGGGGGGTCTGTAGATGAGGGTTCCTCTGAGGGTGGTGTTGGGATCGGTGTGGATCTGGAAGTGCATGTGTTCGGCGGTGCTGAGGGTGTCGTCGGTGTTGGTTGAGACTCTGAGGGTGTTCCTGTGGACGATGGCGATGCCTCCTCCGACTCCGTTGGTGCGGTCCCTGCGGGTGATCTTGTATCCGTCCGGGATGGCAATGGCGATGTCGGGGGCTGAAGCGGGATTCAGCCAGGTCTCCGTCAGGAATGCGACGTCTGGGGAGGTTGAGTCGAGAAGGTCCCAGAGTTCGATGGCGTGTTTGCGGGCGGAGCGGGTGTTGAGGAGGATGCATCTGAGGTAGTTGGGTTCTTTCCTGGGCGGTGGTTTGGCGGGGCGGGTGCTGGCGAAGCTGCAGTTCCGGCAGGTGAAGGGCCCTTGGGTGCGCTTCGGGGTGGCCTGGTAGCAGGCGTGATCTTTTCCGGGGTTGAGTGCGTGGAGGGTGCTGGCGTCGTATCGGCGTCTGTTGATGTGGCGGGCGCGGGGATGCCCGGACCAGGGGTCTGGCGCTGGGCGCGGACGGGCGCAGACGGGCTTGCCTTAGGCGCGCCTTCGGCGCGCCAGCGGCGCGCGCCGCGCTGCGGCCGCCATAAATGGGGAGGTGGGAGGGAGGAGCAGAGAATGGGGCAGCGAATGGGCAGTGAGGGGGCGGGGCCGCAGGGCGCAGCGGCGGGAAACAGGCACAGAAAGGAAAAAACGATCACAATCAGGGGCAGCAAGGGGGCACAGAAAGGAAAAACGATCACAATCAGGGGCAGCAAGGGGGCACAGAAAGGAAAAAACGAGCACAATCCGGGGCAGCAAGGGGGCACAGAAAGGAAAAAACGAGCAAAATCAGGGGCAGCAAGGGGGCACAGAAAGGAAAAAACGAGCACAATCGGGGGCAGCAAGGGGGCACAGAAAGGAAAAAACGAGCACAATCGGGGGCAGCAAGGGGGCACAGAAAGGAAAAAACGATCACAATCAGGGGCAGCAAGGGGGCACAGAAAGGAAAAAACGAGCACAATCAGGGGCAGCAAGGGGGCACAGAAAGGAAAAAACGAGCACAATCAGGGGCAGCAAGGGGGCACAGAAAGGAAAAAACGAGCACAATCAGGGGCAGCAAGGAGGCACAGAAAGGAAAATCGATCACAATCAGGGGCAGCAAGGGGGCACAGAAAGGAAAAAACGAGCACAATCAGGGGCAGCAAGGGGGCACAGAAAGGAAAAACGAGCACAATCAGGGGCAGCAAGGGGGCACAGAAAGGAAAAAACGAGCACAATCAGGGGCAGCAATCCCAATGCATCCCAATGCATGGCTACACTCCGCTTCGCTAGTAGCAAGAGCATGGCTGCTAGCTTCTTTCTCGTAGATTTCATGCATGTCATATAACCCAATAGGCATACCCGCGGTGTACACTCTAGCTTACATTGCAGTATGTCATTCAATAATTTGAATCACCTGTACCCAGTATGAGTGCACTTTATGGCAATACCATGCCAATGACCAAAATCTGCTCGGTCTAGTTTACATCTTTTACATTTCGCATCCGTTCTCAAGCCGTGTTTGTGTAATTTAACCGGTGTGTGGTATGTCTGGTGGAGATATTTATAGTGGATTATACGCAAATTACCGTTTGGAGTAAGTAGTTCGGTGAGCGCACAGCATGATTGCCACTCGTCTAGCTCTAGGGGCTTGTCAAGTATGTTGTTCCATCTGTCCTGCGCCTTTCGCGTGTCCGCGCCAAGTTCCCTCTGCAAGGCCCTGTATAGTTTTGTCACAATATGTGTATGATTCAGGGTAGTTATCAATAGTTGTAGTGTTTCTAGTGTAGGGGGTTCATCAGGGAATGACGTGTAGTATTCCTGTACAGCTGCACGTAATCTATAATAAGCAAACTTGAACAGAAGTGTTTGATTACTCACAAATGCCAAATCGTTCGGCGTTATGAATTTCCCATTAGGGTACATGTCACCCAATACTGTGATGCCAACCTGGGTCAGTAGTTCCATACTTCCTTTCTCTTGTGTTACCGACAGGGCTGGGTGTTGGGCCAGTGGGAAATTTGGAGCATATATTGGATCTTTGTCTGCGAGGCTGGCAATACGCTGCCATGCCAGGGATGTGGTCCACACAGTATTAATCTCACATTTGGACAGGTGAGGTCTTTTATGTGGCAGGATACTTGTTAATTTAATGGAATGGGCGTCTCCGTCTTCCACCGTGAGATGTGGCATGTAACGCACAGGGTAAAACCAGTAGTGCGCATATTGTGCTTGCGCGCATAGATAGTAGAGGTAAAAATCAGGGACCGCGAATCCCCTGGCTGCGTAAGGTAACGTCAGTGTGTGAAGACTTATTTTGGCTTGTTTTCCCGCCCATATGAGTTTAGTTACAGTGGCGCGCAGTCGATTAAATATAGGTGTTGGGGGGGGGTATGGGAATGTTGGTGAAGAGATAAAGCATCTTAGGCAGAATTTCCATTTTAACCAGGGAGATACTGTCTGCTAGAGATGGAGGCAATGTTATCCACCGATCAACCTGTGTCTCTATTTTGACAAGTGCAGTGCCATAGTTTCTTTGCAATACCTGTTCTGAATCTCGATGTATCCAGATACCTAAATATTTAATAGGGTCCTCCTGCCATATTAGGGGAAAGTCCATCTGCGGAGATGTCTTTTTCTCCGTCAGTGGTATTACTGCAGACTTGGTCCAATTTATCTGAAGGCCTGATTGTCTACCAAATTTTATGTATTCCCTGATGAGTGGCGCTAGATTGGCATTGGGATCTCTGATATATAACACCATATCGTCAGCGTATAACAATATGCACTCTAATAAAAAGCTTTATCAAGTAGTTGCCAATCTGTCGGGGCAAACATCCTCTTGTTCTTTAGCCCCATCACAGTCTTTATGTGACTCTTTAGCGAACTACTTTTTTGAAAAAGTAAATGATGTGTATTCTAATTTCGCTTCCAAGGTCAATACTACTAACCAGTCTTTAGCAACGAACACTACTGAATTTTCCTTGCTACAATTTGATAACACTACATCAGATCAGATTGCTACCCTAATCTCTTCTGTAAAATCAGGCTCTGCTATTGACCCTTGTCCTCCGACTGTACTTTCTTTAATCACAGAATATGTGGCACCTGTTCTATCCAGCATTGGTAATACTATGTTTGCCTCAGGCATATACCCTACGGCCTGGAAGAAAACTATTATAAAACCACTGTTAAAAAAGGCAAACTTAGACCACAATGACACAAAAAATTATAGCAAAAACAAGGGGAGAGCAAGGGAGAAAGAGGGTGCATCCGGATCCCCTGTATAATAAGTTTTAAACAACTATGGACGAACCCTGTCTATGTGAGGCACCATCACTGGGAGGCAGTGTTAGAACCCACTAGGTTGGTAAAAAGACCCCTCACACACCAACCTGGTTGGTGTCATGCTTCATCATTGGGGTCCCAACCAGGTGGCCGAATGCCCCCTGGTTGTGCTACGACGCCTGATTACAGCGGAGCTGGTGTAGTGCAAAAGTGTGATGTGAATTAAAAATATCTCTGAGAATCCTTGCCTCATTTATATTTATTTATGGCGGCTCAGGATATCATTAAAAATAAGTGATGCAACTAGGAAAGAGTTAATTATCTTATAGTTGACTGTGTGTTGGGTCTACATGTTTCAGCCCGCACAGAGAAGTAAGAGGGGCTTTCGTCAGGACCGTGCAAGTAACGTGAGTGGCAAAAAAGAAAGGTTGCCACGTGAAAAAGTGCTTAGAAAATTATATAAAAAATAGTACCTACACACGCGCTAAGGTGTGTGGACTGTGTGTCAACGTACTTACGGACACGTATATAGTATAAAACCTGTGGATAAAAGCACATACATGCATACATGATTATGACGGACACATAAGCAACATAAAATGCAATCTTAGGTGCTATGGTCCTACAAAAGGACCTGCCTGGTGATGGTAGCTGTAATGAAAGACATGCCTGTATGGTGAACGTGCTGCATGCAAACATTGGTGCAGCAGCTCTCATGCTTAACATACATAGCTTTGGAATGAAGCTTTAAGGCTTCCGTGCAGCAGTTAGTGGCAATATAGGGCCGTGGTCACTGCGTTATATCCAATAGTTGCGTGACTAGGTACTGGCCAGGCCACAACGTTAACAAATGATTCGAAAAGGTGAGCGCACTCATAAAGAGGGCCGGCATTGTGCTGTCGATCGAGGCGCGCTGATTGGTTAAAAACAAGATACAACACAAGGACACAAATAACAGAAAGCAACGCTTACACTATGATTGAGAGTGTTTAGCTGATCTGGGCTCGGGAGGAGTTCGCTCCTATCTACGGATCTTGAGGGGGAAGAAGAAAAGGGAAAGGAGACCTCTGAGTTGAGAGAAACCTCTACGTTGGAAGAAAGACAATGCTCACGGAGAGCATGTGAGTGTGGCCTCTGACGCAACCTTACTTGGTATCAGAGCGAACCTGCAGGCAACCTATTCTGGTCTCTCGGCATCCCGGATGAGAATGGGAGCCGGTGAGGGCTCGGTATATAAGGGAGTTGGAGCCATGGAGTACGTGCCAGTGAGGATGTTGGAGTCGGGCTGTGCATGGCTGAAGCGTGTGCGCATGCGTGGTTTTGAAATGGTGACTCTTTCTGCATGTGCGTACTAGCTCTCAGTGTATCTGATGCTGCGCATGCGCAGTCGGTGGCAACTCGCTGAAGCTAAGTGATGATAGACATTGCTTATTTGATGGAGCGATGGTGGAGCATTCTGAAATAAAACTGAAGTATGGGAGGAGATCGCTTTTTCGCATGAATGCTCTGACATGGCTGAAATACAGCTGTAATATGGAGAGTGATCACTTTATCGCGGGTGCGTTCAGGCTATAGAAGTATCTGAAGATGCCCAGTCAGCAACATATTACTCAGAGAGCGCACAAATGTCTTAGCAAAGTGCTAAAGTGGAGACACTACAATGAAACAGAGTGGCAAGAGTAGAGCACTCTAAGGTACTTAAATGAGAATGGAGGACCCTAATCTCAGGGCATATAAGGGTGCAATGCTCGTTGGAATGTGCGAGCAGTATGGGGGAAAGGTGACAGAGAATACAGGGATAATGTTGAAAGGCTGAGGTTCTACAGGTCTGTCCTGATTCTAATGGGGTAGGTGTGCCAGGGGAAATGAGGATCTAAGATCTCTCTGCAAGGTAATGATAACTGTATCAAGGAGGTGTGGTATCAAAGATGGGTGACGCTACATCTAGGATCTTCTAAGGCTATTCCAGGGAATATTGTCGTTCAAGCCAATGATATGGCTGGACAGGCGATATATCCATCTTTGTTCTTTCTCAAGTAGGCGGCTTTGGATGTTGGGTAGGTTAGGGTCCAGCGCTTCTATGACTACCCATCGCATGTCATTAGTTGTATGGCCTGCCTCTAGAAAGTGATTTGTCATTCTGGTTGTATTTTTCTTGCACCGTATGGTGCTGCGATGTTCGCAAATCCTGGTTTTGATTTTGCGGTTCGTCATGCCGATGTACATGAGGTTACAAGGGCAGACGATGCGGTAAATGACATGTTCAGTGTTACAGTTAGTGTGTTTTCTTAGTTCCCATGTCTTTCCCGGTTCCAGGGTGAGGTTTTTACAGTCTCTGTGATGTGGCATACACTGCAACTCCCACATGGGTAATGGCCCATGATGCTTGGGAGCCCCAGGCATTGAGAACTGTATTAGTTGCTCGTTGTGGTTGTGTCGGTCTAGTAGACACTATGGCATCTTTGATTGTTCTTGCTCTTTTATTGGAAAGGAGTGGTGGCGCCCACTCAAGGTTACCTGTCTTCAGGATTTTCCAGTGTTTCCGGATGATTTGTGAGACTTTATTGGTCACACTATTGTAAGTTGTCACACATGTAAGTGGCACTGGTGTGGGGTCTTTTGTCTGGGTTTCAATTAGTGCTTCTCGGTTTTGGTTTCTGGCTCTCTTGTTGGCTTTATTGGTGATACTTTTAGGATATCCACGTTGCCGCAGTTTTTTTACTCAGGTCTATGGCTTGAGACTTAAAGTCTCACAAATCATCCGGAAACACTGGAAAATCCTGAAGACAGGTAACCTTGAGTGGGCGCCACCACTCCTTTCCAATAAAAGAGCAAGAACAATCAAAGATGCCATAGTGTCTACTAGACCGACACAACCACAACGAGCAACTAATACAGTTCTCAATGCCTGGGGCTCCCAAGCATCATGGGCCATTACCCATGTGGGAGTTGCAGTGTATGCCACATCACAGAGACTGTAAAACCTCACCCTGGAACCGGGAAAGACATGGGAACTAAGAAAACACACTAACTGTAACACTGAACATGTCATTTACCGCATCGTCTGCCCTTGTAACCTCATGTACATCGGCATGACGAACCGCAAAATCAAAACTAGGATTTGCGGACATCGCAGCACCATACGGTGCAAGAAAAATACAACCAGAATGACAAATCACTTTCTAGAGGCAGGCCATACAACTAATGACATGCGATGGGTAGTCATAGAAGCGCTGGACCCAACTACCCAACATCCAAAGCCGCCTACTTGAGAAAGAACAAAGATGGATATATCGCCTGTCCAGCCATATCATTGGCTTGAACGACAATATTCCCTGGAATAGCCTTAGAAGATCCTAGATGTAGCGTCACCCATCTTTGATACCACACCTCCTTGATACAGTTATCATTACCTTGCAGAGAGATCTTAGATCCTCATTTCCCCTGGCACACCTACCCCATTAGAATCAGGACAGACCTGTAGAACCTCAGCCTTTCAACATTATCCCTGTATTCTCTGTCACCTTTCCCCATACTGCTCGCACATTCCAACGAGCATTGCACCCTTATATGCCCCGAGTTTAGGGTCCTCCATTCTCATTTAAGTACCTTAGAGTGCTCTACTCTTGCCACTCTGTTTCATTGTAGTGTCTCCACTTTAGCACTTTGCTAAGACATTTGTGCGCTCTCTGAGTAATATGTTGCTGACTGGGCATCTTCAGATACTTCTATAGCCTGAACGCACCCGCGATAAATCACTCTCCATATTACAGCTGTATTTCAGCCATGTCAGAGCATTCATGCGAAAAAGCGATCTCCTCCCATACTTCAGTTTTATTTCAGAATGCTCCACCATCGCTCCATCAAATAAGCAATGTCTATCATCACTTAGCTTCAGCGAGTTGCCACCGACTGCGCATGCGCAGCATCAGATACACTGAGAGCTAGTACGCACATGCAGAAAGAGTCACCATTCCAAAACCACGCATGCGCACACGCTCAGCCATGCACAGCCCGACTCCAACATCCTCACTGGCACGTACTCCATGGCTCCAACTCCCTTATATACCGAGCCCTCACCGGCTCCCATTCTCATCCGGGATGCCGAGAGACCAGAATAGGTTGCCTGCAGGTTCGCTCTGATACCAAGCAAGGTTGCGTCAGAGGCCACACTCACATGCTCTCCGTGAGCATTGTCTTTCTTCCAACGTAGAGGTTTCTCTCAACTCAGAGGTCTCCTTTCCCTTTTCTTCTTCCCCTCAAGATCCGTAGATAGGAGCGAACTCCTCCCGAGCCCCGATCAGCTAAACACTCTCAATCATAGTGTAAGCGTTGCTTTCTGTTATTTGTGTCCTTGTGTTGTATCTTGTTTTAACCAATCAGCGCGCCTCGATCGACAGCACAATGCCGGCCTCTTTATGAGTGCGCTCACCTTTTCGAATCATTTGTTAACGTTGTGGCCTGGCCAGCACCTAGTCACGCAACTATTGGATATAACGCAGTGACCACGGCCCTATATTGCCACTAACTGCCGCACGGAAGCCTTAAAGCTTCATTCCAAAGCTATGTATGTTAAGCATGAGAGCTGCTGCACCAATGTTTGCATGCAGCACGTTCACCATACAGGCATGTCTTTCATTACAACTACCATCACCAGGCAGGTCCTTTGTAGGACCATAGCACCTAAGATTGTATTTTATGTTGCTTATGTCCGTCATAATCATGTATGCATGTATGTGCTTTATCCACAGGTTTTATACTATATACGTGTCCGTAAGTACGTTGACACACAGTCCACACACCTTAGCGCGTGTGTAGGTGCTATTTTATATAATTTTCTAAGCACTTTTTCACGTGGCAACCTTTCTTTTGCCACTCACGTTACTTGCACGGTCCTGACGAAAGCCCTCTTACTTCTCTGTGCGGGCTGAAACATGTAGACCCAACACACAGTCAACTATAAGATAATTAACTCTTTCCTAGTTGCATCACTTATTTTTAATGATATCCTGAGCGCCATAAATAAATATAAATGAGGCAAGGATTCTCAGAGATATTTTTAATTCACATCACACTTTTGCACTACACCAGCTCTGCTGTAATCAGGCGTCGTAGCACAACCAGGGGGCATTCGGCCACCTGGTTGGGACCCCAATGATGAAGCATGACACCAACCAGGTTGGTGTGTGAGGGGTCTTTTTACCAACCTAGTGGTTTCTAACACTGCCTCCCAGTGATGGTGCCTCACATAGACAGGGTTCGTCCATAGTTGTTTAAAACAAAAAATTATAGACCAATAGCCAGCTTGCCTTTTCCAGCTAAAATTTTTGAAAAGGTGATGAATACTCAACTTTCCAAGTATCTTGAAGATCATCATCTGTTAGATGACACTCAATTTGGTTTTCGCAAAGGCCATGGAACAGAAACCGCACTCATTAAGGCAGCTGAAGATATTAGAATCATTTTGGATCAAGGAGGCACAGCAGTTCTTATATTGTTGGATCTCTCAGCAGCTTTTGACACGGTCGATCATACTATTTTGATCGACCGTGTCACTAAAATGGGTATCCAACACAATGCAAGAGCACTGTTGACTTCCTTCCTTACCAACCGGACTCAGTCGGTAAACTACGGCACTTTCCAGTCTGCCCAATTGGCCCTCCCATGTGGTGTCCCACAAGGGTCATCCCTAAGTCCGACTCTATTCAATATCTATGTGTCGGACTTAGCCAGAGTTATCAAGGCTCATGGGATGGGCCTTACATCGTATGCCGACGACACGCAGTTGGTGTTGACTATTCACAATGATGGTGAAAAGGTAGCAGCCAATTTTCAAAAAGGCATGCTCGCAATCAGTAGCTGGATGTCCAGCAATTGCCTCAAATTAAACTCTGATAAAACAGAGGTTATGACATTTGGCAAGTTATCTCCTGTTTGGTCCACCTCTTGGTGGCCTGTCTCACTGGGTTCCCCCCCACTCCCAGTTACCAGGGTTAGGAACCTGGGTGTCATATATGATGACAAATTGACTTTCTTGCCCCATGCTAACTCAGTGGTCTCGGCTTCATACCACAAGTTACGGATGATAAAAAGATTTTACCATTTCTGCCGCTGAATGCAGGGAAAACTTTAGTTAGTACATTGGTTATGTCTACTATTGATTACTGTAATGGGCTTCTTGTAAATGCCCCAATAAAAGTCATTCATAAGCTACAGTCAGTCCAAAACGCAGCCGCCAGGATGCTATCAGGAACCCCTAAATACAAGCCAATCTATCATGTGATTCGGAAATATCACTGGCTTTCTGTGAGGAACCGTATAAAGTTTAAGGCCTTGTGTATTGCTTATAAGGCCTTTTGTAAAATAGGACCTCAGTTTCTAATCAGGAGTTAGCAGCTTACATTCCGGGCCGAGCCCTTGGCTCATCCACCGCTTTCCTGCTAAAGGTTCCTCGTACGAAAACTGCATCATGGGGCGATAAACGTTTTATAGTTGCCACTGCAAAACTTTGGAATTCTCTTCCACTAAAGATCAGATCCTCCCAATCTTTGTTAACCTTTAGAAAAATGACAAAGACCTGGCTGTTCAACCAGTAAGTCTCTCCGATATTTGGTCTCTGCCTGCTGTCCTCCGCGCCGAGACACCTATGGGTAGTTGTGCGCTTTACAAATCTCAAAAATAAATAAATAGGGCGCAGGGTGAATCTCCGGGCCGTATGTGAATATCGTTGGCGAATTTTGCAGGCTAGTGGCTCTAGGGCTATTGCAAAGAGTAGGGGGGAGAGCGGGCAGCCCTGCTGCGTCCCTCTTTGTATCTGTATTACACCTGATATTTGTCTATTTACTTTAATGCGTGCAGATGGCTTCGTGTATAATAATTTGATCCAATTCAGCAACAACGGGGGAAGACCAATTTGTTGTAAAATAGTGAATAGGTAGACCCACTCAATCGAATCAAATGCTTTGGCCGCGTCGAGAAGTACCGCCACAGCTTCTAGGTCGGGGTTCAATTGGTGTAGGAGGGCAAATATGGTAGGGAGATTATGTGCCGTAGACCTAGCTGGTATAAAGCCAGATTGGTCAGGTAACACAATATTCGTCATAAGCGGTTGTAGGCGAGTTGCAATTATTTTAGCCAGTATCTTAGTGTCCGTATTTATTAATGATAACGGTCTATAGGAGTCTGCTTTCTCCGGGTTTTTATCCGGTTTTAACAGTGCCACTAGCAAAGCTTCTCGTAGTGTAGGGGGAAGAGTTTGATTGTGATATGCTTCTTCATACATTTCCAATAAATATGGGCACAATAACTCTGAATACGCCTTATAGAATTCACCCGTGTAGCCATCTGGACCTGGCGATTTGTTACTCGGCAGTGCTTTTATCGCTGCCTGAACTTCTTCTATTGTGATTGGTTGCGCTAGGAAGTCACGTTGTGCATTGGAGAGCCAAGTTAGTGCAATGTCATCTAGGTAGGCTAAAATTTCTGGTGCGGGTGCAGTGGCTTGTGTTTTATATAATGAGCTATGAGAGTCCATGAAGGTCTGTAAGATACCGGCTGTGTCATAGTGTATTACGTCATCATCATCCACCATTTGGGGAATAGTATGCTGTTTATGCTCTATGCGAATGTTGTTTGCGATCCTACGGCCTGGTCTGCCCCCCTCACCCATCTTTCGTGCCGTGTGGCGTTTTGAGATGTACTTCATTTCATCCTCCGCTAGGGCATTATAATTACTGATTTCGTCTCGGTTTGCACCTAATAGATTTACACTGCGAGTAGCCTCATACTCTGTTTCCAGTCGTTTAATGCGTGATTCACATTGCCGCAGTTGCGTGCGGAGATCTTTAAGTATCCCCGCCGTGGTGCTTCTGCAGAGGCCCCGTAAGGTCGCCTTGAAAGCCTCCCAGAGGGTGCCCGCACTATCAACCGATTAGTTTATTAGTGGTAAAATAGTCCTCTATTGCCAAATGGATTGTCTCAGTATATAGTGGATCGAGAAGGGAGTTAGCGTTAAGCGCCATATAAATGGTGGCGGAGTATATGTTGGTATTTGCAGGGAGAGCAAAACAGGTTTATGGTCTGATAATGTTTTCGGGAGGTGTCGGACATCAGTGGTCCATGTGCACATCTGATCTGTGAGTATCCAATAATCAAGTCTGGACCAGCTATTATGGACCGTCGAGGAATGGGTGCTTTCATAGGTATACGGATGACGCATACGCCATATGTCGTGCATTTTGAATTCTGTCATACTATTTAAAATCACCGCAGCCGCGCGCTGGTGTCTCTCGGTCGTATTTTGTGATCTGTCATAAGTACTGTCCAGTGTTACATTGAGATCTCCACCCCAGACTAATTCCATTGTTGGTAGCCCTCGTAGTTCTGTACATAATTTCATGTAGAAGTCAGGGTCCTCTATGTTAGGGCCGTACGTGTTAATGAGGCCTACTCTGGTGCCTCGTAATATTCCAGTCAGAATGGCGTACCTCCCTTGAGTGTCTGTGATGGTCCGCTCCAGCGTAAACTGTGTACCTTTCCTTATCAGGGTGATGACCACACGTGCATAGTTGGAGTATGATGAGGAAATTACTAGCTCTGCCCAGCGCTTTCCTAATTTATCGGCTTTAGCAGATGACAAATGTGTCTCTTGGAGCATGGCTATATCTATAGCATAGCAAAACCACTTTGCCACTGGATTCAAGATAGCCTGGCTGATGACGGCTGTAAGCCAGAAACCGGTCCCAGGATGCTTGTTTCCGGTCCAGGGAAGACATGGCTTGGCAGTTCGGGCTGGACTGTTCCCATGAGGCACAGGGTCAGACTGATTTGCATATGGCCATGTCTGAACTGGGGTGGCGGAGTGAGCTAAAGAATGATGATGGATTCAACCCAGATCAGTTGACTGGGGGTGAGTGCTTGCAATGTTCAACACTCCGTCCATCATCCCCTTTGGTTTTGCTATATCTATAGCATGCCTGTCTAGGTACGCTAATACCTGTCGGATTTTCCTAGGGTTGTTGAGACCCCGTACATTCCAGGTGGCCAATTTCAGCGGGATAGGGTTACCGTTAGTGTGTGTCAATGTGTTTCCAGACATAGCATCTAACAGATTGTTTTTGGTACGCAATGTAAATGAGCAATGTTATCCAGAGCCTAGTAATGTGCATAGCTTGTGCTTTCACAGTGCCCGTGAACACTAGTGACTGTATCGTGACTTGACAAGAAAGAACATGCAACACAACAGTAGTCCCGCCCCACCCCCCCACCCATCCCTCCCACTTCATCAACCCAACAGTGACGAAGACAATCCCCATAAGTAACCAGAAATGTCCCCCTCTCCCCCAACCTAATGAGACAGAGAGGAGGAGTGGTGTGGTATACACACTGGGGCAAGAGCTGCCAGCCGGCTACCCCGGTGACAAATGTCCACCAGGGGGTCACTCTAGAACATATGGCAACATTCCAAACATCAGAACAAATGTAATATAATGCAATCTGACAGTTATCAAAATTAACACGGTACCTTGAACACGGCTTAAGGAAAGACATAAGCATCCTATCAGTATGTAGAGTTTGTATCCCAGCTGGCTCCCACCCAGAGAGTCATAGCACACATCTATCTCTAACGGTGCATAGATGTGTGCGTACAGTTCGTGGCATGCAACGATGTGAGTAGATCAGCGAAGTAGGGAGTGGGCCATCATTCAACATTTGAAGTATTTGTGTGGTCTTCAGGGCTGCTCCTAGGCGATCTGCGGTGTGGAGGTTGAAGTCTTTTTTTGTTGTAAGTACTTGAGCACGTCTTTCGGGTCAGTGTAAATCGCTGCCTTTCCACCCTCAGTTATTTTCAGCTTAGCTGGGTAGAGCATTGCATATGGTACATTGTGATCTCTGAGCATCTTTTTGACTGCAACGAATTTCTTTTGGGCCTCTTGTACTTGCGGGGTAAAGTCGGGGTATATGGAGATGTCCATACCTTGATAGTTTAGTTTACCCAACTCACGGGCTTTACGGAGGGCAGTGTCACGGTCTCTGTAGTTCAGTACTTTAGCAATTATTGGGCGCTGTCTGGATCCAGGCGGCGGAGATGGAGCAAGCGATCTATGGGCCCGCTCCACAATGAAGACATCTGAAAAATTGTCTCTGCCCATTAGGGTGATAAGCAATTGTTCAATATATCGTTCCATGGGACCTGTATTGGTCGTTTCTGCGATTCCCATAAGGCGTAGGTTACTGCGGCGCGATCTCGCTTCTAGGTCTTCAGCCTTTGCCATGAGTGTCTTCAGGTGGGTGTCCATTTTCCCCTGCTTGGTTTCTAGTTGTCGTTGGGCATCTTCTGATTCTGAGATGCGCCGTTCCGCCATGTCTATTCTTTCAGTGTGCCTGTCCAACCTCTCAGACATGTGATCTACCCGATATGTGAGGGAGTCTATTTTGCCGTCTATGTTAGTGAGGGAGGCTTGTATCGTTGAAAACATGGCCTGAATTTCTACAGTAGCGGGTCCGCCTGTACTGGACGCCATCTGCCGCGTTTCATTTTGCCCATCCTGGTCATTTTCCATACCTTTCTTGGTTTGCTTAAAGTTTATTTTTGCCTGGTTTCTATCAGGTTTACCCATTGTGGAGTATAGTATATCAATCTAGGCGCTGTGGACGTTGTAGCGTCGCGGGTCACCATCAACCAGACCAGGAGACGAGCCCAGGCGTAATAGAGTTAGGCACAATGACCGTGAGGGCGCCGGTGGAGTATGCTGCACCGGACACCCAGAGACACGCAAAGAGGAAACACACCCTCAGCGAGAGTACTGCAAACATGGCGCTGGTATAGCGTGCATCTCTGGGGTTAATGGTGAGGACCTCGCAGTGTGTCCCCCAATAGGATCTTATAGGGGAGCAGGTGCCCCCAGCTAAAAATGAAAATGGCCGATGCCGTCCTCTCCCACACTGCGCAAGCACGGGGTGAACTCACCTCACATGCCCCCCTTCTCAGCACATGTACCTCGTGTTAGGCCTAGCACTTTAGGGCAGGTGGCGTTTTTCGGGCCTTCCAGGGCAACGTGGCTCGTGGGTTTCCAAGCGTATGGGTGACACAGATGGAGCTTCACACTGTGTGCAGCAGGTGCGCCGCCGATCAACGGGACAGGGATAGGCAGCGCAGGATGGCAGTCTCTACATTCCAGCTCGTTTCACCGCACCTCCGGAGGTCCTGTAGCTAGCGCTGTGCAGGTACGGGCGGGGGCGTGTATTCTTGTGCCCCTCACTGTCGGCCTCAATATGGCTAAGTAGGAGCGCGTCGTCTGTGGAATGTCTGATGGGCTTTATCCGCCGGACCCAGGCCGCGTGTAGTATTCAAGTTACACGCTCGGTCTCCACCCCCGGGGCACTGGTTACCTTTATGCTCGGGTCCCGTGATCACCGACACTCGTCCCGATATCTGAAGGCAGTCAGCCGCAGCGCTCCGCAGGCAGCCGGCAGCTCGTCTCCCAGTGCTCCAGTCGCCTCCTCCAGCGCGGCTCGAGTAGTGCACGCCCACCACGGCCCGATGCCATCGGCAGCCAGGTCACGCACACAGCCGTTGAGCAGGCCGCACCAGTGCAGAGAGCTTACAGGAGCGATTTCTTCGCCCACAGTGCACCTCAGGGCGCGGGAGTCGGCTTACTGGGTCGGGGAAATGCTCCGGTCCATCGTTACCGTTTATTTAGTTCATCAGCAGGATAGTAGCTCAGGATAGATGCAGGATTTTGGAGTGACCGAAGGAGCTCACTCAGAAAGCAGCCATCTTCAGGCGTGGCTAGCTCCGCCCCCCGGCCATACCGCACCTTCGGGGTGGCCCAGTGCAGTTGTGGTTCCCTCCGGCTGCAGCTCCTCTTCTGACCTGGTTGGGTCCCCTTTTTGTTGGGAGAGGGAGGCTAGAGAGAGTCCCCCAACCCCCCTCCCCTGTCACCCACCTGAAGTTCCCCTAGTCGGCCCCTGAAGTCCATGCAAGAAACTGGAACCAAAATGAGGGGTCTCTCACAAGGCACAGGATTTCCCCTATCACGCCAACCCCCCACAACTCCTCCATCCCTCCCCCCCCCCCTTAGCGATGAAGAACATCAAGGTGAGGAGGAGGTGAGCCCAATTCAATTGCAGGGAAGGCTCACCTGCCGCCTCCTCTCCCCCGCGGTCGCTTATCAGGCCTTCTCCCCACTGCTTCTCACCCCATGGCTCTGGGCCTATGTCTGACCATTTGACTTGAGAGGCTTCGCAGCCGAGACCCAACTGCATGCCCAACCGGCACACCTGGGCCCTCTGCAGGCCCCAACAGATAATGGGCCATTGTGGGTGCAGGAGCGCTACGGGATGGCGGCCACCATCTTGCACTGCAAACCACACCCTCTATGCCTACTTTGCACTGCTGTTAAAAAATATTTTATAGCAGAAGAAGAAAAGCGCTAAAGAAACTCAAGAACAGCTTATGTACATTGCTGCTGGCTGCATACCTGAGAATCGGAGGACTGAGGCGCTTTGTGGCTGGATGGTAAGGTTTCTGATTACCTCCTCACATTGACGGAATTCCACATCCCTGATGGTTTCTGATTACCTCCTCACATTGAAGGTGGGTGGAAGGACAGTTGGGGTTTGCGGGCTAGTGATGGAAAGGAAACCTTGCATGTGCACTGCTGCGAGACCAAGTCAAATGCTTCACATGTGAAAATCACACAAATTGGTCAGAGAACAGCTTTTACACTGAGACAACTGATTCTTGGCAAATCAGCATTGATTCCCTTTTCCAGACACGTGCTCTGCTTGAATACATCCCCTGAGCCTGTCCGTGTCTTTAAAAAAAAAAAAAAAAAAATGTATACTCAAAACTTAACATATGACACCCCGTAAACTGGGGAAATCGTCCTGTACGATCTGGAAAGCAACATCATTGGGAGAACCACCCATTCCGGATGATAATGCATTTACCACTCATTACACAGCATTTGAGTCACAATAGGAAGATCTATAGAAAATGGAAAACCCCAGCTAGCGAATATATAAGCGTCACAATAGGCATGTTGGTATCCAGAGCTCGCAAGCACCATGCAGTCCTCAGAATATCTGTTATTGTACAGTAGGTTTGCCCTCGGAGTCTAGCTGATCTCACTGCAGCAAATAGTCACGTAGTGGTTGCCATATATTTTTGGGCCTGGTGGAGGGTGGCTGTAGCGAAGAATAGATTTCGGTGGTGTTGTCAGTAAAGGAAAGGCTGTTTATCCAGCCCTTAACTGTCGGACAGCGTCCACTGCCCCAATGCACAACAATTTCTTGTTTTGCTAACAATAGTGCCAATGCGATAAATTGAGAACCCCCTTAGGTACATCCCGGACATATCCTCACAGGTCAGGAGTTACAGTGGGCCCTCCCATTAATAAGAGCTGTGTAAAAACCTCTGTCCAGAACCTCCCTAGGTGGGTGCATGTCCAAGCAAGGTGGGCAAAATCAGCATCAACCATTTGGCATTTAGAGCAGCAAGAAATCCTTGAAGGGTCAATTTCAGCCATGGAGACAGGTGTGGTGTCAGCGCGACTAAGGCATTTAACATGTATAAACTTGTGTCTGTGATTTGTAGAAATAAGTTTCGTTTGCTGACAGCAATAATGGCAAATTTGATCTGGTAGGGGCTGGTGCAAGTCGTTTTCCCAGTCTTCACGAAGACACCCGTCCCGGTTAGGGAGGAGGGCTAGACTGGTGTGATAGTTTGGAAACTAAGTGCCCTCCATCAGTCATCGTTAACTACAGTCAGTGGGGCAAATTCCTCAGGGGCGAGTGGATAAGAGGGGATCTGTGCAAGTAACACACTGTGCACTCGTCGCAAAACAAAATGGTCCATACTAGTGGCCTCTGCAAAAGTCACATCAGCATGGGAAAGGACGTGCCTATCTAGAAAGAGATCCCCGAAAGTGCGCAGCGCAACCGCACCAGGGTGTTTTTACAAGAGTCTCTGACGCAGAAGGCAACCATGGGTTATCTGCTATGGCTAAGGAGGAAGAATATAAAGGGTCTCCACCTAGGACACTGAGGAGCTTATTCCACATCCAGAAAGTGGTGGAAAGGGGGTCTAGAGGGATCCCGCGTATGAGGATGGCACGTAGTGGTGCCCCTTCTGCTGGTCACATTCAGGCCTATCATAAGATAGACAGGCATCGTTCTGGTACCAGTGATGGGCATACTGGCACTGCGCCTCTAAATAGTACACCTGCAGATGTGGCACGCTGAACCCTCCTCGCTCATAGGGGTGCACCAAAGTATCCCACCCCACTACAGGCCTACGGCCTGCCCAAATCAACCTTACTAGCAGACTCCACAGCATGGCAAAGAAGGTATCAGTGAGAAGAATAGGTATTTTAAGAAAAAGATACAAAATTGGGGGAGAACCACCATTTTCATAATGGCAGCACGTCCCGCCAGTGATAGCGGGGAGGCGTTTCCACCCTTCAATCTGTGTCGTCAATCTGTTCACTGCTGGGCCATAGTTTAGTCGGTGAACTTGCTCCTTATTCTGATGGACGTGGATGCCCAAGTGTTTGACGGAATCGGGGCACCACCTCGGTGGAAATTCGCACATCATCGGTGGCATCGCTTCCGTCAGTGGGAATAGTTAGGATTCCTCCCAATTTATTTGGAGGCTAGATAGTAGACCGTATTGCACAGTGGGAGCTAAATTACCGCTGGGTGGCGAAGAAAAAGTTAGACATAGCCGGCGTCAGTGACCGGAGCAGTGGACCAGATCTGAATTGCAGGCCACGATGGAGATGTTTTGCTTGAAGTTGCCAGCCCAACGGGTCCATAGCAATTATAAATGGCAATGGGACAGCGGACAACCTTGTCTCGTCCCCCGAGCAACTGCAGATGGGCCGGTAAGGGAGCCGTTGGCAAGTATGCGGGCCAGTGGTCTAGAGTAGAGGAGTTTAGTTAGGGAGGTAAATCCCCCTGGCAACCCCAACTTTGTAGCATAGCAAGCAAAAAAGGTCACTCTAGGGAGTCAAAGGCCTTTTCGGCATCAAGAAGTGCCACTGCCACAGGAACGTCCGGTGAGATTCTATTCAACTCCAGAAAGAGGGCGTGCAAGTTGAGGGAGGTGCAGCGGTGAGAACAAAGCCTGAATGTAAGGGCGAGATAATTGACTCCAGTAAAAGTGGCACTCGGGTCACGATAATTTTGGTCAGTATTTTATTTTATTTTCGTCGAAATTGAGTAGGGACAGTGGTCGGTAGGAGGTACAGTTAAGGGGGTCTTTTCCAGGCTTCAAAAGAAGCGTAATCCCAGCTTCTCACCGGATAGGGGACAGGACCCGGGCATCCAGCGATTCTGCATCCCTGGCAGGTAGGTGTGTTGCTAAGAGGTGCTTATAGGCGTTTATGGAAAACTCCCATGAGGCCTTCCAGACTGGGGGCCTTGGAGCTGTCTAGAGATTCAATAGCGGCTATGATTTCCTCCGTAGAGATGGATTCGCTGAGGAACTGCAGTTGTGCGTTCGTGAGCCAGACCATAGCGATCTCTGAGAGGTATTCGGGGACCTCTCCTATCGCCCGCATATCGGCAGGTGTACAAATGAGCGTAATAGCGCAGGAGCTCTGCGAGCACCGCACTGTTATCCATCTTCAAGCAGCAATTTAGAGATGTATCCCCCCCCCTCCTCTGTGGGCAAACCAGTCGTGCCAGCGTCCACCCTGGGCGTTTGCCTTCCCCATAACGCCGGGCCCTAGCGTGCTTCCCCAGTGCGCCACCTCACGATCAGCCAACTCCTGAAACGTATTCATGAGGGACGTACGGCGGAGTAACTGCGGGTCATCAGGTCTCTGCACCGCTGCATCGTCTAAATCACGCAGGACAGCCTTAACTTGGGACAAGGCACGTGGGATATCGCGCAGTAGACACATTTGTTTTGAGATACAAATCCCTTGTATGTAGGCCTTGACGGCCTTCCAAAGGGTAGCCTGCTTCGCAACTGATCCCACATTGTTTAAAATAAGCAACTATGGCAGCGCGTAAATCCTCATGGAAAACATCATCATTGAGAGCATTGCTAGGAAAACGTCAATTGCGTTCCCTGCCACCGCCAAACCATGCAAACTAGGGAGTGGCCCAATAGTGTGCATGAAAGATGGGCAATATCTCCTAGCGAGGGAAGCACCGTGAAGGATAGCGGCCAATAATCAATATAGGACCATGTGTTATGGAGTGCCGAGTAAATGTGTATCCTGGGAGCACAGTATGTTGAAAGTGCCATGCGTCTCGGAGTGAGTATGTGTCGCAGATCTCACCGAGGACTTTGAAGGATTTTGGTTTACCGCTGGGTGCTGCAGCTGTGGAAGCCAGCATAGGGTCCAGGCACATATTAAGGTCACCCCCTAGTATGACGTGGTCGGCATCGACTCACCCCAGGAGGGAGCGCAGATCGTGAAAGAATTCTGGGGTGTCGACGTTGGGTGCATATACATTTAGAAATAGTACACAGTGGCCTGCCAACAGTCCTGCCACGTAGCGGCCACTGGCAAAATGAGCTATAGGGGTAAAGGAGACAGAGTGGTGCATTAAAATGCAGATCCCGTGTGAATATGTACTAAAGGTGGAAAAAAACCTATGTGGGTCCCATGAAGATGCGAATGTGTGTGACATGCCAGTGGGGAGATGAGTCTCCTGTAAAAAGGCTATCTTAATACCGTGGCGGGTCAGATATTGCAAAACCAGCTTACTATTATGAGGGTTGATGATGCCCCCTGATGTTCCAGGACAGAAAAGGTAGTTCGACCCCTTGTTTCAGTGGGAGTACAGTAAGGGCATCATTAAGAGTACAGCAGTCCCAAGATGGCCATACCCTCGGTGTCGGTCCGACCGCTGCCTCCTCGGCGGTCTGACTGCCTGATTTGAGGTTGGTGGTCGGACAGCCACAAGCCCGACGCAAGACCACCGCCACAGCCTGGATCCCGACGAGCGACGGTGGGGAAAGCAGCAGTCTCTGACCAGAGTGCCTATGCTTGAACCACCATGCAGATTACAACCTGCCTTACCGCCGACCTTTTCATGGCGGGGACCCCGCCATGAGGAGGTCAGCGGAAAGGCAGGGAAGGGGCCCCAAACATTCCCCAGGGTGTTGTATCCCACATGCAAGTGGCGGCGGCATGTACTGCAGGCTCTCTGAACCAAAGCATGCTGCTGACGTGGCACCTCAGCCACACTGCCAGTTAACTCATAATGTGGCGGTCGGGATGCCGCCGGCTTGGTGGTGTACTCCCGACTGCCACAATGGCAGTATGGTGGTCGGACCGCCAAACTCCTAATCGGATCCTTAATATAGCATGCGACGTAGTGGTGCAGGACTTCCAGTTAGAGGTAAAATAAACAGACAAAACCAACAAATAAAGCTTACCCATCCCCCACCTACACCAGACCCAGAACTGCCCAGCGAATCCCCATAATGCAAAATATCAACTCTACAACAAATAACTGTCAAATCGCACAGCGGGTTTACACTAAGGGTGGTAGTTGACTCTGCGGCAAATGGTCACCTACCATGACAGAGGATTGAATTGTTGGTAAGCAAATGAAGGCCAAGAGTCATTGAAAAGTAGGAAGAGAGAGCTGTCGGAGACTGGGAATGCGAGAAGGGGAAAGGGCTGAAAGTTCAGAAGAGCATATATGAAGGCCTAGTTCTGCATGTCTGTTCTGGTATCGGGGCGATGCTGCGGCTCCCTGCGACTGGTCTGGGGGTGAGGTGGGGGGGCATATATAGATCGGAGCTGTTGGTGGCTTGGAGGTCCGGTGGAGAGTGGTCTGGTGTGCTGCAGCGACTGGTGGTCTTTGGCATATTGTTTGCAAAAAGCCTGGGCATCTGCAGGGGTGTCGAAAAACTGCGCCTTACTGTTAACCTTGACCTGTAATCGGGCCGGGTAGAGCATGCCATACTTCAGGCCCAGTTTCCCGAGCATGGATTTGGTGTCCGTGAACTTTCACCGTGCCTCCTGTACCACTAATGTAAAGTCAGGATGGAAGGAGAGCTTGGTTCCCTGGTACTACACCTGTCCAGCCTTGCACGTTAATCGTAGAGCAGTGTCACAATCCCTAAAATTTGAGACGGGCAATGATGGGGCAAGGTGAAATGCCGAGGGGCGGTCGCAGACCCAGCGATCTGTGGGCGCACTCCACTACAAAGGTTGAAGTGAAATGCTCAAGGCCAAAAAGGTCTGTCAGGAGGCGTTTCACTGAAAGAGCCATCTTGATGGGGGCGTGGCCAAGATGGCGGCGAGATAGGACGTGAAATCCTGTCCCTCCGGCGCCGCCAAGCACCAGCTTTGTTCAATCACCCACCTCTCGTGCCATCCGCCCGTCGGTGGAGTTGGTACGGCTCCGCTGCCTTGATCTGCGGTGGCGGGCCAAATTTCCCGGGCGGCGGCCCCCTTCTTGTGGACTTCGGCGACGGCGTGGGGCAGCGGCCTATCAGTCAGGGCGGGAGCGCAGCTCCGACGGAGGGCCCGGAGTGTCAGCAGCGGTACGGTGGTGCTGCCCGACAGCGAAGAGCGGAGTGAGGGTTTGTGAGGGGCCGGCTCGCAAGCAGCTCGAGGTCCAGGGACGGCGTCCCGAGATGCAATTCCGCTACGGAGCAACGATCGGTGACGGCGCCATCTTGCTGTAGCTGGCTGCTGGCCGGGCCGGGATCTGCGGGAGGAGCTCCGGGGCCCGGACGCTGAGGAAATGTGGATCGCGCTCGCTTTCCCGGCAGTGGATCGCGGTGGTTTGCCTGAGCGGCAGCTGCCATATCGACAACCGGGCTGGACTGACACAGAGCTGCAAGAGAGCGGTAAGCAGCAGTGTGTGTGGCGCGACGTGGTCCAGTGCGGCAGGCTCGGTCTGTGGGTCGGCGGACGGCGGTTGTGGATGGGTGATGCTGTAAAGAGGTGTGGGGGCCGCATGCTCTGAGTCATTACAGCCAGCGTGACAGAGGACTGAAATTGAGGACCTCCAGTAGTGCATAGACTGCCGTGCCTCAGCAGTGAGTGGATATCAGCATATTGTCTGCATGATTAGGCCTGCACAAAAGAGGCTGCCCCTTCCCGGATAGTCTACGCGCGCTCTGCCTGCAGAGACTAGGCCTGAACAGGGCCTGGGGGCGACTAGCATTGCAGCTGGCTTGAGCAGTAGCACAGCGCAGAGATTGGGGACTGTTGGCCTGGCGCTACCGAGGTGCCAAGGGAACCCCTACAACAGCGGAGGTGGTGGTACAGATCGGAAGGCCTGGTGGGGGCACTTGTGCAGGGTGGCGGCTCGCTGAGAAATGCTCAGGGCTGGCGATCACAGCGGAGTGGAGCTGAGGACTGGGCGCGCTTGGGTGAGCTTGGGGCAAGCCTGGTCGGTCCGTGGAGCGGCGGATGGTGGGTGCCTGATCGGCGGTCCCGGAGAGCCCTATGGTCGGTGTCTTCGCAACCTACCCGCCCTGTGCCTGAAGGCCTTGACGACGTTGGGTCTGCAGACGGAGACTTGAGAGGTTGGAGAGTGAGCGGGACTGCGGTGAGGCCTCTCGGTCCGGCTTTCGGCGGACGGGGTGCTCGAGTGGCGGCTTAGGCGAAGGAGAAGAGTCATTGGCGATCCAGCTGACCAGTGGGGCCTAGAGAGGGCTACTGGTGGTCCGCAATTCGGCGGACGGTGGGTCTTGGAGTGGCTCTGTGCGAGGGGCATGTGGAGCTTCGCCGCCGAGAAGGCATCCAGAGGCACGGCAGACGGCTTTAGCACGGCGAGTGTGTGAGGCGGCCGGAATCTGTGGAGCAAGAGACAGAAGCCGGGCGCCATTGCTGCAGCACGGGCGCGCAAGGAGAAATCTTTAAAGGAGCTCCTCCTGAAACAGACCGGGCACTCGGCGGCCCCAGGTGACAAGGAGACCTGCTCAACGGAGGGCGATGACTCCCCAGCGACTAAAGCCTTTATGGGGGAACTCTTCTCGGCCATTAAAGAGGACATACAAGACCTGAGATCCCAACTGGCTTCGGATTTAAAAGAGGTGCGTCGTGATGTGGATGAGATTGGGGAGCGGGTGGCGACCCTTGAAGAGCATGACCTTTCTAGGGATGAAGAGATTCATCACTTACAGCAAGAAATGTTGCGCCTTAGCGAGCAAAACGTCGATCTTCAGGCTCACGCGGAGGATCTAGAGAACCGCTCCAGGCGGAACAATGTGCGCATCAGGGCAGTCCCATGGAAGGAGGAAGGTGATGATCTCAGAGCGTATGTCGGCGCACTCTTCCAGCAAATCCTTGGTGAGGAAGAGGCCTCGGTCATTCAAATGGATCGGGTCCATCGTGTGGGTCTCCCGCGAGGTAATAAAGCTCCTCCCCCTGACATCTTGGTGTGCGTCCACGATTTCCAAGTAAAGGAGCGCATACTGCGGAAGGCCCGCGAAGCCCAACCTGTGCACTTCCGTGGCTGCCAACCGGCCCTTTTTCAGGATTTGGCGGCCTCCACCCTCATCAAGAGACGAGCGTTCAAACCAGTGACCACGCATTTGCGAGAGAACAATGTTCCCTATACATGGGGCCACCCCTTCCGTTTAATTTTTAAGCATCAGGGCAAGTTGCTGCAACTCAGGTCACTTGAGGAAGCAATGGGAATCCTCGGCCTTGAGCATACCACACCCACCGAAAGCGGGGAAAGACCCAAGTCGCAACGAGCACGTCGCATCTCAGGTTGGCAGCGGGTGGGTAGATCTCCCCCAATCAAGAAACCTGACCAGGCCACACGAGACGAGGAGAAAGAAGCAGTACTTTCCACCTTAGCGCAGGCTACTGACCGCCCTGCCACCCCGTGAAGATGTCGGCTGTTGGCACGGGAGTGGGCGCACGGAGGGGCATCGGAGGGGCGGAACGCAGTGACCAGTGGAGCGTCTTGTCAGTTCCTCCCTGTTGAGGTGGTCACGTTCCGAACTCTCCGTGGGTTGGGTGTTAGTCGCAGTCACGATCTCCCAGAGGTTATTCACTGTGACGAACTGTGGTCACGCTTTGTCTGTTACCTTTTTTGGGCCGTAAAGTTGTGTACTGTTTATGTTGGGGTTTTTTCTTCTTTTTCTCTCTCCTTTCTTGCCTTCTTGTTTTTTTTTTTATTTTGGGGACTTTCCGTATCATGTGTAGCACCTGTTGCTCCTCCGCGCGTGCTCTCGCATACACCGGCCCGCTTCCTTTGCAGCACTTCCTATATCACCTCTGCTCAGTTATGTCCTTAACCGTTGCCTATGCCTAGAGCCCTCAAAATTGTTAGCCTAAACGTCCGAGGCCTAAATCACCCCGCGAAGCGCACTGCAATTCTCTCGCTCCTTGAGCAGTCAGAGGGCGATATCTGTATGCTCCAGGAGACCCATTTACTTGCTAAAGACACTTCACGTATGCGTTCCCGCCGCTTTCCGCGCCAATTTTGGTCCTCTGGAGTGGCGAAAAAGAATGGGGTGGCCATTTTACTGGGAGCCAAATTTAAGGGCAAAGTCTTATCTACCTTCTATGAGTCCAGGGGGAGGGTTTTGGCTCTTAGGATTCAATGGGGTTCGACGGTCTTCACCCTACTCAACATATACTCTCCCAATTCACAGCAGGAGGCATTCCTTCGCAGACATTTGACGGAAGGGTTGGCGTCGCCGGACTTGGCGCTAGTGGTAGGTGGGGACTTCAACCTGGTGATGGATAACGACTGGGAGAGATCAGGGCAGCGCTACACGCAGACAGGAGCCCTTTCTTCCGAGGGGAAACATTGGCTAGCTGAAAATGGCCTCCATGATGTCTGGCGCCTGCGACACGCCGACACGCGCGACTACACGCACTACTCGGCAGCACACAAAACTTATGCGAGACTAGACATGCTACTGGTTTCCGATGCACTCCTCCCCAGGGTTCAAGACACATCAATAGCGGTACGCTCCCTTTCAGATCATGCACATGTATCCCTCTCCCTACGGCCCGAAGGAATTGGGTACACACCTGCCCGTTGGCGGCTCCGAGTGGGTCTCCTACACTTCCCCGAGGTGGTCGAAGAGGTGCGCTCCAAAATCAAGGAGTATTTATCTCTTAACGACGACGGCGAATCCTCCCTGGCCGTGGTTTGGGACGCACTTAAAGCGGTTCTGCGCGGGACATTCATGGCCATCTCCTCGGCTGAGACACGTAGACGGAAGGAGGTTCGGTTAGCTCTTGAGCAGGAAGTGACAGAACTAGAGGCGATACACAAACGCACCGGGGCTCCTCTGGTGTGGCGCGCGATGGAGAAGAAACGAACTCTCCTTAAATGCCTCGACTTAGACAGGGCCGAATACGCCCTAATCCGCCTACGACACAAGTTCTACTTGGAAGGGCACAAATGCGGGAAGGTGCTAGCACAGAAGCTACGCGCAAAGGCGGTTGCAGGGGCCATCCCATTCCTCAAAAGCTCTATAGGAGAGGAACTTCATTTAGATTCCCAGATCGTCAAAGAATTTCGCTGTTTTTATCACACCCTTTATAGCCCCGATCACCAGAATGTACCCGACGCCCGGGATTATCTGACGGCGAGCCAATTCACCCGCCTTCCGCAGGCAGAAGCGGATCCTCTCGAGAACCCTATTCGACTGGAAGAGGTTATCTCCGCCATTGCTAGATTGAAGTTAGACAAATCGCCTGGCCCTGACGGGTACCCGGCTCTTTTTTACAAAACGTTCTGTCACGAACTGGCCCCCCTCCTCACTCTATTCAATTCCTTTCAAGATAGTGGGGCGTTGACGGACTCGATGGGAGAGGCAGCGATCTCTGTGCTCCTTAAACCTAATAAAGACCCGAGCCAATGCGGCTCTTACCGCCCGATTTCGCTGCTGAACATAGACGCGAAATTGTTTACTGGCATACTTGCTGCGCGGTTGAATCCCCTTATGGCTGGCCTTATCGACCCTGACCAAGCAGGATTCATTCCCACGCGGCAAGGAAGCGATAACACCAAGCGCCTCCTGCACCTCATTGACCGTGTTCATCGCTCTCGGGTTGGCGCAGTGCTCGTCTCAGTCGACGCGGAGAAGGCGTTTGACAGGGTGTGCTGGCCATTCCTGTTTGACGTCGTCCGTAGTTTCGGCCCCTGTTTTATCACTTGGATACAGTGCATTTATCAGTCCCCTCGGGCGTTCGTGCGGGTTAATGGGGTCTCCTCAGCTCCTTTTAAAATTGCCCGGGGCACCAGGCAAGGGTGCCCCCTCTCGCCCCTTTTATTCGCCCTCTACATGGAACCCCTTGCACAGAAGATCCAAGACCACCCCGATATTCAAGGCCTCAAATTCGGGGGTGATTACCATAAGGTAAGCCTATATGCCGATGATATCATCCTCTCCCTCGCGCAGCCACTTACCTCACTTCCTGCACTGATGGATGAACTCGAGGCCTTCGGCCGAATTTCGGGCTTTAAAGTGAATCTCACCAAATCCCAGGTACTTAACCTGTCCCTACCACAGGCACAACTAGAGGCACTCCAACGATCTCTCCCTTTGCACTGGTCTCATGATCCTGTCCCATATCTGGGCATCCTCCTGACTCCCTCGATTCCACGCACGCTGGAAGTGAACTATACGGCTCTAGAGGCACAGACGCGGAAAACCCTAGACGGATGGGCTAAACACACACTATCGTGGTTCGGTCGCATTGCAGCGGTCAAGATGACGCTATTGCCGCGTATTTTGTATTTATTCCAGACCCTTCCATTAAATCCGCCGCCTGGTACGGTGCAGACACTTCAGCTGGCTTTAAATAATTTCATCTGGGGCAAGAAGAGGGCGCGCCTTTCCATAGCGCAACTCTCGCGCTCCAGGGACGATGGAGCGGTACGGCTACCCCTCATTCACAGATATTTACAGGCTGCACTGTTGCGCTATGTACTGGAATGGAATCGCCCTCTGTCGGAGAAGCACTGGACCTTCATGGACCTAGCGGTAGCTGGCGCGAATGTCTGGCGAGAAATCTGGCTTCCCCGTCGCCTCCGCGCTTGGGGCCTTTACTCATCCCCGGTCACTGCAGCCACCATGAAAGTGTGGGATAAAGTAGCAATTGCGAAAGGCCTCACAACTTTTCCCTCCCCTATGACGCCCCTAGTAGATGACCCAGATTTTCCTCCGGGTGTGAAATCCGCGGTTGCACAGAGGTGGAGAGAAGCGGGCTTTAAGAGACTGGGCCACCTTTTTGATCTTCAGGGCATCATTCCGTTTACTGTGTGCGCTCCGATCTTGACCTTCCCTGCTCCGACGAATACTATTATTTACAACTACGTCACTGGGCTACCTCTAGGGAGTGCCTTTCACAGGCCTCGCGCAAGCTTACTCCTTTCGAACAATGGGTAGCAAAGAAAGAAGATGATAAACACCTCATAAGTGAACTTTATTTGCTCCTTACTCCAGGTCAGAAAGGGACTCGCACTCGTGGACAACTTAGGTGGGAGTCAGAGTTGGGCAGGGCTCTCACAGACAAGGAATGGGATAACATACATTATAGAGCGCACCACACAGCATATAATACAGCTGGGACGGAATCGGCGTTTAAAGTCGCGACCTATTGGTATCTCACCCCTGCCAGGATTCACCAGTGGAACAAAAACCACACTGAGGAGTGCTGGTGGGGCTGTGGGATGACGGGCTCACTAGCACACCTCCTCTGGCACTGACCGCGGTTAGAGCGATTCTGGGAATTGGTTCTCAATGATATTGATGCGGCATTTGACACGGAGATACCTCGCTTCCCAGCGTACACCCTCTTAGGGCTCTCCAATCCCCTTACCTTTTCTCTGCGGTCGCTTCGCGGCAGACAAATGGCATTGGCTCTCCTTGCGGCGCGTCAGGCGATCCTACTACACTGGGGCACTACAACGGTGCCAGAACACTCAACATGGTTACATAGGCTGTGGATGACATTGGCAATGGAACGGCTTTCCCTACTCCAAACTCAGCAGGGCGAGAAATACACTGAACTCTGGGCCCCATTCATAGCCTTGCTATTGAAGGATCTCCGTGAGGTCACCTGCCCCAAACTCCTGCAGGTCCTGCACTTGATACCTTCCCCAGCAGCTGCGCAGACCACTGCAATAGCGTAAAAGGGAGCGGGTGGGTTACTGGAGCGTGGCTCCTCTATAGCACCTGTCACTCGGACGCGGAGTCCCCCCACCCCCCCCCTTATTTTTCTTTTCTTTTGGCTTCTTGGTATGGGAAGGGTGGGTGGGTGGGAGGGGGGTTTCCTTTTAGGTCTCGCCTACGCAGCGCGCATGCGCTGCGTAGGAAAAAGACCTTTAGCAATCGATTCCGTTTTTCAGGCAAAACGTGCACGCATTGCATTGCTTTGAATGCAACGCGTGCACGTTTAGCGATTCCTCACGGGAGCGAGCTTTGAAACCATGTGTTTGTGATTAACATATGGTTCCTGCTCGCTCCCGCAAGGGAAACAGGCGCAGGGCCCTCCTCTCTCCCCTCCCCCTGCTGCCTCCACCTCTCCCATCTCGCGCTTGTTTTTCCTTCTTTTTTTTCCTACAACGTGCCCGGTTCTGTTCCCATTGCCCATTTCTCCACAGGTCGTTTCCACTTATAGCATCTTTATAGCATCCTATAAATTAAATTGTACCGTCAAGAAGCGGGGCTTTGAGGCGATGCACTGAATGAAAACCCTCTTCGGTGGCTCCGCGGACGGGACGCAGGGGTTAACGCGCTGGCAGCCCCTGTGAAGTGTTTGCGGTCGCCGCCATCTGCCCCTCCGCCCGTCCTCCCTCCCGCAGTCCGGGCCGCGCTGACCCCCCCCCCCCCCTCGACTGTGCATGAAAGTCTCCCGGACTGCGGGAGGGAGGACGTGTGTGTGCAGTTCAAACTGCCATGTCGACCTGGCAAAATAAACATTTTGAGAGGCTCAATCCTTCATTTTCAATACATACAAGTCACCCCTAGGGTAGGCCCTGGACAGCCCAGAGGGCAGGGTGCAATGTATTTAAAAGCAGGGCATGTACTTTTAAGTTTGACATGTCCTGGTAGTGAAAAACTCTTGCAACAGTTTTTCACTACTGCAAGGCCTATCTATCCCATAGGATAACATTGGAGTTGCCTTATTACATTTTATATGTGTAATTTTCAAATGGTAAGAGATACCCCTTCAAATTTGGTGTCCCTGGAATCACAATTTAAAATCCTAACTTTTGGTGAAGTTGGATTTTAAATTGTAATTCTGAAAATGCCACTTTTAGAAAGTTGGCATTTTATTGTCTTAGCCATTTGGTGCCTGTCTCTGGTCACATGACTGGGTGTAGCTAGCAATTGGGCTTTGTGTATTCCTTCTAGACAGCCACACACAATGGGAGCTTAGGTGTGACCGAGTGGGCCATCCCTGGCAGGATGGGGGGGAGGATCTGGGCCCAGCCTCACTTACACCTGAATAGGCTGAGTCCTGTCTCCACACAAAGAGCTGCATACCCCCTGTAGTTAGTCTGGAGCCAGGGCAGGAAGGCGAGGCATCTGTGCACTTCAAAGGCATGCCTCTAAAAGCTTCTCCCCACTTTAACGGGATCTTAGACGTTGGCACAACAGGACCTCGCACAGCAGCCTCGCCGCATCTCGGAACCGCCGAATCACTTCGGCTGCGAAGTGCATCTTCGATGTGAATCCACACAACGATCCGCAACCAGGATTTAAGGTACTCTGTCCAGTGGGCCTAACTGGGTCTCTATAGCCGATCCGCGCTCCATCGCGTTCGGCCTAACTTGTAACTTTGTCCCGGTTTGGTGCAACCTGATATCCCCAGTTGCTGGTTTGTGCTTTTTGGTGCTATTTTCACTAAAACATTTAAAATCCAATATCTATGGTTCTATTAATTGGAATTTTGCCGGTTTGGTCTTGTTTTATTTATTAAATATTACTCTATTTTTAAAATCTGTTGTGGGCTCCTATGGTGGTGTGTTGTCAATGTTTTACTGTCTGAAGTGTTGAATAAATACTTTACACACTGCCTCTGAGTTAATCCTGACCTCTCTGTGCCATGCTACCAAGGGGGTGAGCACAGGTTAATTATGGAGTTAGCTTGTGCCTTACCCTGACAAGGATTGTGGGTGCTGCTTGACCAGTGTTTGCAACCTAAGTCAACCAACAACCCAATTTCTTACACTCCTCCTTCGTACCTTTTGCACTTGAGTTTCACTAGCGCTCTTTCTACCTGTGTAATGAACAGGAGGCTGAGTGCGAGCTTCTCTTCTTCCAGCTGGTGGAGGTGTTCAGTGGTCAGATTCACCTGGCACTGCGCTGTGAGGGTAATTATGGAGGATTTTAGTCAAGTCTTTTTTCATAGAAGGAATACTTTTTGGCCAGTGCGGAGTCAGTCTTCATTTGCCCCTGCCAGCTGGTCTTAACCCCCAGCTCTCAGCATTTGTGCATGAGACTGATGTCACATTGTCAAGTCTGTATGTGCTAAAGTGTGACCTATGTTTTTTTGTTCTCCATGTATTTGTACCTGTTGCCAGATCCATCCATAATGAGGAGAGAGGCCACTGGTCTAGTTTTAGTACTATCAGTATTGGATTGTGGAACTTTCAGGGATTCCACCTAACCTGACCTCCAAATCGACAACTTTGTAATTTATAGTCCATACTTCGGGACCCCTTTCTGACAACTGATTCAATCTAGTTTCTGTGTCCAGTATTCTATTTTCCACGATGTCTAGGCACGAAGGTAAAGATACAAGTTCGGTTTTCAAAGATACCTATTGAGATACCTCTGCTATGCTGTAGTCCATTTTCCTTATGAATGCGCCAGTGTTGGTTAGTTCTGCAATTAAGGGAGTTGAGTGTGACTTTTAAGGAGGTGGCCATGGTATGCTAAGTTGAGGGCTTATTGCCTGCACTGTCTTGCTGGCATTATCTCTGCTGTGGCCTCAGAGAAGAGCAACTGCAGTGCTGGTTTAGTGGAAGACAAGTACGCTTAATGTGCCTCATATATTTTGGACTAAGTCAATAGGGTTTAGCGCAGGACTGTGCTAGTATAGCAGTCTCCTGTAACGTACGCATAGTAGGCTATGGTTTATCATCAGACGATCAGGAGTAAGTCACAAAGGAGACAAGTGGGAAATGCAGTTCTCATGCCAAAGCAGTAGATGGAGTACTTGGGATATAACCCTCCTTGTTCTCACCACATTCCTCCTCTGTTAGTCAGTCTTACTGTGGGTGTTAAACTTTGCACTGTGGCGATCAATACCTTTTTAGGTCTCGACCTACGCAGCGCGCATGCGCTGCATAGGAAAAAGACCTTTAGCAATCGCTTCGGTTTTTGTCCCAAAAACGTGCACGCGTTCCATTGCCTTCAATGGCAACGCGTGCACGTTTGGTGATTCCCTTGCGGGAGCGAGCTTGACACCATATGTTTGTAATTAACTTGCAAACACATGGTGCCCCTGGCTCGCTCCCGCAAGGAAACGCTTGTGTGCTCTTGGCCGCACTCCTCTCAACCCTCCCAGTTTGTAAACCCGCGGCTGTTCTGTTTTTTTTTTTTTTTTTTTTACAAGGGTTTATTCCTACCGACTTACTTTGTGATGTTATTCCTGCTCATTCCCACGTCACTACATCCGTCATCTCAGTGAAGCCATTTGCGAAAACTTTAATTCACGTACCTGCTTTCACTGCAGCAGCAAGTTTAATTTGGGCCGCAATCACCAGATACATGGCAGATTTCTAGTTTATTCACGGGCTGTGGAAATAGTTCGAGTTCAAATTGACTGTACGGAAGAATTCCATGGAGACTTTGTGAAAATCCCACATGGGAATGGCAATCAATAAGATTTGTTGGGCAACCCACAACAGACATAGATAGGTAAGAAGTTTATTTTATGAAGCCGATGAAATTCCAATAATTAGCTAGAACATCTCGAGCGCACAAGCTGCTGTTAGCATGGCTCTGCATAACTGTCCGATTATCCAGAGTATAATTTTCAAATGTTGCTATTGCAGATGGGAATTTTCAACATTAAAAGAATTGGTGCTTTAAAACATATTTAGGGAAACAATAAGCTGTGGACATTATTAGAACGAGAAGACAATCTTATACTACCTTCAAGACAATCTTATACAATACTACCCCTCTACCCCACTACTACCCCTCTACCCTTCTACTACCCCTCTTCTACCCCTCTACTACCCCTCTAACCTTCTACCCCACTACCCCTCTAATACCCCTCTACCCCACCCCTCTACCCCTCTTCTAAGCCTCTACCCCTCTTCTACCCCACTACTACCCCTCTAACCTTCTACCCCACTACCCCTCTACTACCCCTCTACCAAGCCTCTACCCCTCTTGTACCCCACTACCCCTCTACTACCCCTCTAACCCTCTTCTACCCCTATAACCCTCTACCACCCCTCTAATACCCCTCTACTAACCCTCTACCCCTCTACTACCCCTCTACACCTCTTCTACCTCTCTACCCTTCTACCCCTCTACTACCCCTCTACCTTTCTACCCCTCTACTACCCCTCTACCCCCCTTCCACCCCCTTCTACCCCTCTACCACTCTACTACCCCTCTACCCTTCTACCACTCTACTACCCCTCTACTACCCCTCTACTACCCCTCTGCTACCCCTCTGCTACCCCTCTGCTACCCCTCTGCTACCCCTCTGCTACCCCTCTGCCACCCCTCTTCTACCCCTCTACCCCTCCTCTACCCCTCTACCACCCCTCTACTACCCCACTACTACCCCTCTACCCCACTACTACCCCTCTACCCCACTACTACCCCTCTACCCCACTACTACCCCTCTACCCCACTACTACCCCTCTACCCCACTACTACCCCTCTACTACCCCTCTTCTACCCCTCTTCTACCCCTCTTCAACCCCTCTACTACCCCTCTACCACCCCTCTACCACCCCTCTACCCCACTACTACCCCACTACTACCCCACTACTACCCCTCTACCCCACTACTACCCCTCTACCCCACTACTACCCCTCTACCCCACTACTACCCCTCTTCTACCCCTCTATATCTCTTCTACCCCTCTCCTACCCCTCTACCCCACTACCCCTCTACTACCCTTCTACCCCACTACTACCCCTCTTCTATCCCTCTACCACCCCACTACTACCCCTCTACCACCCCACTACTACCCCTCTACCACCCCTCTACCCCACTACTACCCCTCTACCCCACTACTACCCCTCTACCCCACTACTACCCCTCTTCTACCCCTCTATATCTCTTCTACCCCTCTTCTACCCCTCTACTAACCCTCTACTACCCTTCTACCCCACTACCCCTCTACTACCCTTCTACCACCCCACTACTACCCCACTACTACCCCACTACTACCCCACTACTACCCCTCTACCCCACTACTACCCCTCTACCCCACTACTACCCCTCTTCTACCCCTCTATATCTCTTCTACCCCTCTTCTACCCCTCTTCTACTAACCCTCTACTAACCCTCTACTACCCCTCTTCTACCCTTCTACCCCTCTTCTACCCCTCTACCCTTCTACCCCTCTGCTACCCCTCTGCTACCCCTCTGCTACCCCTCTTCTACCCCTCTGCTACCCCTCTGCTACCCCTCTGCTACCCCTCTTCTACCCCTCTGCTACCCCTCTACTCTACCACCCCTCTACCACCCCTCTACCACCCCTCTACCACCCCTCTACCACCCCTCTACCACCCATCCACCACCCCCCTCTACCCCACTACTACCCCTCTACCACCCAACTACTACCCCTCTACTACCCCTCTACCCCACTACTACCCCACTACTACCCCACTACTACCCCACTACTACCCCACTACTACCCCTCTATCCCTCTTCTACCCTTCTTCTACCCTTCTACCCCTCTTCTACCCCTCTTCTACCCCTCTTATACCCCTCTTCTACCCCTCTGCTACCCCTCTGCTACCCCTCTGCTACCCCTCTGCTACCCCTCTTCTACCCCTCTGCTACCCCTCTTCTACCCCTCTGCTACCCCTCTACTCTACCACCCCTCTACCACCCCTCTACCACCCCTCTACCACCCCTCTACCACCCCTCTACCACCCCTCTACCACCCCTCTACTACCCCTCTACTACCCCTCTACCCCACTACTACCCCTCTCCTACCCCACTACCCCTCTACTACCCCTCTACCCCTCTACTACCCTTCTACCCCTCTACTACCCTTCTACCCCTCTACTACCCTTCCTACCCCTCTACTACCCTTCTACCCCTCTACTACCCTTCTACCCCTCTACTACCCTTCTACCCCTCTACTACCCTTCTACCCCTCTTCTATCCCTCTACTCCTCTACTACCCTCTACCACCCCTCTATCCCTCTTCTACCCCTCTACCCTCTTCTACCCCTCTACCCCTCTTCTACCCCTTTACCCCTCTTCTACCCCTCTATCCCTCTTCTACCCCTCTACCCCTCTTCTACCCCTTTACCCCTCTTCTACCCCTCTACCCCTCTACCCCACTACTATCCCTCTTCTACCCCTCTATCCCTCTTCTACCCCTCTATATCTCTTCTACCCCTCTATATCTCTTCTACCCCTCTATATCTCTTCTACCCCTCTATATCTCTTCTACCCCTCTATCCCTCTTCTACCCCTCTACTACCCCTTCTCTCTCTCCTCCTCTCTCCTCCTCTCTCCCCCTCTCTCCCTCTCTCTTCCTCTCTCTTCCTCTCTCTTCCTCTCTCTTCCTCTCTCTCTTCTCTCTCTCTTCAAGCTGCTGGTGGGGAGAAGGCGCTGCTCTGCCTCCGGGGCCCTGTACTCCGACTCAACGCAGAATTAATTTAAGTTAATAAAAAAAAAAGTTTGTTTACCCAGGGTCATGTGCATCCAGTAGCAGCTGCCAACTGCTACAATTAATGTCAACTTCATATATAATGTTGATTAGGTAGGAGTTTAAAACGGGGATGTTTTAACGCCAATCGGAAGCTTTTCCAAGGCGAGTAATTATTTGGACCTGCGGCCCGTTAAGGCCTGTTTGAAGCTTTTCTTAAGTCCTTCGTCTGACGCGATGATTGTTTCCAGACTGTTGGGTTCGTGGGCTCCCTGGTCTAAATTTAGCCAGACATCCACATGCAGTCTCCAATCCTGGAGTTTCCCCAAGAAACATTAATTAGCATTTCGTGGAAGTGTGCATTTTGCGCCGTCCTTGGTTTGTTTTGTTAAGATGTACGGCAAGGGCAGGACGGCCTTCGGAGGCTTCTCCTCTTGAGGGACCGTTCACGCCAACATCCCTTGTCTGGAAGCCGGTCCCGTTAATGCACGGTCTCAGGCCACCTGAGGAAAACATTTTCCTTTGCAGCTGGGATTATCCCCCGCGCATGCCGCGCTAGTCCGCCCTGCTTTAGTCCACTACTGGGCGGCCTCCTGGGCTTAGATGCCCACGCGCTGCTATGTGCTCCCGTGGGCGCGCGGCCCAGGCGGGGTGGCATTCCAGAGGCTTATGAACCGGAAACTGTGACCTCTTTACTGAGGTCCCTGGCGCTGCCTGGTGAAGGTAGGAGTCCTTCCTCTGGTACGTCAGCGCGGAGGGTCATCGCTCTGACTGGCCAAAGCAGAGCGGCATGCTTCACCCGGAGCATCATTGGGGCAGTCGTTGACTCCGCTGGCACGAGTGGGGGCAGTGAGGGAAATCTAGGCAGACAGCCTGGGTACCGAAAGGCCCATGCCTCTGTCACCGCACCGAGTCTAGGGGGAGTAGTGGAGTTCTTGTGGCCACTACACAGCAAGGCGCCCTTCTACAGATCTCATCCCTGCCTACTCGGGGTCGCCCCGGTGTCCTGGTCACGCCATTCGGCCGTAAACACGTCTTCTGACGCACACTTATCTCAGATATTCATTTGAAGCTTTTTCACCAATCCGAATAAAAGCACTGATGTTTGACGTTTGTTCTTTTGTGTGTGCTTTGTTCTAAGTGAAACGCTGCGTTTCTTGTGCAGTCAATTAAATTATCATAGCTACGCTCCCCTTAGTTAGGACCCAACCAGTTACATTCCGGGAAGCCCAAACCATCAGTATTTCAAATCTGCGCGTTAAACGTGGGTAGGATGAGCCATGCAGCTCAAAAAGGGATGTTCTTTTTACATAATTTGTATTTAATAGAATTAGGAAGCAGGAGAACAGTCTCACAGTTGAGATAGGGATTCACATACACTGGTGACCGCTTTTGAATTGGCTTTAAAACCATTCAAAGATGGCTGCAGCTTCTACGTGGGATGCGGTGGACTAAGTGGCAGCCGGAGCCTGATAGCACTGCTTGTCCTTTAAAAAAAAAAACATTGGCATAGCCACTAGGTCTCGCCTTTGGGACCTTATAAGTGTTTAGTTATGCAGCACAATATCCTTGGTGCAACAACATCAACTGTTGCATGGCTAAGCACTTATAAGGTCCCAAAGGCGAGACCTATTGGCTATGCCAATGCTTGTTCTCTTTATTGTTGTTTCCACCTCTAGTTGACTCTTGCCTCGGGCCACTCTGATTTTGAAGATACAGGCCACACACTGGTTGTGGCCTTGACTCTATTTGACGTCTACCTCCGGGAGGTTGGCCCGACTACATCGCCTCCAGTCCGCCCTTGATAGCACTGTTGGTAGCCGCCGGCCCACGTGGTTGTAGGCAGAAGGCTGTGTATAACATATGAGTCACTTTTCAAATGTTTAATAAAACAGATTTGTTCCATAAAAGAGCCATCTTACGAGTGTCCATTGATTCCTCATCTCCCTAGAGACCTGCAGGGATGACAATTTACTAAAATGACTTAGTGAGCTAATGTACTAATAGCTATTGAGACAGACTGAGGGTGTGGTGGGCTGGATGGAGCGCACTAAGGGCTCCCACATTGCCTGCGTGGCAAGAATGGTATCTGGACTGGCTGGCGCTCAGCTTGATGAAGAAAGCTAAGAAGCGTTGCCGGTGCAGGCCCACCACGAGGCTGATAGTGATGTTTGGCACTGAGACTGGGCTTGGGACTAGACTGTAGGAGCAGAGCAGCTGCCTGTCCCAGTGCTGCCTTAGTGTGCAGCTCGCTGAGCAGAAGGTAGTATCATTTACTCAGTCAGAGAATGTAATTTGCTTGAAAGGGTCACCATGAAATTAACGCCCACAGATGCTTATGGACAAAAAACAGCAGTCTGTGAACCACCACCCAGAACTCGGTCTAGAGAAAAGGGGAGGGAGGCTGAAGGAGCACGACACTAACAAGCATTTGCAATGCAATAGGTTTCGCAATTGCAAGAGTTTGAGCTATTGGCATTGTAAATGATAATGCCTTTTTATGTGTTTACAAAACCTGCGAGCGGTGCGTAAACACCGCTTGCAGGTTTTGTAAACACATAAATTAAAGGCATTGTTATTTGTGAGATCTTTGTGGCACCCGCGCTTTAGCTTTCAAAATCGTAAACTAAAGCACGGGTTCTGAGATTGCTTCAAAAGTATCAAATAGAGAAAAAAAACCTGCGCATTTTTTTTTAATTGGTTTACTTTTAAAGCAATCGCAGCACCCGTGCTTTAACTTAAGATGCTGGTGCACGGGTGCCACCATGTTAAAAATACAAGCACAAAAAAAAAAAAAAAACGTAATTAAACAGAAAAGGAATGTCACGCAGCTGCGTTCGGCCAGCAAATAAGAAAAGAAAAGCCTGCCCGCCATTATTCTTACCGAGGCGTACCGTGCTCGATTAAATGAAGGAAAAAAAGAAGAAAAAAAAGCAGCATTGAGGGAAAGCGTGTCCTGGCTGCAACAGCAGGCAGGACAAAACTATTTAAAAAAATGGTTCTCAGAAGCTGAAATTAAAACCTACCGAGTAACAACACATGTAGCAGGGTGTCCTCATGGGAGATTACAAGAAGAGAAAAGGGAATACTAAACCTACTGACCAATGAAAAGCACCCATTTACAAAGGACAGGGACAGAAGCCAATTAAAAAGATGGGTGGAAAGTGAGCTGGGCTTCATGCCCTTATCCTTAATACAGCATCTACCCTGCATCACCATTCTGAGAATTTCAACCGAAGGTTTAATTTTGTCAATGAACACTCGAGACACAGTGACCACCAACCTGCCATTTGTCTTAACAACTTCTACAGGGGCCAGCGTGTTTCACCCTAGAAGTTATAGCACACTGTCTTGCAGGAGCGCCACCCTTACTACTACACTGGGTTGACCCCCTCATGCATTTCATTTGCAGTCTTGATACGAATGCACACCTAAAAAGTTACATTTTGACAAAACTTGAGCAAAAATAAAGTGCAACCTATGCTTCCACCCTCATTAGTAACTCCAACCCTAAACCTCGTGATCCTGAGTCCTATTCACATTGTCAGTGCCCTTTATGAAATCAACTGAACAATGTGCCTGGTTAAGAAATGTCACCACTTTACAAGATGAGCTGCTTCAAAGAGTTCTCAAAGCTTAATGTGCCATACACCTCCTTGAGCAGAAATGGCATCGTCCTATTCCACCTTGGAAATGCTGACTTTCCGACGACAACTTGCACACACTTAATTCAAAGAAAATACACAACGCCAGGGCTGATGCAACTCTTAAAGCATACCAGTGACTTGTGCAGTTCGGGCTGGACTGTTCCCATGGACTGTTCTCACTGTGTTACTGGATTCAAGCTAGCCTGGCTGATCAAGGGTGATGCCCCAAAACTGGTCCCAGGTTGCTTGATGCCGGTCAAGGGAGGACCTGGCTTGGCAGTTCGGGCTGGACTGTTCCCATGACGCACAGGGTCAAGACTGATTTGCATATGGCTGGGTCTAAACTGGGTGGCATGGTAAGCAAAGGAATGATGGATAATCCAGATCTATTGACTGGGGGTGAATGTTTGATTTGCTCTGCCATCCGTCCATCTGTGTGTCTTTTGCTGTGCAGTCGAAAGGCATTGGAAAGCACTTCCCAGGAGCTTTGCAGTGCACTGGCTGAGCCAGTCTCTGCTACAGCAATAATTCAGCTGCTTTCACCCAGAGATACTTCTACCTCTTCTACTTAGTCTAATAACTGGCACACGGGCTAGATCTCCACATCCTCTCAAGCAGTTTTTATTTTTTATTTTTAAATATACCAACATTCCCTAGCAGGCTAAAATATTTGAGCAGCTTGTTTTCAATCAACTTGTCCTTCAAATAGTTTCACAGTGTTCATGTGGGAATCTGATGAGTGAGAGGAAACAATCCAACACTAGCTTCTATATGGGCTAGTCTAAAACCCATAACTGATGACGACACAGAGATCCTTCTGAACATTTCAGACTCCTTGTACACCAAACTGCGGGGGTACACTGACCATACTGAATAATAACTTGAGGATCTGCCTATGACTGGATCCTATGCCACATAATCACTCAAACAGTCCGATGACTGTACTGTTCACTACTTACATGATAGTCCTTATGTGACTTATTTGCCCATGGGGCTTAACATACTGTAACTGCAACCACTGCTTACAGTGCCTCCACTTTTACTACTTAAAACACCAAGTCTATCTTCATATGGAGGGTTTTCCATCAAACAGTTTTGTACAAATGGTAGGAAACACCACTGAACGTGGTTTACCTCCTTCCATTTACCTCTCTGACCGGTGCAATACATAACCGCAAAAGCTTTCCACAACCATATTACAAACTACTCCATCACATCTTTTGCTAACCTCTGAACATTACTGCAAAGCATCGTTTGTACTTTAGTGCACTCTGAAGGTAAAAACTGTGCTTTTAGAATTTTATAATGCCAAGTATCGCTGCCTTTACTTGCTCCTTTTCTTCCTATTTTTAATTGTATTTTTATTTATTGCAGTAAATTAATGTTCTTTATTTGCAGTAACTGCGGGCTTATGGCTAATCAGTCTATGCAGTTTTACAATAAAAGTTTAAGTTGTATATACTTATGGCTTCTCGTAGCTGGTCCTCACTTTAATATTACCTATGTGGAACAGGTTCCACCCACAATCAACAACGCGACAAAAACGATAGTGCCTACTGAGAAAGATATAAATACACTGTAGCTAATGTACTGATTCAGCTCTTGCGGGTAAACGAAACCCAAACGGTCAAATGAAGGCATTTAAATCGTTAGAGACCTGGGTCCCCTTTTGACCAACTTTGTGTCATTCTGTGCTAATCGCCTTATTTCTGTGTGACTTTTCTGCCTAAATCAACAACCCAGTATTCAGCATTTTCTAAAAATGCGAAAAAATTCTACACTTTTGATAATTCTTCAAGCAGGTGTTGGCTATAGAAGTATACTTGCTCATTCACTTCGGTCAATTTTCCCTCAGTGTTTCATGTATCACTGCTAAGTGAGAAATCCTTGGAACAGCTTTCTCCTCATATGGAGCTCCTCTCCATATTTTTTTAAACTTTATTAAATTGTTTCAGCCAACACGTTTTGCAGTAACCTGCCCCAATCATTAGCAACATAGTAATGCCATTGTTATTTCCATACTGCATAGAAAGGGCCTCCTTTACCAACAGAATAATGATAATATATTTGACATATTGATATATCAGTAATACATTTTCTATGGCAACTAAAGGTAAATAATTCAAATGCTATCCAGAAATAATATAACCATTGGAACGGGGGAGGGGGTGCTTATTCTTAAGTACATATTCCTGCTTTAATGTGTTGTCTCGTAGAGCGTAACCCTCTTCAGTCCTGAACGATGTCTTCTATGTGTTTGAGGCAAGATTAGTCTGCTCACTGCATCGGTTTGTCCTCCAGCATCATAATTATCCAACCAATCCCAAACCTCTCTTGGGGCTATTCTCTCCGCTTGACTCCTTTTGTCTAGCTGGAAAAAACAATGCATACTTTAGCCCAAGTTCTTGCAGTCTTCTCTTCAAAGCTATAAACGAGGCACATTGTCTTTGCACTAAGGCCCTAAAATCAGAGAAGATAAACGCTTGCATTTTCAACTGTGAAGGAGTCAGCGGTGCATGCCTGGTGTATTATAAAGTCTCAATCCATGAAATGCAGTAGGCATGCCACCACCGGCCTTAGGTGGTGCTCCAGGTTTAGGTGGCCTTGCAGGAATATTATGCACTCTGTCAAGTGCATACAACTTAATTATCCCTCCCAGCACCATCACTTTCAGCAGTTAGTCTTCCACAAATTATATCATGGAGTTTCCTTCTATTTTCTTGGGCATGGCCACTACTCTTATGTTATTACGTCTGGCCCGGCCCTCCTGGTCTTTAACTCTATCTTCAAGCAGCTCCCTATTTTCGGACACAGCTGCTAGTTGCTTTTTAAGAGTGTTGTTGGGGTGAGTTCTGATGCAGCAGTTTTCACTTTGTCTACATGCTTATAGATCTTCTTAGGATCCTCCCTTAGCAGTCCAATATCCCCTAACAAAGAGTCTATTTTGCTTTCCAGGGAGTCCCGGATGGAAGCAATGGCTCTCAAAAGAGCATCTAGTTTGTCCTCGGCTGCTTGGTTCCCAGTGGCCCTCAAAGTAACCACCTAAAGTGCAGTCTTACTCTTCTCCACAGGAACATCTGTAGATGCTTCATCCCACTGGTTTTGTGTCCTTCCCATTTTTAAGAGAGAATGTAGCCTTGCTGTGTGCCACCATTTCAGTAGTAATCAATAGTTATACATATAAGAACATAAGTGGGACAAAACGTCCGGGTGGGAGTGGTGGTCTTGCCAGCGGTTATGCAATCTCGTCATTGCTCAGCAGATGCCCAGTTCACTCATAATGCCATGCCCCCCTGCAGGTGCTCTGGTCCACCTCAATACAGTGAAAGTCTACAATTTTGAGGGTCAGCCCACCCCCAGATGCCAACGTCCTAATTGTTCTGCCCATCGCAGAATAGCACAATCCGACAGCTGCAGAGCTCATATCCTTAATATGGACAAAGCACTTTCCCTGTAATTCAAATGAGGTGGATGCCCCCTGAGGGGTCCCTCCAGCACACAGACATTACCATGCAATTGATCCATGCGTGTGGCAATACAGGTCTGCCAATGTTAAGAAACCAGATCTGCCGAGCGGGCTGGGCCCTGCTGTCTTCAATGCACTCCATCTTCTTAGTTGTGAAGCAGATAATATGCCTCCTCCTGTACCAACTCACACAGCAATGTCCGAAATATGCGCAAGGCAGTCAAGAGGCTTCATGTTGTAGCCACCCACCTTGTGGCTATCTGAAATCTGTGGTTACCTCAAAAAAGGGTGGCACCTATCCAGCATGGTGCCCGGGTCCCAGTTCCACACCTTTCTAACTGTTGGTTGGTAGGGTTATACTGAGCCGTAGCTCAAGATAGACGCTCTTCACGCGTATGTGTTGTATGGGTAATTTTGGTGGCAGAAATGGAGGACAAGGAGCTAAAATAGGAGAGAATGAAGAGGAGAGGCAGAAATTGGATGGAGCAGCCATGTGGTAGTTCCAAGCTGGGGACGTTGGGGGGGGGGGGGGGAGAATAACTCCAAAATCCCTCTACAAGAGTTTTGCTCACTTAGTGACATAAGCCTTCCGAACCACTAAAAACACTAGCTTATTTTTTTTTGCATCTATTAGAAAGAGAGGAGGGAGGCCTCTAGGTTGATTGTTACATGCAACATTACAGTGCTGATAGGAGGGAATTTTCAGGAGTATTAGTTCCTAGGTTTATGCTGTAATAATGACTGTTTCTGTATCGTATGAAGAGCTGTGCCTTTGTGCTGCTTTTTCTTTTTTAAATGCTGATCCTCTGACTCTGTAGTGGCCTCAACATCCTCACAACCACTGTAGGTTGTTCCATCACCAGTGTACTTAGCTCTTCTGAATTTGGGTGTTTAGCCAATGTGTTTCCCCATCAATAGTAGAGCATGGCTATTGCCCAGCTCTCCGTTCATTGGGAGTCTCTTCCGTTAACAATAGTTTCATAGCTCAATGCAAACCCTTTCCAGTCAACAGCCTGTATTACTTCGAGTTCTTCACTTTCCTCTGGTTATGTGCTGTGTGAATAGTAGTCATGTTGATGGTCTCTTCTAGAAGTGTAACTGTAGCACCACGTCTTGGTTACCTACACAAGGGTTAAAATACCTACTGGCTTTCTAAATCCTTGAAGCATTCTGTGATGCTTTCACCTCTTCACAACATTGCAAAATTGCCTTCTACCAGCTCTGAACAACACTAAATAACATGGTAGTCTGAAGGAACAGGAGCTTATGTTAAATCTAAATTCAGTATGTTTGAAAACTGGGGATTAAGAATACAGGTTATTTCTCCTGAAAGATATCCTTCCCCCCCAACCCCTCTGTGCTCCCTGAGGGCACAAAGGAGCTCAGTCCTTAAAGTGTCTGTCTAAGTCAAGTAGCAAGACAGCAGCTGACATTAATGATATAATTCAGGTCAGACTGTATCCTGTACAGAGGGCAAGGATTAACTTAGCCGTGAATGATGGGCTCCAAATTCTGAAGTTGGATGCCATCCCTGACTGCCCCCGAACCAGTATTAACTTAGCTGCAAATGACAGGCACCACAGTATGAAGTTGGGTGGCATCTAAGCAATCATCTTCCCTATACCTGTGGGAATAACCCCATAGAAAGTAAGGAAATTAAAAGTATTATCCTGGAATTACTTATCAAGAATTTTAATAGTTTGGAGGGTTTTAGGAAATAAATAATTTGTTTGGAAAAAACTTGACAGAAGGCAGTGCTTATTTCTATGGCTTTAAAGAAATGTTGTCCCCAGCATTCCATAAACCAATGGGGAGAGAATCCCCACATGGTATGCACATTTGTGTATCAAATGTACCAGCTTGTGTTATTTTTTTTTTGTTTTTGGTTGGGTGAGGGGGTGGTGTGGGGGCTACCTCTTCCTGCTTTACCACAAGAGCAGACAAGACCAAAATATCAGTTCATATCTCTATGGAATGTTTATCCTACTTCTTACTGGAAAACCTGCCGTCCTGTGCATTTCACTATATGCATTAACCAGGGATATTTAAAAAAGGGCATGACCCCACACACCACCTTAGATGTCGTGCTTCATCACTGACCAGCCACCCTCTCCAGAGAATGTACTAGTGGTCAGTGGCTCCCTGAGATTACCGGGAGAACTTTCTTTGTAGTAATGGAATGAGGAATCCAATATGAGAGTATAATTAAAATCTCTGGTAACCTCCCTTTTAATTCCTTTTATAAACTGCTGAGTTAATCAGCCCAAGGCATATTTAAAGTTATTTAGACCAAATTTCTTCCCACCCTCACCTATGTACAGGAAATGTTTCCTTCCAGATTTTTCAGCTGGTAATTTATTCCACAGTGCACGTTGTTTAGGGTAGCAGTTTTATGACTGCATTCCTTGAACCATTGCCCAATTAAATGTAAATTTGGCCTCATAAGGCTATCTTGCATATCAAATTCTGCTTCTGGATTAGAGCTGCCCCTTGACACTCAGTTAAGGGGTTAATTCGGAGTACCTTTGCGATTTTTTTTTTTTTTTAATTTTTTTTATTTTCTCCCCAACCAAAAGGTCACAAATTCATGGTGTGGCTATCTAACTGAGACTTTTTTTTTTTTTCTTTTTACTTGGTACTTAGTTTGGTCTGAGAAAGATCTGCAGAACCAACGGAGAGAAGAGGGTATGAGGAATGGGAGTCTCTGTTGCTGTTCTTCCTAAGGTTAAGACTAATTCTAGAACCCATGGAAACGCCAATGCGCTGTACTCTGTTTAAAAGATATAGCATACAACTCTAGATGACCTAAGCCACGGCCTAGGTTAACTGAATCCTTTATAGAGCACTTGCTCAAACTAAAGCCTAAACCATTGGTACTCCAACTTTGATATGCAGTTCTCAAATTATCATGGTTACAAAAGGGATGTCCCCTTTAATCCTGTAGCAAGATTCTGTTGTTCTCTGGTGCCAGTGCGTTTACTGAGTGCCAATGTTTCTCCGGGGGCCAGACTCTGTATAATCTTAATCAAAAAAATCTGTTTTGAGATTGTTGGCAACCTGAACATTTACTGGTCTCCCTGCAAGTACCCAGTGGAGAGACTGGCAACATTTGAGAGACTCACCTAACATTTTACATTGAGAGCCAGAATGAGAATAAGTAATGGTAGTTTAAGGGCTCTCATACTTCCTTTAACATAGCAGGACCTAGCAAAATCTAAGAATTTGAGGGAGAGTGGAACGGAATTGCAGAGCAGCCTGATATCCTGAGCAGCATTGAACCACCAGATGCATATGTGGAGCTGCAAGAGGCGCTCTACAGGAATTGGCTGGAGCAGCAATGGTAGGTTGAGGGGAAGCGGCCTCCCATGCGTTTACCCTGCTGAAAAATAGTAGGACAAAAGTAGTGTTGGAGTGAATACAGTTCATGATTGCATCAATAAATAGAAGCATCTTTTATAAAGTCAGTCTCGCTCAGATCATAGCGGGCAACTTAATTATCCCAGAAGGAATGAATAAAGTTGTAAAAGGGTATGCAGATTGTCTTGCTGAACTCTTGAACATTATCCTCCAAGGTAAGTGCTTCCCTGGCTAAACCGTAAGTGGTGGTTTCAGTTGTACTACCCAAGGAGAGAAGGGATCTACATCTATTTAGCTTCTGTTGGCCCAGTTTCCCTTTGAAGGTAGATTTGATGATTCTAGATTGAAGACTGATGTTGGTCCTCCAAAGACTGAGGGACATTGATAGGGTAGGATTTGCCAGAATAGATGGAGTGGCAGTAATGTTAAGAAAAACCATGGACCTGATGTACTAGACACAACAAAGAAACAGTGGCAATTCTCTTGTCTTTTGGTGACAAAAAGGTATTCAAGAGTCAAGCGGCTCCTTTTCTTGAGGCGATCAGAGGACAAGGACTTTGGAGAGAATTACAAAGTACCTCAAATATGAGTGTTGTCCAGGAGTAAGATGGAAGATTTAAAGAGAATGTGGACTAACCTAGAGGATTTCTGCTTAGTACAATACAAGGTGGCAGATTTATTGACTCCCTGAAAGTCTATATCTACTTAACTTGAAGTACACTGACATTGACGGTATTGCGAGAGGATGAAAGTTTTAACCGAGCACTCAGCTTGGCCTTCCCTGTTATCATTATATGGTTAACTGTACCTTTTAATAAGAAGATCCCTAAATTGAGGAGGTGTGATAAGCGTGCAGTCCTTGAGGAATGTTTAAGAGATCTCGAGGAGGCTCGTAAGAAATCCGGAGCCTTCAGCGTGCAGAAACAATTGACTTTGGCAAGGAAATAGCTCAGGGCGCTAGAGCTGGACAGGGCTTCATATGCCCTCCTATGAGTTAAACAAAAATATTACGCGGGCGCATCAAAGCAGGGTGACTTCTGGCACACAAGTTGCAGGCCCAGTACCACAGAAGCAAGATCAGAGATCCATACAGAGGAAGGGAGCAGTATGTACTCCCTTAAGGAGATTGTGCAAGACTTTGAGCATTTTTATGCAGATTTTTACACTGCAAAAGACACAGCACACCTAGAACGCATCTCATATCTCTCCGCCTGCGGTATGACTCCCCTGCTGCCTCTTTCATTTAGTCTTGACTTTTCTTGTGTTGCTCCCCAATCAAGCCTTTGCACAGCTGTCCTCTAAGTTTGCTTACCCTCAAGACAGTCTTTCTGGTAGCCTAGACTGACACGAAGGGTGAGTGAGCTTCAAGGCTCGCTCTCGGTTCATCTACCTTGCACCACGTTCTAACTTGACAATATGATTCTTAGGACTCCTGCCTTCTTTTTGCCAAAAGTGGTGACTTCATGTTGATCAAAACATCACCCTCCTGGCGTTATTTGCTTCACCCCACTCCTCCAAGGAGGTGTAGAGAATAAATATGCTGGATCCAAAAAGGGCTCTTAGCTTCTACATAGATCGTACCGGTGAACACTGTTTGGACTATCAGCTCTTTATTGGGTTCACAGGAGCAAAGAAAGGCAAGTCAGCACAAAAGAGGACTATCTCTTGCTAATTTGTGGTCTGCATGAAGATCTGCTACGCATTAGCTAAGAAGCAGCCTCCAGAAGGTTTATGGGCTCATTCCACCAGAGCCAAGGCTGCTGCCACTGTGTTGGTATGTGGAGTGCCTTTCCTGGATATTTGCCATGCAGGTACGTGGGTGTCACTCCATACATTCACAAAGCACTGTGTGGGCAGCCAGTTCTGCCGTGAAGGACACTTTGCCTGCTCGGTTCTGCAGGACTGTTTGGTTGGAACCAGTTCACAGACAGACCTACTGGGAGGCTTTGCTTTGGTATGTATTCTAAGGAATCTCTCGCTAGAAGTCTTTATCGAAGGAATACATTATTTACCGCCGGTAAAACCTTTTTTTGCCATTCTGTTTACTGGCCTATTTTTCACCCAAAAAGACTCCAATTTAGGAATCTGCACAGTGGGCACAACCATTCTGATTTTTGCTGTGTGTGTGCAGGCACAGAATAGTCGAGAATTAACTGATGTCAGGGCACATGGGTAGCGCCTATACAGGCCTGCACATATCACTTCTGGTGCGAAGCCACTGGCGCCACCTGCAGGCTCACACGGGGTACTACTTGGAGTTTTCAAGATCTACTCTAAATGTCTGGGGAATATTTTAAGGCGAGGAATCCGTGATTAGGTAGTGTTTACTAACCCTGGGCGGTAAACTCCGCTCGCGGAGCTTGCGGATGTTTGGCAAATTTGCGTTCCGCGTATAACGCGGAGTTACCGAAAACTCCGCGATCCGCAGGGTAGCGGAGTTTTTTCCTTGTTCGCGCTTTCAAAATGCGTTTTCGCGCGCGCGGTAGCGACTTACCGGGATCCCTGCGTTCGCCGACGAGTTTTCCTATCTGTCCGCGTGCGCCACGAGATTTTGGTAGCCGGCCTCGCGATCCCGCGAGAGTGTGCGATCGCGAACACGTCATTCGGACGCGCCATCGGACATCCGCGTTCGCGAACAGGAAATACGCATCGCGTACGGGCGGGACAAGTGAAAAACAAGATGGCCGCGCCAATTGGCGACCGCATGAGCAAGTTCGCGAGATATTTCCCCCCCGAGCACGCAAACAGCGTCCCGAACACGCAATATGCGTTCCCGAACAGGAAAAACGCATCGTGAATGGGCGGAACAAGCAACTCCGCGTGCTCGCGGAATTCTGCATAGCTCGCGGAGTTTTTTTACCACTTCGCGGAACTCGGCTAGCGCGACTACGCAAACTCCGCCCCGGGTTAGTGTTTACCAGAAAAGGTGTTACCAAATGTAACTTATTTGATTAGTTAATTATTTTCGGTGACCCAAATTTAAGTTTCAAAAGTAATAAACAACTGCATGTGTGCCTGATTTATTTATTTTTTTAAACAGGAAGAGTAGCCCTAGCATAGAAACTGACAAACCAGGCCCACAAAAACTCTTTCCTCAAATAATCGAGGATTGGAAGTGGAATAGTAAATTATCTTTTTGGGGTACTTCTGTTCTCAAAGTTTCAGGGGAATCATTAGAATGCAGGCACTTGCTGGAGGAATGAACAGATGGGGGAGCTTGGATAGTTCAAACAGCAGAACTACAAGGGAGGTGTGCACCTGCAGGCAAGGCGTAATTTGTTGGCTGAGTGGGGACTCTAACGTCCTGGCGTGCTAGGGGACTAAATGTATGTGCCCGGTGCAAAAATTGCTCGACAATCACCTACAATTGGGGAAAAAGAAAATGCCTCTTTAAAATCTATACGTTAAAGACTGTTAGTTTGTCCGAGTACTTTAGCACTTAAACTAATTTCATCAGGAACTCAGTTATACAGTTCCAATGCTTAATTGATATGAGACAAATGTCGGGGCAGTCTTAAATGTAATATTCGACTCATAATTTGATATGTACAATGCACTTTGACTCTTATACAATTTAATAGCTGTTGGCTTTCAACTAAATTGTGTTTCAGATGTTTTTTTAAATTAAAATGATTTTAATTAATCAATCAGTAAAGCATTTACTTAATTACAAGGGAGGTGTAGCATTGTAATCGTGTTTTTCACTCTTTTGGAGGCCAGCTGGTTTGGAGATTATGGGGTTTTTGAACATCAAGTAGCTGCAGATTTGGAGGCACGTCTAAGACGATTGATGACTGAGGTGTCCCAGTTACTTGATCCTCACATTTAGTTGCTACTTATTAGTCCTGGGAGTTTGCATGCACGGCTGCAGAGAGATCAACCAAAATAGAAAGATGAAAATTGTTCCGTTCTCCACTTATAAGTGTAAGGCTATCTGTAAGACAGACTGGCAACTGATGGCGATCTAGAGCAGTGTAGTCTGGCCCATGTGGAAGGGCTGTGCATAAAGTCCCTTGTTTGTAAAAGCTATATTATAGTTTTGGTTATACCACTGCTAACGTTCATTGTTATGTCTAGACTATACGTAGCTGTAGGCTTTAGCTGTCTCACTCGCCTTATGTAATAACAGAAAATTAATAAATACTGCATATATACATACATACATACGTAGAGGGTTTGGGGTAGGCCCCCTTCATCCATTGGCTTTCTTGGATAGAGAGTGATGGCATTTTGTTTGCTCAGAGTGCTAATCTATGTAACGAGTGGACTTCAGGGCCAAGACTTATGCTGTTACTTTAATTTGCAAACTCCTTTCTTTCCTTTCCGTTCTTTATACTGTTTGTACCTTTTTAGGTCGAGCATTCGAGACCTTTTGTATATACTTTAGTATATAATTATTATATACTTCTATGATGTGTATGTACTTTGTGGACTCTGGAGATCAGCCCTAGGACTTGTCTGCTTCCGCTTAGGGGCTTTTATTTCTGTTCAACTGCCTCTATTTAACTGTCTTGATAGAAGACGACCAGCAGAGGTCAGAAAAATACCAGAATTGCTTTCTGCTGAGGGACTTTCTTATTTTATTTTTCTGGCAACTGCCTCTATTTAACTTTCTTGATAGAAAACGACCAGCAGAGGTCAGTAAAATACCATAATCACTTTAGCATTCTCTAGATTCCAGTCCATAGAAATTGTCTTCCACTAGCACCCGTAGACGATAATATTTTTTTCAAATCTTGTATTTTCAGTGATTTGACCTCCGAAGGCCCTGATTTTACATTAAAAACAGAGTTTTGGACTATACCATTTCACGCTGAAAGGCAATATTTCTCTCCACGTGTTCCCATACCTGGCGTGTCACGCAGATTGGTGCTTACTTTCCCGCCATGTTAAAGAACAGTAGATGTTTCAGCACTTAGGCTAATGTGCTGCATAGCTAAATACATATAAGGTCCCAAAGGCGCGAGACCTATTGCATTGCAAATGCTTATTATTTTTTAGATATCCATGTGTTTGCCTACAATTTACAGTAACTCAAAGCCACTGGTACATTTCATTTGCACCAGTATGTATCCTATTATCTGTGATATGAATTAAAACTAAAAAGGGTTTAGTAACCTTTCTGAGTACATCTAACTGCCTGGAAGCACCTGCACCTTTCTATTAATACTGTATGTAATGGTTAATTCAGTTTTAAATCAAAGTTATCTCAAGCGTATGGCTCCCACTTTAAGGCAGCAACTTTTTTTTTCTTTTTTCAGCAAATGTTTGCCAATAACAATAAAATAAAACCCTGCACCAGCTTACCTTGCCTTTGGCTTTACCAGTACTTGTTAAAATTAGTGGTAAGAAGGCTTTCATGGACTGGGATCACTGGAGATACTATATTAAGTGCCTTAACTTTACTGATACAATTTGTTTGAACGTACTATAATTTGTTGTGAGCCCCGGTAATAATTAAGCTTAACAAGATAGAGCGATTCTCTTAACTAATGTGATACTCTTTTACAGGCAAGTGAGAGATTAGACCGACCCCACGCTCCAGAAGTGATCGAGCATAACAATGGTAAGTCCTATTTGTATGTTTGAGGCTACCAAGCTTTTATATACTAAATTTTTTAATCAAAATTGTTTCTATTTAATTTAGGAAGCTGATGGTGTTAATCATGAGCAGTTATTTGAGAGGTTGACATGAACCAAAGTCCTGTGCACACGTTTACAATTATTTGATGAGAGTTCATCTAAGCATATGTGCTCCAAAAATTGTCATTAAGGTCCAAGTGAGTCTGTTCTTTGTCTTTTATTCCTTGTTACATCAAAAAGCAACCAGCCAACATGTGTTTTGTCACAATGGGAAAGTGTCCCGCAACTTCTTGAGGGCTGTACTTCATGTAAGTGGATTCTTTAAGATCACTCTGCTGGTGATAATCCCGTCCCGGCTGGCCAATATAGAAAGTTATTTGTAGATCAGCGAATGTTTTAAAATTGTATGTACCAATAGGAAGCACCTAATTAGTGGTGATCCTACGTGGGACCGTGCCGACAAACCAGGGGAGGGTGAGTAAACCGCTCCGTCTGTTTCTGGATCTACAGCGTGTGCGCTGAGATTTGCGGCGGCATCGGCTGTGTTCTCTGTTCCGGATATTTGCGAGGTTGACATTTAAAGATGATGGTATACATCCCTCCCTTATGAACGGTGTCTGCATGCCTTTTTAATTTTTTTTTTTTTTTTTAAGAGTTTTATATAGCGCGAACTAGACCCGAGACATCGGGTATCAGAGCGCTTTACATGATGAGCACCAGTTTCATTACAGATGGACACATTATTCATTTTTGTTAGGCACGGGGAGATTAAGTGATTTGCCCAGAATCACAGGATGTTGAGCGTCGTTGCCGAGACTCAAACCCGGTTCCCCAGCTTCGAGGTCGACCGCTCTAACCGTAAGGCTACATCCTCTCCGCCTTGAAGTGAATGGACATTTTGCTGCATTGGCTGGTGCTTCTTGCCAGTATATACAGTACTGGTCCAAAGAGGGCTGTTAGCAGCTGCTGTTTGATATGCTAACATTGTCACGGATTACAAAAAGTGTACTTTTGATGGATACATCTTCCAGGAGTCTCCTCACTCTATGGATATTCCTCCAGGTGCCAGTTCTCTGTCACCGGCAGGTGTCGCCATGCTGCTTCAGACTCTGTGACATCTTAAAAATATAATATGGGCCAGGCACTGTGCTGACCTCTGCTCCTTTTTTTCCACTCCTCCTTAGTGCGGGTCCAGAGTTCTCTTGGTACTTTGACCATGCACCTAGCCGCTGTCCAAATGCTGCGGAATTTCATGTGTCGCAGATCAGTGGTGTGGAATTTAATAAAATATCTACTTGTCCATGGGGCAGGTTGCTTCATAAATCTACTTGTCCTGTAACAAAATCCACTTGTCCCTTTTGTGCTGTGTAATGCGGCAACAATCTCATAATATAAGAGCTCTGAAATAGCCTCTCTGATTATGCCGGGGCTTCTTCCATAGTAGGGTTTGAATACTAGCAATTCCCTTATGTTGCCACGTTTCTGCAGATCTACATACTGGGGCTGAAGGTAATAGTAAGCAACAGTTCCAGGGTTGGAATGCCCTTTTGAGTCTCTGCAAACCTACTAGCTTGCATGTTTTAAGGGTTTTCACCAACTCTTCTCTAATCTTTTCCCATACTGAGAAAGGTTGGATTTTCAGTCCTGGCAATGGCAGACATAAAACTTCTTCCAGGGTTGGGGAAAAAGTGGTTGGAAAGAAAATGGACTTGCATACACTCAGATTTTCGCATGAGCAAATCTACACCTGCATGAACAATTATGCAGTTCACAAATATTTTCTAGGAGTACTATTTCGTGGCCTACTTCTGTAAAGTCTTGTGAATTCACGAAAGTCGTATAATATATCTGCACTTAATGAAAGGACATGGGGGCACTTTATTTAATAATTGGGCCTCTTATTAGGTCTGGCGTTAACCATGACCTTTTGTGTTTATTAAAATGTTGTCTCTCTCTAAAGGCTTGCTTCACTGTCCATGCCACTGGAGTCAAGCTATCCTGGCTGATGAGGGGTGAAACCCCGAAACCGGTCCTAGGATGCTTGTTTCCAGTCCAGGGAGGACCTGGCCTGGAGGTTCGGGCTGGACTGTTCCCATTGGGCACAGGGTCAAGACTGATTTGCATATGGCTGAGTTCAAACTGGAATGGCATGTGGAGCAAAAAAAACGATGGATTTAGGCCCAGATCTCTGTACTGGGGTGAATGCATGACACTGTTCTGCATTCTGTCCATCAATTGTTCTTTTTGTCACTGTGAGTGACAGCATTCTGTTCTTTCACAAGGAGCATATCAACACACAGTTGTTTTGTTCAGTGCCAGGAACTACTGTGCAATGTGTGCTTTTTGAGACCAAAGCAATTTTTGCTTTTGCCAATGTTTGTTATAATGGTGAGGGCCCGGCCGCTTTCACACCAATAAGGTTTTACAAAAACCATGCCAAAACAAGTCACGCATTGACAAAAACCAAAAGGCTGACCTACAATTTCAGACCTATTTGGTTTACCAATGCTTGTTTATTTTTGTTTCCCATAATCTTATTAAAACTGGTTACACTGTTTTTCCATTATGAATATTTTTGGGAAATAGCATACATCAACACATTTTACTAAATGATGCTGCAAAGAAATGGTACCTACATTTTTTTTAAGTAGTTTAGCGAAATGTTATTGCATTTGTTTTGTGAACATTTTATTTTGAAAGTAAAGAATCATCGATCTTGCTTTCAGGCTTCTGCAAATATTTGCATGTAATCAGAGAGCATTCTGGGAGAAGTGTACATAGCCTCATATTGCTAAACATTGAAAACGCGTGCACGCATTTTTATATTCTAACCACTGTCAGTATATCAGTCTAAGCTTACAACATTTACTTAGAGCGCTCACCCTAATAATAAAGCCTTTGCATTAATGAACCATAAATACAAGTTTAAACAGCATTAACACATGGACACAAATATATAACTGCAGGCAATGCCTTTCCCTGATCCATAATGTGGTACTGTAAACTGGCAGCCAAAGGGTTTGTGTTTTAGGGTGTTGGGCCTACTTGTTCCAAGGACAAAATACACATGAAAACTTGTTGCCCTTGACCCCAAACAATATGTCCTGGGCGTGGGCTATAGGAATTCCACAGGAATTCCACATCCATGCAGATACCGTAGGAAAATGACCTTGTCAGACCCACCTGACATAAGCATATTGTGTTTGGGCTCCGAAAACGGCGTCAGAGCCTGCCATTCATGTTCATTGATGCACTGGAAGCCATCAAAAAGAAGGGAGCCCTGCTGTTTTTTTTACCATTACCTGCATAGATATGCTGATGCATTCTGTTTTGCTCTTAGGTAAGTGTCCTGTCAGTTTATGACCTCCCAAAAGATCTTCCCACAAAAAAGCATTATAGGGCGGATACATCCGGTTCTTCTGTGAGGAAACTGTCCTGTCTCTGGGTGAGACTGGAGTCGCAATGCTATTCCACAATACTGGACTCATCGGGGAAAAAACCATGATGTTGAAAAAGGTGAAGCTGGAGTTTCCAACACAGGTCAACACCTTCTGACCAGTTATGCTGGATTTGTTCAGGCTTGTTCTTGAGCCCTCAAGCCACTCCCAAGATTGTGTTTGATGCTGTGGGCTTGGTGACTATGGTGTCTTCATCATAGGCACCATTTGACTCCCTCACTGCACAGCTCTGGCACTTAAGAAGTTGAAGCCTGCCAATACGCAGTCACCTGTTCAGTCACTGCCACCTTTGGAGTGACCCAGGCGCTGCCCTTTAAACTGACTCCGGTGTTGCTCTCTGAAGCATGTTTTGACATATGCCCTTGACAGAGCACCTCCCCAGGCTGCAAAGATTTGCCTGGATGGGTCAAGATTTATGTTGACTGCAAGGCCTTTGCCAAGCCTGGTGTGGCTTGGACATCTGCACAGAAGACAATGACACAGAGGCTGATAACCTCCTTCCCTCTTATAATACTGATGCCGTTTTTTAAATTGATTTTACAAAATGTAAGGTGCTGCTATACTTAACCATAAAAGTATATCCCTTACCCTTCTGACTCTTCTGCAGAGAAAGTCTTTCTTTACTATGATGCTATGAAAAGCAGCAAGAACTTTGGCTTTGACCCTTCCCTCTTTCGAGGCAAAATCTAATATTTTGACTAATCTTGCAACCATCTTCCTCTGTTACGAAGGACTTGGTCAACTTTTATGGGACTCCTCTAGAACCTCTTCTGGCTGCTTGGGAAAAGCCCTTATTGGGCCCAGCAGTCTACAGGTAACTAACCAGGCAACAGTCCTTTCTTAAGTAATTCACACTTTCTGTCGTTGCTCTCTTCACCAGAAAGTCTGAGGCCCAAGCTTCCTCTTAAAATCAGAACCTAAATGCTATTCCTATGGCTCTTTATGTTATCTCATAAAGGACTATGTATTTTGTATAGGGTCTTCATTTTAGCCACTTCATACTTGCCTTTTGACATTTAAGAAGTTTTTTCTATTTGCCATTACCTGGGTAAGAAGTGTCTGCGAGTTGCAAGCGCTGATCGTGCGCCCTCCTTTTATTTAATTTTTTTTCCTGACAAATTGGTCCTTCAAACCAGAGTTGTTTTCCTTCCCAAGGTAGTGACCCTATTCCATCTGGTTCAATCCATTATCATTCCATCCTTCACCCTACTCCACATCACACCAAGGTGGGAAGGATACATTCAAAAGGGGTGGTTAGTTGTATTGACCACACCAAGGATCTCCGGTTTGATGATCAGAGCTTTATAGGGTATGCAGGTAACGGGAAGTGAAAAGCTGTTTAAGAAAGAACCTTGTTGGGGTGAAACTTTTTATGCATTAAAATGTGCTATGCTCTGGCACATAAAGAACCACCTGAGGGCATTAAGGCTCATTCTACGATGGCTAAGTCTTCCACATCCTTATTAGTGAGGGGAGTTCCTGTGTCCGAATCTGCAGAGAGATAATATGGGCATACCTTCATATTTTTTTCTAAGCACTATTGCTTAGATTTGGAAGAGTGACAGGACAGCAATTTTACTTGTTCTGTCCTTCAGGACTGACTTGTCAGACCATACCTTTAAGCCCCTCCTCCCAGTGGTGTACTGCTTGGTAATGTATTCAAACGGTAAGGAATCTGCAAGTAGATGTAGCTGTCAGAAAGTGAATTGCCTACAGTAACTATCTTTTAGAAGAATACTATGCCAGCATATTCCTCACCGATTCCATCCACCTCCATCCATCCACAGCTTGAAGGATGGTCTTATGCCAGTTTAATACGGTTCCAGATCATTTGCTTGCATTGCATCTGCCGTTCTATTCCTTCCGCCTTCTTGGTGCAGGAATGATTTAAGGTAAACTGAAGTCTGGTGCAAAGCTGGTTGTTTTATGGCTCCAGTGACATCACAATGGCATTGCTTCTGGGGCTAATGTGGAGCCAGGTCTGCTGGAAAAGTTTCAAGATCCAGTTTAGCACATGGGATGTTCAAAAAGTGAGGCATCTGCAGGTAGAGTATCCACCAAAAGATAGTTGCGGAGCATACATAACTTTTTTAGAGATTTGGCCAGTGATGTTTGGAATGCCTCCAAACAGATAGTTAGTGCAGGCTGGATTCTGCAGACACTGTGGCTTGGTCCATGGGCACAGCATCACACTGCACCACCAAACTTGTATGTGTTCCACTGACCGCTCAGGACATGTTGGGCCAACCCTCCTGGACCTGTCCTTCGATGGTGATTGGCTATTCGGAGTGAAAATCAACTCCGTTGTTGGATCTGGCCAAAGCAGCAGGGTGCCGCCTAGTGGTGCTCGAGAGTTATTGCTGGGAAAAAGTCTGGCAACTGGAGTGATATTAGGTGAGGAATATGTGGAAAGATTAGAAATCCACATTAAATATTTTTATTAAAGGCAAGTAATGTTTTCTTCCTTGCCAGAAGGCCCTCGTCTGCTGCTAACCAATGTGCCTGCTGGTGGAAATGATTAACTTAAAGTTCATAATTGATAACTTGCTCCCAAGAAAGGTTCTGCAATGAGGACATGTGCATGAGCTCACACGGGGAGCCATTAATTTGGCTAGAATCAGATTACCCTGCCATGGAGGATGCCTGATTCTTCGAAAAGTCTCTCTGAAACATTCTAGAAAGTTTTTTATCACAGCAAATATATAGAAAGGTTTCTGAGAGGGTCCTTTTCTGTGTACTGTAATTGCAGCAAGAAAGAGTGTTGAAGTCTTGATTGTGCTGTGTGGAGCAGGTAAGGAATGATCACATTCTCTAGCCAAGTAATAGGGTCATGTTTGTTGTTCAAGCACCATATTACAAATCTCTTCCATTTGAATGCACAGGAGTTTCTGGTAAATAGATGTTTCGCCTCTTTAAGAATCTTCATACATTCTGGTAGCAAGTTATAGATTTGCATATTGTATGACTTTAAGAGCTATGTTCCCAAATTCAGTGACTTATCATGGGATTGATAATTTTACCTTTCTTTCTCGGTAATAGGTTCTGTTTGCACTCCGGGCCTTGTGGGGGGTCTCCCAGAGAGGTGAAGTACTTCTGAAAGCAACCACTGTCTCGGCCATTCTGGTGTTAATAAAATCATCTTTGTGCTGGATAGTTTGATCAACACTGACTGAATCGTGGGAAGTCAGTGGAAAAGCATAGAGCATTTTTTTTTTTTTGACCAAGTGATCAGGAAAGCCCAGTCATGACAAATGTCTAGTAAAACTGTTATCTAATTCATTCATGATTATCTATGTAGCATCTGTGTAGGTATGCCTAAACAGACTAGGAAGGCCTGGCAGGTGAACCACTTGAATTGACAGGTTACTTGTAAGTAGTGACTGAGAAATTGCTTGGGATTCCAGTGACTGGAACATAGACCTGGTGCCTCTGTGCTCGGTTTGATAGAGCACTGTGGTTCTGTTATCTTTTTGTATTAAGACTTTGTTACATATGGTTCATAAGTTTTCAGTGCAGGATGGACTGCTTTTGATTCCAGGACATTTATGTGTCAAAGCAGTTTCTGTGATCACAGTCCTTGCACAGTGACATCTTCTAGATGAGCTCCCTATCGTGTTAGGAAAGCATCCGACACAATCATTTAGCTTGGAAGGCCTTGGTGAAATGGAATCCATTTAAGAGTTTGTCACTTGCTCCACCATTTGATGGACTGTTTGACTTTCATTGAAGGTTCAGGTTGTCTTCCCAATTGTCTTTTCATTGGGACCACTGGTCCTCTATGCACTGTTGTAGTGACCTCCTCTGAAGATGTGCTTTGAGGCTAGGAAGATAAATGATGCCATGCACCCCAACAGGAATGAAATCTGACATGCTGTTGGTTGTGGTGTTTGCAGTAACCAGTGACATTTCTAACAAATGGTATACACAACTTCCTCTGAAGGATGCACTTCTCCCTTTTTGTTTGATCATTGTTGTTCATGGGCAGTCTAGAACCGGCACCAGAGACCACATTGACTTCTCGAGGTTGATGTGCAAGCCTAGCTCATGTAAGTTGGCTGTGGTGTAGAAGTCCACCTGTTGTGCAGAACATGCCTTTATCAACCAGTCCTTCAGGTAGGGATAGACTTTTTGTCTTTTTCCCGAAGATGAGCAGCCACTGTAGCCATCAACATAGAGAAAGCTCTTGGAGCAGATTTCAGCTGGAAGGTAAGAACTTTAAATTGATAACGGGCCTGCCTACTATGAATTTTAAACATTGTGTTTCACTGCCACTAGTGTGTGAAAATAAGCATCCTGTAGATCTACAGAACACATGCAGTCTCCCTTTCTAGGCTTTGGGTATATCTAATAGAAGGTTGGCTTCCTTAATTATTACTTCCTGATCCATATGTTGGCCAGTCTTCGATCGATAGATCAAGGATCGGCCTGAAGCTTTTTTTTTTTTTTTTTTTTTCTTCCTTCCTTGGTGTCTTTTCTGGGGAACCAAAAATATGATGGAGAAGCTTTGAACTGAAGGGTGTAGCCATCCTGGATCTGTAAAATTCGTTATTTGGTCGCGATTAACCTCCATTCTGTCAGGTGTTTTTTAAATTTTTTATCTTCATTCCCACCAGAGTGGCAAACAGTAGAAGTGGACCTTTCATCATTTAGATTGCGAGTGTGATTTCCCTGATGAGTAGGAATAATGCTTTTGTCCTCTTCGACTGGTTCTGTGACAATGGGCTGCTGTTGTTGCCCTTGTACCATTGGTTAGTCTATGATTTAGTCAAACTGTCAGAATGGTGATAAGCTTGCCCTGCAGGCTTTCTACCAGGAGGACTCTGAAAAGTGTGATATCCACAGGTCCATCACCAGTATTGCACATTTCAGGTCCAGCAAAAGCAAGCCCTACATGCCCTAGTTTCCCCATCAGCAACTTGTGGGTCTGTCTTCTCTAATTTCATAGTCTCCAAATGGTAATAGCCAAGTATTCCTCAACAAGAGTATTGGAAGAATGTTGGAGGCTGAGAGGGAAGTGAGTGGGATGTGTTATACGGTCCTAGAGACCAGAACCTTTTTTTTATTTGTCTCCCTATTGATTTGTCCACCTACTTCTTTATCCCTGACCCATTTCCAGAATCAGTCTACTGGGCGAAGATAAAGGTGGTGCTGTTTGCCTCGCAATGGCATATGAGCAGTGGTATATCCGGTCCTGCTGTAGTTGGAAGGGTCCTTGCTGTTCCCCATCTCTACACAAAACAACCTATTCAGAGGCAGCAGTCTGCTTGACTGAGAGGATTCCTGTTTACAGGAGGTTATTAGACAGCCCAGAAAGCTATAGGAAAAAATACTCCACTTGATAAATCCCCCTATTGACTCAGAGTGCAATTAAATGGCACCAGCAGTTTCAGATGCCCCCAGGCGCTCCACAGTGACTCGCTATCATTAGTAGAGTCACAAAAGCTAGAATTGAATAATCTCAGGAAGAGTTAAGTTTAAGAGATAAAATTCAAACCATGGGGTCACTGACAACAATTAAGACAACAAAGAATCAATCAATCAGTGGATTTATATAGCGTGGCTTTGTTGCTGAAGAGGAGTACTTCTGTTTTGTAAGAATTAAGCTTCAAACAGTTGTCTTTCATTTATGTCGTGACGCTCGTCATGCATCTCAGGAAGTTGGCTTTGGTGGTGGTGGGGTCTTTGGAGAGGGAGAGGATGAGTTGGGTGTTGTCTGCGTAGGATATGATGAGTCTGTGGTATCTGACAATGCCGGCCAGTGGTGTCATGTAGATGTTGAAGAGGGTCGGGCTGAGAGGTGATCCTTGGGGGACGCCGGAGATGATGTCTTTGGGTTTGGAGATGAAAGGGTTCAGGCGGACCTTTTGAGTTCTCCTTGTGAGTAAGGTAGTGATGCATTTGAGTGCGTTTCCATGAATTCCGATGTGGTGTAGTCTTGTGATCAGTATGTGGTGAGAAACTGTGTCGAAGGCCTCAGAGTTAGACGAGGATGCGTGCAGCAGTCTTTGCTCGACTGAGGAGAGTTCGGATGACATTTGTTGAGGCTATCAGGGCAGTCTTAGTGTTGTGGTTGCTGCGAAATCCAGACTAAGAGGTGTCTAGGAGGTGGTTCTGTTTCAGGTGTCTTGCAAGCTGCCAGTTGATGGCTTTCTTCAGTACCTTGGCCGGGTAGGGGAGCAGGGAGATGAGACGGTAGTTTTTGAGTTCGCTGCGGTCTATTGATGGCTTCTTGAGTAGGTTTGACCTCTGTGTGTTTCCAGTATTCAGAGAAAGTGGCTGCGGTAAGAGAGGTGTTTAATAGAGTGGATAGTTTGTATCTCATTCTGTGGTTTCCAAAATTGAAGATGTGGTGTGCGCAGGGGTCCATGAGAGCTGAGTGGACAATGCTCATGGTGGAGGCGGTTTCCAAGGGGGTAAGCTGGTTCCACGTGGTCAGCAGGTGGTCGGAGTAGGAAGTGATGGCGGTGACTGTCTGCGAGGGCGAAAGTTTCTGTAAATGGTATCGATCTTGTCATGGAAAAAATTGGCGAGGTTGTCGCATAGTTCTTGAGAGGGTGTTATGCTGGTTTCTGTGGCCATGGGGTTGGAGAACTCCCTGACGATCCTGAAAACTTCTTTGCTGTGGTTGGAGTTGGCTTTGATCTGATCAGCTATGACACTCTTCTTCCTCTCTTATAGTTCTGTGGTAGTGGCTGAGGGCTGATTTGCAGGTGGTCCAATATAGAGCATCTGACACCAGATTAACACAATCGACCTGCATGAAGTCAACTTGTGGGCCTAGTTGGAGGTTCTCAAGAGCTGTAACAAGGTCCACCATTGAAAATAATGATCACTGTACTTAAACATCTGACACTACACCTAAAGGACCCAAGTCAACACCAGCTCTATTAATGACCTGCAGCAGGACTACCCAATCAGAGGAGCCTACCATACGAAGTTTTAAAATCAAGGAAAGAAGTTCAACGAGAAAGGACTCTGACCCTGAGGTCTGAAAAAATGTAATGGCTGAAAACCCCAGGTGTACAAGACTCCAGGTGCAGCGGCTGACACCTGAGGACAACATTACCTATTCTCTTATCGGAGACAAGATGTGGTCCCTGGTGAATTATATCATAAATCTCATAATTACAAACATCTTGAAAACATTGAGAGGGTATACTTGTAATGACCGATGGAGTAAAAGCCTCTTCTGGCTAAAAGGAAAAGTAGGTCACTCATGCCTCAGCAAAATACCTTATATTTGTGCCTAGGTTTAGTGTGCCTGAATATGACCAACCCATAGACAGACTTATGCTAAGCTGATGGAATAGGATTCTGACAAATTCACTTAGAGGAGGCCATGATGGGACCAACGCTCAAGACTTCAGCTTCCTGTTCTGATGATAATGTGCAGTGTGGATAGTCTTGTGAGCTTCTATTCCGGACTCCGTAAAGGAAAACCTATTTTTCTCAACTCGCCTTGCTTAGATCCTTGTTGTACCGTTCATGTTAAAGGTTTATTATACTGATTTATAGTGTGTGGATAAGTACCCAGTCTTTGGCTATATGAGATAATGGTAACTTAGTGTGTACGTTAACTTCTAACTTCCTTAATTCTTTTTGTATCTCTGCAATGTTTAAAATAGTTTTTACCTACAGTATATAATTGCCAGGAGGCTGAATTCAAAATATATACATCCCTGCTTGCTGCATGATTCCTTTAACCTGTCTAGTTGCGGGCGTGTGAAGACTGCTGAAACAGATGGGTCACTTCTGGATATCCGTGATGACCCATCTATTGAATTTTGAGGTTTTCCACATTAAAATAAATTTACATTCTCAGGCCAGCTATTCTGAACCTATGGGACGCAAGAGAAATCAGACAAACTAGTAAAAACATGTTGTGGTCTTTAGACCCGTGGGTAGCAGGCACTACTGCAGGCCCACTGAATTGACAAGTACCTCCTTTTTATTATATTAGACTACGACTTTCAAGGGGTAGCTATGCCAAACAGGCCAGACTTGCGCTTGAAGGTTGGTTATTGGATAAAATGTTCAGGTAGCACATGTACAACACACATTAATTGCATCAATGTTGTTCTGAAGCTTTTACTTTTAGATAGGACTGTATTTCAGTAAAACTAGTTTGATTAGTAATACTACATTTTCAATTACTACTATAGTAAGGCCCAGCTTAGATTCTTTCAGACAGTGATTTCAAGGGCTGGCAGCTCTCTGATGCTATGCTTCTGGTTGGGAGTGGCTTAAATTCAGCATCCTGTTCAGAAGAAAGCGCTTGCTTAGTAGATCTGAGTGGTTTTTGGTGTATGCATTTGGCACAGTCAGTTTGTTCTGTCTGGCTTCAGCACATGTCTAAATTGCAGGAAACCGTCGTCAGGAGGGTGTTTGCAGGAAGAACTGTCCTCTTGTGTGGGTCTGCAGCACGGGCCATCATAGACTGCAGTGCCAGGGCACAGTGTTTGCCGTTCTTTTGTAGCAACAGGACATGTCAAAAGTCTGCTTTGAAAGCTGCTCGTACCAACAGAGTAAGGAAGGGGGTTGCAAGGATGTACAGCTGCAGGGCAGTAATGTGATATGGAGGTTGTAGTCCAAACATGATCTGGAGCATTGTGACAAAACCCCAATCTGAAAGAAACCCTATGTGCAGAGTCTGAAGATGGCTGCAGCAGTCCACATCCCAAAAGCATTCGGCAGTCCGCTTCTTAACTCTTCCCTCTCTCCACATTGCGAGTGCATTTGCTGGGTTGATCTCACTTCGGAAAAATGTGGTGAGAGGGTGGGGGAGATGTCCCAGTGCAGTTCACCAGTTTTGAGTTCAGTTGGATCCGGTTGGGCAGCAGCAGCAGTCTCTGGATCACTGCACCCTTTAAGACTCAAAGTCCCCTATGGCAGCAGATAGAGCTGCTGGACCTGGAGCTCTCAGCCGATATTGTAGGAGAATATCCTCCTGTAGATGTGGAGGAATAATCTGTATTTCTACGGTAAGATCTTGATCTACATCTTGTATGGTGAGACCTATGGGGTCGATGAGACTGGCGCGAGGATGTTGATGAGCGCCTAGGACTATGATGGCCATGATGGCAAGAGCGGTGACACGTTCGAGAGCACAACCTATTCCTTGGAGCTGGAGTGCCTGTATGTGGAACTGGAGTCAATGGAGGAGGCGCTATTAGTGGTGGAAGAGGCAAGGATGGTTGTGGAGGTGGAGATAGTGCCAGTGATGGTGGAGGAAATACTGAGGTGAAACGGGTGACTTCGGATGGGGAGATGGAGATGATGGCACCAGAATGGAAGCGGGTGTATATGCTCTCGAATATTGAGTCTGGAGAAGAATATATTCTTCTCTGCTTCTTTCTTGTCTCCTCGACGTCCAGAAACTCTTCGACATTTCACTGCGACGTTTAGAAGTCGAGCCACTGCTTTGTGCACTCCTCGACCGTAGCCTGAGAGTCGACGGTGTGTGGCCTTTCGACGTCATCTAGGGTTGCCTTGACATCAACCGACCTAGTTTCCTCGACGTTGATCCAGCTCTTAGCGGCGAAAAGGTGGGAGCTGTACTTTGCATAGACGTCGATCCTCTCAACGTCGACCGCGACTGTTGTAGTATTTTACCAGAAAACCTCTTTTCAGACCCCACCACGTCCTCTAGAGGTTAAAGAAAGGGCCCTGGTGGAAGATTGTCCTTCCCCCTCGCTCTGAGGTCCCACCTTCATCTGTGTTTGCTGGCGTCATCTCTCTTCAGTCCCATGAAGTCGAATCCTCTCCCTTTCACATAGTGTGTCGCAAAAAAATCCGGCAATGATGACATGCGTCAGGAACATGAGATGGTGGTAGACAGATAATACAGACCTCATGAGGGTCTGTTTAGGACTTATTCCTCCTAAATCTTGGGCACTTGTCAAATGATGAAGGCATTTTATTTGACAAAACATCTCGCTTTTCTGTCAGAAAACAGAAAAAGGCGGGGAGAGATGAGATGTCGAGTAAAGGTGTTGTCACCAATTTCTGTAGAGATTTTTGATAGAAAAAGCCAAAAAAGTCTGAGTTCAATGTTCCAGGGTCCTGTCAGCAGGAGCCGGAAAAAAGAAGTGAAACAACTTCCATCTGCTGTGCATGATCTGATGCTGGTGGTCTCTGGGTTCTTAAAGGCACCGTTTTAACCATATAATGACAGCCTATGAGGCTACACGGCCCTGCTCTCCTTCATCTCTATCATAAAAAGGGGTTTGTGAGGGAGATTTATGCTGTTTGCTAAAAAATCTTGAAATTCTACACAAATACTTTCTCGCCCTTTTTTATCATCATGATGAAGAATTCGGCCATTGTAGCCTATGTATGTAGGCTGCGTAATCTGTCTTTTTCATAAGTGTCTTTGCAGGCCTTCCCGAAGAAAGGCGAAAGTCTACACTTACGAAGATACATATAGAAGGGCTCCGGGGTCCCAGCACATGGGCGGGACTATTCAGTGCTGATGACTATAATGGAAATTCGCCTACGAGCGAACAAGTGTTACAGGTAAGAAACTATTCCTTTTGGTTGTATAAACGGTTTTCACTTGTAAAACATCCATTTTTCACAAAGACAAAATCCAGCTTTCACTGAATTCAGCAAGCCACTTTTGTCCCAGATAGTGCACTAGGGGTCCTCAGCACTTTTATTAAGCTGGATATGTCTACTATGTTATTGATATCCTGCTTTTCAAACAAGTTCACACAATAACACAAATCAACAATAAGGTGTTGGCATGTGAAGGAGGCATTCAAATAAAAGGAGATATAGGCGTTCACGTTACAACACGAGCATAAGGAGACCAGTGCGATGACTCCCTGCACAAGCATTCTGCAAACATAGACAGATAAATGCACGTCCGGACTCTCCACCACCTGTGTAAGTCAGGGCCTCTGGCCGAATTCCAGCTCATTGTTAACTCTCTGTAGGCAACAATAAGTGCCAGATCCGTGAACCTGTCCATTACTTTGTGATCTGCTCTGCGTCTGTGTGAGCCTAGCAAGCACAATTGTGAGGTGCTCTCGAAGGACCTATCTGTGGCTCTACAGATAACCTGTAACACCAAGTCCTTTAGGGGGTCAGCACGGAGCAGCTCCAGACCATATGAGAAAAGTCTGTGTCCTCTGCACAACAGCGGGGCATGCCGACGAAGCCTCTGGGAACATGGCATGGCCGACATGGCTACAACGCGTCGTGGTGTGAGGTACACCCTGTGCAAAAAATAAAACTGAAGCCACTTAAGCCCCGCATTGCGGCATACTTTGAGAGTACAGGCAGGTGTCGTCCTCAAAGCCGTGTCATCAAAGGAGGGCTCGAGATCCGCTACCCATTAAAGGAGTGTGATGGCCATCGTCTTCCCTCGTATAAGGAAGAGATAACTGAGGCAGTCATGTTCTGGAGTCTCTGCAGTTCCACCAGCCCCGCGTCCTGCCCGTCAAGGCCCTGTATAAAAGAAAATGCCCGTCCGGCAGGTCGTAGGTCTCTCGCAAGTCTAAGGGGGTGAGTATACCCCCTGTGATGAACAGATTTCTCATTATAGTTAGACACAGCCGGGTCATGTGTGCATGCCCCCCCAGTTTCCCATGGAGGGCTATGACTGTGCGATCATCTTTGGAGGGGGAGAGGGGAGGGGGGGGGCGGAAGATTGGGGGGGCAGCTCAGAAGAGTACAGGATCCTTGTACGTGTCCTCTGCAGCGCCCTGGCCCAAACATGTCTTGCCGTCCTGATCAGTATAGTCTCACCTCGAACTATCGACACGGGGTGGTTTCAGCAAGAGCCGGGTCAAAAGATCTGCTGAGGGCAAGCCATGCTCTCCGTGGCCCAAATCATCCCATAGATGAGAATGCCACCCAGCCACCCACTGTAACTGTGCTGCCAAATAATAAAGTTCAAGGCCGGGCACTGCCATTCCCCCCCTCATCCATGGGGAGGCGTGGCTTCTGCAGTGCCACTTGATGTCTGGAAGAGCCCCAGAACAGAATCAAAAGGATGCCAACTAATTCCTGAAAAAAAACTCCTTGAGAGTTCTGCCGGCAGAGCAGCAAACATAAAGAAACCGTGATAGTATCACCATTTTCGATACCGATCTCAGTCTGCTCACCGAGAGAGGGAGGGTGATCCAAAAAGCAACCGATTGTCGCAGCGCAGATAGTCCAACCATAATTACCCTCAGCTTGCTGCTCCGCTGATTTATATATCACCACCCCCAGGTACCGGAAGGTAGATTGCTCCCACAGCAGTGCCAGTGCGGTCCTAGTGGTTAGGGGCCCCTCAATGTTGGGGTGTAGCGGGTAGGCACTAGATTTCTGCCAATTAATTGCTAGGCCTGATATCTCCCTGAATGCGGAAAGGGCCGCAAGCACTCCATCTAGGTCAGGCATCTCACCCCGCATATAGAGAAGCATATCATCCACGTATAGCGAAATATACAGATTATCCGCCTCAATCTGCAGTCCTCGGTAGTGCCTTCCCTGTCACACAGTCAGTGCAAAGAGCTCTATTGCCAAGGCAAACAATAGCAGGGATAGTGGGCAGCACTGCCTGATGCCCTGCTCCACCGGGTAGGAATCTGATATTACCGACCACGTCCTGATCCTCACTACTGTCATGGTTTATAATATTCGGGCAAACACAAGGCGATGATGGACTGAGCGCTGAAACATTTCAGACGCTCACTCCCAGATCTAGATTTGAATTCATCATCATTCTTTGGCTCACTTCACAACTCCAGTTCAGACCCAGTCATGTGCAAATCAGTCTTGACCCTGTTCCTTATGGGAACAGTCCAGCCCGAACTGCCAAGCCAGGTCTTCCATGGACCGGAAACGAGCATGCTGGGACCAGTTTCAGGGTAACACCCCTCATCAGCCAGGCTAGCAGGGGGGCTTGTTCGATATGGGGAACGGCCAACAGCAATTAGAAGGACCCCTTTGAACACCAGAAAGAGAGGCTGCCAGACTCATTAAAGGACTGTTTAGCCCCTCTCCAAGAACTAAAGATAAGCTCCTTTCTGCCAAGTCGATTTTGAAAATACCCTGACTGCGCAGGTCATGAAAGAGTCAAGCATAGTACCATTCTGTGACTTTGGTGGGGCGTCACTGACTTTGTCCCCAGTTAACTTTCTTTTGCCCATTTTCCCTTCCAGGGTGGAACCAGTAGTAGGTGACGGAAAAAACAAGGAAACTCGTCAGCACTGTCCAGTTCAACAGCCAAGGGGGATGGCCCAGCCCATCCTCCTCCGGGCGATGACTGGCGCAAGACGAGCCCGGGCTTTACCCGGGTGCGGCCCGCGCTTGTCCCGAACCACGGGAGCCCTCTCCGTGTTTTGTAGCGTGGGTGTTATGGCTGCGCCGCCCCTTTTCTTCCGACAGCGTTGGCACCTGCAAGGCGTGGTGTCCTGTGGGACTAGAGGTTCCCTTCACACAGTGTGAGGCAAGCTAAGGGATTCAGCTCCCCTTGTGATGAAAGCAAGTCTCCTTGATGTCAGAATGCAGTTAGGTGCGTATGCCCAGCTGATTTGAAATCCAATGCTCCTGCACTGTGTTGTAATCTTTCAAAGGTGCTGGCCTGTTCTATCTCCATGGTGATGGCTCGCGTGAGAGTCGTTACCGGAGAACCGACAGGCTGGCAGCAGGAGTTGGTGGTTCATACTACATACCAATAAAAGACGTGAAAAAGCTTACCGGTGTTCGTCTTTTTAACACTGGCGACGAGGAAACTTGCGGGGACAAGCCCGCCACCAACTCTCCCCAATGTCCCGGACCCACGGACACAGACTGCATCTCTTCGCATGCCGGGCGAGACCTTCAAACGGTGATATCTTCGTACTTCAGCAATCTTCCTCCTTCTACCCCGGATTTTCGGAGACGCTCGGATTGAGTTTTGGGCAATTTTGACCATTTTGCCAACTCTCCTTGGGCAGTTGCTACTCCTCGTGACGCCACAACTAACTCACTTGCCCATGCGCACGAGTGCCCCTCTGTCTCATCCACGTCACGCTACGTTGCGCTACGTACGTGCGTGCCGCCATATTTTTTTTTTTCCTTTTTCGTTTCCTTGACAACCGGACACGAAGCTTTACACGGAGGATCTTCAACACAATTATCGCCCCTCCTCTGATACCCAGGTACAGATTAAACCGTTTTTGAAGCTCTTTATCTGCCACAAGCTGCCTATGCCTGCATTTATTTGCTTTACTTGATTACCTTTTAGACATTAACCACTTGTGCTCACGATTATTCCATAACAAACTCACATTGAGACTAACATTTAAACCCTACGCCTACCATGACTGCCACTACTATGAGCCAACCACCTCCTTTCCTTTGCGATAAAGGCGAACCTCTCCTGCCATGGAAAAGATGGAAACTCTTATTCGACTCTTATTTGGTCGCAATTGGTGGAGAAAAATTTTCTGCTCATAGAAAACAAGCAATTTTGCTTCACAACTTGGGAATAGAGGGACGGAATATTTATGAAAGCATTGACTTAATTCCAGTAGGTGAAGGCGATGGCGAACCTTCAGATGTGTTTGACATGTCCATGAAAATGTTAGAGCTGTATTTTGGACCGCGTATCAATGTAGTTTTAGAGAGGCACAAGTTCTTCATGAGGGTCCAAGAACACAATGAAAAGGTTGGCAACTACATAGCTTCCTTAAAAACACTTGCACGCACTTGTGAGTTTAGTGATCTCACTGACTCGTTGATACGAGATCAACTGGTCAGGTGCACAAACAGTCCCAGGGTGCAAGAAAAACTCCTTTCCAAAAATCCGTCCCTAAAAGAAGCCATAGCCATTGTGAGGGCATGGAAAATACCTCTGGCTGGGTGAAAGAAATGAAGGCCCACAACACATCCGCTGACGAAGTTCCTACGCCCAGTTCTATTCACGAAGTGAGCCAAAAGGAGACTCAATCTAAAGAGTTCGTTGACAATGTCTCCAAAGTGGTCAGAGGATTTAAACCTAAAACCTCCACAGACTTTTCCAAGTTGAAGTGTTACAGGTGTGGGAGTAACAACCACTCTTCCAACTACCCTCAGTGCTATGCCAGGAATACCACGTGTCACAAGTGCGGCATCAAAGGCCATTATGCTAGACTATGCAAGACTGGTGGGAGAGTACGCACAGTGGATGGTGCGCATGAGAATACTGAAACGAATGTTTTCTCCAAAACGACCATGTTAAGTGTAAGAGGTGATGGCGTGGTGGATGCTGACCTCGTCAGGATGCCGGAATGCGAAGTTGTGATTGGAGACGAGTTGATTGTGGTTTTAGCTGACTCTGGTTCTCCTTTCACTATGTTAGACAGTGAACTTTGGGACAAGACGTTTCATGATTTACAACTGGTTGCACCAGACATTAACCCTGTTAGTTATGGTGGCTCACACATTGATGTGATAGGTTATGCCATCATGAAGATTCACTTCAAAGGAAGGGACACCATTGGAAAGATCTATGTCGCCAAGCGTGGTGACAACCTCCTTGGTTGGAGACATCAGAGAGACTTGGGAATAATTCTCAATCCCAATGCCCGCTGTCCTTCAGAACAAGTCATGCTGATTGACCATAGTATGTCTTCTAACAAGTATTTTGAGGAATTTCCTCAAGTTTTCTCTGACAATTTGGGTTTGCTCAAGGACTTTGAGCACCGCATTGTGCTTAAGCAGAAAGCTGTACCAGTGGTACACAAGGTTAGGAAAGTCCCTAACATGATGTTGGAACCCCTAAAAGCGAGCTTAATAGACTGGTCACTCAAGGTGTAATAGAGGAAATTGAATCCTCTGAATGGTTGGCCCCAGTGGTTTTAGCCCCCAAGGATGGTGGGAGGAGCATTAGGATGTGTGTTGACTTGAGAAGCCTAAATAGGTGGATTTGGGTGGATCGTCAACCACTTCCTAATATCTCGGAATCGATCAACATGCTTGGTGGTGCAAAGGTCTTTAGCGTGTTAGATTTATCCTCGGCCTACCACCAAGTCCCCCTTCATCCTGACTCCAAACATTTGACGTCGTTTGTGACACCACTGGGGGCTTTCCGTTTCATCAGGATGCCGTTTGGGTTGGCCTCAGCAGCTGCCTGCTTTCAGCGCATTATGAAGATGGTTCTGAAAGATGTCCCCAACATCATGTTTTTCAGGATGATATTTTAGTGTATGGCAAGAATGATTCTGAACATGACACAATTTTGAGACTCACATTACAAAGACTAGCTGACAAGGGGTTAACAGTGAATCGTTTGAAATGTAAGATTAATGTAACTTCTGTCACATATTTGGGACATGTTATATCTGGGAAGGTATCCAGCCAAAGCTGGATTTGGCCAAAAGCATTGTTGATGCCCCTGCACCAGCTGACAAGGAGCAAGTGAGGTCCTTTCTTGGCCTCGCTGAGTTTTATTCTAAGTTTATCCAAGGTTTCGCCTCCACTGTTGAACCCATCAGGATACTTCTTAGGAAGGGAGCACATTTTGATTGGTCGGCTGATTGTGCAGCGGCTTTCAGTTCCATAAAACAGGCAATAGGGAAGATGCCAACTCTTGGTCATTTTGACTCCAAGAAGAAAACTTTCCTAACTACAGATGCCAGTTTGTGTGGTCTTGGGGCTGTTCTCTCTCAGGTTGATTGCGGAGAAGAGAAAGTTGTTGCGTTCGCTTCTAGGGCATTGAGGAAGCCTGAACAACAGTATTCTTGTATCGAGAGGGAAGCTCTGGCCATAGTGTGGGCTGTAAAGCACTTTAAGTTTTACCTGTGGGGCATCCCCTTCCTTGTTAGATCTGACCATCGTCCTTTGGTTCATGTGTTTTCCTGCATGGAGAGCGAAAGACTTACCCCAAGGCTGAAGCGTTGGAGTGAGGGCTTAGAGGAATACAATTTTCGTGTGGAATATCTACCTGGTACTGCCAACAAAGCGGCAGATTGTCTTTCTAGGTTACCCATCGAATGTCCTGGCAATGCCCTTGACTCGGAGACGGTTAATGTTAGCTGGGTCAAGGAGTCCGCCATTCAAGAGAGTGAGTGGGAAAGTTCCTTGAAAGCAGATCCTTGGTTACCTACACTGACACGTTTTGTAGTTGAGGGATGGCCAGACAATAAGAGAATAGATTCTGAGCTCCTTCCTTTTGGTCCATCAGGAATGAGCTTACCCTTTGCCAGGGCCAACTCATGCGTGGGGAGAGAGTGATTCCACCTGAGGATCTCAAACCTAAACTCATAAACCTAGCTCACGAAGGTCATTTGGGAAGAAGTCTCACGAAGTCTCGCCTCAGGGAGAGGTATTGGTGGCCAAAGATGGATAGTCAGGTGGAAAAGGTGGTCAGTGAGTGTTATGAGTGCGCTTCCTGTGATAAGTCCCGTGTTGTCAACACCCCTCCACTGTCTCCGGTTGAAGTTCCGGAGGAACCTTGGGTCAAGTTGGGGTTGGATCTCATGGGCCCTTTTGAGCTTTTGAATCCTGCAGACAGATTTGTGATTCTTTTGGTGGACTATTCGTCCAAATGGGTCTCCACCAGATGTGTGAGTTCAATCAGCACAAGGGTGGTTATTGATTTTCTCAAAGATGAATTCGCTAGCGAGGGATTCCCAAGTTCCTTATCACAGATAATGGTCTGCAATTTGTTTCTCAAGAAATGAATGAGTTTTTAAGGGATTATGGAATTGTTCATCAGAGAACTGCTCTTTATGCTCCGCAGGCCAACGGTCTTGCGGAGCGCATGAGCTAGAGTGGTCAAAGCATGCGTGCAAAGGGCAATTGAATTGAGAGTTCCTCTTAAGAGTGTCATAAGAGACACATGGTGGGCTCATCGCACTGCCCTCAATGTGGTTCTGCGGAAGTCCCCGTTTCAAATGTTGCGTGGTAGGGTTGCGCTGTCCAAACTCAATCCTGGGTGGCTGCCTCCTATTGAGGGTTCTGTGTTGTGTGGGGAGGAGTTGAGTGGTAGAATTGAGTCCTACCAAAGTAAGTACAAACAAAGGTTTGATTCCAAAAAATCAACCAAGGTAATATCATGGAAGGTGGGTGAGTGGGTGTTTATTAAAAGACCACGCTGGCACAAGAAGGGTGCCACAGACTTTATGGGACCATTTGCCATCACTGCTGTTTATAAGAATGTGGTTACTGTACATAATGGTGGTAAGTGGAGCATGTCTCGGTTAGTGAAGTTCCAGGGTGACAAGTCCATGTTTCCTTCTTGCCCTGATATTTCACCTGCTTCAAACCTACCCACCAATTGTGGTTCTTCACCTAATTGTCCTAGATCTCGCCGACTTCCCTTAAGGTATGATGACTACGAGATGTATTGAATTTTCTTTTGCTTTGTTCTTGCTTATCCTGGTCCATTGCATATGATGTTTATTTTTCAGTATAATTGTTACTATTTTTAGTGCTGTATTTGGAATGGGTGTTTTCTTCTCCTTTTCCTTTCTTTTTCTTTTCTCTTTTCTCTCTCTTTGTTGTCTCCACTGTAAAGGGGATGTGTTGTAATCTTTCAAAGGTGCTGGCCTGTTCTATCTCCATGGTGATGGCTCGCGTGAGAGTCGTTACCGGAGAACCGACAGGCTGGCAGCAGGAGTTGGTGGTTCATACTACATACCAATAAAAGACGTGAAAAAGCTTACCGGTGTTCGTCTTTTTAACACACTACTACCTTGAGGTCCTTCCACTCAACCCCAAGCGACGGTATTCTCCCTCCAGTAGTTATGAATCACCTCTCCAAGCAATGCGGAAACGCCGGGTCCTCTAGGAGAGCGGGATAAAGTCGCCAGGACACTAGACTTACAGGGTGACCAACAACAAGTACAGATTTAAGGGTTATGGTCCAAGTACTTCCGTGCTAAGTATTCTGCATCCAACACTTTCATACATCTCATCGCAGCAACACATTGCATCCAAATGAACATCAAGTCCAGGCAAGCAAGAGTGAAAGGAGTAGGCTCGGGTCCCTGGGTTGCGCACCCGCCAATTATCTGAGCTCCCATTGCCCTATTCATGTGCGACAAAGCCCAGCCCATTGATGTGCCTGGGACGCTGGCAGTAGGAGGATAGGGCCTGTCTAAGTGGGGGGTCCACGACACAGTTAAAATCCCCTCCTATTCTCTTCGAATAATACAGTGCGGTAGTCAATAGGGGCATTTGACTAGTCAGGAAGGAGTGTTGGTCAGAGTTCGGGGCGTACAAATTCAGCAGTCCCACATACCTGCCGTCCAGTCAATCGAACACCAATACATAGCCCCTCTCAGGGTCTCAAAGTCTACCATGGCCTTATGCAATTGGAAAGGCACCCTGGACCTGATCAAGAACCCTCTTGCGAATGCAGAGTAAGCAGTGTGGTAGAGTTGCCTTCTCCATCTCCTTTGGAGCGCCCCACCCTCAGAATCCGTCAAGTGTGTCTCCTGTAAAAACGCAATATGCGCCACTTTGCGCTTTCTGTATAGAAGGACATTATAGGACTTGGATGGTGTGTTCAGTTCCCGCACATTCCAAGTAATCAAATGAATGCGATCTGCCATTGTCATACTAATGTGTGTGGGTCAGAGCACCGATGACCCCCGCATCCCACCCACCCAGTCACTCAACTGCAACTCCGCCAGCCTGTCATTCCGCATAACCTTATCCGCTGCACGTACACCAATAATGAAAAGAACAGAAAAAAGAAAATCTCAACCAAGTACCCCCTCCCTGGACTGTGACATCAACACATCCTGTCCAAACTGAGTAGGCAGCGGCCCACAAATTAAAGCCCTTCGCAGTGGGCTAGCAAGTTCCTTACCGGAGGAGTTTGCGTGGGAGTCTCGCCAGTTAAACAATGTCCACCAGAGGAGTGTCCAACGGAAGACCCAATACAGTGCAGGCCCCACACCCGGCTCGTCCCCTACCCCACAAGAAGGATAACAAATTATTACTAAGCTAAACAGTTCCATGTATACGATCCCACATAATGCTCCAGGTCACGAAATGTGAACCAGCAGTTCAGGAGAGAGTCCACTGAGTTTTGTCTGCTGTGCTTGTAGTGACCCCAGCAAAGTGTTCTCTAATCCCGGTATATCCGAGTTCGCTGAGCTCGAGGATGATCCCCTCCCCTGCATGACCGTGAGCCAGGGTGTGGCAAGCTCTCCCTGGATCCCAAAGACTCCGCCACTGCCACCACCGTCGTCTGCTCCTTGGCCACCTGTTGCTTAGTCAGTCGGGGCACTCTACGCCTGCAGGACTGCTGAATCCTTGGCTGCTTTGACGTGGGTTGCTCAGGCGAGGTCGGCTGCCCGGTCGCCGCATCAAAGAGTTCCAGCCAGTCCCACGTCACCACAGGGTCCGTAAATAAATGAGTCTTGCCCTCTGCCTGCACCCACAAGCACGCCTGGAACATCAGGGCCATAGGGCAACCCCCTCCGGGTCTGAACCTGCATGGTGAAATCCGGATAAAGGGAGACATTGACATTCTCCACAGTGAAGGGGTGTAGAAAGCTGGCTTTTTATGTAGTGTTCCGAAATGAGGTACACTATGTAGAAAGTCTGATAACCCTTATTGGCTTACAGGGCTTAAATTCACAATCCCAAATGCTCTCTTTAGTGGTAGTATGGACGAGCAGTTTATGCTTATCAGAGGATAGCGTTAAGCATTTGTTGTACACAAAGAGTCAATAAATGAGAGAGACACTCCAGAAGAAACTTAAGACCAAATAACAAATTTTTATTTCATTTTTTTACCAAGAACTTCGTAATCGGGTAAGTATTTTAGATGTTATCAATTTTTACAGTAGAAAATGCCAGCGTTTAGATTTGAGGCATGAGCCTCGAATGCGTTAATGTTATCCTATGGGAGAAACATTCATTCCATAGAGTCACTGGCAAACGACTTACAGGACTGTTCTTCTGGACTTAAGATGAGTAGGGGCCAAGGTCCAAGAATGCACCAAGAGTTTTACCTGCCCTGGGGTGTCTGGGTGCAGTGGTGCTGTCAGCGGTGGTAGCCTCGAACGCTACATGCTGTAGTCCGTGAGAGATAGTACCTGTAAGAAAGAGGCTGCAGGCGGGGACTGGGGGGACCAGTCCAGCAGAACCCAAGGGGGGGGGGCTCCACTATGGGAGGGTTTAGGGGTCTGTTTCAGTGGACTCGGGCTGGGTTGGGAAATCAGGTGCATAAGTGTTTTGTCCAGCGGGTCATCGAGTTTGAGGCTCCCACGGTTCTCGGTGCACCTGCAGCAGAGGGAGAAGAAAAACAGACTACTTCTGGCATGGCGCTGGCCTTGGGTGAAGTCCCTCGATGTGCAGGTCAGTTTTGGCGGTGGTGGTGTTCGGGCTAAACATCAGTGGACCCGGTGGTCAGCAGATCGGGGTACTGGACGTTGTGGTCTGTGGCTGCAGGGAAGTGGCTCCTCTACTTCAAGGGAGATGCTGGCTGGTTAACGAAGTGCTGGCAGCCTTCCAAGGCTTTTGGAAGATGTACAGCTTCAGGACGTGTTGGGTCTGGGCGATTGGTGCCAAACACTGCATGCCTGCTTCTGTCCCGACAAAGTCCACAGCTAGTCCCGGTTGTTGCTTTCTTCGGCTCTTCTTTGTCCTCCTTTTGGAGTCAGGCTCCACCCATGAGTAAAATATTTTAAAGGCATACTCTGGGTGTGCAGCTATTTCAAATGTAACTGCCCCCCTACCTGCCCGTCCCCCCGCATTGGGGGCACCTCTATTTTTGAGATGTTGTGTAAATGCCTCTCAATTTACTTCTTTCGCAACTAGAGAAGCTGCCATTTTGAACAGATTCAATAAAACTTAAGATTCAAAAACATAAGAAACCACAAATGGGGAATAACCTTTTAAGAGTCAAGCTTGACAAACTTACAGTAATAGGTGCTTCCTTATTCCCTGGAGGAGTTGACCATGATTACTACGGATATCACAGTGTATTTGTAATGATTGTTCTTCTCTTGTGAATGCATATTCAAAGACTATGCAACATGGTGCCCAAAGTGAGGCATTCAGATTTTTTTTTTTTTTTTTTTTAGACCTTTGAGTAAACTAGGGCTCTGGCCTAGTTCTTCAAGGTTTGTCTATGCCGCTCACAGATGCCTGAAATTAGTTCAGTGCACCACGCTTGAGCATGAAAGTCGAGCTTATTGTAGCCCCGCATAACTCCACTTGTCTTACTTATTGGTGTGTAGTCTGTGCTTTCTGAGTTACTAACAGTTCTGTAAAGGGGTCAGGGACGCAGTGGTGGTAATTCAAACCTAATTTCTTTCTCGAATGGTGCACACAAATTCTGCAGTAACAAAAGACACTGTATAACTAAGTGTTTATTTCAAAAGTCCAATCCTGTTCCCTAGTACACGAGTACTAACCACACAGAATATAATTAAGGCTCCCTGTTTTCAGTTTTTACTGATATTTACAGATAAATACAGACAGAAAACATTAATTTTCTTGTCTTTATTCATTTTTAAATGTGGATAAAAACGGAAGTTGGGTTGCTTTTTGAGCAATTCTAAATACTGTCTGCCATGACTGGCAGGCCCATAGATGTGTGGATTGATAGATAAGGGTGTTAAAGCATTTTTAGTAAAATCCCTTTCTTTTTTAACAGCAGTAGATATGCACAAGGTTGATACTGAAATTTGCCTATTTTCATATAAGTAAACTGATTTATCTTCTGCAGGTGTTCACAGCACTGAAACCTGGCAGACATTCAAGCATGAGTGCATATTTATTGGTTAAATAAATGTGGAAATATACTAATTTCAGCTTACTTTTTCCACAATACCCAAAATAAATATGGATAAATACAAATAAAATTAGCAAAAAATAAATATGGATAAATACAGGTGGGAATGGCAAATAAATACCATAAAACTGGGAGCCCTAAATATAATTAAAACAGCTCTAATGCATGTCACTAACAGCGAGAATAATATAGACATTTGTAACATGATTGGAATGTTCCTAGCAACCTAAAAATTATCTCTATTCGCTACACTAGGAGAGCATGAAGTAGCTAACTTACCTCTAGAGTTTCTTGGTATTCACTGCATACTTGTTCACAGTAGGGAGCCGTGGTTATCAGACTTCAGCCGGTAGAGTGTTCCTTGGAAGAATAATGCACATCGGTTGAGCTCGGCTACTCTCCTCCCTGTTTCGGATCTCCGCATAGGACTGGATGCTACGGTAGTTCGGCAGGACTTCTTGCAATAACCTGGGTTAAAGACCTCTCTACGTCGGTGATCAATTCAAGGGTTTTTTATAGTGTTTATTACTGACTTTTACCCTACATTGTGGGACTTTCTACTTAGTCCGAGAAAAAACCGATATGACCTAGCATGACGAAAATATGTCAATTCAGACTACATGTTTGTTTTCCAAATTCATTGTCAAACCTTGAAATGCAGATATCAGGAAACTTGTAGCCGACCTGTGTCGCTTTAGGTGTCCAAATCATTGTTTGGATGAATTGACACTTTTGTGAGTTCTGCAAAAGATAATGACATGCGGCATATGGGCTGACTTAACATGCTCAAAATGGAGTCTGGCTTTGGGATCTGTTAGACCTGGCATGCTTGGCGTGGTTTCCCCTGTCTTAATGATACTACCACCTGTATTTTTTGAATGTGTGCTGGCCTTCGTTTTTGCTGGTTTGTGTACTCTGGGCACTTTACCACTGCTGATCAGTGCTAAAGTGCAAGTGCTCCCTGTATAAATTGTGATTTATGATTGGTTATCCATGATTGGCATATTTGATTTACTGGTAAGTCCCTAGTAAAGTGCAATGTGTGTGCGCCCTGGGCCTGTAAATCAAATGCTACTAGTGGTCCTGCAGCACTGATTGTGCCACACTCATTAGTAGCCCTGTAAACATGTCTCGGGCCTGCCACTGCAATGGCAGTTTTAAACTGCCATGCCAACCTGGCCAGTTTAGCCACCTGACACGCCCAAATCTTCCTGTTTTCTACAAGGCACCCCTAAGATAGTAACTTGTAACATCTTACAAGTGTAACTTTCAATTGGGAAGAGATGGAGATTTAGAGTTTGGGCTCCCTATGCTCCGAATTTAAGAATACATCTTTTAGTGGAGTTGGTTTTCAAATTGTGTTTGAAATGCCACTTTTAGAAAGTGGGCGCTTTCTTGCTTTACCATCCTGTGTCTCTGCCTGCCTGTGGAATCAAAGTCTGATTTTAGACTGACGGGTTTGTGCATTCACTCTATACAGTCACACAAAGGGTAGCTGAGGTGTGCCCTGCATATTCTGATGGCCCATCGCCAGGCTGAAGGGCCTTCCTGAGTGGTGGGATGAGTTGTCACTGACACCTGAATAGGGCTGTGCCTGTCCACTCAAAATGCTGTCTCCACCCCTCGTCAGTGTGTCTGCAGCCAAAACAGGGCAAGGCAGGATCTTGTGGACAACAAAGACTTTCCTTTGAAGTATGCCATCTTCAAAGGCAAAAAGGGGTATAATTATTGGACCTGTAACCCCACATTTTTATAACACTTCTGAACTGAGGAGTCTGCCAAGAAGAAGAGCTGAATAGCTGTCGGGAGGAGTGCTGCCTCTTTGCTGTGTGTTGGTTTGCTGGGTTGGCCAGCAGTTGCTGCTTCGGTATGTGGGCAGTGAAAGAACTGCACTTTGCTTTCTGAATCCTGCTTTTCCAAGGTTTTCCAAGGGCTTGTGTGTGCTTGCCTCCTGTTGGAAGTCTCGGGGCCATCAAAGACTTCATCTGCGGCCCTCCTGAACTTCTCTGCTGGGAGTTCTGACCTGTTAAGTGGTGGCAATTCCATTTCTGGACCCTTGGAATTGGTTTGGTGCTTCAAGAACCAAAAATCAATGCATCGCCCTTCCAGCACAGTTTTTCCTGCGACAAAGCTTACCGTACGGTTGAAAAACCAATGCATCGCCGCAGTGCGACTGAAAAATCGCCGCAGCGCCAGTTCGCGGCTGGAAGAACGCTGCAGCCAGAGTCCAGAGCACCGAGTCTTCGGCGTACAAGCCTCCCGCTCCAACTTCGACGCAGGCCCTGCTGTGCCGCTGAAGGAATCAACGAATCATAAGCCTGCAGCTGTAGAAATCGACCCAGCGCATGTTTTGCCGCTGCAGCACCTGCATTTTCTCACGCATCGCACCTGTGCACCACGTTTACACCGGATTGCCCCGCAGTAGGAGCCGCCTCTGGAAATACACATTGCTTCTCCTCGCAGTAAGGAATCCGCGCAACACTTCTCCAGCGTGCAGCAGAACTGACGTCTCCATTCCTGTGTGACTCAAAAATCGAGGCATTGCTTGTGTTTTCCTACGCTTCCCTTCTTTGCAGCTGTTTTTCGTTCTGGATTTTAACACATCAGAGGGTACTTTGTGCTTAAAACAATGCATCCATAGAGTTCAATGGACAAGCTTCCTTAGAGCTTTAAAAGCGATACGTTTGCTTATGTATGTTGTATTTTTGTCGTTTTGGTCTTGTTTGGTTATTTTTAGGTTTCGCCTGCAAAGCGCTTGCGCTGTGCTTGTGAAATCTATTGTATTTAATATAAAACTTAAATGGGTCTTGCATTCCGCCCTCTTGCTTATCATTGGTCCTTTTACTTTTACTCCGTTTCTATTGGCTGTAGCATACTGTTTCCTTTTGTTCCTTGCGTTTTCCTCCTGTGCTTCTCTTATCAGTTTCCCGGCAACCAAGTACTGTTTCCATCCACTTTTGTAGAATTTTTTTTTTTAAACTGTTACACGACAAGTGCCTCTGAGATAGGCTTGACTTCTCGTGCCAAGCTACCAAGGGGATTAACTTGGGTGTGTAACTCCCTTACCCTGACTAGAAGGAAGGGTCGGCACTTGGACAGGGTGTAAGACACTGCCAACTAGAGAACCCCATTTCTAACAGGATCTTTACAAAACCTTTACCATGCTGATGTTCAAGGGAAAGGTGCTTAGGAGAGTGGCATAAAGCAAGGTGCTTAGCTGAGTGGCATATTGTCCCCTGTAATTCAAAAATCCTCCCCGATCATCTAAAATGCTACCTTTTTACACAGTGTTTCACTTTGAAGCTGAGAGAATAGTCTTTGTTCCTTCCCTCACTGGACATTAAGCCACACTGCGAGAAGCTGTACTTGCATGGACCAATGGGAAAATGGGGTCATAGACCGTACACGTGATTTGGCTCCATAATATGCTTTCACGTAAGAGTGCTAAATATAAGCGATGACCTTAATAAGGTCAACTTCTAGTCATATATTTTGTATACAAGAAAATCCAAATCATGAATCAAAAGATAGCATTCACAAGAGTAATTCCTCTAGGAGGTGTTTCTTACAAGGGAGCAGGGATCACAGGACATATGTGATAATTGGTGATATACTTTTTTTTTTTTAATGCCTGGTTTAAATGTGCCAAACAAATCTCATTGCAGCGTTTGACGAAATGTTCAGCCCCGTCACCAGAGCAACTAGGTTCGGGGCCATAGATATGGTCTAGGAATTATGATCACACTCAGCACTTAAACTTTTAAAGGATGTACAGTTTTAAAAAAAATTACAAGCACCCAATGGATGGTCACTAAAAGTGATTTTTCTTCCCACATATGTGAGGTGAGGGAAAGAACAGAGTGGGCGGTTCTAAATGCACTGTCTAGGTAATCTACAAAATGTCATTGCTCATGGTACAAAAGTGTACCACTTTGGTGTATTCCCCCGCTATTCATCAGAGTAGACAACCCATAGGTAGACAATAACCCCACTAGCTGTCGACAGACTCATAGCACACAGGTATCCTGCCCAGAAAAACATGATGATTGACCAGAATTAGAAGATGAAGAGCAAGATACTTCCATGGTTTTTCGATCCACATGGCGTTAAAGGTTTTTTGATATTGACAGCAAAGGATACTTATGTTTACAAGAGGCTGTGTACGTTTATAAGATTTTACAGTGGTTGCGCAGATTCGGGTATTGTTGCTCAAAGCTGAGCCCAATTGTACACCTGGCCCAGATAATTTTTTTAAATTTATTCTGGGAGTCCCTCAAAACAGCGTGGGTGGCCATGTAGAATCCTAGGTGAGCAGGCAAGAAACTAGGGTCTTTTGGGAGTGGGAGGGTTCTGTTTTTTTTTTTAGGCACAGGCAACATCTATCCAAATAGAATACGTTTAAGATGTTTCATATTTTAGTAATATTTGGTGTGCTTATGAGGATTGTTAGCCATGCCTAGTATCCAGTTTGTATTTCAAGGAGGGCTACAGGATATGGTTGCAGACCCTGCTGTATCTAGTGGTAACAGCTGCAATCTATACCCACTGGTTAATGGAAGCTGGGTACTGGCACAGGTCTTGAGCTAAAGCCATTGCCTATGAACAGCACCCGCTAGGCTAGCCATGCCCAGCAGTTATCACAGCCAGGGGGGTTCTGGCTACCAGGCATGTCTGAAGTATATCAGTTGTGCGATTCTTGGGCATATTTACAAGTTAGAGGCCTATGTCAGACAGCTGTGGCCACACAGCTTAACAGACTGGATCTCCATTAACTCTGTTAAAATTAAACTGTGGGAAGTATGTGGTGCTTGTTATGTGGGGACACCCTCTATCTGGACCTCTGCATGACCCCCTCCACCCCTTTAGGCCACTATCGGCATAGGTGAACTCAGTCTAAACCCTGGGTATTAGGTTTGATTCAGGTTTAGCTTTTATTCCCAATTTAAATAAGTTTGTCTTTACCTGTTTTCTCAACCTGAGCAGTGGTGGCTGGAGAGTTTGAAAGTGAGGGGTGTAGGTACCTCTCATGAGTTGGATTGAGCCACTAAACCCATTCCCATTTAGGTTTGGGGCGGAGGGGGCATTTTTTGCCTTACCTCCTAACCCCCCCACACCCCCCAGGTATTTTTTATAAAATAAGGTCAAAAGGTGCATTTTGCAGCTTAAGCTTGACAAAGGTGTCTAAGCACTGATGCTATATTCCAATTCTTTTGTGGTGTCAGGCAGGATGTACTCCCCTGCGGTGTTGGGACTCACCCTAACCAATTAAACTCTGCAACGATGGTGGGAAAACAATGGATTTTTCAAAATCATGCCCATTGAAGGTTGACTAAAAAACTATACTCAGTCCATGTAGTTATGAAAATATAGTTCTGGACAATCGCAGGGCAATCAGTAGTGGCCACTTGTATTGCTAAGTGGTAGGGCAGGGGAATGGGGAACACAAACCCCAGATGTATAAATAAAGAAAATAGAACTTAACCTGCTCCAACGGCTGTCGTCTTGCTCCCGATCCTTGCGTCCTTGTCAGAAGCCTGCTACACACTTGCTCCCAGCTCCTAATCCCAGCGCTGCTCACATGCTGGGAATACTATTGCTGGGATTGGTCAGAGTGCCTCGGTTCGGCGCTCAGACATAGAGTGGGAGCCTGTGCTGGTTTCTCCATCCAGCTGTACAACACAGCTCAGGTGGAGAAAGGCTAAGTGCGCATGACGGTTTGGCTGGCTCCAGAGGGCCGGACAAACAGTGGTCCCTTAAGGGGGAAGTGTAAACCTCAACAAACATTAAATAACCAACTGATTGATCTTACTGGAAACAAGACCGTTTTATTCAGTTGTTCAACATTAAGATCACATCAAGAGAAAAACTCATTAGGCTTTCTAATTTAATGCATTTAAGGATGAAATGGGGCTCCCAAACGATGCAAAGGCGTAGTGAATGTGTGGGGAGTACAGTATATGTACATAAATAGTGACTGATTAAGGATGCACTGCTTTTTGATACACACTCTGAATCCCATCACATTATTTATTATAGATAAGCTATCATAAGCCAACTGACACGTGGTTTCTCCTCCATCAGTGCTTTCCAATTTTTGTCCTGATGATGACTCTGCAGAAATAACCCTATAGGGTCGAAACGTTGACACCATAATAGTGTACTGTTTTTATCTGACTTTGGAGCCTTTCACTCTGTCAAAGTGTGTATCAAACACCACTGCATCCTTAATCAGTCACTATTCATGTTCATATACTGTATAGCACTATTGCACCTTATACTCACTCACCTCACTTTCATTGTGTCTTTTGGGAGCACCATTTCATCCTTATATGCCTTAAATAAGAAAGCCTAATGAGTTTTTCTCTTTGTTTCCAGTAAGACACATCAGTTGAAAGTTATTTACTATTTTCAGAGAAAGTTGAGGTTTACACTTCCCCCTTAAGGGACCATTGTTTCCGATATCGTTTCAATTGGAAAAGGGCTTTTCCCCCTTCTTCCAAAAGAATGTTTGGAATGGCCGCTAATTATCACTCCACGCAACTAAAGCAGGAGACAAACAGACCTGCACGACTTGTGGCAATCGACCCCACATCCACCGATCTTCGACACTGCGGCGGAGACACTCGGAATCACAGGCACAAGATGGGCAGACGGAGCATGGGCCAAGACGGAACAGACCAGGGAGCCTCGGAGAGGTATAGTGCCCCCCAGAGGGCAGAAGGTGTAGGGGAGCAGATAGTGAGTGACCGGTCCTTGGGGCACGACTCGTTGCTGACCGTGGTGGCACTGACTTCTTCTCTATTCCCGTGTCTTTCACTGAAGGCAGTAGCAATTTCTGAAGGGGAAAGTGAAAGCACAATTCTCAAGTTTCTCTAGTCCATGTGCGAGTAACTTGTTTAGTCCCGGAGTATGATGTGCATTCCGGGACATGCAGTCCCAAGTGCAAGACAAAATTACATATCCCAGAATGCAAAGCATAAACTTGAATGCATTGTGCTACTTGTGCAGGGAGCTGAGGAAACTTGAGAGCTCTTTGAAATGCATCATAAAGCAGGATGTAGCCCCCAGACCCACTACACCAAACAGCAGATGTTGAGATGGGCAACAGCACTTTCTCTGTCCCCCATACTCTGTGTACACACTCCTCCCCATTACTTACCCTTGGGTGGCAGCAGTGAATCTAGCATGTTCTTACAGTTTTATCATTGTGCAGCTGGGAACAGGGGAAGGTAGCAAAGACGTTGTGGTGTTAGACCTCCCCATGCCTTTGGAGACAGAGTGATTCGTAGCTTTCTGTCATCTGAAGCATCGTGAGTTTGAACACCTGACCTACATTAGGAGAGGCAGAAAGGCTAGGGAGAGCATGGGGCTCAGTGATAGACTGGGGGCTGCAGGCCTGTATTTTCAGGGAAACATCCACACCCTGGAGATCCGTCAGACACTATCTTAGGTCAGGGGAGGGTGGAGCTGAAGAATCTGCCTCCAACTTCACCTTTGCTACCTTGTCACAGGCTAGGGTGAGGTCAGTGCACTTCTTGACCCATCCTAGCCTGTGACAAAGGTAGAGTCGGAAGAGGGTAGGCAGGTCCCCTTCTTACTGGGCTGAAGTCTTGCGCCTGAATCCGGATTTAACATTTTGGCCCCTGCCCTGCATGCTTTCTGTGCTCCTGTAGCAGTGAGTTAGGGGTGATCTAGCCACATCCTCACACATGCACAGAGTTTCTCTCTGCTCCAGGCCTTGAAAATTATAGTGGCAAGAGAGAGTGAGTGACAGACCGTCCACTAGTGTTGAGTAAACAGTGCAGCAAGTCGCTGCACTGTTCACTTGACACTAATGGGATGTCACTTAAATGGTAGGTTGCTCCCTTACAGAGGAATTGCCAAAGGTCCTAAGAATATTGAGGAAAATACTCACATTTTCCTACATGAATAGTCAGACTTATTGTTCAAGTGACTATCTCAGCTGGTTAAGAGTCTGAAAATGCCCATTACCTGGGCTTTCCCAGATCGTAGAGGACTAGACTTCAAATATGCTTGACTACTATTGGGTCTGAGAAAAACTGAATCGATAGCCTCTCATCTGGCAAAGATGCATTGACTCTTAGTAGCAAATAGCAGGGGCGGCTCCTCCATTAGGGTGGAGGAGCGTCCCCTCCATTAGGGTGGAGGAGCGTCCCCTCACTGCTTTCTCGCAGTGCGAGAAGCAGAAACATAAAATGGTATTTTAAATACCATTTTATGTTTCTGCTTCTCGCGCTGCAACGAAGCAGAATGGTATGCCTGTTTGGGTGCGGGCGGGTGGGCGGGTCGGGGAGGAGTGGCTTGCCCGATGCTGTGGGCCCTGACTGTTTGGTCGGCCCTCTGGGGCCAACCAAACCAGTCATGCGCACTCTGCATTTTCTTTATGTAAGCTGCATGCAGCCTACATAGAGAAAATGGCCTCCCTACAGGCGCCCGGCTGGGCGCCGTCCACACCAATCACAACTCTGCCATTGCAGCGTTGTGATTAGCTTAGGGGAGGGGAGGGAGGATGCCTGCTTCCTGTTCCTGCCAGAGGCAGGAGAGCAGGAAAGCAGCAGGAAAATGCTGGCGCGGGACCCAGCCAGGAGCGGAGGCGGCGCGGGACCCGGTAAGGTAAGTTTTTTTTTTTTTTAAAACTTCTTTAATCCCGGCCGAGCACCCTCACCCCCCCCCCCCCCCACCCACACACAAACACCCGCGAGACATGCGAGCCGCGACTGGCCAATAGTCCCTCTTTCAGAGCCATGTTTATGATTCACTTAGCCAGCCATGACACTGACTGGGCCGAAGTTTTTGCAGAATGCATTCTCTCCTTCTCTACAATACAGGCTTTTAGGACCTCTGGCAGTCATATCCCAAAGATCTGCTTTTCAGACACTCCTGTTTAGGTGGCTGCTCCTAATCTTATGAAGGCACAGTTTTGTGGAGGTCCCTCTCACTGTCTTGGTGCCAAAATCAAGATCTGGTCAAATTTTCCAAGGACCTGAAAACCTATGTCTTTGTAATTGGTCTTCGCTGTCAGACTGAGAGTCTCGGCGCCGGAATACCATTGGTAGCAGTGCGCTCAGTAAATGTAAATGAATTAAATTAATTCATAGATCACCTTAAAGCACGAATTTCTCAAAGTTGCTTCCAATTTGATCTATCTATCTATATATATATATATATATATATATATATATATATATATATATATTTATTTTTTTCCCAAATCCTCACAATCGCTTGAAGGAAAACGAAGCCTTGTGCGGTTTTTAAAAGAAGTTATTCCCAATCAGCCACTTGTCAAACGCGTTTCGAGTGCGCTGCACCCTTGTTCACTGCACTGTCAAGTGGCTGATTGGGAATAAATTCTTTTAAAAACCGCACAAGGCTTCGTTTTCCTTCAAGCGATTGTGAGGATTTGGGGACAAAATGTGACGGGACCCGCTTCCGTGGGGTCCTAAAGCAACGAAGCAACTCTCACTGAGGAGGAGGCAATTTATGCACGGAAGGTGTTGGAGAATATATATATATGTGAACAAGGCTCGGACGAGCCGAAACGTTATGGCGACATATAATAAATAAATTTTGCACTTATTCGTTGGTCCGTGTCCGTGCCTGCTGTGGAAGTGACGAGGAGAAGTTTCTGCTCAGCTGCGGAGTAAACGATATATATATATATATATCAACAAAGCAGTCCAAAAACGAAGGGCGCACTTCTCACAGCTGGTGCGCGCGGCGGGGCCGGACTCGCCCCGAACAACAATTCTCCACCAACCAAGTAACACGCTGCACTCTCCCAGGTTTGGTTAATAAAGATTTATTCAAGAGTGCAGCGTGTTACTTGGTTGGTGGAGAAATATATATATATATATATATATATATATATATATATATATATTTTGAACCACGTCTACCTTAATAAATAGTAAAAACTGCCTCTTCTATTTGAGGAAAAAACACGTTAAATGTGTTCAAAACTGTGTATAGCCTGAGTTACACAGAAGGAAAAAGAACTTGAATTCAGTGATTTTCTTACAAACTTCGTGGACACTCTCCAGAGCCCCTTTACAAGTGTGAGTTCTTCAAATTCGTTTACTATTTGGTCTAAATTAAATGGGTATTCCTTGAAAAAGCTGGTATAAAGTTAATTTCACTAGTGATTTGGAACACATGAAACTGATCCTTATCAAATGTACAATTGTAAAAATGCAATGAATATAAATTCAGAGAGGCAAGTGTAGATTCACTGTAACAAATGTACAACTAAACCAACAGAGTACATCTGAATTTAAAACTGCAACTGCGCAATCGCACCAGAGAATGTACGTTTAGTACTGTGTACATTAGCAAAAACAAATGTTCATTGGTATGGTACATGCACAACATTGCATTTATAGAATTCAGCTTAACATATATCAAGTAAACTACCAATACAAGAAAACTTAATTAATTAGGAACATGGTAATGCACATTCTGTGCCATCTACTAAACAGACATGGAAAAAATACTGTGAGGAAAGTGGTTTATTATATGGTGTGGCTGTGAGGCCTCGCCTTGTAATAAACTCACTAATTTGCTCGGGTCCAGTCAGGGTTGTTTGAAAAACCTTAGACCAGTGATACTCAAAGTACAGCCCGGGGGGCGCATGCGATCCTCCTGACGTTTACATGCGGCCCCTGGTTGAACAGCAGCACTAGGCTGCTGTTTACTTTACAAAGCACTAATACTTGCAGATATATAAAATAAATGGGAATCATTTATTTACAGTCCAACTGAAGTAAAACAAAAGAAGCACAGACGCTGTCCTGCACCACTTAACTTTAATACTTTAATTTTTAAAGACCTCTTGCAACAAACGTATACAAATAAGGTAAAGTCCTTTCAAAGTTCAAAAAGTGTATTTCATTAACCTGCTGAAGCGTTTCACCTTAGTACATCAGATTTTAAAAGTGCAATGCAATTTTTATTTATTTGTGACAGTTTTCGAACATGAATTTAGAAACATTCATGCCTCCCCCGACAACAATGCCAATAGGCAAAGTGAAATAAGACAATTGCCCAGGATCACACAGTTTGGTAAAGTGTGGAAGCTGGGATTGATCCCTGGTGCAATTCAACCACTAGATGTACATGTCACTACCCCTACACCCACCTTACACCTCCAACACCCAGGCTGCCACCATGTTAGCATCAATGTGGCCCTCTGTCACACCACAGATGAACTTTTTGGTCCCTGGGAAAATGTTGGCGAGTACCCATGCCTTAGCCCAACCCTGGGTAGCTGTGGCTTGGAGCTGTCTGGCTATAACCAAGTAACAAAGGATTTAGAAATACAAAAAGATTTGAATAAGAAGAAACACAACACAAAGGAAATCCAACACCAATTTATAAAAATAGATCTTATTTTTATGAATTTTTAGACACCAAAATTAACAAAATCCACTGAAGGGTTCCGAAGATAAAAGTTTTTAAGCAAATTGTAAATCACTGCTTTTCACTCAAAATGCAAACAAGCTTTGGCAATTGTCACAGTTAGTGGTTACTTTGAAAACTTTGATAAAGTTATGTTCGGGTACTCTGGCTGTGGGTTACCAACTCTGCCAGGGAGCAAGTCAGAGGGGCCAGTGAGGCTTTCCAGGACAGTTACCTTGCAGTCAAAGTAGTCTCCAGTCCAGTCTCTATGGTCAAAAAACCACCTTAGACATCAATGGAGTGGTCCTGATGCACTGGATACAGAATGCTGAAGGATGGTGGATGCTGGTCGACTGGGGTTTTCCTTGGGCCACCCCTCGGTCCATGAACATGGTGGGGCAACTTTGGCCATAGATGTCTGTCCCTCGAAGTCCAGGTGAAGTCCCGCCAAAAAGCAGTTGCCATTGGACTACTGGTCTCCAGTCACAGCAAAACCGGCAGTTCCCTTTAACTGAGACTACTGTCCATCGTGGGCGACCAAACTGCACTCCAACTCTCCTGGGTATATCACACTCTGGTGCAACTTTTGAGCACTTTGGCTGTTCTTCAGCGGTCAGTGGCGATCAAGCGATTGTGGCTACCAACTTGCTGAGGTAGGATCCTTATGCTTTTGTGGCCCAGGAGCAGTAACGGGAAGTCAGCCAACTGACTCTTGGAGTTGACCTCTTCAGTCTGCGGCAACTTTCCTCAAGCAGGAAATACAGGCACCATCCTCTCTTTGTTAGCCCAGAATCAGCAGGTGCAGTCCAGTCTTTGACTTAGCCTCTCTTTTCTAGGTCCAGGGAACAACAGGGCACTCCTTTGGTCCTCTCTCCAGTGCAGATGTGATCTGAGGTCTGGGTGCTACTGTTATACACAAAACTTACCCTCGATGGATGCGGTGACTACTAGCCAGTGGGCTACCAGTTCCCCTCCCATCTGATGACTTCCTACAATGTGTTGCATCTAGCTATCCTAGAGTGCAATATTCTGCCCACTCCTAAGATTGCAGCACCCTACTCTGTGTATGGAGCTTGGTAGTCCGCACTAGAGGTGTGGCTACCTGAGGGCTACACGCCCACAGGAAAACTGGCTTGGCAACTATTTCGCCTTCTCTATCCCAGACGCCAGCATGTCTACTAGAACAGAAGAGCAGCCCCTCTTGTGAGTGTCACCGTTTGCCCTTCAAAGATGGCTTCCCTTTGACACTCTCCTTTTGGGCATACACCCTGTATCTCTTCCTGCCAGGGAGAGGTCATACTTCAAATTGCAGGCATCAGCCTGATAGAGACTTCTAGCTGCAGTTTCCTTAGTTTAGACTATTCCCCAGGTGTCAGACTAGATCCGGAACGTTTTTGGTGAGCAGTACCCATGCGTGTCGATAAGTGGCGTCGTTCGGCTCCACCTGGTGTTGTGCGTGCCGAAACTGAGGTTCTCAGTTCCTCTATAGGTGCACTGACAAGTGGTTTCCGAACCTGTCAGTGTAGATCCGGAGAAGAGCGACTAACAGTCACTTTTGTGCCTGACCTTTTTTCAATCTTTTGTTGAAGATTTTTTGAGACTCTGTATCCTGATGTGAAGGATGTCCACCAGAAAGGCAGGTTTTAAGCCACGTGACGCCTGTCATCGGCAGGTGTCGGTGACAGACCCGAATTTGGTTTGTCTCTGGTGTCTTAAGTGAGACCACGAAGCAAAGACATGCGAGGACTGCCACGCCATGCATCCTAAGGCACTGAAGAAGCGCTCCCTCGAGCTTCTCGCTGCCTAACGTAGATTGATTTTGCAACGTTCCAGGTCTCAGTATGAGGAAGGTCCCGAGATTATTCGTGAAGTCCTACCCGGCGATCGTCGTCTCACTCCAAATAATTTGGAAGTTGGGTATGTCCCACAAAAAGAAAAAGTCAAAGAGGTCTTCGACTTCACTGTGCAGGTTTTCGGGCGAGTCGTAGGCAGTCTGCATTAAAGGCATAGCTCTGTGGTGGATCCTGCGCCTGGGCTGTCTGCGCACTTCCCTGAATTTGCGGGTGCAACCGCCACCCAACTTAAGGAATTTTACAAGGCCATGCACCTCATTTTTTGGGCAGCTGACGCCTCTGGAGTGCCCACAAGTCCGGGAGTAGCCCCTACTGGTCTTCTGCCGGCGGGTGCGCTCTTGGTGCCTGTCGGGCCCCAAAAACCCATTGATGGACCTGGAGTGGCATTTGGTGAGTTACCTTGACCTTTCTTCGACTCCTGCTCAAGTGCCGACGCCCCCGGCGTTCCCTCACCCAGTGGTGGCGCCGCACCCATCATCATTCCTGACTCCGATACGGAGCCTGAACGGCGCCGAACGGGTCCAGACTCCCCATATCGGAGCCAGTGCCTGATTCATAGGACTGTCCTGGATTGAATTATGATTGTGTGGGGTCTGTGGACCCTTATGGATCCCAGTTCTTAGAAGATCCAGAGGACAACTGGTATGAGGATCTGGTGGATGCCAGTGGACTGGACACCTCCCGTAACACTGGCTTGGTCTCTACCGTGGCTGCGGAGGAGGGTGCCCTCATTCACAATGGTGATGAGGAGGGTGGCTAAGGTCCTGGACCTTATGCTACCCTCCATGTCAGTCAAGACAAATGTCTCGACGGAGGTGCTTCAGCCGATAATTGCCCCCACTGAACCATTACTCCCATTTAATGAAACCCTTTCTGACGTCCTACATGGGGCCTGGTCAAATCCCTGCATAGTGGATCCTGTGCATAGGACAATTCCCTGCCGCCATCGCCCCACCCCAAGGGACCCCAGTTTCCTCACCCAGCACCCCACCCAGAGAGCTTGGTTGTCCAGGCCTCCACCGCCAAAGTTAACCCTGGCACATTCCCTACCACTCCACTGGATCGGAAATGCAAAATGCTGGCCTTCGGGAAGGGGATATTCTTTTCGGCATGCCTTGAACTGTGGTTGCTGTACACAGCATGCTTCTTGGGGCTATTCACCCATAAGAACTGGGAAACGGTTGTGCAAGTGCTGCCCATGGTCTCGGAGGAGGCCTGAGCCATACTCTCTCAAGCAATTGCTGACAGGAGAGATGCAGCCAAGTTCAACATAAAATGTGGGCTGGACACGACAGACTTGCTGGGCAGACTGATCTCCTCAGTGGCCCTTAGGCACCGCACCTGGTTGAGAACCACTGGTTTCGCATATGGACATGCCCTTTGATGGCCCCTGTTTGTTCGGAGAGAAAGCAGGCTCATCGATGGAGCGCTTTAGGTCAATATGGCTATGGCCAGGTACTTGGGCATTTCCATGGCCCCTCGCCAACCCCCGTCTGCCTTCCGCCCCTTTCGTGGCCACCCAAGGGCTTCCAATCATGTCTTTAAACTACCAGCCACCCCGGCTACAAAATCATGCAATAATTTTGTGTCCGAAAACACGACTCCCACAGGCCACGTAGGACAGTTGGCCAGAAATCGAGCCAGTCCACCACCACCACCCTGGCAACCACAGTCTCCAAATCGCTTTAGTTTTTCTTCTGACCATCATGGAGATCCAGTGGGGGGCAGCATACTCCATCACCAGCACCACTTGAGGTCAATCACATCTGACTGTTGGGTTTTGCTGCTCGTCAAAAGGAGCTAGTCTCTCCCCTTTGTGACCACCCCACCCCCCATGCCACCTACTAACAAGCTGAAGGAGGACCATCTCTCCTTTCTCCATCTTGGCCAAGGGTGATTTAGAGAAGGTGCCTTAGAAGTAGGTTGTGGTTTCTATTCCCGCTACTTTCTACTGCACAAGAACGATGGAGGCCTTCGTCCTATCCTCGGCCTGCACCGTATCAATTTCTTCCTAAAGGAGAAATACAAGATGCTCACGCTTGTGCAAGTTCTGTCTGCCCTGGACCCAGTAGACTGGATGGTATTGAACTTGCAGGACGCATATCCATCCTGCCCACAGGCGTTATCTGCCATTCAGGGTCAGCCAAGAGCACTTTTATTGCTGTGCTCCCCTTTGGCCTTACCAGCGCCACTCGGATGTTCGCAAAAGTGATGGAGTGGTCGCAGCTCACCAATGGAGTTCAGGGATTCCAGTCTTCCCTACTTCGACGAAAGACTGTTGAAACCAGGTTCGCCACTGGCAGTCCTCTACCACCTCCAGACTACGGTGAACCTTCTGCATTCGCTAGGGTTCACTATCAACGTGCCGAACTCTCAACTGACTCCCGCTCAGACGCTCTCTTTCATCAGAGCTCTTCTGGACACAGTGCAGTTTCGGGCTTATCCTCCCGAGCATTGAGTCCAGGATATTCAGGCTATGATACCGATGTTTCAGCCTCTGTACTGGACTTCGGTGAGACTGATTCTGAGGCAGTTAGGCCTCGTGACCTCCTGCTAGTAGCAAATGCCCATTGGTATACGAGGGCTCTGCATTGCGACCTGAAGTTCCAGTGGGCCCAGCATCACGGGAATCTCTCCTACATGGTCCAGATCTCGTAGGAAACGGCAAACAACCTGCAGTGGTGGCTAACGTACGTTGATTGTGTCGGTGGCAGACCCCTCTCCCTTCCCCATCCAGAGCAGACTGTAATGACAGATGCGTCACTCCTACAATGGGACGGCCATCTGGGAGAGGTGGAGATCAGAGCATTATGGTCTCCGGTGGAATCTGGGCTTCACATCAATGTGTTGGAGCTTTGGGTGATTTGATTGGCGTTAAAAGCCTTTCTTCCTTCAATCAAGGGAAGGCTGGTACAGGTGTTGATGGATACCACCACCTCTTTTATTTGGTATTTCAACAAACAGGGTTGTGGACCCTGCGCCGAGAGGTTTTGCGCGCCTGGACTTGACTGAAACACCAGGGCATATCCCTAGTGGTTTAACACCTGGCAGGCGCGATGAACGCCATAGCGGATTAACTCGGCCGTCGATGCATAGTGGATCACGAACGGCGTCTCCATCCGGACCTGGAGGTGGCGAAAGGTCTCTTCCAAGAATGGGGAGAGCCTTGGTTAGATCTGTTCGGCTCTGGCGAGAATGCGCAATGTTCCGTTTAGCAGGCTGGTGTTTCCAAGGCTGCTCTTACTCAGATGATTTTTGTCTCAAGTAGAGCTCCGACCTCCTGTATGCCTTTCTGCTAATACCACTTCTTCCCAGAGTTCTCAAGTTCAGGAATGACAGGGCCAAAGTCATTCTTGTGGCTCCCCATTGGGCATAGAGAGGCTGGTATCCCAAGCTGTTGAGCATGATCACGGGTCCTCTGATCAGGCTGCCTCTTCCGGAGGATCTTGTTGCAAAAGCAGGGCTGGGTTCTGCACTCGAACCTGAAAACGCTTTGCCTTCATGCATGGCGATTGAACGGCAAGTTGACCGCTTTCGACCTTCCGCCCGAAGTGTGCAATGTTCTCTTGGCAGCCAGATATCCCTCCACCAAGACGGCATAGGCCTGCAGTCTGAGCAAGTTTGTGGCGTGGGGGACAGATAAAAAAGTTGACCCTCTATCTGCACCCCTTCCCCAGGCTCTTTTGTTTATTTTTTTTCTTAGTCCAGCTTGGCTCAGATTTAGGCACATTAAAAGGTCATCTTTCTGCCATTTTGGCATTTCTGTGGTTACCAGACCAGCCATCCCTTTTCAAGTCCTCTGTTGTACATAGGTTTCTGAAAGGTCTTCAACATATGTTCCCACCAGCACCTTTCATTATGCCGCAGTGGGACCTCAACCTAGCTCTTACATTTTTGATGTGTGCTCCCTTTAAGCCACTACATACCTGTCCACTTAGACTTGTTACAATAAAAAACACTTTCCTAGTCTCGATAACATCTACCCGGAGGGTCAGTGAGTTACAGGCACAGTCAGCATACACATCTCCACATCTACCCAGACAAGCTGGTCCTTCTAGAGCACCCTTTCTACCAAAGGTAAAAAACTCCTTTTCGCGTAGGCCTGTCAGTCATTTAGCCTACCTCTTATGCTCTGCCTCACCCTTCTAAAGAAGAAGAGACGTTGTCGTTCTACCTTGACCACACGAGTTCCAGGTGGACGATCAACTCTTTGTGGGGTATGTCGGAGCAAAGAAAGCAAAGGCTGTGCAGAAATGGACCATCTCACGATGGATATTGTTCTGCATCAAGATCTGCTATGCAATGACTAAGAAGCAGCCTCCTGAAGCTTGCGGGCTCATTCTACCAGAGCCAAGGCTGTGACCACTGTGTTAGCTTGCGGAGTTCTTGTCCTGGATATCTGTTCTGCAGTGTGTTTACAAAGCACTACTGCTTGGGCAGTCAGGTCTGTTGTGACTGGCAGTTTGCCCGCTCTGTCCTGCAGGACTTTAGTGTGATCCATATTGAAGCCCCACCTCTGGGGGGTATTGCTTGGGTATCTCTTCTAAGGTAAGAAATCTGTGGTTAGAAGTCTGTATCAGATGAACAAGTTACTTATCTTTGGTAATGCTGTATCTGAAAGAGACTTTATCTAGCCGAAGATTCCTTACAAATCCACCCATCCGTCACGCTCTGTGAACAGATTTCAGAGTTAAGTGTTGTTCTCCTTGTAAGGGCCTAGCTTAATGCACCAGTGGTCAGTGTTCTTCTTGGCTCCATGTATCTGGCATGGAAAGTCGCGAAAAGAAATGGACGTCAGCACTCTGGGTTAGTGCCTATTTACGCACCATGCGTGCTACTTCTAGTGTAGACAACACCATGCAGAGCGAGCGACACCATTGACTGGTGCGCTTGGGGTACTGCTTACCAAAACCTTTCTAGATCCAGTCTAGCACCTGGGAAATATTCTAAGGTAAGGAATCTGTGGCTAGATAGTCTCTACTAGATAAGTTGTTACCGAAGGTAAGTAACTTGTTCATTGTGTCCTTTCCTGGAAGTCATTCATGTGTTTCCCCAGGAGGGTAGAAGGCTGTCTTGTGACTAGCAACTGTACGTGGCCTACATGAAAATTTGGGCTAAAGATTGGCAACTTTAAGTTGCCTTTTACTCAGAGTTACATTAAATTCTACTTAGGCATCAAGTCGGTATTAATGCCATGATTTTTTTTAATACCAACTTTAGTAGTCTGAGGAAGTTAGCTCAGCTGAGTTGTCCGTGTGTAACCTTGTAGTGCCAATGCGGCTTCTAGCCTTTCAATCGACAATTTGGTTTTTTTACTGTTCGCACATATAAAAACACATGTACTACTTTTAATATACAGCTCCCTTCCTTAGGACTCGAGGTACCTACCTGAAGAATGACTTTGTCATTACCTTTAAAGTCAAAGTCGAATTAGCAGCTTAAAACTGCTCTACAAGTCTACAGTGGCAGGCTGTGAGACATGTTTTACTTTGTCACACTCGTAGTGGCACACTTATGTGCTTCACGAGGGACACTTTAATTTACCCGACCTAGTTACCCCTTGTACCATATACTAGGGATTTATAACTAAGTTAACTTATGCCAATGGGGATAAACCAATTAAGCATACACTTTTGAGCGCTGGCACTGGTGTCTTGTTAGCAGGCCTCAGTGCACTCTGAGTCGGAAAACTAGCAGCATCATTCCAGAACTCTGGGGGTGATCATGCAAAGAAGCTTTTCCTTACAAATACTTAGACTGTAAAACTCGTTACCATACAAGTTTGCTGTATAGCTCTGCTTAATCAGTCATTCACTAAATGTAGAGTTTTCAAGAGGAGTAAAGGGTACAGTGTTAGGAGACTTGAACCCTTGTAAAATATATCTCAAAGGTAGTGAAATAAAAAATCTGATATGCTTTAAAAAAATAATACATGTGATCGTTAATATTCCAAGACAGCCTGCCTTATTCAGATTTCTTTTAAAAAGTGTCTTACCTGATGACAGTAGTTTGGGGACTTGTAGTCTTATGTATTGTAGCTGTTGTAACTAATTTCCATCGAATCTTTTCTCATTAAATTTCGATATCATAATTTGTGTTTACCTGGCACCCGTTTCAGCATATCTTGCCGCTTTGTAACACTGAATGACAAAAGTTTATGTTAGTAAATTCAGTCCTATCCATTTGATCTGTCTCAGAAGGGTGAAATGCTCTTGCTGGGAAACGTACCAGTGTCCTATAAATTACTTGTAGTTTCCTGCAGAAGACACAATTCATGCATCTTTCTGTATATGTGCATCCATGAACATCGTGTGAGTTAAATCGCGTTATCCATAGAAAGTGATCTCTTTAATCCGATCTCGAGATCCAGGGTTTCTTTTGTTCACTTTTTGTTTAGACCGACTCAGCCTGCCATCCTTTGAAGTGGGTTAATTAAGTACCAAAATTGAATATTAACAACGTCGGTCATTTTTACATTTAGAAACTGCACGTGTAGCGTTTAGTACTACATAAAAAGTGATTAACTTAGGAATTGCCTCCATCATGAAGATCGGAAAATAAATTACTACTACGTTATATAGGTTCTAGTTTCGGTCTTGTCGGTTTTTCTCTTTCGTCCCTTGTGATGGGAGTTTCCAGTCAGCAGCCTTGCGTGCCAAATTGAGTAGAAATGTGCCAACTCTGAAGGAACTTTAGGCCTGCACGGGGTATAGAAAGCGCTATATTAATGCCGATGGAGTACTATCGGTTATTGTACAACATGAATACAGATCCCATCGCTAGCAGCTGTGTGTGTACGGGTATTGTGACGGCAGAGTGTTTACTTGGATAGATCTCATGAGTGACGACAGAGTGTGTAGACCTCGATCGGTTATAGCAGATGGCATGCGGTCCCATCCTCGGTGACGGCAGAGGGTGTGTGTGTGTGTGTGGATAGGTCCATGAGTGACGACAGACCGTCTGCAGCCGAGGGTTCCTCTTCTGCTTGTGGGTGGAGCCCACACTCCCTTTGCTGCCCACGCCCCCTTCCCTTCCTTTCCTGCCTCCTCCATTGTGCGTGGCTGTAGCAGCCGGTGCACCTGCTGGGGCCGCTTGCAGATGGCCAGCTCTCATCGCTCCTCTGAGGACGGGGCGCTGGCACTGTGCAGGCTCCGGTGCGGGCAGCGGCTGCTGCGGCCGCGGCACCAGGCTCCGCTGAGAGGGGAACCATGAAGGTCGCTGCAGCGCCGCTCCCGCTGCCCCTCCCCGCGGCCGCGCCTCTCTGCATCTCACCATGACTCTCTCCTCCCGCGTCTCCTGCTCCATGCTCAGCTGCTTTGTGAGTCTTTTACTGCTTTCCGAGGTGTGGCAGGCTGGGTGGGTGCAGTGTGCCCTAGTTTCTACAAAGATGAGATTGAGTGTTCCTCTTTCCGCCTTTTGTTTTTGTAGGCGCGCCGCATTAGCAGCATCTCTCGTCCTGCTGACTGGCTCGTTCGGATTGTTTTTCCAGCCCCTGTCCTTTGCCATTCGCAGGTGGAGAGAAACTGTCCACGAGGCTCTATGTTGCAGGAGAGCATGGTTGTTAGACGCCTGGGACTCCAGCTGTCTTCTGAGTGGACCCTTGCATTTCTGATCCTTCCATGCTCCATTCAGCCCGTTGTGGAGCATGGTCTTGGTAGAATTCCTCCTCATCCCCTAGTGCTTTTGGCAGGGAGGGTCTGTGCAATACTTTGTGGAGGTAGCAGTTGCTTTATGCTATGTCGTGCTCGAGGCCGACTTGTAACCTCACGTGTGCCGTTTGTTTTGCTGCACTTCCTCTGATAAGAGCTTGCTTGGTGCCAAAATTGCCCAGCGGAGATGCGCTGCCTAATAATGTACATGTTGCATTTGTGGTCCTGTCTCTAGGGAGGAGTGAGCCCCTCAGTGGCTGCCTTCTGCTTTAAAGGAAGGGATGCATAGTATGATTTGGCATGATGAATGGATGAATGCGCTTTGTGAGGACTGACGGCTTACTACAGTGATCTTTTGAAGACGAGAGATTTGCCCAGTAACCTTTCTGCCTGGCAAAATTGTGTTACTTTGTGACACTCTTATTCAGAGGGGATGCCCTTGGGTCCACCCCCGGTCAAAATACACGTCACCCGTAGGAAAATGATGGTGTCCAAGCAGAGCTTTTCAGATTTTCATCCTTTCCAATTTAATACAATGAGCACTATTATATTATATCGAATGACTATTGGATGATACAATGTTTTTTAAACAGAAAAGACGACATGCTGTGTAAATGGGCAGCCTTATTCGTAATATCTGCTGGGAAGGTCTTGGCTGCCTTACAGTATTTCTGTTTCCATGTATGAGAGGAGGCATTGCCCTGTAGGCGAGAGAATGTGCTACAATGACTCAGCATTACTCCCCTCTCCATGTTGGCTAAATCCATATCTGTTGAGCTAAAGTCTCTTCATCTGCTCAGTGATTTGTTATATGACACGAGTCGCTTCAGGAATTTACATCAAAGCACCTCTCCTTAGGTAAAGGGAGAATCTTTTATGTGGTTCTTATGGTCGAAGTGAGCATTGACGTCTGAAAAGTGTGATTAATGTAATTTTATGGTTAATTTTGCCGTGGAACACTTTATCCCCATTTTAAAATTGAGGACACGCCCTCCTTCTGAAACTTAAAACGAATATGACAGACCCCGTTTTGCTCTATTAGATATCAGTGAGATGCATTTATCTTGGAAAGAACCAAGAACATCCGGTGTATGCAGATTGTGTCACTGAAGCCTGGCTCATGCCCTATCTTGTTATAGTCTTCTTCGTGAAAGAAGAGCTTTTCGGCGATCAGGAATCAGAACTTTTTCCTTAGCAGTAAAAGAGTGTTCTAATACTGCAGACCTGCAACTGGTTAATGGTCTGACAATTTAAAAAAAAAAAAAAAAATTAACCACGGCCAGACATTGGATTTGCCTTAGGATATCACTATTGAATGTTAATGATTTATTCCTTTTTTGAAATCGCATAATGTGAAAATGTACCTTTGGTTTGGTGGGTCTCCTCTGTGTCCAGACCACATCCTCTTTAAAGCCATTTCATGGGTGCTTCTATGTTATTTTATCCATTACCTGGTGTTGCTGCACCCAACCTGTCGCTACTTCTCAACCTATTTATTTCCCATGTCATCTTCATATAGCTCCCTGTGATGTTCCAGTTAGTGATCTAGCAAAGCACTTTCAGAGTTCTCTTATGGATCAAATAAATTGGTCTCCGTTCCAGACCAAATAATGAAAATATAATCAACCTATTGTTTTCACGAAGGGCTATGGGCTCTAAACTGGTTTTATTTCGCTAGTACTTTCAGTTGTTGAGTTCCCCAAACTAAGATCAATGGTTGAATACATCCGTGCCCCCTCACAAAGTGCCCCCAAACTGATAAGACTGTCCTCAAACGTGAGCACATTTTTCTTCAGGGTTGGTCTGTCAGTCTGTGATGAAGCTCCGTGGTATATAATATGTCAATTCCATCGAATATATTAATCCTTTCTCTGTATTTATTTAACTCTGCGGAATACTAACATTAGAGGTATTCAATATTTTAAATCCACCATGAACTGAGAACTCCACTTATTGTAATATATGGAGCATGGCTGTTGTCTTTCATGAAAGTGGACACGTATAATAGGTTGCTGGGGAAAAAAAAAAGAAAATCTAAGTTTCAAAAACGTATTGTAGGCAGGTAAGCTTTAGTAACCTAGACCTTGTGGCATTTGGTCGACTGAGAAATATTGATATTGTGCAAGCTAGTCAGCTGCTTTTCAGTAGACTAGAGGTAAGATTCATTTGTTCAGTACCTACTTTGCTAAATGGCGAGGTAATTACAGACTCACCTAGGCAGATTCGAGTTGTATGTATATGATATTTCTTTATGGCAAAGCTAGCCAAAAGGCAGCAGAGCACTATACTGTGTCAAAGGCCAGCATAACATGAACAACTGATGGAAGAGGTAGCTGGTTTGTAGTGTGGTGTTTAGAGAGGCAAGTCTTCATCTGTTTTCTAAATTTGAGCAGCGTTGGGGCAGTCCTAATGGATGCAGAGATATTCCACTTCCTGGGTGCATAGATGGAAAAGGCCTGCTTTCTTGTTTTTTCTTTTTTACACTTCTTAGTCTGGATTCCTATGGTGTCTTGTCTGTGCCGAGAAGCACTTTGTTTAGAAGAGAGAGAGCTGCTACCAGGCTTGGCATTCCGTGAAAATTAAGATTCAAAGCCATCCAGGTACATGTCATTAAGCCATGTTTGTCCTATTTCTTGTTTGTTTTTGTTGGCAAAGAGCAGGCATTCTGTCTCTGTTGGGTTGCCCTTTAGGTAGGTGCTGGACCCCCAAGCCTGGATGATCTAATGAAAACTGTGTTACACAGCCTGCAGCTGATGGACAATGGTTGTGGGCCTCTAGATGAGACCGTATTTCAGAATAAGGAGAAAGGCTGAAGTTTGTATAGTCTGTATGAAAAGTGGTTTGGGAAGTGGGTGCATTGGAATGACTCCGCTGTATTTCTGTATACTTTTAAGCATCTAACCACTGCTATTTCCATTTTGTGGGTACAGCTGTCAGTTTGACAGTTATGTAAATTAGTCTTAGATTCATGCACTGGCCTACCATTCATCCCTTCTCCTGTGTCCAGTATTTTCCTACTGTGCTTAACACTTCTGTTCTATTTTTTCACTGCCCCAGAAGCATGGAACTGTGCCCTGGTCCCAGTTTTAGGCAAGCTCATATAATTGAGCAACTCTCTAATCAAGGGGTCTTTAACCCGTGGCTGTATTCCAAGGGGGGCCCAAATGCCTCAAAAAGTACTGGTGAATGAAGGTAGCCTGGAAGTGTGACTTAGTTTATTTGCTGCGGTTCAAGGCTGTGCTGATTTGCATGCAGCAGTTGAAGTGCTTAAAGTATGGGAACTGTGATCCTGAATGCCGCAATTGTGGTCAAAGACGTGGCTAAAAAGAACCAAATATTCTGTAAGAGTTTTTTTAATTTTTTAATTTAATTTTTTACATACAAAACTAACAGATACTTCTTAAATTTAAAATAAATGCAAGTTATTCTCATCAGTGGAAAAGGCTTTTACGCTATGATCACTGCAGATGTTTGCGTGTGAGATCAGATGGTCACTGAATTGAATCCTGAGTGGCGCAGCGGAGAATCTTACCGTACCAAATGCAAACTTTTTTTATAAAGTAAATTAGCTGATAACACCCTTACATTACCTGCCCAAAAGAATAAATCTTTGTCATCAAGAAGCTTCAAGTGACTCCATGAAGCTTTAATTGAGTCCATGAAGCCTATACTGGTTCCCAAGCAGCTTTTGCATTGGTGATTAGCCAGTTGCACACATTTAACTTTCGTTCAGGCAGCCTGTCCCATTTCTTTTCTTTGTCCCTCCTTAGACTTCAAAGCACAGATGAAGCCCCTACCTCAGTGCTTAATTTGTAAAAAATAAATTAAAAAAAGGGCCAAGACCCTGACCAGGAAGCCACTGCAGCTTGAACCACCCATCGCCCCGGTTGTCACTGCCAAAACAACTACTAACCATCTCTCTGGCCTGCTAGTGCAAGTGTTCAGATTATTCCAGGTCCCCAAAGCTAAAGGAATAGCTGGGGAGGCAGGTGTTCTGCTAATCTCTAAATTAGATGAGCAGCGCCACCATGTGGCAGACTGACCTAAGTGCGGTGATGACAATTAAGCGCCGGTGCCACTGGCTCAAATTATGCACTGCCCTGCCTCCACCCCCAAACCACCCACCAGTGTGTTTTAACAAAGTACGGGAACTGGTATAAATGTCAGTTCCAATTGAACCCATCCACTTCAACCACTGTTCAGATGCTCTTTCAGGTGAGTCAGGGGGGCGGCAGGGAGGAGTCCAGCAAGGTTGCTTTCATGTGGAGCACTCTAATCGTCTGGACCCCTTGAGCCTCAGAGTAATGGCCCCAAGAGAAAGAGGAAAGGAACAAGATCCATGGATGGCATCAAAGAGATAGCTTAGAGGAGGGGGGCGCTATGTAGGGGCTAATTTCTGTGGTTTATAAATGGATAGAGACCTCTTCCTCAGAAAGGATGCCATGAGGAGGCCTTGGAGATATTGGGGGTTATTACTGTTTTTTTTTTTATCTTGCGATGCGCTGTCTCGTGCAAGACCTTTTGTTACCTGACAGGGGGGCTTAGAACCCGCTGATTACTTACCATTGATTGGTTTCATTGTCACTCTCATTTGCTGTCTTACTGATGGTTTGTGTCCACTTTTGTTATGTTTACTCCAATATTGGATCTTTCATAGATTCACATGCTTGAATTATTACCAGTCATCAAAGGGGGAGTCCCACAGTACCATTAGAAAGCAGAACAATGTTAAACATAGTAACACATCTTTGTCATTTTAAAGAAAGAGACTAAACTTCTAAGCTTTAACCATTCAAGTTGTATCACCCTCTAGAACACTCCATTCAGAAGCTTCTGTCTCTTAGATTTTCTACTGCACATTGTGTGAGGGAGTCCCCACTGAGCTCTGCTCAGTTTACCTATTTCCAGTATTTAGAGAGTTATTTCCATCTACTTTATGCTACTAATTACCTGCTGCTTCAGATCTGACTCTATAATGTCGTAGCAAGCAAAGAAAGGTCTTTTTAGACCATGTGGGATCTGTGGCAAGAAAAGATTTCATTCAGAAGATCAGCACAAAGATTGTGCTGATCCTACTGAGTGAAGGATTCTAAGGTATGTCGTACCTTTTCTTCTAAACCCCTAAAGGACAGAGAGGGGAAGTTACTGCTGTGGCTCCAAAAGCTTAAGGCTAAGAAGGACCCTGTTTTAGAGGATGACAGTGGGGATTCTTCTTCATCCTCCAGGAAAGTTCATAAAAGGGAGAAGTCAGAAGATTATGCTCTTTAAAAGCCTCCCAGAAATGCTTCTAAAAAAGACCCACCATGGGTCTCACAAGGAGCGAAGTCCTTCAGAAACATTTTATAGGGAACGTAGTCCCTCAGAAAAGCATTCTAAAACTCATAAAGGACATGTTTTCTCTTCAGAAAAGCCAGAAAAATGAAGGTCTGAGCCTCCTATACATTCACCCTAGTTTCCCACAATAAAAAAAAACAAAAAACTGTTGTCTGCATGTGACATCAAGTTGTCGACGAGAGATCGTCGACGACCCGATCAACGTAGAAATCGTCACTATGCCGTTGACCACTAAAACAACTACGGCGTCTACGACCACAGCGACGGTGATTGTATCACTGTTGATGACGACCACATAGTCAACCATACAGTCTACGGCACCCATCCTGTCGATGGCCAAACTAGTCTCTGCCCCATCGATGATGACCACACCATTGATGGCGATGGCAGTGCCGGTAAAACCGCCTTTGACTACCTTTACGACATCGTCGACAAGAGAAAAATTTCAGGAGATGCCAAAAGAGATGGGGGGGGAAAACGACATGTCTAATGCCAGAACATACATCACCCATCAAAGTCTCACCCCTACCACCCAGTCATCTCCTGGAGGAGTACGAGGATGATGGTCCTTTTTGGGTCGCATGCAGTCCATCAGAACTGCATGTAAAATACCAGCAGGACGATGAGGAAGGAGGCTACTGTGGCCAAGAATATTATTCCCCTCAAGAGGGTTTACATTACCAGGAACAGTTTCAGCCTCATCAACTACAGTATCACGAGGACGCTTTATGCGTACCACGGGCATTGGTTTCAGACGTGCAACTGATGCTGGTGGGCTTCACAAACGTTTTCTGCCTACAGTTTCTTCACCCAGGCAGGGGATTCTGCCTTTGAAGACTCCTCCAGCGCAACCCTCTAACCAGCAAACCCTGAGAAATTTACCAGCGGCCGCCTCCGCAAGGCATACCCCACAGTTTACACGGTACCTGTGCATTATACCTCGTCCTCAGATGACATCAGGGAAGAGGGGGAACTTCATGATGTCCACACTGATTAGAATGATTACCTCATTCCAGCACCATCATCCCTAACACCACCACCCACAGATTTACACCCTGAAGATATAGGTTTCCATCATCTCCTGGACAGAGCGGCAAAGAGGTTTGATCTTCCCATGACGACGAAACAAACTGATTGCTTCATAAGACTTGAAGGAACCCTTCTGGAAGATCGTCCGGGTCTTACCCAGTGTGGTTTACATCTGGGAAGAGGGGATAAAGACCATGAAAAACCCAGCCACAGTGGCTGCAGTATTGGCACACTTGGGCAAAAAATATAACGTGCCTGAAGATTCTCCTGCCTGCCTCATCAGACGTCCAAAACCTGACTATGTGATGACACAAACGGCCCAGCGCCGTTCCAAAATCCATCTGCGCCAATCTCAGCGTCCCTGATAATGAAGGTAGGCGCCTCGACAACATTGCCAAACGCATTGTCTGCACTCATGGTGGAAGCAGGGAACTCTTTAGCAATGTTCGGAAAATATGACCGCCAAATGCAGTCAGACATTGCACCATATCTTGACCATCTTGCTGATGATGTATAAGCAGAAGTCAAACAGATCTTACAGGAGGGAGGTGCACGCCTCCGACAGCATCGACTACTCCATGGACATTGTCCACAGGTTTTCGACAACTGGCAGTCTCAGGAGTCCTACGGATGCAGGGCTAGTTGAAGGCCACCACCTTCAGACCAGAGGGGAAAAGAAAGATCCTGGATGTTCCATATGATGGTGAAGCCCTCACATTGACAATGCCCTTCAATCAATAAAAACAGACACCCATGCAGCCAAGTCATTGGGTACCCTGCAGTATCATAAAATACCTTTTAGTGGCGCACGAAGTAGAGGGTAATTCACCTACAGAGGAGGCTGTGAACAATGCAGGTACCCATTGTACCATGCTTGGTCACAGCAGTTTCGTCCGCAGTACCAGCAGCGACAGCCCCCTCAGGCAGCCTACACTAGGCAAACCCAGAGATGAAAGTTGGTCTGAGACCGGGCAAAGACACAGGATGTCGACAGTAACAAAACTATAGGCACTGGCTACACCCCCATCTCCTGCGGCATGTCTCGGAGGCAAAATTTCAAATCACTTACACGAATGGTAGAACATAACAGACCGATGGTTGTTTGATCTCATTCAATTTGGCCACACGCTGGAATTTATTCAAAAACTGCTTGCGATCCCACCCCAGAAGTCCAATATCTGCACCTTTTCAGGTTAGAAGTCCAGACCATGCTCAGCAAAGGGGCCATAGAACGAGTTCCTGGGAGCCAGAATGGAAGAGGTTTTTATTCCCATTTCTTCTTAGTCTAGAAGAAGTCGGGGGAATGGAGGCCTATCCTGGATCTAAGAAAACTGAACAAATATCTCAGGAAACAGACATTCCGCATGGTTACGCTCCAGGATTTCCTTCAGCTTCTAAACCAGGGAGATTATATGACATTAGATCGCCAGGATGCATATTTTCTGGTCCCAATATATCTACACCATCAAACATTTGTAAGATTCAAAGTAGCCGATAGGCATTATCATTTGAAAGTCATTCAATTCGGCCTAAAATCGCCCCTTACATTTTCATAAAGTGCCTGGCACCACTAGCGGTATTCTCAAGACAAACTCACTAAGTCTTTCCGTACCTCGACGACTGGCAGGTTAAGGCTCCTTCCCATCAGTGCGCAGCGGTCAACCAACGCCTGCTTCACCTTTTCAGCAAACTGGGCCCTACTGACTCTACAAACATCAGCTCTCAATCCATCCAAGAGGATAACCTTCTTAGGGGCTACACTGGATACAGTGCTGAACAACGCATACCCCACACCAGAAAGACGGACAAGATTGCTGCTCTTAAATCCCTGCTAGGGATGATGTCCTCTTGCATTTCCTTGGTGACGTTCTGCTGCCTGAAAATGTGACAGTTGCAAGAGGAGGTGGACAGGTAGTGGATTCAAACACAAGGTAATATCATCCATGTCACCCCCGGGATGTGCATAGCTCTGTCCTGGTGAACTCGAGAGGCATATCTCTCTGTAGGCCAGACATTCACACCCCAAGCTTCCCGGTTGGTCATCATCACAGATGCTTCCATAGAGTGTTGGGGAGCTCATCTGTAGGACCTGCAAGTCAGCAGCAAATGGGAGCTGTCTCAGCTGCTTCTTCACATCAACCTGCTAGAACTCCAGGCAGTAAATCTAGCCTTAAAAGCCTTTCTGCCCAGTATACAAAAATCTGCAGGGCTCATCCGCACAGACAACACCAGGACCATGCACTATATCAACAAAGTGGCACAAGGTCTCAAGCGCGGTCCCATGAGGTGCAAAGAATTTGGGAGCGGTCGATCCGTCACCAAGTGAATCTGAAGGCAGAACATGTGTTGGGGGAAACACAGTGTCATAGCAGACACTCTGAGCACTCTGAGCAGGATGAGAAGTACTTGCCATGAATGGGAGATAAATTAGGCTATCCTGGAGGAAGATAAATTAAGATGTCCTGGTGGAAATTTTCTATCAATGGGGCAGACCAAATCTGGACCTGTTCGCAGCATCCCAGAACCGGAAATGCCAATTGTACGCAAGCTGACATCCACAATCAGGGTCATGGAAGAATGCGTTTGCAATCGCATGGTCCGGAATCTTTGCCTACGCATTTCCTCAGACTCCCCTCCTCGCAAGGGTTCTCATGAAGATGAAGGCAGGTCCCTGCAGGATCATTCTCATTGCTCTGAGGTGGCCACGGCAACACTGGTTCACGGAGTTACTTCTCCTCCCAGATAGACAACACATCAAACTGCAACCACTTCTGTCTCTACTGAAAATGAGCCAGGGCCAAGTACTTTACCCGTATCCCAAATCCTTAGACTTGTCAGACTTGTAGAAAGCTGGCTTTTTATGTAGTGTACCAAAATGAGGTACACTAGGTAGAAAGTCCAGACGACCCATATTGGTTTACAGGGCTTAAATTAATAATCCCAAATGCTGTCTTTGTAGTAGTGTGGGCGAGCAATTTAGGCTTATCGGAGGGTAGTGTTGAGCACTTTTTGTGCACACTGTCAATTAATGAGACACACACTCAAACTCCACACCAATTTAGAAAAATAACACATTTTTATATAAATGTTGACACTAAGATTATAGGAATCATGTAAGTACTTTATATGTTATCAATTTTAACTGTACAAAATGACAGCTGTCAGATTTGAGGCATGAGTCTCGAATGCTGTAATGTTATCCAATGGGAGGAACATACACTGCATAGGTACACTTCTAGACAACTTACAGGACTGTTCTTCTGGACTTAAGGTAAGTAGGGACCAAGTTCCAAGAAAGCACCAACAGTTCTCTTCCAGGGGATCCTCATCAATAGTCATAAACACTGAATATTCCCACCCATGCGCGGGAACCCCGGAATCTATAAAAAAAATTATATATGAAAACATATATAAACAGCTCGATATCTATGTAGACCATGAGGGAGCACCCCTTCAGGTAAATATTAGCCCTCCTAGCCTAGAAGTGTTCCCGGATATCACGGGGGAGCAAGTGGGCTCCTTATTAATTAACGTAAAATCAGGATCCCCACTAGACCCGGTACCTCCCGCCGCCTTGGCAGAACTCACCCCGGTCCTAGCTGATGTGCTTGCCGAAGTTTTCAACATCTCATTAGCTACAGCTACATTCCCTCGAAAGTGGAAAACGCACGGATTAAACCACTGCTCAAAAGGCGCTAGCTGACCCGACCGATCTTCAAAACTATAGACCGATTTCGCTCCTCCCTTGCTGCTCTAAGATAATGGAGACATTAATTAATCAGCACCTCTCTTGCTATCTGGAACACAACCTACTGGACTCATCCCAGTCCGGCTTCCGTGCTTCTTATAGCACTGAAGCCGCACTACTGGAGGTCACGGACACCATTAGGATGTCATTAGATAATGGGACCCCAGTGATGTTAGTCCTCCTCGACCTGTCAGCAGCCTTTGACACAATCTCTCATCGTATTTTTTTGGTTAGGCTGCGAGAGATTGGTGTCAGAGGCATGGCCTTTAAATGGATCCAAAGCTATTTATCGGATAGAACACATTGTGTCCAGCTAGACTCCTTTGTATCACAAACCACTTTGGTAGATAAAGGAGTCCCACAGGGATCTATCTTGAGCCCCACCTTGTTTAATGTTTATGTGGCCCCTCTGGCCGAAGTCATCAGAAGGTGTGGGTTTGAGACTATATCGTATGCTGATGACACGCAGCTGATAGTCCCTATTGAGGATGACACTGCAGCAACCAAACTAAGGTTTAAAAACTGTATGTCCAATATAGCCAGATGGATGAGAAAAGAACTTTCTTCAGCTTAACTCAACCAAAACAGAGATACTGCTGTTCGGTAAAGCTGAGGAACTGTGGACCCCAGATTGGTGGCCATCTGAACTAGGAGAGGCGCCCTCCCCAAAAAGTTGGGCCAAGAGTCTAGGCATTCGAGTCGATAATAAATTATCGATGGAAGAACAGGTGAAGACATTGTCAGACACCTGTTTTGGAACAATGCGGATGCTTAGAAAGATCTTCCCCTGGATTCCTTTATCGGCAAGAAAAACCCTCATCCAGTCGCTCTTGGTTAGCCGACTGGATTATGGCAATTCTCTGCTGGTTGGAATAAGGGAAGACCTACTATCAAGACTCCAGGTGGTACAAAACATGGCAGCTCGCCTTGCCCTCAATAAACCGGCCCGCACCCCTTCTCTACCGCTACTACGCCAATTACACTGGCTTCCTATTAGGAAACGAGCTATTTTCAAGCTGCTATGTACAGTTTTTAAGTCTCTTCAGGAGAATGGCCCTGCCTACCTCGGGAAGAAACTCGAATTGTATCGCCCCGTGCGTCAGTTGAGATCTAGTAATCGCAATCTGCTCCGCACGCCGAGAATTAGGAAGGTTAAAATGGGTGGTCGGGCCTTTTCTCACCTAGCCCCCAGTCACTGGAACAGCCTCCCTGAGGAGATCCGTGCTTGCACCGACCTGTTTCGATTTAAGAAAATGCTTAAGACCTGGCTGTTTTAAGATTATAATGCTCAGTGAGTGTCTTCTTCTCAGGCGCCGAGAGATCCCCCTGGGGATGATTCGTTGCGCCATACAAATGAGTAAAATAAATAAAATTATATATATATATATATATATATATATATATATATATATAATTTTTTCACAAATCAATGCAGCCTCCTATAAGAAAGCAAAAGCTAATCAATGTACTGAAAATCTGCCTTTGCAGCCATAGATTGTGGAAAATAGAAAACAGGAATCACTTGAACTCTCTTTAATGAGCAGAAGAAACTCAATCTGCAAAACAGCAGGCATTGTTAGCCCATAGGCTGCATTGAAAACCTAATAGCATAGAAAATGAAAGCAATTGCTAGCACAAAAAACTGCCACCGTGCCTTTAAGGCAGCCATGACCCCCAGCTTCCTATCATGCCTCAGGGGTGACAGTTAGGTCAGTTGTTCTTTCCAGCTCCTTCAGTCAGGACCTTGGAGTTTTCAGCTCTGACTATTTTGGACTTTTTGTTAATAATTTCACCTTTAATAACCTGATATTACCTTTTCACTCGACATTTTTCATCTTGTAGATAAAGGTTCTACCATTTTTCTAACAAACGTGATTTTTTTCTGCCACAACATGCCTTCTCTTTTTGACCCTTGTCCCTCCTGTGGCAAGAAGAAGGCCAAAACTGATGCACACTCTGTGTGTCTTCCTGAGTCTCACTCCTCTGAGGCTTGCCTACACTGAAAAAGCTTTCTAGGCGTACTCTCAAAGAGAGAGAGAGAGAGAATTCGTCTCTCTGGTCTCTCAGAGAAGCAAAAATCTACCTCAAGAGGAAGATCTCCAGTGAGGCATAAGAAGAAGAGACCCAGATCGACTTCGAGAAGTAAGGTCCCTATCTGTTCTCCTTTGGCGTCGGGCTCGGCATCGAAGATGCCTCCACTGACGAAAAACGAGTGTCCCCGTCGACGAGACCTCCGCCGTCGACGGTATCGGAGCATCACTCTGCATCGAAGACTACACCAAAAACTAGACCGAAAATGGCATGTTCAACGTCTATTCATCGCCGTCATTCACAGGTGTCAGATCAGCCTCCTCCGTTGACGTCAACTCGGCGACGGTCGACGCCTCGATCCACGCTGACACCTTCTCGACGTTGGTCAAGATCCGGAAGACGTTCATCGCCGTCGACTAACCGCACAACGTCGAGACATCGGTCTCTGTCGGTGACTTCGCGACCGCTGTTGAGCCATTCGCCGTCGAGATCGACATCAAGGGCTAAAACACACCCGGCATCAAAGCACCACTCTCCTTCGGCGACACCTCTCCCGATGTCGAGAGTTCAATCACCATCGGTGGTTCAAGACGTATCACAGATTCCACGCTCCACGTCAAGGCATTCATCGCAGTCGACTCATCGATCAGTAAGACAGTCTGATTGGTCAAGGTCAAGACACACTGCGTCGTCAAGTTAGAGATCGCCGTAGATTATTGTGCTGACGTCTGATAGCTCCGTTTCATCTCCTGAATCTCCCTTTCTCAGCAACTTCCCTATTTGGCACACACACGGACGACTAAATGGCCAGAATGAAGACTGAGCTAGACACCTTGAAGGCAGTAGGCCTTGAAAAGAAAAAGGATTTCTGCCGCCATTCCATCAGAGGGTTCAAACCCCTCAGTGGCAGAGGCACCAACAGCAGCAACATCAATCCAGAACCCACTATCGGGTACGTCGCACTTCCCGTGGGAGAGGGGCCCCACGCCAATCCACCACTTCGGCAAAAACCCCATCAAAACAATGAACACTCCCTTCCCCCATCGCCGTTTCCCACTCCAGTGGTGGTGGGGGGGTGCGGGAAGTATAGCCAACCACTTACAAGAGAGGTGCAACATCACAAAAGATCAATTGGTGCTAAGTATGTTGCAGAATGCGTACTCTCTACGTTTTCGTCATCCACCCCCGGCGATCGCTCCAGTGAAAGCCGCGTGCCACCAGCTTCAAGTACTACAGCAGGAAGGTATCTACTCTTCTACGAAAATCGGCTGTAGAAGAAGTTCCTGCTTCTTAATGAGGACAAGGAGTATACTCAAGGTATTTTCTGGTGAAAAAGAAAGGTCAAAAGGCAGAATTCAGACCTATCTTGGATCTTAGCACTCTCAACAAATCCATCCGGAAGGAAAAGTTTTGCATGTTGGCTCTCCATCAAATATATCCTCCTCTCCAACAAGGGGACTGGATGTGTTCGATAGATCTGCAAGATGCATACTTTCATGTCCCAGTCAACCGACGTCACCGGAATTTCCTGTGCTTCATGGTAGGATCCAAGCATTCCCAGTTCAGAGTTCTTCCTTTCGGGTTGAAGTCAGCTCCCCGAGTGTTTACCAAATGCATGGCAGTAGTGGCAGCTGCTCTACGGTGCCAGGGACTGTTTGTTTACCCTTACCTCGACGACTGGCTTCTAAAGGGTCCATCCCCCCCAAGTGCGTGAGGACCCACTACCAACAATGTCTAGCCCTTTGTCAACGGCTGGGCCTTCATGTCAATTTCGAAAAGTCAGTTCAACACCCTACTCAAAGAATACACTATCTGGTTGCGACAGTAGACTTCGCAGTAGGAAAAGTGTATCCTTTGGAGTAGAGACTATCATATATCACTCTGAAGTGCAAACAGATTCTTCGCACTATCTTTCCTTCGGTCCGACAGGTTGCCTCTCTCCTAGGGTCAATGGCATACTGCATCTTTCTCGTCCCCAACGCCAGGCTGAGGATGCGTCCGTTGCAGCAGGATCTGGAGGACAAGTGGGATAAACTGACTGCTCGATGGGACGACCAGGTTCATCTGTCACAGGCGGCCAAATCCTCTATCCCATGGTGGACGCGACAGAAAAACCTCTTGGTGGGAGTTCCATTCCATCACAATCCCGACACAATCTCCAATCACAGATGCTTCTCTCCAGGGTTGGGGAGCGCACATGGGGTCCCTCCAAACTCAATGTCGCTGGTGGCCCAAAGAACAGACGTATCACATCAACATGCTGGAGCTACGGGCCGTGCATCTAGCCCTCAAAGCTTTTCTTCACGCCATTCAGGCCAGCTCCATTCTAGTCCAGACAGACAATACGACCACCATGTACTATCTAAACAAACAGGGAGGGACTATACCTCGTTCTCTGTCCTTGAAGGCTCAAGCACTCTGGCATTGGCTCCTGGCAAGGAAACGGTTGATTACAGCAATACTCCTGCCAGGGGAGCAGAACTCTCAAGCAGATTCCCTCAGTCGTCACTTCAACGATCGACAAGACTGGGTTCTACACTACAAAGTTGTGGAAGGAATTTTCCGAGAATGGGGTCGTCCAAACATGGATCTCTTTGCGGACGATACAAACAAAAAATGCCGCGACTTCGCTTCAAGGTTTTACCGGCCAGGGTCAAAAGGAAATGCCCTTTTGATCAACTGGTCAGGGGGCTTTGTGTACGCTTTTCCCCCCTCTTCCTCTCATCCCGAAGGTCATAACCAAGTTCTCCCACTCCAGAGCGAGAATGATTCTGATCGCACCAGACTGGCCACGACCGTGGTGGTACCTGGACCTTCTGCATCTCTCGGAGTGCCCACACAGGAGATTGCCCTGCAGACCGGACCTGCTATCCAAAATTAACGGGAGGATTCATCACCCCAACCTTCCCTCGCTGAACTTGGCAGCATGGCTCCTGAGGTCCTACAGTATGGACACTTAGGTCTTCCTCAGGACTGCTTGAACATTTTGAAAGAATCTAGAAGGCCTTCTACAAGCCACTCTTATGCATTTAAATGGAAACGTTTCTATTTGTGGTTTGTACAGAATGAATGGTTTCCATCCTACCAAGGGGCAAGAGGAGGTAATTTTACCATATCTCCTCCACTTAGCCAAGTCAGGTTTAAAATTTACTTCCATAAAGGTACACCTTGCTGCCATCAAGGCATACAGAAGGTCACCTTCTCAACCTTCTTTCTTTCAACTTTAGGTGGTCAAGGATTTCCTGCAAGGATTAAAGAAGGTTTACCCTCCAATCTGGCCTCCTTTACCTCCCTGGGTGCTAAATCTGGTCCTTTCCAAGCTCATCGGTCCTCCCTTTGAGCCTATCCACAAAGCATCCCTCCAACACCTTACGTGGAAGGCCTCTTTTTTGGTAGCATTCACTTTCGCTCCGAGGGTGAGCGTGATCCAAGCGCTCTGTTCTAATGAACCGTACACGCTTTTTCACCACAACATGGTTCCGAGAACCCACCCCTCCTTCCTTCCGAAGGTGGTGTTGGACTTTCATGTTAACCAATCCATCTCACTGTCTACCTTATTCCCTAATCCCTCTGCACCAGCTGAGAGGTCTCTTCATTCTGTAGACCTGAAAATCGTCTTAAAATACTACTTAGACAAGTCTAAAGCTATAAGGAAATCTGACCAACTGTTTGTAAATTATGGTTCTATCAGAACAGGTTTCCCAGCCTCTAAGCGCTCCATCTCCAGATGGATACTGTCATGTATCAAGCGGTCTTATCAGTTGTCAAATAAGCCTCTTTTTTCCAACTACCAAGGCTCATTCCACTAGAGGGAAGGCAACTACAGTGGCTTTTCTTCACAATGTACCGATTGCTGAGATCTGCAAGGCAGCCACTTGGAAATCGATGCATACGTTCACGAGACATTATTGTCTTGACTCTGATTCTAGGGCAGACACTCAAGTAGGCCAGGCCTCCTTGAGAAATTTGTTTCAATGCTGAAATCAGCTATGATAGTGTTTGGTTGCTTCTCATTTGTCTGCAGGTGGAGGATGGGCTTGCTATTCGATTCAGTGCTTATGACTATTGATGAGGATCCCCTGGAAGAGAAGGATAAGTTACTTACTTGTAATCCTAGTTCTCTTCCAGGGGTATCCTCATTAAACTCCTAAGCAACCCACCCGCCTCCCCAGGCAAATGAGACCTCTTTAAGTCCTATCGTTGTGCCCTGACCCCCGGGTCTCCGCAAAGAATTGACCTAACTGTCACCCCTGAGGCATGATGGAAAGCTGGGGGTCATGGCTGCCTTAAAGGCACGGTGCCAGTTTTTTGTGCTAGCAATTGCTTTAATTTTTTATACTGTTAGGTTTTCAATGCAGCCTATGGGCTAACAATGCCTGCTGTTTTGCAGATTGAGTTTCTTCTGCTCATTAAAGAGAGTTCAAGTGATTCTTGTCCTCCTGTTTTCTACAATCTATGGTTGCAAAAGCAGATTTTCAGTACATTGATTAGCTTTTGGTTTCTTATAGGAGGCTGCATTGATTTGTGAAAAAATAATATATATATATATATATATATATATATATAGAGCTGTGTGTGTGTGTGTGCGCGTGTGTGTGTGTGTGTGTGTGTGTGTGTGTGTGTGTGTGTGTGTGTGTGTGTGTGTGTGTATATATATATATATATATATATATATATATATATATATATTCGTGCTACTCGTCTCGTACACACTTCCTTAAATCCGGAAAAAGACGATGCGGACCCAAAATGCTGGTGCAAATAATTTATTTTGCTTTGTGCCCTGCACCAACCGCCATTACCTATACATATATATGTGTATGTATGTGTGTTTTCATATACTTTATTTATAGATTCTGGGGTCCCCGCGCATGGGTGGGAATATTCAGGGCTTATGACTTTGATGAGGATACCCCTGGAAGAGAACTAGGATTACAGGTAAGTAACCTATCCTTCAAGTTTACCTGCCCTGGGGTGTCCGAGTGCAGACATGCTTTACGCGGTGGTATCCTCGAACACTACACACTAAAGTCAATGGCGAAAAGTACCAGTAAGAAAAGGCTGCAAGGGGGTACTGTTGGACGAATCTGGTAGAACCCAAAGGAGGGGGGGAGGGCACTTGGCGCTTGAGGGTCTCGGAATCACAGACAGTCGGTTTACGTGGGCACGGACTAGGGAGCTTGGGTGTAGAGGTGTTTTGTCCGGCGAGTCAGTTAGTTGGAGGCTCGCACTATACCTGCAGAAGAGGGAAAAGGAACACAGCAGGGCCACTCTCTGTGTGGAGCTGGACTCTCTTGAAGACTCTCGACATGCAAGTACGTTTTGGCGGTGGTGTTCCGACTGAACACAAACAAGCCTTGGTGCTTGCACCTGGCTTGGGTACCTCGGGTACCTCGGGTATTGGTGCAGGGCAGCTCCTGGGGTTCCTGGCGAATCCAAACTTGGCAGGGAGACTGATATGACCTCCTGGAGCATGCAGACCTTGCTGGGGTACTGCTCCCTCGGTGGGCCTGGGTGGTCAACCAAGTGCTATACCGGTCCGCTGCAGTCTGTGCCTGCTGTTGCAGGGAAGAGGCTCCTCTACTCCAAGGGGGATGGTACTGGGTCAAGAAAGTGCTAGGCAGTCCTCCCAGGGTTTGGGGAGGCTGTTTCACTTCAGAGTGAGTTGGTGCTTGTCGGCAGAGCAGGAGTCAGGCAAGGTTTTGCTCCAAGGTAGATGCTGGTCCACAGTACTCACGTCTTCGGTTTTTCTTTGTCCTCCTTTCGGGCAGTCGAATCTGAGTTCCTTGTGTCAGGGGCCACCTAAATGCTAAATTTAGGCGCAATAAGGGGAGTGAAGGGTAGTAGCCAATGGACTATTTACCCCTGGTGTCGCCACACCCCCTATAATACCTAATTCCACCAAAAATAATATGGTGGAAACCTTCTTTCGTGGAGCACATCAGATAGCCTACCTCAGGGGTGTGACTAGCCTGGAAGTGCAACACGCCTACTGCATAGTGAATTTCCCGCCTGTACTGGTCCCAAATGGGTCTCCGGGCAGGGGATGGCATCTCCCAGGTCTGGGGGAAGCCGGGTTTGCATATTAAAGGTGGCAGGGCCTTTGAAGCCCCTGGCCTTGCATATGCTAAATCACTAGCCATCCTGCTGGAGGAGGTGTGAAAACCTTCCTCTGGGAAAGGCATTGTTCCTGACTTCAGAGCGCGGGCTCTAACCTGCAGGGGGACACAAACGTGTCTGTGGAGGCAGGCTGGATGATACCAGTCAGCCAGCACTCTAGATACTGGAAGTTTTTTCAGGGGCACCTCTAAGGTGCCCTCTGGGTGCATGTCATAATAAATCTAGTACTGGTAACAGCACAGATTTATTAAGTCAAGGTGTTTGATACCAAACACCATAGGTTTCAGTAAAGCATTCTTTGTTGCTGGGTAACTTGTAATGTTCAGTACCCAGTACATATACTTAAGTTGGCTTCCCTGTTCACTTGTACCATCTAATAATTGAACTAGACAGCACAGGGGCATACCTGCTCATGCAGACATGCCCTCACATGTAATATAATGCACCCTGCCTTAGGGCTACAAGGCCTGCTGTAGGGGTGACTTAGATATATTACATGCAGTGACTTTGGCGTGACACACAGTAAGTGTGCTATGTCGTGCTTGCACACATGGTTTGCATTATGTCACGCAGCCTGCAATGACAACCTGCATGCAATTTGTATGGGGGTCCCTTAGGGTGGCATAATACATGCTGCAGCCCTTAGGGATCCTCTTTAGGACCAATGCCGTAGGTACCAGTAGTACCATTTACTAGGGACCTACAGGAGTGCTAAAGTGTGTGCCAATTGTAACACATTTTACCTTGTTTTTAGGGAAACAGCACTGGGGCCTGGTTAGCAGGGACCCAGTGCACATCAGTCGAAAAACATCAGTACCAGTGGCAGAAAGTGGGGGTGACCATGACAAAAAAATGGCACTTTCCTACAAGCCTGGCTCCTGAGTTTGGTGAATTTGCGCATCTGAACATCCCAAGAGAATACAAGGATATTGCAGCTAGAGTTCTTGCAGGTGGTACAAACAAGACTTAGTCTTAAATGGAAGCGGTTTTGCATCTGTTAGCGGTCCATCAGTCACCCAGTATCATCTACACCGGAGGAAATCCTCCCTTATTCACTACATCTAGCACAATTAGGTCTGGCTAATGCTTCCATTAATACCTGGCGGTCATATCCTGCTTCAGAAGATCAGCAGCATCACCATTGTTGTGGTCTAGCAGACTAATCAAACAATTTCTCAAAGGTCTATTTAGGGTCTTCCCGCCAGTGTGGCGTCCTCCCCTACAAAGGCAACTAAACACTGCTTTCCCAACTAATGAAAGGCACATTCAAGCCTATTCACAAAGGAACACATTACATTTCTATCTTGGACAGTTGCTCTTCTCTTGGCACTAACATCAGCAAGACGGGTTGGTGAGATACAGGCTTTCACCATTCAAGAACCTTTCCAACAATTTAGAAACGATAGAGCGATTCTGTGAACAAATCCAAAATTCATTCCAAAAGTTCCATCAGACTTCCACTTAAATAAACCGATAATTCAAAAGACTTTTTCCGAGATGCCAAGACTGCAGGAGAAAGGACATTCCATTCCTTGGATGTCAAGAGATGTCTAAAATTTTACCTTGACAAAACGAAACACTTCCACAAATTCAATCGGTTATTAGTAGCATACAGTGCTCGTACAAGGTGTTACCACTTTCGAAACAGATCATAGCAAGATGGATAACTAATGCCATACAATTTTGGCATCAAAAAGCTGGCAGGCCACTTTAAACAAAGAAGCAAGCTCATTCAACCAGAAGTATGCTTACTTCGGTGGCGTTTGCCAGTATGTCTATCCAAGATTTCTGCAGGGCAACAACCAGGAAAAATAGACACCTTTACGCAGTACTACTGCTTGGAGTTCGTAGTTCAGAGATGAGGCAGCGAGCCACGCAGTAGTACGGCATCTTTTTCAGTAAAGGTAAGCCATCGTAGTAAGTGGTACCCACCATGTGTTACACACATTTTACATTGTTTATATATGTGTAAGCATAAATGTATAGATATACGGACAAATGTATTCTAATGTTCATAAAACGTGATATTCAACTTCTATTTAATCTGATTCAAGCATGTGAAACTAAGAAAGATCCAATACTGGACTAAGAAAATAAGTTACTTACCTGTAACTGTAGTTCTTCAGTATTGGTATCTTTCATAGATTCACATGCGACCCACCCTACTCCCCTGAGGGGCTCACCTTCTCTTTGATATTGTACTTATTCATACTTGTGCTCTGAAAATCTGAGAGACAGAAGCCTCTAAGAGGAGTGCTCTTGAGGGTGATACAACCTGATTTGTTGAAGCTTAAAAGTTTAGTCTTTTTTTTTAAATGACAAAGATCTGTTACTCAAGTGCATGTTTTATGGGCTTTCCTGGCTATGTTTAACTTTACACTGCTTTCTAATGGTACTGTGGTTCTCCCACTTCGACAACGGGGAATGATTCAAGCATGTGAATCTATGAAAGATACTAGTACTGAAGAACTACAGTTATAGGTAGTTAACTTATCTTCATTTATATACAGTCCAAGTTTGTCCCTTCCCTGGAGCATGGTGTCTTTACTTGCGCTCTGCTAATGCCCTTCCACTGTCCCCATTAACAAGCACCACTCTTTTCTTTTTGTTTAGCACTTGTCGAGAGTGCATGTTTTCCACCGGTCTCTATTGCGTTCCTCTCTTCCCCATTAGCTTTCCCCTTGTGCCTTCAGTGTTTCTTCTGCCCCTCACCCTTGGTGTTGCTTTGCATCCCGCATGCCTGTCGTCCTTTCCTCCGTTGTCCGTGTGAATCCCCTCTTACCCACCCTCTATTGTCCGTGCAATATTTCCCCCTTTGCTCACCCTCTGTCCATGTGCTTTTCCACCCTTGCCCACTATGTGTGGTTTTCCTCTTCAGCCCCTCTCTGGCTCCCCCTCCCTCCCAGTTGCCTTTTTGCCAACCCACTCCCCACTTTTTTCTTTGAAAAAGAAAGAAAAGAAAGAAATAGCACATTAGGGCTGACCATGTTATATAGTTTAGGAAAAGCATATTATTAGTGGCCAGCGTCATAGTGTTTTTTACTTTTTAAAAATTATTTTTAGCCTTGCTACAAGCAGCAGGATTGCTTGCTGTACAGCATGGCTAAAATCATTGGCAAAGCCAAAAGGACCCAAAGGCAACATCTGTTGGCTTTGCCAATGCTTGTTCACAATTTGTGAAGCAGGCTCAGTTGCACTTGATCCCAGTAGTGAGAAGGGCCCACTGCATCACAATTAAGATTCCTAATTTACAAGAGGGCATGGAGGAACAGCAGATATAATTAGTGCAGCAAGTGCAGTTGCGTTTGGGCCCAGGAGTGTTACTGGTCTTATAATACCCCAACTATGGGGAGTCATGTTTTTTTATCAATTTGGTGTTTTTTTAAATATGTTCTTTAATAAGTCTCACATTTAGTGAGTATAATGAGCTTCAGAAAAAGTACAGCTGGAATGATCTCATTAGCCCTGCCCTCTGCGTTCAACCCTTTAGCTCCCCCAATTCTTGCCATAAACGTTTGGAGGTGGCTTGGTTTCAAAAGATTTTGCTTAGGCAGCTCAGAGCACAAATATTTAAAGACCTCTGCTCTAATCCTTTATATTTGTTAAGACATTGTACTAAAAAAATATATATATATTTTTATTGAGTAAACAAGACAAAAACAACAAAAGCAAAAGAAAAACAACAAGGTGCAGTGCAGTCTCATTAATTTTCAACACCCCCAGTGCGTTAGTACAATACCAGCCATTACGTTACCTAGGACCTATAACTTAGTCTCGTGTCTCATTAAATCCTTCGTGATCTGGACTCTATTCTCCCACGTGGTCCGCTGACCGTGAGGAGGCGTCGTTGAATGGTGTGCATATCATCCCTCTACTTTCGTTCCACGCACCCCAGATTTTGGCCCATTTTTGTGGGCATCCTCTACCTTCATATATTACCCTCTCTGCTTGCATGCACCAATCCATATCGGTCTCCCAGACCCTGATTCTGAGCATAGTTACCCCTTTCCACGTTCTTGTTAAGACATTGTTAGCCATTTCAGTGCCTTCCTCTGCAAGTGTGTGTCTTTTTTTATTTTTTTTTATCGGAGACCAAATTAGGGTGTGGGTTGGGAAAAATGTGCTCTCCAGTCATTTACCTTTTCTGTCATAGTTGCCTGTGCTTTCTTCCACATGTTCCATTGTGGGACTTTGCCCCTGCAGTTCTCTGCGGTGCTGACGTTCACAGTGCTTGTTGCAAAATATCATGATGATAGCCCAGGATAAGAACCCCAGAGGGTCTGCATATTGGCTATAGTCTCCAGGGGTGTATTCAATAAGTCTGCCTTCACAATAGCCCTTGCAGCTATATGACTAGGGCAGCATTCTTACCACCCTCTGGTTATAGACCTAGTATTGATTTTCTTTTGCTTTTATGATTCCTTGTTTCTCATGCTAGGATATAGGTCCCTGTTTTAAATTCTAACCACTCATTTGCTACCAGTGAGCACCCTAACAGAACAGAGGAGATCTTCTTTCATTTTAGCCCAGTAGCACTTAAGAATATTGCAACCCTAGTGTGCATGTATGTGGTTTGTCAGGATGTTTTCAGGCACCCTTTCGCTTACGAAAGACCTAGACAACCTATCAACATTGTGACTCCTGCTTCTTCATTCCTGCGCTCTTTCTGGAATTAGAAGTCGCAAACCGACTTCTCTTTAGACCTTATCTAGGTGGAACCAGGAATACCCTTTGTAGGTGTTAACATGTGGTTGCAATAATTTTGAGCACCTTCTTTGCCTCTTCTAGTCTGGATATGACAGAGAACCGAGATTCTGTTTTACCGCAAAGAATTCTAAATTTCCTGCTGCCTTGTCTGCGAGGTGATGGAATTCGAAGGCTTAACCATGGTTGCCCTCTTTCCTTGTGCATTTCAATGTTTCTCCTATCTCCTTGCCTGTCTTTGTTGCACAGTGCATCTTTATTGTTAATGAGGTCTCGATCATTAATCCTACATCCCTGGTTCAGTCGTAGTCTTTCTACGAGTTACACACAAGTCTTGTAATATACCAGCTATTATAGCTTTTCCATGTTTGCTTTTTATGCTTTTCCTTTGTGGACACCTCATTGAGATTGTAGTTTAAGCTATTCTAGCTAGGTCATGAGTTCTACGATCACCTACAATTTTTCCAAGACTTTCTTCAAATGACAAAAGCACATATAGACACAAAACTTGGAGACATTCCAGTTGATAGAAGTGGTAGTCTGCTTCTCTTGTAAGACCCATTTTGGTAACTGCATTCCTTCCATTCTGCTGAATTTTTGTTACGCTGGCTTGAATGGGATAGATCCGCTCAGAGTCCCAGTTCTCCCACCCACTGTCTGACAAGCAGATTTTGCCGTAATAGTGTGATCTATTGAGAGAGAGAGGGGGAACGGAGAGAGACACAGAAGCTAGTTGTCAGTTTAGATGCGTTAGTCATGAGGTCTTCTGGTACCAAGTTGTTCTCGAAGGTGGATGATCCCATGATGAGGCCTCACAGCAAACAGGAACTGTTAGACTACCCCAGGACACCAAGGAGTGTAAGCCAGAGGCTGATGGTGCAATAGCTAGCACAGACAAACACTTATACAGAGCTAGGCACTGAATATCTAGCATGGAAACATAAGGGAGCCGAAGTGAGACAAGATAACAAAAGTGAGGAATGGAGAGCCGGGTGATAATCTGTTCAGAAAGCGGAGAAGCCATACAACTACATTTTTTGTTGCGAGGCATTTAGGTATAGGGCTGGAGAGTTTAAATACTTGAGCTGCAGTTGTCAATTCAAAGGTAAAGCCCAACTTAGAAATGTGTGAATCCTAGCCACTTAGTGGTCTAGACTTTCCTAACTATCCTCCACTACCCAGTTCTCCAAAGTTTTCAACTCCTACCCCTGCATAATAAAGGACGTGGGGGGGAAATAGAATGCTTTTTCTCTCGCACTGCCTTTGTCCTATCCTGATTAGCAGTAACTCCCTTGACCCAACTTTCCCCTGACAAGTTCCCTTCCGAGATCAGTTGTTACCTCTCGGTTTATTTGGATACTGAGCACGAAAGTGCTAATTTATCAGGAAGGAGGTGAAATGGGTAAGAGAAGCAGCCTCCCAAGAGTGGTTAGACACACTATCCCTTCTAAGCAATCCGATATTGCAACTGCCAGTGGCTTCTTGAGTCCAACATGGATTCAACTTCTTATTCTGGAGACCCATCCACTAACTTAGATGGTGGAGGGTTCCCTTATATTGCCTCTCCCCACCCCCACGTCCCTGCACCTGCCAGCAACGTTCACCTGTGACACAGTGTACAACAAAGTGGATCATTCGCTTGTCAAGTAACTGTAATCCAACTGCTGCAGCCTTCCACACCAACTCTTACTTCAAAAGCCCCTACAAATTCAGGAGGGCACTTATGATGGTCAGCGGGCTAGACAGAGTTCTGATCATACGTTATTTGAAAATGAGCCCTGTCTGTCCCAGATGTAGGATGAGCAGGTGTACTATTTCATAGTCATGTAGAAACCAGCCACCCTGTTTCCTGGACTCTGGTAGCATCCGGGAACAAAATGACCCTCTTGACCACAGTGCTACTGAGTCATTTTTGTCTTCTCACCTTTTTCTTCAGGTGTCCTTCAGTACCTTAGTTTTGCATCAGTTCTTCCACACTGGAAGGGGAAGTTAGTGCAGTGGCCGATGAGGGAAGCCACATCCTTTGCCATTGATCTCTTCTTTCTGTTCCTCTCCCCTTCTGCTGTGCATAATTTTTTAACATTAAATCAATTAGGCTGTTAAAGTCATCCACCAGTTTACTAAAGATAAGGTCTCTCTTAATTCCTCTCATAGTCCTGGGAGAATGAGATGGCTACATCGTCATCAGTCTATGCTTCTTGCTCTTTGATTGTTCTTAATCTATTCTGCGTGACCTCAAACTAAATAAGTACCCATGATACACTACACAAGGCTTTCATTATACCCCCATCTTAGAGGTTCTATGTTGCTTCTTCTGTTTTTTTCTACTAAAGCTAGTCTGTGAAGGTGCCTACATACAGTGAATTACAGGAGGGTATATATCCTCTGCCCAGAAAGTAAAGTGGCTACTCCTTCAGCTGAGCTGCAAAAGTGAGACTAGAAACGTTCTAGTATCTTTGCGTGAAATGATTCCACCACTGTTTTTTCATATGAAATACCCATGGTGGAGTGCCAATGTTATATGCAAGCAACTTGTTTTTCCCCCTGTATTATGGTGTTAGTAACCACCCAGCAGCAACATGGGTGCTGTTTATAAACAAGAAAGCCTTTGAAGATGAACAGCAACTGTTTAAAGAAGTGTTTTTCATCGATTGGCAAAGAGGCTATTTTGGTAGACATTGAGAAGTGGGAGATAGGGTTGCACATGAAGGGAGACAATTGTTGGGTAAAAAAATCTGAAGCAAGATAGTACAACAGCAATTACATGGGATCGAGGGACGGTATTCATTTGGAGGGATGGTATTCATTTGGAAAATTGGAAAATCTTTTCACTATTGGTTTAACATTGAAAACCTGTGTTTTGTGTTCTTCCAGGGTGATGAGGGGCCTCCCAGTCTGGAGTACATTCAAGCTAAGGATCTGTTTCCTCAAAAGGAGCTTGTGAAGGAGGAAGAGGAATTGCAAGTAAGGGAGAGGAAACCTAAGACAAGGGCTGCGAGAACTTAAATATTTGTTCAAGTAATTGTCTTTGATATGTGGGAAGCAGTTGAGTTTACCATGAGGTTTAAGTTTCTCCTTCAATGATCTCTTTGTAAAAGGAATTACAATTGCATTGATGTATTTGAAGGCAACTGGATACTGGACAGTTTATCTGGAAATTTAAAGTAAGCTTCAGGGCTGCTGAATCTACCTTTCTTTTCATGACACCTTTTCTTCTAGCAGAGTTTTATTTGCCAGAAAGTTTTACATATAGTGCTTCAAGTCCCCCTTTTCATCTGTCATGGCTGCAACTAGGAGGTTGGCATTCATGTTTAGGGCTCACCTGTATCAAATTAATTGGAGGAAAGGGATCCGAGGTTGTTCATTTCAGTTTCTCCTGACTGCTTGCAGAATAGTCCAGTGTTGGCCTTAATCTAGTGTGCCCAGATCCACTTATATGGAGATGTAAAGCTATGAAACTAGTATCAACGAGTAATACAAGAATATATTCAGCTTGTTATTGGAGCCTTGCAATGGACCTGTCTGAATTCATCCCACCTAACAAGTCAAATGGATGGCTAGAAATCCTTCCAAAGAAAGTACTGTCCCAATAAAACTTGAACGCCCTACAAAACATCCATATAAGTTTTTTTTTCCGCCAGTTAAGGCATACCAAAGGGAAAATACTATACTAGAATTCATTATTTATGATAATATTGATGTCTGTAAGAAATCCATATTTTCTACATAATCACTCAATTTATTTGCCTTTTGCTGACTTTAGAACTGTGTGCACTTTTCCCCTGCTAACGAGTAGTAATGTGTCTGTGCTTTCCCTTTAAACATGGTTGAATTGGCATACTCCTAATTAGCATATTTAACCCATAGTCCGTAGTATGTGGTAGAAAGTGTACCCATGGCCTGTAAGTTAGATGCCACTGGTGGACTGCAGCACCTATTGTGTCATCCACTACAGTACAAACATGGCTTCAGGTATACCATTGTAGCCTAACTGTAGCAGAGTAAAAACTGCAATTCATTGTGCCAAAATAAACAGTTTTAGCAAGTCAGTACCTCCCTTTTGAATATTGATAAGCCAGCCATGTGTGGGCCTTGTTGCCCACAAGGCAGGGTGCAAAGTATTTAAAAGTAGGACATGTAGAAATGTAATGTTAATCAGTCCTTAAAGTGACTAGCATCAAAAGGCTATTTTGATAGTAGAAAGGTTGACTTAACTATAGAGAAGCATTGGGATGTGATGTTAAATAGTAGTACTGAAACTCTGGAATGGTCCTCGCTAGAGAAATAATTAAACAACTATTTGTAATAGTTATTAAAAATCCAATTCAATGGTGGAGTCAGATTTCTAATAAATATTAAGGAAAGAGCTTTTAGAAGGTTACCTTTTCCCTGCCTTAGGCACCTAGAGGCTAATTTGCATTGGCTCTCCAGATTCTACCAGCCAGTGATTAGCCTTCAATAGGTGGGAGAAAGGAGTGAAATGTGTCTTAGGAGCAAACAGTAGGATGACCTGAATGGGCAGAGATTACTAATCTAAATCTCCAGAAAATATAGGGTGGGGGCTATGGGGCCTCCTTTTTGATTCTGCAGTGTAGCACCTGCTTGATAGATCTGGGCACACTTGAAAGGGAGAGAACATGACAAGACAAATCATGTGTATCCACGGTCTGTTTGAGCAGGACCCAGCTTTTTATCCTACCAGACTTCTGTTTCTGGGTTTGTGGTGGGTACAGGGCCTGCCTTAAACTAGATTTTAGTGTTGGATATGGGAAGATTCTAGTATTAACATTGTACACTCCCCACACACACCCCCAGCCCTCAGAGCCCAAATTGAGTGTGGACGGAGACTTTTGCCATCTTGAATTTGCCTGGACAGGTTTCATTTTGGGCCCCGTTTGCAGTAAGGCAAACAGGAACTATTACAAAAGTTACGCAGGTCCTGGGAACTTTTACCCCATTGATTAGTGAGGGACCAAGACTCGCCCAACCCACTAGCTCGTGGCACGCATAAATGTGGCATCACCAGACACCCATTTCAGAACACTTTCAGGGCTTGTGGAAGATTAGACGAGGACTGGATCTGTTGTCTGTGATCTGAGAGGAGCCATGAAGGACTGGACCTGCTCCCTTTTGTATACAGGACAAAGCAGTGGACTCCTAAGGTCATAAGGCTGACAATCTGTTCAAGCTACAGGGACACAGGAAGCTGTAAGAGGTCTTTTCCTGGAAGTACCCAGCTGACGTGGCAAGTAGACATGGCATGGACCCTCCTGTGTGCCTCTACAGAGGGTGTGTCTGTTCACGCGGTCAAATGCCTTCTCGTAACTTATGAAATTGGCATAGAGGGGGGCGGGGGAAAGAGTTCCATTCAATAGACTGCTCAATGATGAAGCACGGTGTTGCAGTCTAGTCTGTGCAGGATCTATCTTTGCGGAAGCCAGCTTGCTGATCTCGCAGCTGAGCATTGACTTGTTCCTTCATTCTGTTCAGGATGTCTCTGTGGAACACTTTGCCAGGGGTTGATAGTTATTCCTCTGTAGTTTGCACAGTTACACAGGTTACCTTTCTTGGGGATCTTGATGAGATATCCCTCTTTCCATTCTGATAGCACCTTTTCCTCCAGATCCTTCTAATCCTTCTAAACAGGGTAGAGCAGGTCTACTGATGTTTCAGTGTCTACCTTCAGTACCTCTGCAGGAATGTCTGGTCCTGCTGCCTTCACATATCTCAGATGTTTGACTTGCTGTATTTGTTCCTTGGTTGGTCGGCAGCAGTCTATTGCCAAGTCCTTGTTGGCTGGCTGTATGTCTGGTGGAGACTGCGGCACCAGCTGGTTAAACAGTTCTTCAAAGTGCTCCACACATCTTTGTTGGTGGCCTTTGTTATACAGGGTTATCTTCCTAGCTATTTCTTTAACATGCCTTCTGGCTTGCTGTATCTGCTGAAGAGTTTCCTTTTTATGTTGTACGTCCAGCTGCGAAAGGAGGAGGGTTATGCATGGGGCCAGCTATTCCACCATGTAAAAAAAATCCTAGCTACATAGATGTCAACCAAATGAGGAATCTTTCATGGCAATGATCCCTTGTGGTAGAAGCCAGATATCCCGGGAAGCCTCAAAGCTGATCCACCTGCTTTGACCAAGACTACCACCTTTGGGACATGGTACATGAGGACCATGCACAAGACAGGACAAAAGCCCAAGTGGCAGTGGAGACGAAAAACTACAACCTTGCCCTGCTTGGCATCAGTAGGACCAGATCAACACAGTCCAGACAGAAAAGGCGGGCCCCAGGAGGAATGCTGATGATTCTGAACATGAGGAAGAGAATGCCCCACACACTCTGGAAGTAGCACTGATACTATTGCCAGCAGAGCTCTGATTGGACGAGAAGCCCACAGTCCCAGAATCATAACTGCGACCTTCCGCACAAAGAAAAAGGGGCTCAATATGATTATTATGCAGTGCTATGCACCTGCAAATGACAGCGAAGAAGAGATAAAAAAATCAGTTTTACAGTGGACTTCAGTCCATCCTGGAGAAATGCTCAGAGAGAGACATCACTATACTGATGGGAGACCTCAATTGTAGGCAACACCGGGTACGAAGAAGTCATGGGCAACCATGGCCTTGGCGACTTGAACACAAGAATGGTGAAATACTCACTAATCTCTGTGCTCTGACAGTCTGGTGATAAGCGATAGTGTTTTCCCACACAGAAGATATACAAGGCATTGTGGGTGCCACCAGACCATTCAACAGAGAATCATATCGGCCATGTCTGCATTACCAAAAAGTTCCGAATGTCCCTGCAGGATGCTAGAGTGATGAGCGGAGCGGACGTGGCGTCAGATCATCGCTCTGTGGCCAGGTTGAAGCTAAAGCTGAAGAAAGCATGGCTGGAACCGACAAACAGATGCCAGCAATATAACACCACCTTCCTCAAAGACGCACAGAAATGGAGTGAATACTCTCTCTCTCTCAGCAACAAGTTTCAAGTCCTGCAAGAACTAGAGGATGACAGATCCAGTAGAAAGTCAGTTGGAGATGATCAAAGACAGGGATTTCAACATGCTAGTTTCTGGATCCCAAAAAACATCAGCATAAAGAATGGATCTCCCCCAAGACACTCCACAAAATCTAAGAGATAATGGAAAAAACTGCAGTCAACTAGGGGAGGGCGTAACTCGAGGAATTTGATTCTGGAATTCCACGGAGTTGCATTAAAAAGCAGCGATATTCTGCAGAGTACCGCTAAAGGGTAAAAACAGGCACATCGCACTGGTATTTTGCACCGGTAGTGCTTTCCACAAACACAGCTGCTCGAATTGATTTGGCTGCAGCTCAAGTAGATTCTCTATTTGGACAGCAGCCTTCTGACTGCAAATGGTCGTGACCACCTGTGGTAAAAAAATCTAGCCGCATATCATTCTAGCAACCTGAAATCACACTAGGGGACTCAAAATTTCACTCGCCAATCTACCGTTCTGGAGCCGCATGTGGAACATCTGCGTTACATGAGTAATGAAGTCGACAAAATTCCGCAGGCAGAACGGAATATTCTGCCCACTCATACAGTCTACAGCAGCCGAGCAAGCCGAAACCAACAAGGAAGCAAAGAGAATCTTAAGAGCAGACAAGCAAATATTCATCAATGGTCTTGCCACAGAAGCCCAGGAAGCAGCATGCCATGGAAACTTGAAAGAACTCTACGACATAACGAGTGGCGACTGCACCTGCACTGAACTCCACTGCTGCATCATGGGAGATGAAGTCCTGAGGCCGGAGATGAGCCCTGACACTTGTGGAAACCACTGTGGCCCCAAACACTCACTGCTTCCCCTCAGCATCAGGGCCACTTCTTGTCTGGACCGCGGTAAGAGTTCACTGAGGACCAGGGGTGTGGAATTTAATAAAAGATCTACTTGTCCATTGGGCAGGTTGCTTCATAAATCTACTTGTCATGTAACAAAATCCACTTGTCCCTTTGGCGCAATGTAGGGCAGCGACAAATTATGGCAGCAATCCCATTATATAAGAGCTCCGATATAGCCTCTCTGATTGTGCCAGGGCTCATACCATAGTAGTGTTTGAATGCTTGCAATCCCCTTATGTTGCCACGTTTCCGCAGATCTACATACTGGGGCTGGAGGTAGTGGTAAGCAATAGTTCCAGGGTTAGAATGCCCTTTTGCGTCTGTGCAAACCTACTAACGTGCATGTTTTAAGGGTTTTCAACAACTCTTCTGTAATCTTTTCACATACTAGGAAATGTTGGAAATTTACTCCTGACAATGGCAGACGTAAACCTTCTTCAAGAGTTGGGGAAAAAAAGTGGTGGGAGGGTAAGTGAACTTGCAAACACTCAGATATTTGCATTAGCAAATCTACACATGCTCATGCTAAAATGCAGTTCACAAATAGTTTCTAGGAGTACTGTTTCTTGTCCTACTTCTGTAAATTCTTGGGAATTCACGAAAGCCGTATAGCTGCACTTAATGCAAGGACATATACCATGAGTGCACTTTTGAAACTTTCTTCAATAATTGGGCCCCTAATTTGGTCTGGCGTTGACCGTGACCTTTTGTGTTTATTAAAATTCTGTCTCTCTGGTTCGGCTGGCTTCATTGTGAGTGACAGCATTCTGCTCTTTCACAAGAAGCATATCGGCACAAAGTAGTTTTGTTCAGTGCCAATAACTACTGTGGCAGTGCGTGCTTTTTGAGACCAAAAACAATTTTTGCTTTTGCCAATGTTTGTTATAATGGTGAGGGCCCGGCAGCTCCCACACCAATAAGGTTTTACAAAAACAAAGCCAAAACAAGTCACACATTGACAAAACTAAAAAGCTGACCACCAATTTCAGACCCACTGGCTTTGCCAATGCTTATATATTTTTGTTTCCCATAATCTTATTGAAACTGGTTACACTGATCTTCCATTATGAATATTTTGGGGATATACCAGCATGCATCAACACGTTACTAAATGATGCTGCAAAGAAATGGTACCTGAAATTTTACAGTAGTTTAGCAAAATGTTTTTTTCCTGCTTTCATTTTTTTATGTTACAGCAAACAAATGATGGACGGAATGCTGACAATGCAAACATTCTCCCCCAGTCAAAAGATCTGGGTTAAATCCATTGTTCTTTTGCCCACTACACCACCCCAGTTTGGACCCAGCCATATGCAAATCAGTCTTGACCCTGTGCCCCATGGGAACAGTCCAGACCGAACTGCCAGGCCAGGTCCTCCCTGGACCGGAAACAAGCATCCTGGGACCGGTTTCAGGGTATGTCACCCTTCTTCAGCCAGGCTAGCTTGAATCCAGTGGCACATTGAGCAAGGGACCCACGTCTGGGCATACCCATCCCACTTAGGGCGAAAAGTGTTACAGCAATTATGAACATTTCATTTTGAAAGCAAAGAATCCTCAATCTTGCTTTCAAGCTTTGCATCAAATTAGAGAGCATTCTGGGAGCATTTTACATAGCCTCATATTCCTATACTTTGAAAACGTGTGTACACTTTTCTTATACTGGAACCACTGTCAGTGGTGCAGTCTGAGCTTACTGCATTTACTTAGGGCGCTCACACTAATAACAAGCATTTGCAATGCAATCGGTCTCGCCTTTGAGACCTTATATGTATTTAGCTATGCAGCACATTAGCCTGGGTGCTGAAACATCTACTGTTCTTTAACATGGAGGGAAAGTAAGCACCAAACTGCGTGACACGCCAGGTATGGGAACACAGGGAGAGAAATATTGCCTTTCAGCGGGAAATGGTATAGTCAAAGCTCTGTTTTTATTATAAAATCAGGGCCTTCGGTGGTCATATCACTGAAAATACAAGATTTGAAAAAAATATTATTGTCTACGGGTGCTCGTGGAAGGCAATTTCTATGGACTGGAATCTTAGAGAATGCTAAAGTGATTCTGGTATTTTACTGACCTCTGCTGGTCGTTTTCTAGAAAGTTAAATAGAGGCAGTTGCCAGGAATTAAAAAAAAAAAAGTAAGTCCCTCAGCAGAAAGCAATTCTTTTCCAAGGGGATCCTCATCAATAGTCATAAGCACTGAATATAGCCGCCCATGTGCGGGGACCCCGGAAATAATAAAGAATATATATATGAATATATATATGAATATATATATATATATATATATATATATATATATATATATATATATATATATATATATATATATATATATATATATATATATATATATATATATATATATATATATATATATATATATATATATACACAGCTCTATATATCTAATATCTGTGTGGAAGATACCATGGATAGACTCAGGAAACGAGGGTACATTGAGAACATTTTAAAAGCGGCAATTACCAAAGCTAGTATGAGACCAAGAACGAGTCTTTGTTAGAAGTGAAAGTGAAGCAATAAAAGATTTATCAAGAGAGACTGAGAATCCATTTAGAGAGATTGAAGGTCCTCACTTAATTACCACTTACAGTAATGAAGAAAGGAAAATAAGATCGATAATAAAAAAGAACTGGCCAATAGTACTCACCGACAGTGTGTTAGGGAATAAATTGCCTGAAATACCTACAATCACTTTCAGGAAATCCAAAACTATGGGATCAAGATTGGTCAAAAGTAGTCCAGAACTAAATCAGACAGGGACTTGGCTAAAACCCGGACAAGGCTTCAGAAAGTGTTCATCTTGCAGAGCCTTGCAAGTTTGGAACTAACAAAACCCATTATGTTACTCCTTTCTGTGAGAAAGAGATCGCAATCAGAGGCAGCTTCAACTGCAGAACTGAGTATGCGGTGTATGTTCTGACATGCACCTGCGGCCTTAATTACATCGGGAGCACGAAGCTGCAGGTGCATGTCAGAATTTTACAGCATTTTAGAGCCATTATTAATAATGATCCCGCATACCCAGTTGCAAGACATTTTAAGATGACACACAAGAATGAAGTAAACTGTCTTACATACTATGTAATTGACGCCATTCCCAAACCCCAGAGGGGTGGAAATAGAGAACGTCAATTAAGACAGTTGGAAACCCGGATGATCCTGGAGTTTGATAGTAAAATACCTAATGGTCTTAACAACACTGAGTATATGCACAATTTTCTTTGAGAAGATTGTTAATTAATGATATCATGAAGACTCGTCAAATGAAATAATTAAAGAAACTCTAAAAAAAATCAAGATATCTATGGATGCAATGGGCAGGGACCTTTTAATCATGAAGTAATGATTTTAAGTGTTTTAATTGCGGTCTTAATTTTGTAATGTGGCAAATTTTAGCTTAATTCTTAGAAACCCTTTAATATGTTTTAAATAGTACTAACTGATATTAAGTTATTACTGTTAATAACATGCTAGAATTTTGCACATACAATATCAGGCACTTTGAGAATAAGCACTTTTTTGCACATTTAGTTTTGCTGCTAAGCACCCACGCACTTTAAAATATAACAAAATAAAATCAAAAGGGAATTAACAATACGAAAACAATATGATGTATTCATACGGATAGACTGTACAGCCCAGTAGAGGAGCAATAAAAATAAATATGGTTGATATATTGAAGAGATACCAAGGGAGTATAACATCGCAGGGAAAGGCATTTGAGCAAAAGATTAAATTCTGGCATTTATGCAAATAAATTAAGAAAGAAGACATCAAACAAGAAATGTTTACAATAGTTTTTTTTTTATATATGTATATACCTTATTTATTCATAAATGGCAATTTTTTAGATTTGTGTATTTATACATTTAAATATTGCTGCAAGTTTTTAAAATATTTTAAAATATTTATTTGCATTGGTTATGAATTGTTATGTCTTTGGCTGTTGATTGTCACTATGGCACAAAATGAAAAGATCTCAATAACGTTGCTAGTGGAATATGGGCTATCGAGCTAGTGAAAGTATGTTTTCCCTATTTGTTACCACGTGACACGGGAGGTAGGGGGGTGTGCACTAAGCAATGATAAAAAGCGATGGCGGACTGCGCTCCGTATGTGAACAAGGGCACTTGTTGCCCGAAACGCGTCATCGTTTGTGAGGAGTGAGGATGAAATAAATACATCTTGCTAAAGAATCCTGGGTCCGTCACTCTCTCTTCGCCGGAAGGAGATTGTGAGAGTTTGCGAGTCATATATATATATATATATCTCATTTTTCTCATCCCAATGCAGCCCCTATATAGGAGGCTAAACAAAGCAATAATAAATAACTGCTTTTGTAATTACATATTACTTATGTACATAGATCACAGGAGGGCAAGTATCACTTGAACTGAGTAGACTCATGAAAACTGCAAAAGAGCAAGCATTGTTAGCATACAGGCTGCATTGGAAACCAATAGCATAGAAAATGAAAGCAATTGTAGCACAAAAACTGGCACTGTGCCTTTAAGGCAGCCATGACCCCTAGCTTCCCATCATGCCTCAGGGGTGACAGTTAGGTCAGTTGTTCTTTCCGGCTCCTTCAGTCAGGACCCTGGAATGCACAGCTTTGACTTTTTTGTCAAATAATTCTACTCTTGTTGTGGTTTTCTACCTTTCACTCGACGTCTTTTAGGCTTTAGAGTGAGGTACAACCATTTTTTGGACAGAAAGTGATTTATTTTCTGTCATAATGCCAACTCTTTTTGACCCTTGCCCCTCCTGTGGCAAGAAGAAAGCCAGGTCTGACACACATTCTGTGTGTATTCTCTGCCTCCCTGACTCTCATTCACCAGAGACCTGTCAGCATTGCAAGAAGCTGTCCAGGAGAACCCTCAAGGAGAGAGAAAGAATCTGTCTCTATCGGCTCTCTGAAAGAGGTAGGTCTACGGTGAGACAGAAGAAAAAGAGAGCAAGATCGACGTCGAGAAGCAAGGTTCCGATCTGTTCTCCATCGGCGCCGAACTTAGTGGCGAAGAAACAGATGTTGTCGTCGAAGTCTTCGGTGCAGGCGCGCCAATCGAGTCCAAGACCGAAGACGACAGTTCCAACGTCGAGTCACCAGGTAATGGACCCTCCGTTGACGTCAACCCGGCGACGATCAACGTCGAGGAGCAGGTCTCCGTCAGCGTTGAGCGAACGTTCGACGTCGAGGCATGATACTCCGTCGGCGCCCTCTCTCAGGCGGTCGACATCGAGGCACAAGTCTCCGTCGACGTCTTCTCGTAGACGATCGACGTCGAGGCATAAGACTCCGTTGGCGGCTTCGCGTAGAGGATCAACGTCAAAGCAAAAGTCTCCATCGTCAACGTCGTAGCAAAAGACTCCGTCGGCGTTGTCTCAGAGGAGGTCGACGGCGAGGCACAAGACCCCGTCGCAGAGGCGCTCGACGTCGAGACACAGGTCCCGCCGGCGTCTTCTATTAGGCGATCGACGTCGAGACAAAGGACTCCGTCGGCGTCAACACAGAGACGTTCGAAGTCGAGACGAACTCCGTCGTCGACCAGGCGCAGATCTACCCTCAGAGAAAGATCGACGTCGAGACATCGGTCTCGATCCGGCTCACGTCCAGTGAGCATTTCTCCATCACCATCACCGACGTCGAGGGCATAATCTCCAGCGCTGGTTCATACAGTGACTCCACGTTCAACGTCCAGACACTCTCACCAGTCGGCGTTGACCCATCGCACTGTTTCAAGACGCTCTTCGTCGTCATCCTCAAGATCACCGGAGGTGGTTATCTCGACGTCAAACAGTCCGGCGTCTTCACCTGAAGGCCCCGTTCATCTGAGGCTCCTGCACGGGAAGAGAGGCAGAAATCTCCATCTGTACACCTCTCTCCTAGATGGATGTTACCTCTACATCACTGGCAAAAATCTGATACTGCACAAGCACGAGGTAATCAGGACTACTCCAGTCCTCTGCACAGGTCCCCTCTAACCCGACTGGTGCAAGCTGTAGATCTCTCTCCTACTACTCCATCGAGGGGTCGAGATCGTATACATACTCCTGCACCCTCCTCAAGAAGGAGATCCAGGTCTCGAGGTCCGAGGAGAAGACCCAGATCTCCGACACGTTCACCCTCTTCCACCCGTTCTTCAAAGAGGGACTACTCTCCTACTCTTACAGACAGCCCACCGTCGGGTCTCTCCGGTGGATGACGTCAGTACCTTCCAGGACGTTCTGGCCAGAGGGGCAAATAAATTGAACATCGTTATGCCCACTCAGCAGAGTTCATCCTCAGTGATTTTTGAGACTTTACATCAGAGATCAGCAGCCAGACCGTTGTTACCATTGGTGCCGGGGCTACTTCAACCGGTGATGGACACTTTTCTTACGCCGGCGACACTCAAGACCGCGCCAGCGAGGATCTTGAAGAAATATAGACCCCCGGAAGAGGATCCATTATTTCTCAGATCTGACCCGCCTCCGGACTCTGTAATTATTGCTGCTGCTATAAAGACCCATGCAGTGGCCTCCTCATCAACAGTCCCACCTGATAAGGAGAGCAAGAGCACAGGATTCGTGGGGAGAAAGGTCTGTGGCACGTCAGCCTCCATGCTGAAGGTCTCCAGCGCCCCGGCGCTATTAGGGCGCTAAGATAGATCCTTGTGGGACTCGCTTCAAAGATTCACAGAAAAGCTGCCCAAAGAAGACCGCAGGGATTTTGAGGAGATATTGCAGGAAGGCAGCTTGGTGGCAAACCAAGTTATCAGCGCAGCAGCTGATAGAGCGACGCTGTCTGCACACTCCTACACGCACGGAATCTGTGCCAGAAGGTCATCCTGGCTCCGACTAACTGCGCTAAAACCGGAAGCGCAGTCTCGAATTCTCAACCTCCCTTTCTCAGGCTCATCCTCGTTTGGCGATCACACAGATGAGGAAATGTCAAGGATGAAGACAGAGCTTGATACCCTGAAGGCGATCGGGCTTGAATAAAGAAAAGAGTTCAGGCGCCGTTACAGACCATACGATCGGCGGCCCTTCCATCAGAGGGTTCAAACCCCTCACTGGCGGAGGCAACAACATCAGCAGAGCCAATCAAGATCACATTATCAGGGCCGTCGTGCCCCCAGAGGAAGAGGAACCCCTCGTCAATCTACTGCCTCAGCGAAGACACCATCTAAGCAATGAGTGTCCGCTTCCCCCATCGCCATTTCTCACTCCAGTGGGGGGGCGGGGGGGAAGTATTGCCAACCATCTAGAAGAGTGGCGTGGTATCACAAAAGACCAATGGGTGTTAGCTACGCTGCAGAATAGGTACTCTCTAAATTTTCGGCATCTGCCTCCTACGATCCCTCCAGTAAAAACAACGTGCCACCAGATGAAAATACTGCAACAGGAAGTATCCATCCTCCTGCGAAAATCCGCCATCGAGGAGGCTCCTATATCGGAACGAGGTCGAGGGGTATATTCAAGGTACTTCCTAGTGAGGAAGAAAGGTCGGAAATCAGAATACAGACCTATTCTGGATCTTCGGGCCCTCAACAAATCCATCAAAAAAGAGAAGTTTAGCATGTTGGCTCTCCATCAAATATATCCACATCTGCAGCAGGGAGATTGGATGTGTTCGCTGGGCCTGCAAGATGCATACTTTCATGTCCCGGTCAGTCCACATCACAGGAAGTTCCTGCGTTTTCTGGTGGGATCGACCCATTATCAGTTCAAGGTTCTGCCCTTCGGGTTGAAGTCAGCTCCTCAAGTGTTTACTAAGTGCATGGCAGTAGTGGTAGCCGCTGTACGGCGCAGAGGCATCTTTGTGTACCCCTATCTCGACGACTGGCTTCTGAAAGGTCCCTCCCCCCAGAGCGTGAGGAACCATTTTCAACAATGTCTAGACCGTTGCCAGCAGCTGGGTCTCCACGTCCACTTCGAAAAATCGACTCAGCAGCCCACGCAAAGAATTCACTATTTGGGTGCAACAATAGACTCCGCAATAGGAAAAGTGTTTCCTTCGGAGGAGAGACTGTCATCTATCACACTGAAGGGCAAGCAGATTCTACACAGCAACTTGCCTTTGGTCCGTCAGGTTGCCTCTCTCCTAGGGTCGATGGCATCCTGCATCTTTCTTGTCCCCAATGCCAGGCTGAGAATGCGTCCTTTACAGCAGGATCTGGAGGACAAGTGGGATCAACGAACGGAGAATCTGCTGGTAGGGATTCCATTCCATCAGACACCTCCCTCTAAATCATTGATCACGGATGCCCCCCTCCAGGGTTGGGGAGCTCACATGGGGTCCCTCCAGACTCAAGGTCGATGGTCAACAAAAGAACAGTTGTACCACATCAACATGCTGGAACTGAGAGCGGTTCATCTAGCTCTCAAGGCTTTCCTCCCTTCGATTCAGACCAACTCCATTCTAGTACAGCCTTACAATACAACCACTATGTACTATCTGAACAAGCAGGGAGGAACTCGATCGAGTGCCCTATCTCTGGAAGCCCAAGCTCTCTGGCATTGGCTCCTTGCGAGGAATCTATCGATAACAGCAATACACCTACCGGGAGAGCAGAATTCGCAAGCAGACGCTCTGTCGTCACTTCGAGGACCAGCAGGATTGGGTTCTAAACGACTAAGTCGTCGAAGGCATTTTCCAAGAATGGGGTCGTCCAAGCATCGACCTGTTCGCGGACGACACAAAAAAATGCAGAAACTTCGCATCAAGATACTACCGACCAGGGTCGAAAGGGAATGCCCTTTTGATCAGCTGGTCAGGGGCATTTGTGTACGCCTTTCCTCCCCTTCCACTCATCGCGAAGGTCGTGACCAAGCTCTCCCACTCAGAGACGAGGATGATTCTGATTGCTGCGGACTGGCCAAGACCGTGGTGGTACCTGGACCTTCTGCACCTGTCAGAATGTCCACACAGGAGGCTGCCGTGCAGACGGGACCATCTGTCCAAGATGAACGGGAGCATTCATCATCCCAACCTTCCCTCACTGAACTTGGCAGCACGGCTCCTTAGGTCCTCCAGTATGGTCATTTAGGTCTTCCGCAGGACTGCATGACCATCTTGAAAGAAGCTAGAAGACCCTCCACAAGGCACTCCTATGCTTGTAAATGGAAACGTTTTTATTTATGGTGTGTGCAAAATAATTGTGATCCTACCAAGGGACAGGAGGAAGTGGTTTTGCCCTACCTGCTTCACTTAGCTAAGGCAGGCCTAAAATTCTCTTCCATTAAAGTACACCTAGCTTCCATTACGGCATATAGGCTTTCTCCTTCTCAGCCTTCCTTTTTTCAACTGCAGGTAGTAAAGGACTTCTTGCAAGGTTTAAAGAAGGTCCATCCTCCAGTTCGGCCTCCTTCACCTCCCTGGGAGCTGAACTTAGTTCTATCTAAATTGATGGGTCCCCCATTTGAGCCTATCCACAAAGCAACCTTACAGCACCTTACGTGGAAGGTAGCTTTTCTAGTGGCGATTACCTCAGCTCGCAGGGTGAGCGAGATCCAAGCTCTCTGCTCAAAAGAACCATACACAGTGTTCCATCTCAATTAAGTTGTTTTAAGAACCCACCCCTCCTTCCTTCCGAAGGTGGTGTAGGATTTCCATGTCAACCAAACCATTTCGCTACCGACCTTTTTTCCTAATCCTTCTACTTCAGCTGAGAGGTCACTCCACTCCTTAGACCTAAAAGGGTTTTAAAATTCTATTTGGACAGGTCTAAATCGATTAGAAAATCTGATCAACTATTCATTAATTACGGTTCGATCAGAACAGGTTTTCCAGCCTCCAAGCGTTCCAGCTCCAGGTGGATAGTTTCATGTATCAAACTGGCTTATCAGTTAGCACAAAAGCCACTTTGGTCTAGGCCCAAGGCTCATTCCACTAGAGGAAAAGATGCTACAACTGCTTTCCTTAACAATGTACCGATTTCCGGGATCTGTAAAGCAGCCACTTGGAGATCGATACATACATTTACAAGACACTATTGTCTTAATTCAGATACCAGAGCAGACGCCCAAGTAGGCCAGGCCTCCTTGAGGAATCTGTTCCAACACTGATTAATTCTTGTTTTTTGTTGGGTCATTCCTTATCATTTGCCCGCAGGCGGAGGATGGGCTTGCTATTCTATTCAGTGCTTGTGACTATTGATGAGGATCCCCTGGAAGAGAAGGATAAGTTACTTACCTGTAATCCTAGTTCTCTTCCAGGGGTATCCTCATCAAAGTCATAAGCAACCCACCCGCCTCCCCAGGCAAATGAGACTGTTTTATTGTTAAGCTATATCTTTGTGCCCTGACCTTCGGGTCTCTGCAAAGAACAACTGACCTAACTGTCACCCCTGAGGCATGATGGGAAGCTAGGGGTCATGGCTGCCTTAAAGGCATGGTGCCAGTTTTTGTGTTACAATTGCTTTCATTTTCTATGCTATTGGTTTCCAATGCAGCCTGTAGGCTAACAATGCTTGCTCTTTTGCAGTTTTCATGAGTCTACTCAAAAAGAGTTCAAGTGATACTTGCCCTCCTGTGGTCTATGTATATAAGTAGTATGAAATTACAAAAGCAGTTATTGCATTGTTTAGCCTCCTATATAGGGCCTGCATTGGGATATGTGTGTGTGTATGTGTATGTATATGTATGTATGTATGTATATATATATATATATATATATATATAGAGAGAGAGCTGTGTATATATATGTTTTCATATATATTCTTTATTATTTCCGGGGTCCCCGGACATGGCCGGGAATATTCAGTGCTTATGATTTTGATGAGGATACCCCTGGAAGAGAACTAGGATTACAGGTGAGTAACTTATCCTTCTAGTATTTTACTGACCTCTGCTGGTCGTTTTCTATCAAGACAGTTGAATAGAGACAGTTGAACAGAAAAAAAAAGTCCCTCAGCGGAAGCAGACAAGTCCTAGGGCTGATCTCCAGAGCCCACAACGTACATACACATATAAGTATTTACTAAAGTATATAAGTATATACAATAGTTCTCGAATGCTCGACCTAATAATTTCAGTTAATGAACCATAAATACAAGTTTGAACAGCATTAACATATGGGCAAAAATATAATCTTAACTGCAGATAGTGCCCTTCCCTGATCTATAATGTGGTACTGCAAACTGCCAGCCAAAGGGTTTGTGCTGCAGGGGGTTTGGCTTACTTGTCCCAAGGACAAAATACACATGAAAACTTGTTGCCCTTGACCCCAAACAATATGTCCTGGGTGTCGGGCTATAGGAATTCCACATCCCTGGAGGACTCGGACTGCTCTCCCAGACAGGCAACTGGCTCCCAGGACCTAATTGGTCACTGTGGCTGGCTCTCAACCCATTGTGGCCAGTCTAAGAGAATATTGGTAGTTGTTTTGGCCCTTTGGCTTATAGCTCGCTAAGCAGATTACAATGGTTTACTGTACTCAACAGAATTTAAATACCTTTGAAAAATCATCTATACAGTGTCCCTCAATAGATTTTTATTGTTTTGGCTTAATAAATTGGTGTCAGATTTTTATAGTGTCGTAGGTCTCACTTATTAACTGTTTTGGCACTCCTAAATGCTTTACACTTGTTCCTTTGATTAACTGCTCAGTGCCATAGCTACCCAGGATTAAGCTAAGGCTTTTACTAAAGAAACCTAGCCCGAGCCTGATAGAGATTTTGATATTATTACATGGTGAGGTCTTACAACCACCCCACATAATAATCCACTTTCCTACATTTGGTTTATTACATTTTGCTCTGTTTTTCTAATTTGATTTTGGATTTTTATTGTTTTGCATTTTGATTTTATTACGGTTTTGGTGCTGCATAAATTCTTTAAACATTACCCTAAGTTAAGCACCAGAGAATTATTGGGAGATCCCTGGGTGCATCAGATGTTCAGCAATTGTACAGTGTAAGAAATTGGGTTATTAGTTGAGAGGGTAAGTTACCCACCTCCAGCAATAATATCAATCCTGGTCAGGGTGAACCACTAAATTCTCTAAAAAAAAAAAACCTGAGCACTTGTTGGTAGCTATGTTGCAGACATAATAGGCTTAGCTTAAAGGCAGTGTGTAAAGTATTTATGCAGTACTAAATCGGTAATGGCGTTGAAATGCAAAACAGGCAGGGGCCAACAGGAGTGGTAAGGTCCGGTCCAGTTGCCTCTAGTGAGCTAGGCAGTTGCAGGAAAAGGCCTCTTGTAACTTCTGTCCCTCTACCTTTACCAGCAGGGCAGCTATCTGAGCCTTGAAGCCAAATGTATGCCTGGAACGAGCTAGTGGGTGGGACTGACCAATGGGTTAAAGGTTCCCGGGGCTAACCCTGCCCACTTTGGGCATACTCAAGTTGGCTGAAGTCTTCAGCAACATTAAACTTGGGCCCGTAGTGCTGGGGGTATGGATGGGAGTGTACTATGGTAATCCTAGTGTCCTCCCACATCTAATACTAAAATCCAGTTCTAGGCAGTCCCTGTACCCCCAACAAACTGTCTGATAGGGCAAAGCTGAGCTGCCAGCAATCAGACAGTGTTCTGGTGTTGCATTGTCCTTCTTTGAAGTGCTCGCCCACTGACCTCTGAAAAACCCCAGCAGGCCTGTCAAGCAGGTCTTGACACTTCAGCAGTATCTGACATTGTGATGTCAACAAGAGGCCCATTGTGATGGGAGCTGGTCTGGCTGAAGGGTCAAAAGAAGGGTGCAGGCCTGGGCGTTGGCTACATCTGCTTGTGACAGAGTAGGCCTGTTTGTAGGTAATCAGTTCCTTGGGCCCACAAGCCATTTTGTCAAGAGTATACCCCCACCTCCCCACACCCAAGGCCTTGTCCCTGTGCTGGGAGTAAATTCACACCTCATTCTCGCCCATTGACATGCTAATTACTGTCTGGCAGATGGGAGAGCAAAATGCAGATTTAGCTTCCCGGCACTTCAGGCAGGGCAAAGGTGACGTTCTAAAAGTAATCTTTTCAAAATATTTATCACAAATTCGACTTAACCAGTGCATTGGGATTGTAATAAATATATCAAAAAGTCTGAAATGTAAATTTGTAGCTGTTTCCTAGGCGGATATAAAATTTATTAAACTTAATATTGTATCCCACTGCTACCTATAGAACAACCAACCCTGGTATAGTGAGGATATATTCAGTGTTAATCCTTACATGTCTTAGTTCCAAATACCATTCACCCTGCCTTAGTGGGCAATAAAGCTTAATTAGTGGTGCCGCATAAATATTGAAAAGCAGGGTTTTAGGCTTATTAAAGGGTTCTTTTGAAAGGTTGAATTTGCAGTTTAAACCTGCACACCCAGGCTAGTGGTGACAGGCCTGCAGTCATGTTTGCATTATCACTGCTGTGGACATCACAATGAGTGCTGCAGACCACTGGTGCCATTTAAATTACAGGCCCTGTTTACACTTAGGGAATCATATACTAGGAACTTGTAGCTAAGTTAAATATGCCAATTAGGACGGGTATGCCCAATATCATCATGTTGAAAGGAGAAGGACAAACACTTAACCATCGGTTAGCAGAGGTAAAGTGCAAACGTTGTATAGCCAGCAAAAATATGGTTCATCAAAAAAAATCTTGGCTGACCTGGCAGAAAGGGCAAATTTCCAACATACATGCCATGGCTGAATTCGGCTGAATTTAGGACTGCAGATCAATGATATACAGTAGGAGCTGCACCACATGCAGACAAACAATTTAACTGAGACAATGTCGGACATCAAAATACTATGACATTTTCCTTTTTAAAGACCATGTCAATACAGTCCATGAATTGTAGTTTCTTCCTTTATTTTGTTGCGTTTCAGTTCATAAAAAACATCAGCCAACGCGTTTCGTCCATTTACAATTGGACTTCTTCAGGGCAGTAAATGCATCAAACACCCATGTCAATTCTAAAATAGGTTGCACCAGGGTCCCCGGCGCAGTTCCTGATTGTGTGCCGAAGTGAGGCTTCTGTAATGGACTGTGTTGATTGACAGTCCTACATGTCAAGAATCAATACAAGGGATTTCCCAAATGGCGACGAAATAGACCACGACATACAGGCATTAGTTTCCAATTGAAGTAAGCGGCATCAATATGCAAATCACGATCAGAAGTGCACCGCCCACATTTTGAGTAATTAGGACTGCAGATCCTTTGTGGGATGACTGGGCAGAGAGATGTGCCAGAAGGATGGTGATCACAGTGATTCTGAGGCAATAGCTGCGCCTCGTCCTACTGTACCACTGTTGACAGTGACCGGTCTTTCGAATTACAAATTCCCCTGCTTATTGTTCATTTTAACTATTGGAACATAATGTTCAACCATTGTGAAAATATGGCAGTTTAAAGTCAGGATCAAGACTCCGTGTATATGCTGGTAGGCTCTAAGACTAAGCGTTATTAAAGTATCAGAACCAACCATTGGAAAATGTGTTGGGACTGGTAAGTTTTGAGGTACTGGTCTCTTGCCTACACTGCACAGCTAAGTGACAGAATGTGAACTGCACCCTAATCAGTCACCCAGTAGTCCATTAGCTATTGGACTTTGTGGGCTCCATTGACTGTGTCTCCCTTCACTGAATACCAGTGAGAAGACCACTCTCATTGTTGAACATCACTGGCAATCGCCCAAAGAAAACACTAACAACTCTACTTTGAAGAGTATTCCAGAGCGTGGCCCTCTAATAGGCTTTCTAGCCCTCCCTCACTAAGGACTTTATCACTGTGCCAACATGAGACCGAAAGCTAGCTGGACTGCAACCACCATGCAACCCGCTGAGCAGTATTTGAGATGCGTTTCGGGTAACGAACAATCACAATGATGATTAGTGGACCCAAACTATCTTTCATAATAGGGAGGCACACTCGAGAACACTACGAAACAGGATGCATTTTAAATATTTATATCTCATAAAGACTTCTAGCTGCAAAATTCTTACCTTTGAATATTCCCCATACATCAGACTGGATCTGGAAAATCTTTAGCAGTACCTCTGCACGTCAGTATGTGGCGTCGATTGGCACGGTGTTGTAGGCGTCGTTCACAACGGATGTGACCTGTACGGTGCCTATATAGGTGCCAGCCCTGTTCACGAACATCCATTGCTTTCTTTTCATGCCATCAGCGCTGATCCGGAAGAACTACCTCAGTCATGTTTTTTACTACCTTTTTTGACTGTCAATCTTTTTTTGAGCTTTCAGCTCACAAAGTGCTTTAGGAAGACCCCAAACAAAAAATAAATAAATACAAACTGTGGGTTTTAAACCCTGTGGTGCCTGTCACAGGCAAATCTCTGGGACAGAGATACCCCTCCACACCCACCCCTCTCCCGGTTGGTGTGTGGTACCTGGAGCCGCACCACTGCTCCAGTGCCTGCCTCAACTGCTGTACTATAAACCCCCAAAGCGACCCGGGAGCACAGTTTAAAGCTCTTGACTGCTCAACATCAGATGACTTCGCACCGCTCCATGTCCTGGTTTCGTGAAATATCTTAGGCCCGCTCTTGGAGGGTGTTGAGACAGAATATCGAGTAGTAAATGTCGACTTACACAAATATCGAGTTAGAAATATCGTGATTCAGAAATATCGACAGCAAGAATATCGTGGTCAAGAATATCGAATTTAAGGTAAGAAATATCGTTTTAAAAAATATAGGTCATTAATATTGTTTGCAAAAATATAGTTTAAAATATCGATTTTTTTTAAATTAGTGTTATGTATTTTAGTTTATATTTTAAATGTATGTGATGTATGTTTTTTTGTATAAGTATTGTTTGTTTTTTAATATGTTGAATTTTTAGTAGTTATCAATTTTATTTTAATAACATTTTGCGTTTTTTAGTTCTTTAGCGGGTTGTGGGTTTATAGGGGAATAGGGTGGGAAGTAATTTAATTACAATAAATTGATTATTTTTTATTTAATTTAGATTTTATAGTGTTAATTGTGGGAAGTAATTTATTTGTAATTATTAATTGGTTGTTAATTAATATTAATTGATAATTATGGTAATTGTGTAATTTTTTAGGTGTGGGTTGTGGAGTTTATAGGGGTAAAGGGTGGGAAGTAATTTATTTTTGTTTAATAATTAGTTAATTTATATTAACTAATTGATTAATTATGGTAATTGTAGGATTTATTTTTTTAGGTGTGGGTTGTGGGGTTTATGGGGTAAAGGGTGGGAAGTAATTTATTTTTAATTAATAAATAGTTCTTAATTGAAAATTAAGGAAATTGTGTAATTAATTTTAGGTGTGGGTTATGATGTTTATAGGGTTAAAGTGTGTGAAGTAATTTATGTTTAATAATTGGTTGATCATTAATGTTAATTAATTGATATTTAATTAGGGTTGTTTATATTTTTTTGTGTATGGGTTTTACTTTTTTAGGGGTAAAGGGTGGAGAGTAAATTAATTTTACTTACTGAATATTTAGTTTTGATATACTATTAGTTTTTTAATTGAAAATAAGTTTTAATTGTGTAATTTTTTTACAGTTTAGTTTTACCAGTGGTTTGTGGGGATTATAGGTGTAAAGTGTGGGAAGTTTATTAATTTTATGAGTTTTAATTTGTTTTTTAATTAATATTTCTTTAATTGGTAATTAATTATGTAAATTATGTAAGTACATTTTGTAAATAAAATTTAGATGTGGGTTGTGAATTGTGTGGTGTTATAGGGTAGGAAGTAAAAAAAGTAAATTTATGTAATGTTTTCGATTCTAAATAATTTAATGAAAAATATTTATTTGAAAATTATTTTTTAATTAATACAATATTTATAGGTGTTTGTCCTATGCATTTAACATGTTTAAAAAAAATTGTTGTAATAAATATATTTGTATTGTATTTTTTTATATATATATATATATATATAATTTTTTTTTTAAATATTGTTTTCAAAATATTTTTGTTAATATTTTTTGTTTTTACTTTTGAACTGACTGGAGTAAGAATATTAATTGTTACCCCTTTGCAATCCAACACTTTCCCTACTGTTGCACTCATTGGAGTGGGAATAGTAATTTTTACCCCTACGCAATCCAACACTTTCCCTACTGTTGCACTGACTGGAGTGGGAATAGTAAGTTTTACCTCTCCGCTATCCAACACTTTCCCTACTGTTGCACTGACTGGAGTGGGAATAGTAATTTTTACCCCTCTACTATCCTACACTTTCTCTACAGTTGCACTCACTGGAGTGGGAATAATAAGCTTTACCTCTCCCCCATCCAACACTTTCCCTACTGTTGAACTGACTAGAGTGGTAAATTTAAGTTTAAAGATTTTTAAAATGTTTAATGTTTTAATTTATAATAGAGTGGGTGTTTTAAAATAGATTTTATGTTATTGGTGTGTGTATGTATGTGTATGTGTGTATATATATATATATATATATATATGCTCCACTGTTCTCCTTACGATAAACAGAAGCCAGCACTCGCGGGGTGATTGTAGAAAGTTTTTTTATTCCTTCAAAGCAACAAAAAAACGCGTTTCGGCGTAGCGCCTTCGTCGGTGTTACTGACACACACGACGCGGACATTTTTAAAACTCATGTAAATACATTGACATAGAGAAAGGACCAAAATTAAATCCAAATCATGGGCGCCATCTTAGCGTGTCTCAATATCATCATGTTGCACACAAAATCATTATCGCATATCATTTCATCTTTAAAACGAAACATATGTCTCAAAGAGTGTTAAGCAATTGTTGCATCTTATTATGCCATATATCGCATTTAATGATTATTCATTAGAGATGGTTATTATGCTATTCACATATTCAGCCGTATATCGGCTTTAAATTGTGACATTCACATGAATCATTGCATAAAATCAAGTCTCCAACAACACATGTTGCAACTATTGCGCCGTGGATCGGCACTCAGTAGTGTTCGTTAAATAATTGCAATTATAAAATACATTCTGCCGTATATCGGCTTTCAAGGTGCTTGTGCAATAATCCCAAAATGGTCCTATATCATTGTTAATTTTAATCTGCTGACATCCATTAATTTTCACGTTACACACTTTTCATTGAGCTATGTATCGGCTATACCTCAGATCAATTGCCTAAATGCACTGCCAACTCTTCCCCGCTATTCAAACCCTTTGGGGATTTGGTTTGCAGGTCCATTATATCGCGTGATTCTAATCTGTGTAATTTTAGGATTCTGTCCCCTCCTTGAACATTTATCGTGACATGATCCAGGCCGAAGTATTGCAACAGATCCCTGTTGCTCTGATGCGAAGTGGCGAAATGCCTCGCTACTGGATAACATTCATCTTGTTTCACAATGGCCCGCGTGTGTTCTAAAATGCGGACCTTGACTGGATGAATAGTGCTGCCTATGTACCTTAACCCGCAGGGGCACAATAGACAATATACTGTGTATGCGGTGTTACAGGTTATGAATTTTGTTATTTTCCTCTGTCTTTTGATATCTGGAATATCATAGCCTAAGACTCTCTTGCTTTTGTTGCAGGCTTTGCACTTTCCACATGGAAAGAAACCTCTCATCTCTTTGAGAGTGCCTTTTTTCTGTGTGTCTTTGCTCTGATGGCTATGGACGAGCATATCTCTTATAGATCTAGCTTTTCTGAATGTCACCAAAGGAAACCTTGGTATATCATTACAGATAACAGTATCTGTTTTAAGGATATGCCAATTTTTCTTTAGAATTTTCCTCAAGACATTTGCTCCCTCTGAGAATGTGGTGATCATCCTGAATTTTCCTTCTTGATTATCATTTGCCCGAATTTTGTTTCTATTTTTCTTTTTGTTTTCACAGATTAGTTTTTGTCTGGAAATTGCCCTGACCTTGTTTAGAGTTCTTTTTAAGAGAAGGGTATCCTATCCCTCTTTTGGTGAATCTAACAATACATTCATTTGCTGCTATTTTAAAGTCGCAGTCTCTTGAGCCATTTCTTTTAAGCCTCAAGAGTTCACCATATGGGATACTCTGCACTAGCTTCGGTGGATGACTGCTAAGAGCATGAAGCGTTGAATTACCTGCAGTCGGTTTTCTGTATAATGCTGTTAATTTTTTCATCTGCTATAAATACCCTCAAGTCAAGATAGTTCACTGCCACTGAACTGACTTCCCCAGAGAATTGCAAATTCAAAGTATTATCATTTAAAGTGTTTATATATTCATAAGCAGATGTCGTAGTGCCCTTCCAAACTAAAAACAGGTCATCTATATACCTGTGCCAGGCCACAACCTCTCCCTGTTCTTGCTCCCCCTGGTAAGACCGGGGCACCCGCTCAGCCCACGAATAAATTTGCGTAGCTGGGGGCAAAGCAGGTGCCCATGGCCGCCCCGGAGATCTGTTTATTATAATCCTCCTGGAAGAGAAATGTTATTCATGAGGCAAAATTCTGTGAATTCTAATAACATTAAGTTGTGCTCGGCATACTTCAATGGACGTCTATTCAAATAAAACTGTACAGCCTTAAGTCCAATGCAAAAGTGGAGCTTTTATTTGATTCGCTGTGCACCTCCGCGATGCCGGCACCCGTTTGAGAGTGCTTCAAGTCTGAAGAGTGCAACGGAGCATTAATATATATATATATATATATATATATATATATATATATATATATATTCACTGAAAAACCATAGGTTTTAGGGACAGTTTTAGTTACTTGGACATTGCACTCGTACAAAACCCGTGAAATTCCCCGTTATAGTTAGTTCAGCTAACTATAACTCGCGCCCCGCAATGCACTGCTGATGACGTCACATATTACATCACTCATGACATGGTCAGTGACATCACTGATGACATCACTGATGACATCTCAAATGACATCACTGATGACATCATCCAGTGACTGTGTGTTTCTGTAAAGTTTAAATATTTTTAATATATATAGGAAAAGACGTATTGAAGAATGAGTGGGTGTGTAAGTGTCTGTATGGATGATTTAGTAGGTGCGTGACTGACTCTATAAGTGAGTGATTTAACGTATCTTACTGAATGCATGGGTTAGTGACTAAACTGGGTGAATGTCTGTATCCGTCTGTCTGTTGCTGTGTAAGTGGCTGCATGTGTTTGTGAATAGCTAAATGAGTGTCTATATGAGTTATTGAATGCTTGTCTGAGTATCTGTATGGGTGCCTGAGTGTTTGTGTGGGAGGGGTGTGTGCAACTCTGTGCATAGATGTGTGAGTGGGTGATTCACTGGGTGGATGGTTTCAAGAGTGCATCTGTGATAGACTGTATGGGTGGGTAAGTGTGTGTAAGAGTGTGTTAGTGAGTGAATGTATGTCCCAGTGGTACATGTGTGAGTAACTACATATGTGAAAGGCAGTATATATGTGTGTTGGAGTATATAAATAGCTATAAGCAAGAGTGAGTGATTGTGATAGTGGCTGTATGGATGAGTGTGTGCTTGTATCTGTGATTGTATAAGAGCGTAACAATGTGCTACTATTTGTATGAGTAAGTGAGCTGGTGTGTGTATAACTGTATAGGTGAGTAAATGGCAGTGTGTTTAATTATTTGCATGACTGACTAGGTGTGTGAGTATCTCTATGGATGAGTGGCGTTGTTTGAGTGTCTATATAGGAGTAAGAGTGCATATGATAGTCCTGTACTGAGTGACCGTAAGTATGAGTGACTGTACGGGTGAGTGAGTGGATGTGTGTGTGTAGACCTAAGAATCAGTGAGTGGGTATGTAGTTATTGGTGTTGGAGTGTCTATGGTTTTGCGAATGGCAGTCTGTAATTTAGAGTGGGTGTATCAAAGGTTATATTAGGGTGTGAGGAGGTGCATCAGATTATCACGTGGATGATGTCATCAGTGATGTCATTTGAGATGTCATCAGTGATGTCATCAGTGATGTCACTGACCATGTCATGAGTGATGTAATATGTGACGTCATCAGCAGTGCATTGCGGGGCGCGAGTTATAGTTAGCTGAACTAACTATAACGGGGGAATTTCACGGGTTTTGTACGAGTGCAATGTCCAAGTAACTAAAACTGTCCCTAAAACCTATGGTTTTTTCAGTGAATTTCAAAGGTTTTTTAAATGCTAATTTGTAACTATAACGTGTCTGAAACCAATGGTTTTTTCAGTGAATTTCAAAGGTTTTTTAAATGCTAATTTCTAACTATAACGTGCCTGAAACCTACAGTTTTTTCAGTGAATTTCAAAGGTTTTGTAAATGACAATTTTTAAATGTATTAATTGTTATATTAATTTTTTTCATACTGATTTACTACATTTTTAGAAACAATTTTTTTTTACATATTTTATTTTTTAAATTACATTGTAATTACATTATACATTACATTACAAAAAATACTTTCTCAGAATGAATTACTTTAGTTTAAATACTTTGCAGATAGGCAATAGACTTTTAAGTACAGTAGTTACAGTTGTTGCAATGGGCAACACATTTTCAAACACAATGCAACATTCAGCTCAATGTGAATTTCTAGTTAAATGCAATTAGTTACTTTATGGATTACTTTTGTAACCACAGGACTGGATCCTAGATTCAGTCCTGGTACATCTCCTGTAAACAGTTGAGTAAAAGCGTTTTGGTTACAGTCGTGATTTTTAAGGAATATTATTGTATTTTAAAAGTTGACACTTAGAAACTTTTTCTCATAGAATCACCAATGTTATCCTATGGAAGGAAATTCACTTAGCAGGTAAAAACTGTTATCGTTACTTTTTCTTACTCAGTGTTGGATCCTGGATCCAGCACTGGTGCATCTCCTGTAAACAGTTGAAAAAATGCGTTTAAGTCATACAGGCGATTTTTAAGGAATATTTGTAGTTTGTGAAAATCAACACTTTGAAACTTTTTGCTGAAAACCAGTCAATCTTAGCCTATGAAGGAAATTCAAGTTACCGGTAAGTACGGTTAAAATTACTTTTGAGGATCAGTACTGGGCTGAAAGATGCAGCACTGAGGTCTCTCCTGATAACAGGTGAGTAAATCGGAATTCGTATTTCGGCTGATTTTAGAGGAATATTTTAAAGTTCCAAAACTCCACACTTAAAAGAATTTCCAAGTGAAACCAGTCAATGTTAGCCTATGGAAGGAAATTCAAGTTACTGGTAAGTACGGTTAAAATTACTTTTCAGGACCAGTACTGGGCTGAAAGATGCAGCACTGAGGTCTCTCCTGATAACAGGTGAGTAAATCAGAATTTGGATTTCGGCTGATTTTAGAGGAATATTTGTATGTTTCAAAAATCAACACTTAGAAACTTTTTCAGCAAAAAGCAGGCAATGATATCCTATGGAAGGAAATTCAAGTTACTGGTAAGTACGGTTAAAATTACTTTTGAGGATCAGTACTGGGCTGAAAGATGCAGCACTGAGGTCTCTCCTGATAACAGGTGAGTAAATCGGAATTCGTATTTCGGCTGATTTTAGAGGAATATTTTAAAGTTCCAAAACTCCACACTTAGAAGAATTTCCAAGTGAAACCAGTCAATGTTAGCCTATGAAGGAAATTCAAGTTACCGGTAAGTACGGTTAAAATTACTTTTCAGGATCAGTACTGGGCTGAAAGATGCAGCACTGAGGTCTCTCCTGATAACAGGTGAGTAAATCGGAATTCATATTTCGGCTGATTTTAGAGGAATATTTTAAAGTTCCAAAACTCCACACTTAGAAGAATTTCCAAGTGAAACCAGTCAATGTTAGCCTATGAAGGAAATTCAAGTTACCGGTAAGTACGGCTAAAATTACTTTTCAGGACCAGTACTGGGCTGAAAGATGCAGCACTGAGGTCTCTCCTGATAACAGGTGAGTAAATCGGAATTCGTATTTCGGCTGATTTTAGAGGAATATTTTAAAGTTCCAAAACTCCACACTTAGAAGAATTTCCAAGTGAAACCAGTCAATGTTAGCCTATGGAAGGAAATTCAAGCTACTGGTAAGTATGGTTAGAATTACTTTTCAGGACCAGTACTGGGCTGAAAGATACAGCACTGAGGTCTCTCCTGATAACAGGTGAGTAAATCGGAATTCGTATTTCGGCTGATTTTAGAGGAATATTTGCACAATGGTGAAGGGAGGGGGCGGGGCCTGAGGTTACATCTGTGCAAACGCGCCCCGTGGCGCGTTTTAAGTTGGGGGATTAAGTCCCCTTGAATCCTGAGGGTCCCTAGGGGCCAACTAGCCCACCAGGAACCTCCAATATGCGCCAGGGGCTGCGTTGCAGAGACGTGTAGAGAGGCCACACCCCTTTTACACCTCTCTGCAACGCAGCTCTGTGGCGCTTTCTGGATGTACCTGTTGGGCTAGTTGGCCCTCAGGGACCCTCAGGATTGAAGGGGATTTAATTCCCCATCTTAAAACGCGCCACGGGGCCTGTTTGCACACATGTCACCTGAAGCCCCGCCCCCTCCCTTCACCACTGTGCAAACGCGCCCCGTGGCGCGTTTTAAGTTGGGGGATTAAGTCCCCTTGAATCCTGAGGGTCCCCGGAGTCCAACTAGCCCACCATATACCTCCAAAAGCGCCACAGAGCTGCGTTGCAGAGAGGTGTAAAAGGGCGTGGCCTCTGTACACCTCTCTGCAAGGCAGCCCCTGGCGCATACTGGAGGTTCCTGGTGGGCTAGTTGGCCCCAGGGACCCCCAGTATTCAAGGGGAATTCGTTCCCCCTCTGCAAACGCGCCAGGGGGCGCGTTTGCAGAGTGGTGAAGGAAGGGGGCGGGGCCTGCGGGCCCGATCGTTTTTTTTTTTTTTGTCCCCTGAAGGGGGGCTGTGTGGCCCCCCTTCCTTTTTTCTGTTTTTGGGCCCTGGGGACCCCATCCCCCAGGGCCTTACCCCTTTTTTTAAATTTCAAAATAAAAAAAAAAACGGGAAGGGGGCCGCGTGGCCCCCCTTCCCCGGGCCTGTATTGGCCCCGGGGACCCCATCTCCCGGGGCATGGCCTCTATTTTTATTTTTAATATTTTGAGGGGGGCTGCGTGGCCCCCCTCCTCTGGCCATTTTAAGGCCCGGGGACCCCATCCCCGGGCCGGCCATACCCTTTTTTTTTTTTTAATTATTTTTGAAAACTTTGGGGAGGGGGCCGCGTGGCCCCCTCCCGGGCCACTACTTGCCCCGGGGACCCCATCCCCGGGGCCTGGCCTCTCGTTGGGGACTGTGGGGGTCCCCAAACCCCCCACAGTCCCGCCGGCTCCCCACGTCCCTTGGGAGCCGGCATTGCTGTTCCACATGGGGAGCAGCTGACATGCTGCTCCCCATGTGGAAAAGCAATCGGCTTTGGATATTGGAAGAGAGAGCAGGTTTCCTGCTCTCTCTTCCAATATCCAAAGCAAGTTTGCAATGACAGGACGGAGCCGCGAGGCTCCCGTCCTGTCATTGCAAACAGCAGTGTCCCGGGGTAGGCACCCCGGGACACTGCAGGAGCCGGCCCTGGGGGTGGCGGTCCCCAGGGCCATCAAGGGCTCCAGGAGGGGGGCCGCGCGGCCCCCCTCCCATCGTGTGCACAGCCCCGGGGAGGTGGTGGTCAAACCGGCTGCCAACACTTCTTGATTTGGAGTGTTGACAGCCAATTAGCATGCAGCTCGTGATCGGGAGGGTACGCGGATCCGACGCGCCCATAGATATATATGTGATTTTAATTGTGAATTTCTCAGGAACTACTGAACGGATTTACACCATTTTAGCAAAAGGCACCAGTCTGAACCAAGGGCTACCTCTTTGCCAAATTTGGGGTAATTCCGTTCAGCAGTTCGGGCTGTAGCTGCGACTAAAGGTTCCTATGGAAAAATGAATGGGGAAAACGCGTTTTGGGACCCCCTTTTTTCTCGGCCCCCGCTTGACGTATCACCCCGAGACTTTCAGGGTAGGAGCGGACCGGAGCGCCCCAACAAGTTGGAAGCTTTCGCGAAGATTCGTCAACCGACGCCAACGTTATTGCAAATAGAATGTCGCGGATTTCCTATGGATAATAGGTTGTATTGGACCTGACAGACGCCAGTGCACCAGACACTTCACCAGACACTGGCCTGGTCTCTCCTCCTAGTGTACCTACGGAGCAAGGTGCCTCATATGCTATGGTGGTGCGGAGGGCGGCTAGACCTAGATCTGGTCCTAGACCTTACGCTGCCCTGGTACAGGTCAAGCCAATGTCTTGGCTGAGGTGCTTTAACCAGGGGTATCCTGCGCAGACCCCCCTCCTCTTCAGTGAAGCCCTCACCGTTGTCCTGCTTGGGGCCTGGGTCAAACCCTGTGCTAGGACAGTTTCCACCATCCTAGTCCTGGGGACTCCGCTTTCTTCCCCCAGCACCCTACCCCTGAAAGCCTGGTGGTTCAGGACTTAACATCCAAAGTTCATCTTGGTGTGTTCCCTACCACTCACCTGAATACGGAATCCAAGAGGCTAGATACTTTAGGTAAAAGGATTTCCTCTTCCATCAGCCTTGCACTGTGGTCAGTGAACACCACATGCGTCTTGGGCTGGTATATCCCCACAGTGTGGGACTCTGTTGCGTAAGTGCTGCACATGGTCTTGGAAGAGGCCCAAGCCATTCTGACCCAGGCTATTGCAGATGCCAGGAATGCAGCAAAGTTCACAATACTATGCTGACTGGACATGGTTGATTCGCTGGGCAGAGTCATTGCTTCAGAGGTGGCGCTCGGTCGCCACTCCTAGTTGAGATCTACTGTCTTTTTGAGGGCATCCCTTATGGACCTGCCCTTTGGCACTCACCTGTTCAGTGAGCAGGTCAGTTCAGAGGTTAGGTCCACCGCACATTCGTTAGGACTCACCATAGCCCCATGCCAACTGCACTCTTCCTTTCTCTCCTTAAGAGGCTATGGTAGGGGCTACCAGCTGTGTCCTTTTCCACCCAACCACCATGGTCAGCGGGTTCCGCAGTCCTTTCTTGGCTACGGATGCGGCTCCCACAAGCCTCGTGGGACCCAAGGCCAGAGATCAGCCCAGTCTGCCACCCCGTATTTCCCAGTAGGCACAGCCTCCAAACCCCTTTAGTATGCCCTCTCAGCAACACAGGCTTCCTGTTGGAGGCAAGATCAGGTACCACCTGCCCCAGTTTCAAGCCTTAAGTGTGGTTGCTCCAAATTGTTCTGCATGGTTAAGCCCTACCATTTTCAGAAACCCCGCCGCCTCTGCTGCTGTCCTCAGTTCGACTGACGAAGCACCCTCTCTCCCTTCTGCGTCAGGAAGTACAGGCTCTTTTGGCCAATGGACCCATTGAGAGGGTGCCTACATCAGAAATGGGTTCTGAATGCTTTTCCTGTTACTTCACGGTGACAAATAACGCCAGAGGCCTCTGTCCTATACTAGATCTGCACGCCATCAACTACTTTCTAAAAAGGAGAAATTCAAAATGCTCATATTGGCTCAGGTCCTGTCTACCCTGGATCCTGTAGACTGATTAGTATCTCTGAACTTGCAGGACGCATATTTCCCGATTTTACCGAAGGTTTCCAGTAGGCCACAAGCACTTTCAGTTCGCTGTGCTCACCTTTGGCCTTACCAGGTCCCCTCTGGTTTTCACGAAAGCGATGACAGTGGTTGCAGCTCATCTGTGGACTTCAGGGGTTCCAGTTTTCCCTTTTCTCGACGACTGGCTGTTAAAGGCGATATCACCCCAGGCAGTCGTCGCCCACCTCCAGACTACGGCGATCCTCCTGCATTTGCTGGGGTTCACTAGAAATATGCTTAAGTCACACCAGACTCCCTCTGATGTTTCCTGTCATTCTTTCATTGGAGTCATTCTGGACACAGTGCAATTCCGCTCCCATACTCCAGAGCAGCGAGTCCAGGATATTCGGGTTATGATTGTGATGTTTTAGCCTCAATCCGGGATTTTGGTGAGACTGACTCTGAGACTGCTGGGTCTGATGGCACCCTGCTGGTGAAGTATGCTCAATGGCATATGCCGGCTCTGTAGTGGAATATGACGTCCCAGTGGGCGCAGCGTCTGGGGAATCTGTCTGACCGGGTCCAGATGTTGAGGGAACTCTGAAAGATTTGCAGTGGTGGCTGATGAACCACGATTTGGTCAGCGACTGACGCATCTCCTTTCCCTTCCCAAAACTCAGTGGTGACAATTGCGTCACTCCTGGTTGGTGCGGTCATCTGGGAGGGGTTGAGATCAGAAGACACTGGTCTCCGGCAGAGTCTCAACTCTACCTCAACTTTCTGGAGTTGAGAGCGATTCGCTTAGCATGTAAAGCCTTCCTCCCATCCATCAAGGGAAGTCTGCTTCAGGTGTTCACGGACTGTGCTACCCCTATGTGGTACTGCAACAAACTGAGCAGAGTGGGGTTGTGGACCCTGTGCCAGGAGGTCCTGCGCCTCTAGACATGACTGGAACATCAAGACATTTTCCTGGTTGTGCAACAACTGATGTGCTGTCTGAACGTCGGGGTTAATGATCTCTGCCGTCGATACCTTGCGGAGCATGAATGGTATCTCCATCCGCAGGTGCTGCAAGGTCTCTTCCACGGCTCAAAAAAAGGGGCAACCTTGGTTTGATCGATTCACCACCGCTGAGAAAGAGCAATGCCAGCACTTCTGTGTTATTGGCGTTTCCGCTCGGAAACTAATTTTGTCTCGAGTGGGCCTTGGGACTCCTGTATGCCTTTCCGCCAATATCACTTATGACTTGAGTTCTGAAGATGATCAGAACAGACTAGACCAATTCATCCTAATGGCTGCTGATCATGGAGTGTGTTATTCCGAACTCCAGAGCATGAGCATCTGTCTTCTGATCAGGCTTACCCTTCGGGAGACTCTCCTGTTGCAGTAACAGGGTAGGGTACTACACTCGTACCTGCCCACTTTCTGCCTTCATGCCTGGAGATTGAGTGGCAGCAGTTGAGTAGTCCATCATGCTCCCAAAATATGTGAGGTCATGGTCTTGGCATCCATGTGTCCATAGATTTAAAAACTGTACACCCCTGCCGTTGGGACAAGTTTGTGGCTTGGTGAGCTGAAAAACATGTTTACCCATTTTCTGCACCCTTCTCTGAAGTGTTGCTGATTGTTTTGTCCTTAGCCCGGCAAGGACTTGCTCTGGGCACAGGTAAGGGGATATGTTTCGCCCATCTCGATTTTCTTGCAGATGCTGGACCAACCCTCCCTGTTTGTCACCCTTTGTGACATGTTTTCTGAAAGGACTTCAGCAAGTTTCCTCCCAACCCTTTTGTTATGCCCCAAAGGGATCTTAATTTAGTTTCAACCTTTTTGATGTGTCCCTCTTTTTATCCCATGCATAGCTACCCTCTAAGACTTTTGAACATCAAGACAGTTTACTTGGTGGGCGTCATATCTGCCAGGAGGGTAGTTAGTTACAGGCTCTTTCTGTTCACCTTCCATACACCAGCTTCTTCCCAGACAAACTGGTTCTCCAAACCTGGGCCTCTTTTCTGCCAAAGATAGTGAAACCTTTCCACGTCCGTCAAAGCATTACGGTGCCGACTTTCTTTGCTAAATCTCACCTCCAAGGATGAGGAGTGATTCCTTTCTTGGACCCAAAAAGTATTATTCTATATAGATTGCACCAAAGAACACAGGGTGGACGATCAGCTCTTTGTGAAGTTCATTGGTGCGTAGAAGGGGAACACCGTGCAGAAACTGACCATCTCCTAATGGATTGTACTCTGCATAAAGATCTGCTACGCATAAGCCAAGAAGCAACCCCTTGAGTGCTTGCGGACTCATTCCACCAGAGCCATTGCTGTGATTACTGCATTAGCTCATGGAGTTCCTGTCCTGGAAATTTGTCAGGCTGCTCCGTGGGCATCCTTGCAGGTTTACCAACCACTGCTTCCTTGATAGCCATGTCCGTTGTAACGGGCAGTTTGCACGTTCGGTCCTCTAGGACTCTTTGGTCTGAGGCAGTTGGCAGACCCACCTTTGGGGAGGTATTGCATTAGTATCTCTTCTAAGGTAAGGAATCTGCAGCTGGAAGTCTATCAGATGAGCAAGCTACTTATGTTTGATATCACCTTATCTGGTATCTGCAGATTTCTTACCAACCCTTCCATCCTCCTCCCTTCTGCAAACTGAACTTTTCCAGCTAAAAGGGTACTTTTAGGCCCCTAGAATCTGCACAGACTCTGCACACTGGTGTCAGCCTTCTGATGTGACTCTGTGCTTATTACTATATATTGGGTACCCTGCATGTCACGGCGTGGACGATGCCTACGACTCGGATAAGGAGCTGATCAGCTCCACCTACCGGCATGCAGAGGTACTGCTCAAGATTTTCTGGATCCAATCTGACGCAAGGGGAATATTCTAAGGTAAGGAGTCTGCGGCTAGATAGTCTCTGACAGATAAAGCATTATCAAAGGTAAGTAACTTGTTCTTTAAGATCAAAACCTTGTGAGTAATAACTATGAAAAAATCTAATTGGGGTCCCCAGGGCCATTCATGACTTAGGACGGCGGGCAATGCGGCCCCACACCCTTAAAGTAATTGACCCTGGGGTGGGTTCCCCTGGGCCTTTTGAGGCTCGGGGAGGGAGGACTGGTGCCCCCCCTCTCCCATTTTTGTTAAATGTCGTTCCCAGGGGATGGGCTGCCCGGGGCTGCCTGGGCCCATCCCCCATAATAAACTATTTTTGACCCTGGGAGTGTGCTCCCCAGGACCTTTGCAGGCTTGTGGAGGGGGGGGGGCACAGAGCCCCAGGTGTGTGGCTCCCCTGGGGAGAAGGTTATTAAATAGGGCCCGGCTGCCATTATTTGATCTCTCAGGAGTCTCGTGAGATTGCAGCATGTTTTGCATTTTTTTTTTTTTGCCTGGGGGTAGGAGGTGGGTCCCTCTAGGTCCACCCCCAACCCCCTTATGGGGCCTGGGGGAAGGGCAGGTTAACCCTACCCTGCCCCCTTATATTTCTTTTTTATTTTACTTTAGGACAGTTGACTAAGTCCCTGAGTCCTGTAATGGGTGCCAGCAACATTTTTCTCATGTTACTGGCAGCCAATAGGAGTACTCGCTCCTGAGGAAATTGAACTCTCGCAGACCCAACTGTCTAGATGTACAATTATTTTTTTCCCTTAATTTCTCAAAAACTACTGAACGGATTTACACCAAATAACAAAAAGCACAATCTGCAGACCAAGATCTAGCTTCCTGTCAAGTTTGGTGTAATTCTGTTCCGTATTTGATGTGGCCATGTGTAAAGAAGTCTATAGGAAATGCATGGGGATTTTGCATTTTGGGACCCCCGATTTTTTTTATTTTTTTTTTCTCGCCCCCTCGCTTGACGAATCATCCCGAGTCTTTCCAGGAAGGAGCTGAGGTGAATGAACTTTTCTTTTGGAAAGGTTTGTGAAGATTCGTCAGATGGGGCCAAAGTTATTAGCAAACCCAAAAATGCAATTTTATAGAAAAGCAGACCTAACTATAACTACCTGGTGGCGATCTCCACTATATATATCTATATATAGATATAGATATATTCCTCCAACAATGGAGGAGAAATATAATTGTATCCATTCATATCACTAGGGAGAAGGCCTATCCCAGAAACAAAAAGGTGAACAAATCCTTAGAAGCCAATCTTCTGAAATCCCTACTGATAGCCACGTGGAGGTTTTAAAAGGTCAATTAGTATTCATGAGAGCACACATTTCTGTACACCCCAAGGAACCAGACTTATGATAACCTTTTTGCCTCGGAGATTGACTACTACCACTTCTTGCTATAAACATTATACTGTGATCCTACAGGATCCCATCGCTTCTTGTTTTTAGAGCAGATGTCTTCAAACGTTTTTGCTCTGAGCTCCCCCCACCCCCCCAGCAAAATGTTTTGAAGTTGGGCCCCCCTCCAAAAACGTATGTCAAGAAAATGAAGAGTGGAAGGGGCAGGGGTGAGCTCCAGGTTGGCGCTTAGGAGATCATTTCAGGGGTATTTTTCTGGAGCACATAATCTACGCTATATCTGAGACTTATGAAAATGCAAATATATTAAACCAAAACAGAAATGGACCAAAAACACCAGTGTTGTGAGCCTGGATCCCAATGCAACTGCACCTGCTGCACTAAAAAGAATAAAAATTTAAAAAAAAAAGAGCTGCAAAAACTCCCCAACTTCCTCAAGGCATCTCTCTGAGGTAGCGGTCTCTATCATTTGTAATCTACAAAATGATCCCCCCGCCCCCATATAGCACCATTTCCTCTGGGCTATCTCTTTGATGCAGTCTAAGGAGCTCACTACTTTCCTCTTTCTCCTGGAGTGAGACCCTTCCGGCCTCCTCCCTGTCATCCCCTTTACTCACCTTGAAGGACATCTGCATGCTAACAGAGGTCGAAGCGGACGGGATCTATGGGGAGCCACATGCTCCATGCTTTTTTAATTTTACAAAAGCAGTGCCCATACTTTTCGTTAAAAACACAACCACCTCTGAACAATTGTTGTGGCCCTTGAAGTGCCTCTGTGTAAAAGTGAAGGGAGGTTGGTGGCGGAGTTTTCCTGTGCTGTGAAGCTCATGGAAGGACACAAAGCTAAGGAGGAAACAGTTATTCTCACCAGGGTGCCTGCTACCTGAAAGAATGCAAATGTGTGCAATTGGTTAATCACCACAAGTAAAGGCAACTTGGAAGCCAGTTTAGGATTTAATTGATGGAGGCACCTGAGGCTTCATGTGGACAATGAGCTATTCTTTTTGATATTTTGGGGCAGATTTACTATTTTTTCAAGTAGGGCACTGCAGCAGCTGCAAATGCTGCACTACGTGATAAGGAGAGAGGAGAGCACCCTATTTACTAAAATAAGGGACTCTCCTCAACATCGTGTCATACGCAGACGACACCCAGCTCATCCTCTCCCTATCCAACGAGCCCAACACCGCCAGACGCAACTTTCGAGAAGGCATGGAAGCCGTCGCCAAATGGATGAAAAACAGCTGCCTACAACTAAACACCAACAAAACAGAAGTACTCATCATGGGTCCAAACCCCGACGCCTGGAGCGACACCTGGTGGCTCCCCGCCCTCGGAAACCCGCCAACCCCCACAGACCACGCACGCAACCTGGGAATCATCCTGGACTCCGAGCTCAAAATGGACCGCCAGATCAACTGTCTCGTCGTCCTGCTTCCACACCCTCCGCCTCCTTCGTAAGACCTTCAAATGGATCCCCCTCGAACACCGGAAGACCGTCACTCACGCCCTGGTCACCAGCAGACTCGACTACGGCAACGCACTCTACGCCGGAATAAACAAAAACCTCATTCGCAAGCTACAGAACATCCAGAACGCCGCCGCAAGACTGGTCCACAACCTGCCAAAACACTGCCACATCTCCCAGCACCTGCGCACACTCCACTGGCTCCCCGTCGAGGCGAGAATCACCTTTAAGATGCTCACCCACACACACAAGGCCCTCCACGGCACCGGACCAGCATACCTGAACAGCCGACTCAAATTCCACGCACCCCAAAGGACCCTACGATCAGCCCAGCTCTCCTACGCCGTGGTCCCCCGCACTAGAAAGACCAGATCGGGAGGCCGCTCCTTCTCCTTCCTCGCGGCCAAAGCATGGAACGCCCTTCCGCTCCACCTCAGACAGACAACATCGCTCCCCATCTTCGCAAGAAACCTCAAAACCTGGCTCTTCGACAGACCCCCTCCTTGATGGAATGGAACCTGCACCCTCCCCTCCCCACCCCTAGCGCCTTGAGACCCTTACGGGTGAGTAGTCGCGCTTTAACAAACTCCTGATTGATCGATTCATCCTCCCCTCTCACTAGAGCCGGCGCTGAAATCAGCTGCTGTGCGCCACGAAGACACCTTTGCGCCATGGTGCAAGATTAGAAGGAAGAAGGAAGCCTTCCAGTACAAAATACTATGCACAGACTCACTTTAACCATTTTCCCACTTTGTATGTGGGCTGTAAAGTGCAGCTCACATGCAAAGTCGGAAAAGGAAGGAGAAATGAAAGCAATTCTCCTTCCTTGCGCTTACTTGAAAAGGGCGCAGTTTTTTCACGCTAAACCCAATCTACTTTATTTAGTGAATTGGATTTAGCATGAGAAACCTTGGGTGGTTGCTTGCGAACGCCCATGCAGCACCCTTGGTACGCCCCCATGGCGCAAAGTAATGCAAAGCAGCGCCATGTGCTGCTTCGCATTACTTTTCCGTTACTTCCAGTGCTAAACGCGTTTAGCGCTGGAAAGTAAATTGGGAAAAAAAGATTTTGTGCCGATCTGCGTCACTTTTGTGATGCAAACACGGCGCACAATCTTAGTAAATCTCCCCTCAAATGTCAGGGTGTTTAAAGCGGAGTTCTAGAAAGTGTACTTTTAATAGACAAATGTTTGCACTAGGTATAGTTTACCTATTACTAAATTATATATGCTGAAAGCACGTTTCATCTTAAAACACCACTTCATTTTGCAGCAGTCTACCTTATGCAGTGTATAATAAAATGTTAAAATAATGACTTGCGTATTCACAGTGCTTTCTGCTCCAAGCTGGGACCTTGTACCACTATGAATACATAAGCCATTATTCCTCATATCTGCAGTGGTCACATTTCTCGAATAAAATTTCAGAATGTAAAAGAATGTATTTCTATCTGATTAGCTTACCATCTATTTATTTTTCAGTTAAGGTTTCTACATTATTTTATGCCATTAACTGAAAGTGAAAAACAAAACACTTGAAGAATATTTTCTTCTTTATATCCATGTTTTTGACCCTGCCACCACTTGGCTAAAAGGAACAACATATTCTGTAAGCGTCTTGTTTTTCCACTTTCAGTTACCTGCATATAAAATAATACAGAAACCTTAGACGAAAAATAAATGCAAGTTAAGCTAATCCGATGGAAATGCATTCTTTTAAATGATGAGATTCCTGTGTGTTTATTTTTTATTTTTTATTAACCAATTCAAGGACTGCATGTAAATGAATACAGCCTGGAAACGTGCCAAGTTCATTTACAAGTGCTTGTGAGCCATTTGCGGCCCCCTAGGAATGCAGCCACGGCCCCCCAGGGGGGCGCGCCCCACAGTTTGAAGACCTCTGTTGTAGAGGAAGGAGAGCCAACAAATTCGGAGCCCGTTCACAAACCGAGCCACGGACATGTTTGACATGCCAATCGTGCAGAAAACCTCAGGTAAAAAGATTCTTTCCAAAATTCATAATTCACCATAGTGCACCAAATTGAGAGGCATTTATTAAAAGTGATAATTTTTAAATGACATTGCACCCCCCCCCGACAATGCCATTAGTGAAGTAAGAGGCAAGTTAGTTGTCACGTGTACTCTGTATGAGGCCTAGATTATATTAAAACATAGAACAACATTATAGCTTAGTAAAAAAAATAAACTAGGTCTTTGCACAGTGCCCATAGTGAACTCGTGTATTTGAAGGTGCTGTCATACATGGAAAAAGAGGGCTTGCCTAAAATCACACAATTTTGTTATGCTGAAAAGCAAGGATTGATCCCATGTTTTCAGGTTTTTTTGTGCAATTCAGCCACTACATGGATGTCTGTCTCACCTGTTTTGCATCTAAAGATGTGTGTGTGTGTGTATATAGATATATAGATAGATATAGGTGCAAAGCAGGAGGGGGGACCAACAAGGAGCTACTCTGCGTGGGGAGGAGCTAGCGGCCTATACTGCTCCACCCGGCGCGACTGCCATCATGGCGCCGGATGCGCCCTCCGCACCATACCGCGGAGACCCTCTTCTCCGCCTCCCCACAGCAGCAAGGGACGGTAAGCTGTTGTCCCCCAGTCACCTCCACGCCTTGCCGCCGATGTTAGGGCAGCCAGGCTCCCCGGGTCCGCCAGCTAATGAGCGGGTGCGACGGCGCTCCCCAAGGTTGCTCCTACACGGACGCCATCTTGGACCGTAAACCTGGAAGCCACCTTTTAAATGCTGTGATCGAAAAACGAATTGAGGCCGCGCTATGAATGCAGTGTTTATATGTGTACCCACCCCTCGTTAATTATTACCAGGAGCTCGGCGATCCGGGATTCTGGGCTACCAACTCGTTCCAGCAGGCTTCTTCAGCTGTTGTGGTCCTGTGCAGTGAACATGAGGTCAGTTCAAATGACCCTTGAAGTCTCTTGCTTTCGCTGGGCTCAGGAGTTGTCTTCTCCACGAGCAGGATACAGCAGGCACAGTCCTTTCCTTTGCTAGCCACCAGGTGCAGTCTACGTCGGTGCAGCCTCTGTTCGGCCCCTGGTGCAGCAGTACGGTCCTTTGGTCCTGTTTTCCAGTCCAGTGAGATCTGAGTTCTGGGTGCCAGGCATACAGTTTTTATGCCCAGAAAATGCCCTCTGGGGAGGTTACGTTCCCTATCCAGTGGACTACCTGTGAAGTGTGGCATCTAGCTAACCCAGAGTGCTACATTCTGCCCTCTCCTAAGATGGCAGAAACCCACTTCGGTCTCGAACTTTGTATGCACCCCTGCCCCAAAGTGTAGCTGCCTGTGTGCTACATGCCTGAGGAAAAACTGTTGGCCACTGGTTTCCCCACTCTTGTTTCCGCTGTCAGCCTGTCTACCTGTACAATAGGGCAGCCCCCCCCTCGTATGCTTGCTACTTGCCTTTCAAAGGTGGCTTCCCCTTTGAAGTTCGCCTTTTGGGCAGCAACCCGTGTGGCTTCCTGCAAGGAGGAGGCAACCCCTCCTCCAGTGGTAGGCGTCTATTGGTACCTTTACTGGGACTCATTCACACGTCTCCCCAGGAGGGCAGAAGGCTGTCTTATGGCCCGCCTCTGCAAGTGTCCATTGGAAAACTTGGACAACAGAGTGACAACTATTTAAAAGTTGCATGTGGCAACAAGTTACATTGATTTTGACTTGGGCATCAAGTTGGGCTTGATGTATTGAATAGTTTGATACATTGAAGTATCAACTTTGGTAGTCCCATTCAGACGTTAGCACATCTGAAGTGTATGCGTATAATTCTGTACTCGCCTATGGGGCTACCAATCAATCTTGCAGTTAAAAACGACACTTGCAAGTTTTTACTGGAACATGTTAAACACATGTTCTACTTTACTATTATGCTGTACCCTTCTTTGCGACTCAATACTCCGGTAGTAGGCGTGATTTACACACATTAGAAGGGGTGTTTGGACTTTGCCATTGGTTAAAATGGCAAAGAAGAATTAGCAGTTTAAAACTGCCCTTCCAGCCAACAGTGGACTGGATGACATGTTTTACCTTTTTCCACTTAGGCTGGCGAACAAGTGCTGCAGTCCCTGAAGGGAGATACTAACATACAGGCCCTGGGACTCCTGGTATCATATACTAGGGACTTACAAGTAAGTTAGGCTATGCCAATTGGGAATAAGCCAATCAACCATGTACCTTTTTAAGGGTAAGAGCACATGCGCTGAGTCCTGTGTAGCAGGGCTCAGGGCATTTCAGAGCAATTACACCAGTGTCTAGTAATCAAATTAGGGCAAAAAGTGGGGGGTGAAATCTGCAAAAAGCCTGTTTCCTAACTGTCTGCAAATGCATTTTATAGAAGGTATTCATGTCACCGCCCCAAACACTAATACAGCTAGGAGCCACTCTAAACCCAGTACAAGGAAAACTGGCGAACTGCAGGTTATCAACATAACATAAGTATTTGTAAAGCCCCTGTTCACCCCAGGGTATCTTGGCGCTGAATAACAGATGTTTATGAAATGTTACAATGAAATGTTCAAATTTCATGAAAACCGCAATTCAAACAGTGCACCAGATTTCATCTGCGAATGATAGCCTCCTGCATATGTATTGTCCCAAATGCAAGATTACTGAAGCAGTGTTTGGAAGACTAATGTTTGCAGAAAGTGGAGTTCCGACATATTAAAATAGCAGCTCAGTCTCATGGTAGTGGAAAAGAAGCAATCTTCTGCAATACGTTACCATTCAACAAAGCCTGCCTTTTCAGATGCCTCTCTGGTAGGGTGAGTGCGCCTAGGCAATCTATTTGTCCAAGGTTTGTGCTCACTGAAGGAGAGCTCTTATTACATCAACTTTCTGGAGCTCCGAGTGGGTTCACCTGGCACTCTACCATTTTGGCCATCAAATCTAATTATGTTGCAAACACCACCACCACAATGCACTACCAGACCAAAATGGTTGGAACCAGATCCATACTGCTGTCATTGGAAGCCCAGATAATTTGGTTATGGCCCTCTGCTAGAACCCTGTTAAAAGAAATTAATCTTTTAGTGGATTTTCTCAGCAGATTCTGAGAGAAAAATCATGAATGCGTATTGTACAGCAAAGTGCTTCACCGTGGCTTTTCTTAATGGGGCTTTACAGATGTGGACGTCTTTGCAGTGGCACAAAATGCCAAATACAAACTTCGAAGTTTCGGTTCTCTGGGAAATGGATTTGCGGCTCACTGGGCAGTGCTCTTTTGATCAACTTATGAGGGAAATTACTTTACATTTTACACCCTTTCCATTGGTTGCATCAGTAGTTTCAAAGATGTGAACCTGCCAGGCAACACTGATCTCTAAGTGGCCCCAACGTTATGGTTTCCAGGCCTAAATCCTGAAATCAAAAATAGGGACATTTGAAATTGCCTCAATCTTCCATGGACATTTTGAAGCTAAGAGACCTAGACATTGGGGTGGAGCAATGAAAATTGCCTCCGGTAGCAACTAGATCTGCTTATGCTTTCAAATGGGAAAGTTTTGGCTTTATGGTATCAACAAAATGTCTTTGATTCGATCTTATATCAAAAAGTGAATCTGCGGGGTGTACAAAGCAAACAGGACCTCATACGGCTCGTGGCGCTGTGGCTCTGCAGGCCCTGCCGGCTGCGGCCTAGCGAACGCTGCGCGCATCTCCAGAGGGGCAATGCGCGGACGCTTGTGGATGCTTCGGGAGCCCTGGGCCGCCGAAGAGCGGTGCTCGGCCTGGCATCGCAGAGGCGTGGAGCCCCGTCGGGGGTGAAGATTGGCCGAAGCTTGTGGGGCCCGGGCGGGGCCTGTGGCCCGATCGGCACTCGGTGCCGGGGCCGTAGCGCCGGCTCAGAGGAGGAGAGGAGACACGGTGGTGGTCCAGATCGGCGATACACGGGACACAGATTCAGCATTCGCCGCAAAGAATTGAGGTGAGGCACCAACTAGGGGGTGGGGGGAAGGGGGGGGCGTGCTCCTGGTCGCAGAAGCGGCCGGGCCAGTTTCCGGTGCGGTTTGCGGTTGGGAGGGGGCCCTCCCTCGGCATCCCTTACTGGTATACATAGAGGGGCAGCCCAGACATTATCCCTTTGGCCCATAGATTTGAACAGCTACAGCAGGACCTCGGGCCAAAGCGAGGAATGCAGCGTGCCTGGAGATCCGAATAGGGGCAAAGAGCAGAGGCCTCCATTAATAATTGGCTTCACCAGTTGCGGTCTGGATGGCGGATTCTGCAGCTATCTGTTATCCCAGCCGATGCGACGGGGTTATAATATTGGCCTTGACAATATAGTGGGTGACGCCGTGGGACCCGGGGCGGCCGCTGAGCGCCGCTGCTTGGTGCCTGGAGAATCCTTTAGCGATTAGGGCCTAGTTGTGGCGCTTGAGGCCACATCTCCTCCCGGCCAACAGCAACGTTGCGCGTGGGCCTATCCTTAGGCCCAGCCAGGAGATGCCATGATACCCGGAGAGGTGGCCAGAGCCGGAAAATGCCGGTTCCTACAGAATCGCTTACGCAGTATGTCTAAAGATAATGCCCCTGGACCTGGCCTTAACAAAGCACCATGGACCGATTCACAGCCACATCGGTGCAACCTACCGAAACCTCAGACAGTACATCCAGTCTACCCGACAATACCGCTCTCTTAGCTCGCTCTCACCCAGTCCAGACAGGCACTGGAAACTCAGATCGGCGCAGTAGGTACGGAGGGTACACTTCTGCACCAGGACCGTCGCAATGCCGTAGACTGCATCATGGAGACCGAGACAAGGGTTTCGGGGGTAGAAGGCGCTGTGTCCACCCTACAACACAGTCTCCTCCCTGGAACAATTGACCAAGGGCCTGGCCTTACGGGTGGAAGACGCGGAAGGGCGGGCAAGAAAAAAACTTCTGTTTCGTAGGTTTTCCTGAGAATTGCGAGGGGAACGACGCTGGGCAGTTTCTCACACTCTGGCTCAACTCATGGATCCCAATAATGGTCTCGATGTGCTTTGTGGTCCTGCGTGCACATAGAGCCCTGCAGCAACGGCCTCCACCTAGGGCCTAGTGGCCTAGGGTCCACGAGCGCACCAATTTTGAACTTCCATGACCGGGATGTCATCCTGCATCAGACGAGGCTCAAGTCGGATCTTTTCTACGGTTCCCATCGTATCATGATTTTTCCAGACTATACAAAAATGGTCCAGTAGGAGCGTCAGTCCTTTACCATCGCTAAAGCACGTCTTGGAGACATCAAGAGCCCGTACATGCTTCTCTATCCGGCCTGCCTGAGGGTGGTCTTTAATCCTCGCACCATCTTTTCCGACACCGCGGATGACGTCTTCATATGGACAGATGAACAAAGGCCCCTTTTGCCACATACTCCACCACGCAGAGAGACTGACTCCCCGACAGCAGATTCGACCCGCTCACAGCTGAAGCCCACAGACAAACGACGACACAGATCCAGATCCACATGGCGCTCCAAGAACTACAAGAAGGACCCGGAGTACATGCCACTCCAAAAGAAATGACATTCCTAGCTATACAGAATAGTCCCCCTGGTAGGGTAGTCTTGGTTCCCTCAATACGTTTATGATGGCGTTCAGATCACGCATGGGCCCTACCTCCAGACCTCCCTCCCCACCCCCATGGGGCTTGGCACGTTATAGGGACTCATGGGCTCCATTGGGGAGACTGTACTCCGTCTCCCTGTTGGTGGCGAGATGCAATACTTCCCGCGATAGATACTTCAGCTGTTTTGAGGTATTGGGGTGTCATGGGAGGGGGTAGGGGTGTTTCACATGTTCTTGTTTGTTTTGTTATGATACACATTTGCTGCGTAGTAATAAGGTACCTGAAATTGCATTTCCCCGGATCTTCCGCTACTGCGTATCAATCCCTCACAGTACGATGGCAGCAGAACCCATAGCACTGTCCCCTGGGCAGTTCTATATAGTGAGCTGGAATACGTGGGGCATGCTGGATAAAATTAAGCGGGCGCAGTACTCCAAGCCAAACACATAGGTGCAGATATCCTTCTATTGCAAAAGACACACATGCTTGGCACAAAAACCCCCTCTCTGTCCCGATATAAATATATACACATATTTCAGGCAGGCTTCACACGGGGATCCCGGGGTGTAGCCATTTTGATACACCACCAGGTCGCGTTTTGCAGAAGTGGGCTGACATACATGCCAGATATATATTTGTACATGGGACTGTCGCTGGGGAACAAGGGCTCTGTAGCTGCTACGACCCCCCTCCCCCCACCGCTTGCCCGGAGCTTGCCCACCACCTGGTGGGGATCTGGGGTGCCCTGCCTGATGGGCTAGCAGTGGTGGGTGGAGACCGGAACGATGTGATGTCCCCGGATTTAGACAGGTGGCGCCCTGGTGGCACTAGCACGAGACTCCATGATTCCAAGCTACAGACCCTGGTGGATAAGGTGGGGTGGGTGGACACATGGAGGGCACATAACCCCATGGATACCAGTTACACCTTTTTCTCCCATACTCACACCTCATACTCCAGAATAGATTACATATTAATTCCCCGCGCATATGCTAACAGAATACCGACTGCTACGATCCTTCCTAGGGGCTTATCAGACCATTCTCTCGTGGCCATTCACCTCTTGATAGGCCTGAGCCGACCTCTGTTCTGGTGGTGGCTTTCGTTATGGCACTTGCAGAGCCTGACGTACCGCGTACGCATGTACAAAGCGCTTTCAGAGTACATATCACATATTGAAGGGACGGCGTCCTCTGCCTGTATCCTGTGGGAGGCTATGAAGCGAACGCTGTGGGGGGTGGACATCAGTTTCTGTGCAACAGAGCGCAAGCGGCGGAGACAGGCGCTCATCCAGCTTGAGGTGCAAATCGTGACCCTATAGCGTGGGCTCGAGACGAAGAGGGGGCGGCAACGCGTTGGCAGCTGCTCCTATTCCAGCAACAATATCATAGCGAGCTGATGGATGAGGCGCGGGGAGTGTGGCTCGCTACGCAGAGTAGAATTTATCAATCAATTATATCATTTGTAAAGCGCACTACTCACCCATGAGGGTCTCAAGGTGCTGGGGTGGGGAATGCTGCTACTGCTCGAAAAGCCAGGTCTTGACGAGTTTTCTGAAGGTCAGCAGGTCTTGGGTCTGCCGTAGGTGGATGGGGAGGGTGTTCCAGGTCTTGGCGGCGAGGTGGGAGAACGATCTGCCACCGGAGGTCGCTCTTCGGAAGCGGGGGACAGTGGCGAGGGCGGCGGAGCGGAGCTGGCGTGTGGGGGTGTAGAAGCTGAGTCGTCTGTTGAGGTACGTTGGTCCGGTGTTGTGGAGTTCCTTGTGTGCGTGGGTGAGGAGTTTGAAGGTTATCCTCTTGTTGACCGGGAGCCAGTGCAGGTCTCTCAGGTGGGGTGTGATGTGGCTGCGGCGAGGGATGTCGAGGATCAGGCGTGCAGAGGCGTTCTGGATGCATTGGAGCCGTCTCAGGAGTTTGGCCGAGGCTCCTGCGTAGAGGGCGTTTCCGTAGTCCAACCTGCTGCTGATGAGGACCTGGGTGACCGTTCTTCTCGTTTCAGTGGGGATCCACTTGTAGATCCTGCGGAGCATGCGGAGGGTGTTGAAGCAGGCGGAGGAGACGGCGTTGACCTGTTTAGTCATGGAGAGGGTGGAGTCGAGGATGACTCCTAGGTTGCGTGCGTGGTCGGTGGGTGTTGGGGCGGTTCCCAGTGCGGTCGGCCACCAGGAGTCGTCCCAGGCCGAAGGGGTGGATCCGAGGATGAGGACCTCCGTCTTGTCCGAGTTCAGCTTCAGTCGGCTGTTCCTCATCCACTCAGCGACGGCCTTCATTCCTTCGTGAAGGTTGGTTTTGGCGGTGTGGGGGTCCTTGGTGAGGGAGAGGATCAGCTGGGTGTCATCGGCGTAGGAGATGATGTTGAGGTCGTGCCGACGGGCGACGTGGGCGAGCGGTGCCATGTAGATGTTAAACAGAGTTGGGCTGAGGGAAGAGCCCTGGGGTACGCCGCAGATGATCTCAGTGGCTTCGGAGCGGAAGGGGGGAAGGCGGACGCTCTGTGTTCTGCCGGAGAGGAAGGAGGTGGTCCAGTCCAGGGCCTTCTCTTGGATCCCGGCGTTGTGGAGGCGTGTTCGTAGTGTGTGGTGGCAGACCGTGTCGAAGGCGGCTGACTGGTCCAGGAGGATGAGGGCCGCCGTTTCTCCGTTGTCCAGCAGGGACTTGATGTCATCGGTGGCGGCGATGAGTGCAGTCTCGGTGCTGTGGTTGCTGCGGAACCCGGACTGGGAAGGGTCCAGGATGTTGTTCTCCTCGAGGTAGCGGGTCAGGTGTTTGTTGACGGTCTTCTCGATGACCTTTGCCGGGAACTGGAGCAGGGAGATGGGCCGGAAGTTCTTGAGGTCCTTGGGGTCCGCCTTGGGTTTCTTGAGTAAGGCGTTGATCTCGGCGTGCTTCCAGCTCTCCGGGAAGGTTGCTGTCTCGAAGGAGGTGTTGATGACTTTCCGGAGATGGGGTGCGATGGCTGTGCTGGCTTTGTTGAAGATGTGGTGTGGCCATGGGTCTGTCGGAGATCCGGAGTGGATGGTGTTCATGATCTTGATGGTATCGTCGTCGTTGATGTTGGTCCAGGAGAGCAGGCGGTTGGTGCGGATGGTGGTCGTGGGGGCGGAGGTCTCAGTGGTTGTCGGGGCGGGCGTGGCGTTGAAGCTGTCGTGGATGTCTGCGATCTTGCGGTGGAAGAAGGTGGCCAGCGAGTCGCACAGGTCTTGCGAGGGTGGGACGTCGTTGGTGTTGGAGCTGGGGTTGGAGAGTTCCTTCACGATGTTGAAGAGCTCTTTGCTGTTGTGCGCGTTGTTGTCTAGGCGGTCTTTGAAGGAGGCCCTTTTGGCAGATCTGATGAGGTGATGGTGTCTGCGGGTGGCGTTCTTGTGGGCTGCGTGGCTGTCCGGTGTTCGTTCACGGAGCCAGATCTTCTCCAGCTTTCGGCAGGTTTGCTTGGAGGCCCGGAGGTCTTCAGTGAACCAGCTGGCTTTCTTGTTGGTGTGACTGTTGGAGGGTTTCTTGATCGGGGCGAGGGTGTTGGCGCAGTCGTTGATCCACTGTCTGAGGTTGCGGTCGGGGTCGGTGGGGTCGGCGGGTGGGCTCTGGGCGAGGGTGGTGGTTAGCTGGTCTTCGGTGACTTTGCTCCAGCAGCGGCGGGGCATCTGTTGGGTGCGGTGGTGCGTGGTGGGTTTCTTGAAGGTGAAGGTGATGCAGCGATGGTCGGTCCAGTGGAGTTCGGTGGTGTGGTTGAAGGAGACGTGGGGGCTTGCGGAGAAGATGGGGTCAAGCGTGTGACCGGTGGAGTGGGTGGGTGTTGTGACGAGTTGTCTGAGTCCGAGGTTGACTAGGCTGTCGATCAGGGTGGTGGAGTTGGTGTCGTTGTTGTTCTCGAGGTGGAAGTTCAGGTCCCCGAGGAGGATGTAGTCCGTGGAGGCGAGGGCGTGTGTGCTGACGAAGTCGGCGATGGAGTCTCTGAACTGTGGTCGGGGTCCGGGGGGTCTGTAGACGAGGGTTCCTCTGAGGATGGTGTTGGGATCGGTGTGGATCTGGAAGTGCAGGTGTTCGGCGGTGCTGAGGGTGTCGTCGGTGTTGGTCGAGACTCAGAGTGTTTCTGTGGACGATGGCGATTCCTCCTCCTGCTCCGTTGGTGCGGTCCCTGCGGGTGATCTTGTAGGCTTCCGGGATGGCTATGGCTATGTCGGGTGCCGAGGCGGGGTTCAGCCAGGTCTCCGTCTGGGGAGGTTGAGTCGAGTAGGTCCCAGAGTTCAACGGCGTGTTTGCGGGCGGAGCGGGTGTTGAGAAGGATGCATCTGAGGTGGCTTGGTTCTTTCCTGGTCGGCGGCATGGTGGGGCGGATGCTTGTGAAGCTGCAGTTCCGGCAGGTGAAAGCTCCGTGGGTGCGCTTCGGGGCGGCCAGGAAGCAGGTGTGTGATCGTCCGGTGTTGAGTGCGTGGAGGGATCTGGCATCGTAGCGGTGTCGGGCGTCAAGGCGTTCGCGGGGTCCAGGGGTCCTGGCGCTGGGCGCGGTCCAGGCGCAGACGGGCGACAAATCCAGTAGACTTCTCTATAGACTATGCCAACAGGCGAAAGCGCACACTCCACTTCCAGGACTGCGCGACTCTGACAAGGTGCTAGTGACAGACCCAGCGGCGCTTGCCGACAGTTTCGCGGCCTATTACCAGTCCATATACACAGCTCGTGAGGTCCTTGGTGCCTCCGAGATTGAGCAGTTTTTTGACGATATTCCTCCGAAGGCCCTCTCCGAAGAGGCTCGCAGGTCCCTCGAGGATCCCCCTGACTCTAGAGGAACTGACCACTGCTTTGGCTGACCTGCGCACTGGGAAGGCGCCCGGCCCCAATGGCCTCCCCAGTGAATTATACAAAGCCTATATGGCCCTGTTAGGTCCTCAATATCTGGCGGCCGTACAAGAAGCAGCCCAAACTACATATATGCCCCCCGACTGGAGAGAGACAGAAATCGTGGTGTTTCAGAAACCGGGTCGTCCCCCGGAGCTCCATACCTCTTACAGGCCAATTTCCTTTTAAACGTGGAGGCAAAGCGCCTCGCCAAAGCGCTTGCCACTAGACTCTTGGCCCATCTCCCTAACTTGATTCACCTGGACCAGGCGGGATTTATGCCTCGGCGTGCCACACGACACAACATACGTCGGATACACAATGCGGTTGCCGCTGTAGATCGTCTTCACTGCCCAGCAGCCCTTCTCCTGGCTGACATCGACAGAGTTTGACTCTGTCAGTTGGACCTATCTCTTTATCCTTGTAGAGAGTCTAAATTTCGGCCCCAAATTCATATCATACATATGCATGTTATATTATAGGCTGACTGCCTCAGTGCTTATAGCCGGTAGGGTATCTCCACCCTTCCCAATTGGCCGGGGCACCAGGCAGGGATGCCCACTTTCCACACTACTGTTCGCCTTAGCCATCGAGCCGCTGGCGGCATGGGTTTGTCTGGATGCCCAGATCAGGGGCTTCGAATCGTCTGCCGAAGCCTTCAGATCAAATAGCCCAATACGCAGATGACGTTCTTTTTTTTTTTTATGACAGACCCCCATAGACCCGGCCCCTGAATCCTTCAAATTATGCAGATATTTGGCGAGACCTCGGGTCTCTTCATGAATTTGAATAAATCCACACTATGGCCTCTGCGCGGGTCCTCTGGCGATTATAGATGGGCCGCGGATCTCTCACGGACTCAGGTTGGCATGAAATATCTGGGCGTAATATAGATACGGTTCTCGCTAAGGTTAAAACGGAGCTGAAGTCATGGGCGGGTTTGCCCCTATCCTTGTACGGCCGGTCGGCAATATATGATGATATCGCTCCCTCGACTCCTGTATCAACTACAAAATCACCCCTACCCCATTCCGCAGATATGGTTCAGGCAGATCAACTCCATGCTAAATGGGTTTCTATGGGGGGGCGGAGCGGTCTGACTAGCGTTTTCTCTCCACTTACTGTGGGGGCATAGCGGCCCCCGACATAGTCATACTATGCAGCCTCTCATCTACAAGGTCTAAACGACTGGTGGTATGGCCCAAGAGACGAACCAGCATACGCTATGGAGAGATGGCTGCTAGGAGACCCGTCGCTGTACAGATATTTATACGACCGCCCAAATACCCCCGCTCTCCCCCCGGCCACCAAAGTAGTGCTGGCAATATGGGGACAGTCTCTTCGTCGTATAGGTTGGCTGAATCTTCTCATGTGTGAGGCCCCGCTTTGGTGTAATCTCCTTCTCCCACATTTGCAACATTTACAGGGTTTCCAGGGTTGAGACCAGATCGAGATTTCCTCACTGGGGCACGTTCTCCAAGGTCTCACCCTCAAATCCTTTTCAGACCTACAAGAAGAATACTCCATGCCGCAAACTCAATTTTACAAATACCTACAGTTCCGTCATGCCCTCACTCCCTATGTTAGAAACCTCACGACCCTCCCTGAATTTAGCCCATTGGAGGGGAAACTCCTCATGGGAGATTTAGCGGATCATAAAATCTCCATAATATATCTAACACTTGTCACTCACTGCGCATCCACATTGGCATCTCTTAGAGAAACCTGGCAATCTGATATAGGTCCTGAGGCTCTGGAGTCCCCCAGGGGAGCTGCAGTCTCCTCGCGCTTGCGCCTGTTACAGCTAAAGTACTTACATAGAGCATATTACACACGCCTGAGGCTTTTTAGGGCAGGGCTCATTGTTTCACCAGCATGCCTATGCTGTGGGGTGGAAGAAGCCACTTTCCTGCACACGGTATGGACATGTCCGGCCCTTGATAGGTTCTGGAAGGGAGTGTTTCGGTGCCTGGCTGAGGTACTGGGGTGGACCATCCATAGTACACCAAGGCTTCCGTTATTACATATTTCGGAAGATTTTGGGGGTAACTGGTACAAATGCCACCTACTCTTTTTGGGTCTGACCTTGGCAAAACGAGACATGGCCCGCTCTTGGAAAGCAAACTCCCCACCCCTATTGGGTGTCTGGAAGCGAGGATTAGATTTCTGCATGGGGTTGGAGGAGCCGGTATTTAAGGCTCGGGGATGCCCTCAAAAACATGCTCGCATATGGCAACGCTGGGCTGACTATAGAGGTATTGTCCTGACCCCATTGACACCACAGCCCACATCGTCTGACTTAGAGGTTTTGCTCCACGGCTAACGCATGGCTTATGTATACCACCAACAGGCAGATAACTGGGATGGACCAACGGGATAGCGACACACGGACATGGTAACTTCCTAGCGATATTGCTCCCTACTTCATATACCGCAGCTTGTTTCTTTCTTCTTTTCTTTTTCTCTTGGTTGTTAAAATACAAAAGTATCATACTGTTTACTTAGGCCAATGCTACATCTTAACCTGTGCATGTATAAAATGGCTCTTGGAGCGCGATGTTGGCAAAGGAAAAAACCAATGAAGTATGTTCTTTAAATAAAAAAAAAAGAAAGATTCTGCAGTACTTTCTACATTTGACTACGTCTAAGCTCCGGTTTTCTGCCATTAAACTCTATCTGGTGTCTATAACATTATGCAGAGAAGGCCTGAATCCGCCTTCCTTCTTTAAACTCCCACTAGTTAAGGACTTTCCTGAAGATTTAAAGAGAGGTTATCCTTCAGTGAGGGCGCCTTTCCCACCATGGGAGCTCAATTAAGTGTTATTCAAATTGTCATCCCATTGAACCCATCCACAAGGCTCCGTTGCAGCATCAAACCCGGAAGACCATGTTTTTGATAGGAATCACTTGTCCCTGACCAGTTAAGTTAAAGGATCTCTCTGCTGTTAAACTCTATATAGTTTTTTGTTTTAATAGGGTAGTAGTGGGAACTCCCCTTTGGTTTTAACCAAGGCGATTTCAGAATCTATATCAAATGCTTTTCTTCCAGTATTTTTAGCAAAACTTCCACTCAGTCAAATACTCTCCATTCTAGTTCCATGGTTTCCACTTCTATGTAGAGAAGACCAAATCCATTAGGAAGTTGAAGTAGCTTTTTGTTAACTTTGGTCTAGTTCAATTGTGCTGCCTCAAAATAATTATTTCCTGGTGGGTTATTACATCTTTTTGATACCACTTGAGAAATAAGCCTCTGACAGGAAAAAAGCAATGACTTCTGCCTGGTTGCAAAATATTTTTTTAGCAGAAATTTGTAGGGCAGCCACTTTGAATCATTCATACATTTACAAGACACTATTGTCTTGATTCTTATACAAGCAGATTAAAGTGTAGGCCAAGCCATACTCACAAATCCTTTCGCCTGAAGATAGTTGGACTCTATTTGTTGGCAGTTGTTTTTTTCTGACTCTTTATCTTTGTGGCTGAATGTCACTACGTTGGCTGGCTACTCGAGGCTAACATTTATGACTATCAGTGAATATCCCATGATGAATTGTTTGGGGTTGGCTCCCTGCCCCAGAAGGTGCCGAGCATTTCTGGTTGGTGATACCTTTCTGTGTTTGAAGTGTAGAATATTAAGATGCCAGTGAGTGAAGTAGTTCTTTTCTTTAGGAAAGTTAGAAAGCCACGGACATTGCCTGTAATTAATTGTCTTTCGCTGCTTCTGTCTTTCTAATCCCCCTCCCAGTGCACATTTTCACTGCTGCGCCCTCTGTCAAGAGAGAGTCTAGTGTTTGGCCAGTCCATTTGAGCACAATGGACACGGTGTACAAAGTTACCAGTGGTAAATAACAATCTACAAGGACTCGTGCTAAGGTATAGCTGGTGTAGCCCTTCTAAATGGGTCATACGGAACAGATCTTTAAATGAGCATAGATGAATCTGCATTTACCCCCTAATCAAAAACCCAACTACTCAATATAATCTTGACTTGGTACTAGTTTGTCCTGCACAATCATTTAAACCTTTGGCTTCCTGTAAAATTGATGTGTAAACTTGAAGACTTTCTTATTAGTTGAAAGTCCCCTGTTTAAAATGCTGCAGCTGCGATGGAAATATTGTGTTGCATATTGGAGTAGATCTGCACGATTAGATACTTAAAAAAAAAAAAAAAGGTTGGGCTTCCTAAGATTTTGTGCTCATTGTAGAAGAGTGTAGGCAGCGTATCGGACATTTATAGGCTTGCAACTTAGGCCACTCCTCATTATTGTCCAATTGCATCATATTGTAAAAAAGCAGATTCTGGCCAGAAGGTATAGGCAGTCTTTCCCCCCTCCCCCCCCCCCCACCCTCCACCCCCCCACCTCAAAACCTAGACAGGCATATACTTTTACCTCAATCTTTACTGGTTTCGTAACAGTTTCTCTGATCTAGGTGACCCCAGATACCCTAAATTCACCAAGAAAACATGTAGGTGCTGCCTTATGCATTTTCCTCCATGTTAGTCGTTAGTGCAGCATACAAAGTAATCTTTTTCTTTCAGAGAAGCAGTATGTGGTCTTACTGAAACAGGGCTCTGTCAGGGCTCCTCACCTTTTCAGTGGGTGTAAACTCTAAAAGTAAGTGTATATCTGGTCTCTAAACGCTGCATCTCCACAGCAGGAGTCATTGGGCCAGTGATCTCTAGCTAGATTGTACTCCTAAACCCGCGCTTGCTTCTGTGTGGTTCATACTTGGTGCCACTTTAAAGCTGTTAGGGTGTAGATCAAGCAGAAGGTATATCAGCACACCAGTGCGCAAGTTGGTCACCCATTCTCCTTAACAATATATCAGCGATGCGAAGGATATCTGCAAGACCGACTACCCTGAATCCACTCGAGCAATTTCTGTGGTAGAAGCTAGATTGTGCTGTGGAAATGTTTGATTTCTACTATTTTGCTCAAACCGGAAGGTGGGACGTTTGTATACATGTAAAGTGTAGCACACTGTCTCTAACCTTAAGTGCAGAAGGGGCACGGCAATTTTGTAACGATATAAAAATGTATGACATGAAAATGTGTCTGAGAATATCGTAGAGTCTGTTCTAAATGGGATATATAACCTTGTTTTCTGTAGCACAGTATTAATGCTACTATTCTTACAAATTTAGTACTGAGACTGTAAGAAATTGAGTTATTAGTTGTGCTCAGGTAAGAGGTCCACCATTGCTTCCATACTGGGAACCAAGTGCCCCATTGTAGCACCTGACATTCTCAGGGTAGCGAAGCAGAGGAGTCCAAAAGCTTCTCTGGGGAGGTGGTTTGGACTAGTTATCAGCATCCGCTGTACATTTATTATACACAAACACTACTAAATATTACTCATTAATTTGCAAATATATACATCAGACATGTGGAAATACCTTTGACATTCTAAATCCACATTTGACTTCTACTGGGTCATGACCCTCCTATTCAGATTAGCCCCCCACAACCTGTAACAAGTAGAACACCACAGTATAGGGGGTAGCACTTTAAATTTAACAGAACTATTAGCTTTGTCAGGGGTTCACCACATAAAAATATAACACAAGCAGGTTGTCTTTGTGGGTTACCATATCAAAATATAAGGCAAGCCTATTGGGTTTGTCAAGCAGTCACCACATCAAAATATAACGCATACCTTTTGCCTTTGTCAAGGGGTAACAATATCAAAATACAAGGTACACCTATTGGCTTTGTCAAGGGGGGTTCACCACATAATACAAAGACAGCCTGTTGGCCATTTGAAGGGGTAACAACATTCTAAGACCAAAATTCAAATGTTAAAAATCGTCTTTGAATCACTGGAATCAGTAACCATATTTAAACGCAATCATTATTGTTAATACAATCATTGTAATGTTTACCAAGTCATTGTCTGAAATATACTTTAAATAAGCTTTGGAAATCAATATAACGTGTCTTAGTCTTTCTTCTATACACTCAGGCCACATAAATTGCAGCAATGGGACCAACTACCAGAGTAATTCTTGTGTTTGTGCTTTACCCCTATGCCCCCTCCTGTCACGGTCATGAAGCGCGAGGAGGTCGTCGGCCTGGAGCCTGTTCCAGTGTTTGTTCTGGGTCCCAGAAATGGAGTGTCGGGAGCTGTTGCTGCTGCTGCTGCTGTTTCTCCCTTCTGTCCTGCGTGATGGGGACCCCAGGGCACCTTTTTCCTTCAGCGGGCCCTGGGCAATGGGGTCCCTGAGGCCAGATGAACCTATAAGGAGGGGGCGCACACGCCTTCTCCCCACCCAAAGCAATTAAAGTTGGACCGACCGTGGGCACTAGCCCACCCCAGGGGTCATTTTAAAATTTGTAGTGGAGCGCCACACGCTCCGTTTCTCAGCAAAAGGCCAAAATCTCTAAATGTTGCATCACTCTGACTCATTTGGCCGATTTCAATGCATTTGGGCCCATTTTACTCCTGGTGGGGAATTCTAGCCACTGGGAACGTTTTCCGGGGGCCTCCAGGCTTAAAAGAGGGCGCACTCTGCGGGGAACTGGGTCCAGTAGCCAGCTTTCTGCTTTAGCTTGCTCCTGGTGCTCCGCTCCTCCTGGGGCACCGAAGTCCAGGTCTTCTCCAATTGGTCCTCAGGAGGTGTAAGGGAGCCAGCGCCACTGGCCCTGGATAGACACATCTAGTCCTATGGTCTGCTACAGACAGGGTACTTAGTCCAAAAAGTGGCTTGTCCTTCTAGCTGTCCATGGTGTTGCTGCAGTTTCTGTTCAGGTCATTCTCTCCCTTTAGGTCTGGGGGTGCCACTTTTATGTACAGAGCAAGACCATGGGTGGGGGACCCCCCCCCTCCTCTTTGTCTAACCTCTAACCCGAAGACTGTTTGACGTCAACTCTCCCTTTCCCCTGGGTTTGGCTCCGGCCTGGCTAGTGAAGCATAGGTGTTGCAAACCTGGTGTTGGGTTTATTTTTTGTTTGCTGTGGCAGAACCCTTTGAAGTGTAAGTAGGGCAGATCACTGCTTCCTGTCAAGAAGACCCACTCCATACTATACCCAGGCCCCTTTGTCCTCTGTAAGGCCCCAGTACACGTTTCCCAGTGGGGGAGCCACCACCAGTCCAGGCAGCTGGCCACTGGCAGCAAGTTCCCAGAAACTTTAGGCAGGGAAATGTCAACTGCCATTTCTAGTATAATATGAAATCCGGTTTTACCATTGAAGAGGATTTTAAATTGGAATTAAAATGAGTGGAAAAAGTAGTTATCTAGCTGCTATCCATCCCAATTTAGCTTTTAATAAATGTATCTGATAGACTTAAGCAGCAATCGTTCCTGTGTCGTACGGGTCATCACCCGTGTGCAGTGAGGATTAGGCAACCCCGTATGCCAGGAGGTGCATAAAGTGAAGAGATTGCCGTACTGAAAGGCAGTATCTTATGTGTGGTAGAAACTGGCAACCCGTGTGCGGTGGTGAGCCAGTTACTCCGTATGGCAGGAGGGACCGCCATAAGAAAAACAGCTGTGCCGATTTATTTGGAGCCCTGGTGGAGTGGAGAGCCGATGACCCCGTATGTCAGAGGAGGCCACTGGGACCAAGCAAAAGTGTGATCTGGTCTGAATCGTCACTGTAGGAGAGAGGCTGGCAGGGGTGGGGGACCTGCATTGTGACTGAGGACCAGTGTCGGGACCTTCGCACTACTCTCAATCCTGCCACCCCCCCCTCCCACCCCAAAACTCACCGTGATGAAGGGCCGAGAGGGCAGTCGAGCGCAACCGCCTGGGCCGTGTGCTGAGAACTTACCAGAGACATCTACTACCTCCTCTGTAGCACCCGCAGAGGGTGCGTGCTCAGGGATTCCGATCGCTCCGATCCTGCATGTGCGGGTAAGACTTATTTCGGGCCAGTCGGCACCCAGGGAGAGTTGCTTGCCAGATAGAACTGCAGCGCAGGAACTCTTCTGACTACTAGTGGGGCTTCACCTGAATTTCGCCAGTAGTGAATGGGGAATAACCACTCTCGGAAATGAGAAGGGAGTGGGGCTTTGGGAACCGCCTAAAAAACAAACTCTAGAGCTCTGACGTCCAGGGTACTGTGGAATTTGTTTGTCAATATCGTATCAACCCCTCTTCCCCCCCCCCCCCCCTCTCCTAGAAAACTTGGACTGCTTGAACCACACTACTAATAAGAGTCAAGTGCAGAAGGGGGACTGGGGCAGGGTTGCTCAGGATCCATGGTAAGCTGGGCCCGAGACATCAGGAGTAAAAGGCCTCAGCCAGCATAGCTGGGCCCAATAACCCCTGCTTGCCCCATGGACCACTGAACGGGTTCTGACAACGGCCTACATATGGGTGACTTAATATTTGAGTGGAAGGTTTAGGTCTGTCGAGTTTTTTTGTTTTTTTATTCCAGGTGAATTTGTAATTTAAAACTGCCACAGTCATGTTCACGTGTAGCCATCCCAATGCCTGTTACCCTTGCTGGGTCACAGCAGCCTTATCTTGAAAGTTGGACACTGTCTGTAAACACCCACAGTCTAACCTGAAAACACCTTAAGTGAGACTCTGGCATTGAGACCCACCCACAATAAAGGTTCAAGAACCGGGTAAGCAAAAAATCCTGGGTCGGAGCCCATTTACGGCAAAGACGTATGGTGAATGGACTGTTCTCAAGTGACAAGTTTTAACACAGAGTTTGCACAAATGTGCTACTTTTCAGTTTTCAAAAAACAAAAGTGTTGAACAATTTATCCTTAAAAACTCCTAGACAATCTTCGATTCATTCTGACCCTGAAGATGGATACAGAAGTGTTGTTTGCCTTAAAGTCTGTAATTTGGTGTGGGCTACACTTTTCCTTACTAATCTCATGCACTTTTGTTCTCAAAAGGTCCCATTTCCGGTGCTGCAGGGAGAGGGTGTTGAATATCTTGGACGAGCTGATGATGCAATCATTGCAGTCTCTAACTATAGGCTTCATATCAAGTTTAAGGACTCTGTGATTAACGTAAGTTACTAATATTTACTCCTTCCTCATAATTGAACTTTCTATTCATACAGTAGATCCTTGGAATTATCATTAAATGTTATTCATATGAACTTTGAGAACCGCCACACAGTTAGTCCGGTAGTTATTGGCTTACACTGTGGAACTTGTTAGAACTTCATTTTACACTAAAATGCCATTTCCTCTACACTAAATTAATAATGGCAATTCTGTTCATCCTTGACCCACAGTTCCCCAACGACAATGTATGCATTAAGATCTCTTCAATGAGACAGACAAAGCTACATCCTGTCTAGTCACTGTTTGCCCTTGCTTACCCAATCTATTTGCTAAATATGGAGTTTGAGGTGCTGTGGAAGAAAATTCTGTTTGCTGGTTGGACATTTTGTTCAGTATCCCAAACCAGAGATCTCCAAAAGGGAAGCTTTCCTATACCTCAGTGACTACCAGCTATCCAAGTCTTGGGGAACATGGGAAATCTTTTCTGTAAATTTTCTTTTTTAAGTCTGGTAGTTTCTAGTCTCTAGGGACTTCAGTATCTGTTAGGGACTTAAGTATCTGTTAGCTTCGCTTAGAGATGGTAGTTTTTTAAAGTCATTACAAGGATTCCTAATTTTCTTTTTTAGAAGTATTGCTTTCCAAAACTATTTATAAATCTTGCCTATTTGAAAACCTTTACTTTTTTGTATCAAGAAAACGTAGAGTTAAATACACAGGCTCTCTGCAATTTGCCCATTAAAAATTCCCTCTTTTAAATAGGAAAATTTAAAGGGAGAAGCTTCATTGACAGCTGATTTGACTCCTTCATGGTGACTGAGCTACTTCAAAGTCCTCTAGTAAACTATAATATACTTTATACTTAGTTTTTTTCTGCTGTTTAAAACTAGGATCCCTTAACATTCAGCTTCTACCCTTTTCACTTTATTTATGCTACAGTTTGGACTTTGTGGTAGTTTTGCATTCTCTTTATCGTTTGGCCTCTTTTACCTTTTCATTTGAAATCCTTTTTGTCAGATTGCAATACATAGAGCAGCCAATATTCAGTGCCAACAAACTAACCCTAATGAGCAGTGCTTTGAAAGAAAGTCACCTGCCAACATGCTTCAAGTAGAAATGCCCACAAATTCCAGGGGTTTGAGGTGGTTAATGGGGGAGGGGGCAGATGGATATATTGGGTTGGAGTTACGCAGGAAGCGATTATGGGTTGGGGGCAAGCAAATGTACTATTATGAACTCTCATACCAAAAGACTCATTAGTGTCAGGTGGATCAGTTAGTCAACCACATGATCAGCCTTACAGAACTCCTCGCAATGGTCATATACTGATAGACTGTCTAGGAAGGTCTGTACTGCCTCATCATGGGAGAAGATCTAGAGATCATCCTTGTGATTCACTTATAGAATTCCTGGGTTAAACAATTAAGCTGTTACACCCTTATCCAAACACATGCCTTTCTTCTAGAGTTTTTCCTTCCTATATTGAGTCTGAGAGCAGTATCTGGTTGCCTCCCATTCACCTTAAAAAAGATTAATGCATGAAAGTCAGGATCACAGTTACACTTGACTGTTGCCTGAAATGAGATGGAGGGCATTCAGGGTAACCAAATGTGCCTTCTGCACCATGCCATGCGTGCAAGAACAGATTGCATTGCCACAGTCAGAAATTCCTACAGACTTACATTGGAAGCCCTATTTTTTTTATCCAACACCTCCATCTTTGATTCTGGCACCAACACTGCATCTAACATGGAGCCTGAAACGCTTTGTGGTACTGGAAACGCCCTTCCTTCCGTTGGAGTGAACCAGAAGTTGCTGGTCCTTAAAGTCCACTTTCATCACTGTTTGTGTTTGCTATGATCCACCTTCTCCGTCATCTCCAGTTGGATTTCTGCCAGTGCAAATGATTTTCCACTTTTCCTAGTTTTCTTAGTATCTCCTCTAAAGTTGCCATCATGTCTCTTTGGTCTTTTGCCAGACCACTGGTCACTGTACCGCTTCTTTTGTCAACACTGGTGTCTTCCTTCATGTGTGTGTGCAATTAGATTTCCATTTTTTGTTTGCCATCTTGGCTTAGATACTGCACCACTCCACATCCATGTGTAGCCCCAGCTGAGAACCTGCTAAAATCCTGCCAGTATGTGCCGCCACTTCCAAGCAATCCCTTATTGGATCTTTCCCTCTCTGAACTGCCAGATCCACCCAGGCTCCTGTGTACAACTTTAACCCTAGTTAAGCTGGTTTCTGCCTGAAACTTCAAAGGCTGTGGTAGTGTTGCTACACTTGGATGGCAAATGGTGCCACACGCTCTCCGTGGGTACCCTCGCTTTTGGCCTCTGGATCTGGGGCCAGGAGTGTGTATTTTCCCTGTGCAGCAGTGGCTCCTCACTTCATTTAGAAGATGGCAGCAGCTGTGTCTTCATTGACTCCTCTCATAGCGGGATCTGGTCAACAGCCAGTTCTCAACAAGAGTGGTGTATGGGGCATAGGGAAAGAGTGGCCATCAGGCTTGCCATTAAGCTCTGTCTTAGTATGTTATAATGGAAATCTGTTTTGTGAAAATTGGATCTTCTTTTTCCCTAAAATGTTCTTGCTGCATTGCCCTCTCAGCCAGAACACTGGCTCTTTTTGACAAATGTGTTAGATTTGTATAGAGCTGTATGGCCATTAGTATGGTCTCAGCACTTTCGGAGTTCCTGTATCTTGATTGTTCCGTCACAGTCTGTTTTCTGACTAAGTTGCCTCATTAGTCGAGTCGTTCTCGTTAATTTGCTGCTTTAATGTATATTTGGTTGTATGTGTATTGTGGTACTGTTCAGACTAAGGTTGTTACCAATTCTGGTACATGTCATCTAGGAAAACTGGTATGCAGATAAACCATCTTCATTTGTGTTTATGGAGTACTTCAAAGCATGGTTTCTTGGTCAGGTCCACAGTATTTCTTTAAAGTCTACTGGTGAGGGTAATTGGATGGATGATGGTTTAGTCTCATGAGTAGTATGATATTTTATGAAGAGTGGCATGCTGTTCTGAGCTTGGTGTGATCCTAATGTATGGTGTCTTTGTTCGAAGTTTGTGTAACTGTGACTAATGTGCTGTGTTGATGTTTTTAATTTATTATTGTTGGTAATGTGAATTTGATACTGACGTTAATTGAATATCTTATAGGTGTCGGTTGGGTGTGCAGAACAGTGACTGAGGTGTTTTGTTAAGTGTGTGTGGTGTTGCTTAGAGAGGAAGCCTGTTGCAAGCATAGTGATACAAAACTGTGTAGTGTATGTGCATTGTGTTGGATGCATGACCGATATCCTAGTATTTCCTTTTGGATGTGGTATCTCGATGTATAGATGTTCTGCTCAATAAAATCTGCTAGATGTAGGTATAACCTGTGAAAGTAAAGGAGAACATGCAAGCCACAGTCGCACAGATCAGACAACAGTCTTGATTGGTTCAAGATTGACCCCCTATGTTCTGTTCAGTTACCCTTAGGGAGAGGATTTTTGCAGCAATCTTACTCTGAGATGTGCCACCCAAGTCTCAAAAATGGAGGTGCATGCTGGGTTCTGAGTTGCTGTGGCAGCCCCAGTGTTTGATTTAAGGACCACACACACGCAACCTTGTTGTGTTCATGCACCCTCCAACATGCACCACATCATGTGCTTTGCAATATAAAACTTTGGACTATTGGTTTCATAGCAGCAGATTAAAATAACCAATATCCTTTACTTAAGCGTTTAATGTTTTTGAAAGAACATTGAAAATGTCAGTGTGTTATACTCTCTAATAGAGATTGGCAATAAAGATAATCAAAAAAATCTGCTGTAGGTCATAAGTCAAATACCAAACAAATCATGTAATTCAAAGGCATCATAGGCTCGAAAGCTTAAATCATCATGAGGTTAGAACTCAATTAAATTGTGATGGGGAAATTGGAGCATAGTAGCTTTTCTATTTTGTCATTGGAAGCAGTGAGGTCACCCACAGTGAAATCCTGGACTAGAGCAATCGTAAGAAGGAACTTCTACTGTGGTGCCTTCTTGAGGAAGACCAATCTCTCATAGTCATGGATGACCTAAATAAACCTGTTTTGCCTTTGGAGTGTAGCACTAAGCTTTGCCTTTCTAAATACGTTTTCCTTCTTAAATGTATCTATTGTGGTAGTCCTAGTTTTGTGAATTATTTCATAAGAAAACTATAACCGTTAATTGTACTCCTAGATCATGACCAGACGCTTGAGCTACTTGTCTTGAGTTCATCTCACCATATTGCATCCTGTAACAATACCTTTAATGTTGTTCATTGTATAGTCTCAGTTAGTTTCCTGCCTATGTCTCTCGCTATGACAGCCCTCCGTGATGAATTAGACATAAACAATAATTGCATAGGCGTAGAGCACTGTCAGTAATGGGAAAGAAACCAATCTGCTGGCTTTTAGAAAAGCGTTAAAGACCTGGCTGTTTAATCTCTGACGATTTTCTGGACCGTCCTCTGAGTCATGAATGATGAATTAGCGCCTTGACACCTTCGGGTGAAAGTTTTGCGCTCTACAAATTTCTTTTCATTTCAAAGATGATGCTCCGATGCTTTCAGCAACGTCAAGATACAGTTCAAGGTCTGAAGTTGTTCTGCCCTTCTGCTTTATCTATCGGTGAGACCTGGAGTGCAGGCTTTCTAAGAACATGTAGCTTGGTCTGCAAGTGCTCTCACTCACTGTCCATTGTCCTCCTGTGTGAAGTTGATGAACTAACTGACCATCCATCTTGTTACAATCCTGAAGATAGGCTGTGCACAGAAGATGGGCATGTTTTTTCTTGACAGTTTCCCATCCCCCCCCTACAGATGACTCCTGTGTGCTGTCTGCGTAAATAGTACATACTTCACTGGATCTGATGCCCATGCAGAATACTGATGTTTAGGTTATTTTTGATCGTCTGTGCCCTGCGTGGGTTTGCAGTTAAGTTCCCAATATGAGGGGTGTGTGAGCTTGTCTGTTACCATTTGCCCTGTATGAAGTTGTGCATGGTGATGTTTAGGTTTCAGCTTATTTCATGTAGTGTGTGTGCTTGGTTCATACTTTCATTGTTTCAGTGTTACTCGTGCATTATAAGTCAAATAAGTACCCAGAGACTAGGGGCACCTACAAGAGATAAGTCAGGACTGCTCTCTCACCCCCGACGATGGGAAGGAAAGGGGACTGCAATATAGTGGTAATGAACACACAGAGGAAAGATCGAACATGTGAATATGTTACTAGCCAGGAAGAGGGCTGAACTGCAAGGGGGTGGGAAGGGTGGGAGGTTTGTTGTTGTTGTTATTATTATTATTTTTAAACTTTTTATTGGCATTTTCTCGTTTGCAGCATAAAGACAATAGCAATCAATAAAACATATAAACATGTGCTGGTTGGCATCAATATCATCGTCATACAGCAGTGACAGCGGGCCGTGCAGCCTTATTAAATACAGAAACAGTATTAAGGGTCCCGTCCGTCCCCCACAGCTATACCCCCAACCATAGGAGATCATTGTGAAGCGGAAAGCGAGAGTCCATAGTGCGTGAGCCACGGTTGCCATATTTTCCAGAACTTTTTAGGGCAACCCCGTGCTGTGTAGGTCGTCTTTTCACCTAGCATGTACGTATCCATACTCTTTCTCCATTCAGTGAGGGACGGGCCCTCCGCCGCCCCCCATGTCTTAGCTATGTCACGCTTTGCGACCACTAACCCTATTTGTATCAGAGTCGGCTTTGGTTTGGGGAGGTCAATGTCCGTGGCTACTCCTAGTATGGCAAACGCGGGGTTGATCGGGATCGGTTCCCCCAGAATATCACTGAGCTCCTCCCTCAGGGTTTCCCAGTATCGTTGAATCTTTGGGCACTCCCACACTGTGTGGAAGAAAGTGCCCTCTGACCTCCTGCAGCGCAGGCAGTCTTGAGTTTCGGCCCTCCCAATGCGGTGTAACCTGGCTCTATCATAGTACACTCTATGTAGATATTTGTATTGAATTAGTCTGAGACGCGATCTGATGGCCACCTCTCTAGGATGCATCAGTGCCATTACCCAGTCCAAATCATCCATCTCTCCCACCTCTGTTTCCCATTTTGTCCTTAATTTGTGTAGTGTGTTCGGTTTATTGTTTATTATCGTCCTATATGTCCAGGAGACCGCCTTGTCTGCTATTTCCCCCATCAGGAGTCGGCCCTCCAGGGGTGCGTATTCTGGAAGGTCTTCAGTGTCTAAGCCTTGTGCCCGCCAGGCATGGGCCAGTTGCAGGTATTTATAGTATTGCGTTGTGTTCATGTCGTATTCTGTCTGGAGATGTGTGAAAGTGACCAACTCTTTGCGGTACAGTATGTCTTTGAGGTGTGAGATACCCAATAGATCCCATTTCTTAAAACCTCGCAGTTTTGTGATCTCACATAGTCTGTTCCCCACCCACATCGGGGTTTCCCTGGTAATTCGCTTGTCCCATTTCATTTGCCTTTCAGCTTGCTTCCATACCGCCAGGAAGATAGTGTGTGTACGGGCGGTTAGTAAACTGCGTGCGCTCCAGGGCATATGTGGGATGGTCGCCCTCTACATGTTCCCATTCATTCACAACTATTAAGTGAGCAGCCCAGTAGTAGGCCCGGAGATCTGGCAGAGAAACGCCGCCGTTATATTGGTTACGTTGCAATGTCGCCAGTGCTATCCTCGGTGGTTGCCCATCCCATAGAAATGTCCGCAATATGGCCTCTATTTTAGTAAACACCGCCGCTGGCAACAGCTGATATGTGTTTTGTAACACATAGAGGAATTTGGGAAGCACTATCATTTTGTATAGAGCTGCCCTACCAAGTAAGGTCAGTGGTAGAGCCTTCCATCTCTCCACGTCTTCGCGGAACTCCCCCAGTACCCTGTATAAATTGCGGTCCAAGGCTGCATGGACATTCGTTGTTACGTAGATCCCTAGATACTTTATGCCTTCTCGGGCCAATTGAAGCTGACTTGGGCCTGTAGTATATTCGCCCCTCTTGTCTGCTGGGTATAAATAGGATTTCCCCCAATTAATCTTGTATCCCGCCTGCGCGCTATACGCATCGCAGCTTTCCATGATGCAGGAGAGTGTTCTGTCCGGATTCGTGATATATAACAGTATGTCATCAGCGTATAGTGAAATACGCTCATCAGATTCCCCCTCCCCTCCAGCCCGAAATCCCGTTATACCGGTGTGTGCACGTATCACACAGGCAAGCGGCTCCAGCACTAACGCGAAGAGCAGCGGGGATAGCGGACATCCCTGGCGGGTGCCCCTTCCTATGGGGAATTCCCGGGATACTACACCGTTGACTCTAACCCTTGCAAGGGGACTGTCATAGAGCACGGCGATCCACTGCCGAAACACCGGTCCGAAGCCAAATGCCTCCAGTGCAGACATGAGAAAGGGCCAATGCACGGTGTCGAATGCCTTTTCGGCGTCTAGGGACAAGACAAGTTTGGTTCCTCTCGTTTGTTGACCACCTCCAACCAGTTGTGTAGCCGTCTCAAGTGAAGTCTCGTCGACCTCTTTGGCATGAAGCCAGATTGGTCCCTGTGTATGAGACCCGCAATTACAGTTGTGAGCCTATTCGCTAATATTCTAGCTAGTATTTTGGTCTCTAAGTTAATAAGTGAGATAGGGCGATATGAGCTACACAGCTTCGGCAGTCTATCTTTCTTGTGAATAACCGTTATTGTGGCAGTTCGTAGGTCTCTGGGGAGAGTCCCCGTCTCGTGTGCTTCCAAGTATAATTGGAGGAGGTGGGGGCTAAAGAGTGTGGAGTGCTGTTTGAAGAATTCCGGTGGGAGCCCATTGGGCCCAGGGGCTTTCCCTGTTTTCAGCTGTCCAATGGCTATCATGACTTCTTCCTTGGTGATTTTATTATCTAGGGATGTTGACTCACTGTCCTCTAATTTGGGGAGCTGTATCTCCCGTAGATAGTCTTGAATTTGAGATGTTTCAGCTAGTGCCCGTGGCGCATAGAAGGCCTCGTAATAATCCGCAAAAGCATTTGCTATGGTGCTTGGGGTCTCGTAAAGCATGCCGTCCTCCCCCTGTATCTGGGCCACCCATCTACTATCTTGCTCTTTTTTACTGAGCCACGCCAGTAGTCTGCCCGTCTTATCCCCTGTGTCGTATAGTCGCCGATGTAGGGCTTGTATCGTATGTTGCGCCTTTCGCCTGGCTAACGTGAAGTATTCCTGCCTGAGAAGTTGTAGGTTGCGTAGCAATGTTTGGTCTTGATCCAAACTTGCCTGTGCTTCGAGCTGTACTAATCGGGCTTCAATCCCAGTGACCTCTTCCTCCTCTTTTCGTTTTTTGTGAGCTATGATGTTTTGGGCCCTATCCCGGAGTACGGGTGTGTATGCCTCCCACAGTGTGATTGCCGAGTCAACTGACCCCACGTTCTCTTTGAAATAAAGCTCCGTGTCGGTTCTGAGTTTGCTTGCAACCTGCACATCCTTTAATACCCACGCGTTGAGTCTCCATCCCCCAGTCTGCTGGTGCGGGCGGGTTCCCACTGTAAGCCATAGGGGCGAGTGGTCGGAGAGGCCCCTTGCCAAGAATTCCACTTCGCGGAGTTTGTTGTTATTATTAATCACGAGCAAAGACAATACGTTTGTAAATTAGAACAACATAAGCTGACTGTGATGGACGCAGAGACACTTGTATGTGAGAAACGCACAATGCTCTAACAACATGCTTTTACGTTATCTGTATCTACGCAACGTTGTACGGTTACCTATGACCTATATGCAAATTTATAAGTTTGATATATTGAGCTGTTGAGTACTTGATGCCAAATTAAGTGCCACAAAATGTGCTTCATTATTAATGGAACGTAAGTCTGCAATGTATGTATGTTTATTGCACAAAATCAATAAAACTATGTTGGAAAAAAAAAGTTGTGTTCTTTTAGTTTGCCCATTCTGTGTTCTGTTTCATTTTTTTGAACTTTATTGTGGTGCTTTTCTTTGTGAGGGTAAGATTCATGGTATCCTAGCTTCTGTTCTAACCTGGTGTGGAATGCTGCGAGTCATGTAGAATGCATGTCATTAGTGAGTGCTGTATCTCTGGCTTGGAATTTATTTACAGCTGGGGGCTGAGCTGGTTACATCCTATCTCCTGGTGGGATTCCCTTACTTGTAACTTGTTGCTTAGTCAAATACCTATTTATATACCCACCAGCCTTCTAGGTCAGTGGTTCTTAACCTGTGGTCTGGGGACACCCATGGGGATCCGCAGTGCCTACTCAGGGGGTCCCGAGACTGCTTACAAAATTAAATAATGTTATCAGATGCACATATATATATATATATATATATATATATATATATATATATATATATATATATAAGCAAAATTTAAAACTTTCTGTAAATTTGTAGGATTTTAAAATTAAAGACTAAAAATTAAGTTCGTATCGTCGGACTGATTCATGAGAGCAGTGCAAGTGCATCAAACAGAATATAGTATAGATAAATTAATTTATAAAAGCTTCAACATTCCTATTAAATATAAACGTTTTTTTATATATATATTTGTGAATTAAATAAAATAACTAGACAATTTCACTCCGTGTATTTGTTTGATGGATGCTTGTTTCTGTATTTCTGTGTATTGTTTTGTGGTTCAATCAACGAAATTGCTTTGGCCGGAGTCCTTTAATTCCAATAATGACTCAGTGGGGGTCCCTGGATTCCAATACTGTTTTAGTGGGAGTCTTCAGAAGTCAAAAGTTTAAAAATCACTCTTCTAGGTGGGCGTGGCCTGGTAACATGGCCGAGAAGACGTGAGCTCCCAAGCTCTCTCCCGACTGGATCTCCTAAACCCCCACAAATCATACTGGACACGGCAGCCAAGAACGACGCAAACGAATTTCGGTGAGCTGCCAGAGAGTACTTGTAGCCGGACGAAGAATCGAGGCCTGCGACTCAATCCGTCCCGCTGCAGGACCAGCAACCTGCAACGCCGCGGCCTCACATAGACGGGCGGCCCTCGCGGCAATGGAGTGAAGGGGGTGGCCCAGGTCTGCACTTCTGGGCACGGCAAGATGGAGCGCAGAAAGCACTGCGGGAGAGGCCCCCTCCTCGAAGATCTGTGGGCGTGCGGGGGCTGCCCCAGGTGATCGGCAGCAGAGCAGTCGGCTCTGGCTCACCGCCGACAGAGGACAGGGGCGTACCCTGGCATCTATCGAGGCTGCTTGCAGCTGAGAAGCTGTCATCCCGGGAGCTGCGCCTGCTAAGTGGAGGCCGTGTACCGGTCAGAAGAGACCAGGGACACGTAAAGAAGCCGCGCCTGGAGAGGACGGCTCCCAGCAGACGGTGAGGCAGAGAAGCTGGAGCAGGGGGGGAGGGGGAAACGGCCATTAAGCATGACCGGGTGGCCCCCCTGCTCAGATTGAGATCGGCCGGATAAAGGGCTGCGGAGGGAACCTCATAGTCATGCTGGGCTGACCCTGAATGGAGGCGCAGGAAAGCCCACAGGCTGCCCTTTGCTGGGGGGCCGACCACCCCATACAAAGAAGGTCCTTGGGCAATAATAAGCAAGAACAGAAGGAAAAGACAAAAGAGGAAAGGGAAAAAAAGGGGAGAAAGGAAAAAAATAAATAAGAAAAAGAGACCATCCTTAACCCAAGAACAACAAGGCACGACCGGTGGGATTTGTGCAACGGCTGGAACAGATAGCAGGATATACAGGGCTGGTGATAGTGGCTGCCCTAGCGAAGAAAATAAACGCGGGGCTGCAGTAACTCTGACATCTAGGAGGTCCCTCGACCTAACTGCCGGAGGAAGCTACCCAAGGCACCAGAGCACAAAGGTTTGACAGCCTGCTATCTCAACATGAGCAAAGACAGAGCAGCTCGGTCCCAGGTGAGCAACACCATCATGCAATATACCACCCCCAGACAACCACCGCATAGGCTGACAAGGCAGACCGGTCCTTTGGACGAGGGGGGATCGGGGGAGGCCCTGGCCCCAGAGCCAACCAAGGCGGAACTCCTGGTGGCCATACAAGGGTCACGCACAGCGCTAGAACGCCAGATAGAAACAGTCTCCATAGATGTGAACCTTCTAAGAACTGACTTAGGCAAAGTCTCAGACAAAGTGGTCACTGCAGAATCTAACATTAAGATGCTACAGGGGGAGGTCACCATATTGAAGCGACAGGTTGCCACAATGTCTACCACAGTGGCTGAGCTAGGTAGAAGGGCAGAGGATGCAGAGGGCCGAACTCGCCGCAGCATTCCCGAAAAAGCGGAAGGTGGATCTACTGAACAGTTCCTGGAGGATTGGATCTGGAGGGTCGTGAAACCGAAAGGCCTCTCAGACGTATTCATTGTAGAAAGAGCGCACAGGGTCCTGGTTCCGCCACCTGGGAGGGGGGGGGTACCACCGAGAGCGATCATCCAAAAAATCCTTAATGATAGGGACTGCATCTTGAGGGCAGCACGGGAACAAGAACCACCGCGGTTTGAAAATGGTAGCATCAACATATACCCAGACTACACAAAATTAGTTCAAGAGCAACGTTATTCCTTCCTAACCATCAAGCAAAAACTCAGAGCAATGGGACTCCGGTATATGCTATTATACCCTGCCAAATTGAAGGTACTGTATAAAGATAAAATAATTTTTTTTTTTTTAATGGCCGAATGAGGTCTGGGAGTGACTTGGTCAGGGACCCTGGGAGCGCACCAGTGGGGGGACCCATGGGTCGAGACGCAGTCAGAGATCCCCTCCGCCCCCCAAGACAACTGACTAAACCAAGAATGGCGGCTAGTTTGCTGGAGGTGATGACCCAGCTGGGGTTTAGGGATGCCTGGCGGGACACACACCCAGGGAAAAGGGACCTGTCACTCAGCCACGCATGGAACATACAGTAGATTAGATAGGATCTTGGCACCACGTCAGACAGCACTGACAATACCGGAGACTACATACCTGCCAAGATATGTCAGATCACACACCAGTGACATGTGGGTTCCGTTGAGGGAGGAGGCCCCGGACCCTCTATTCCTGGAGACTCCCCCCAGAATTACTGCACTACCAGGTAGGGAAAGAAGACATTGCAAAGGCCCTGGGGATTACATTGCTCAAAATTGGATGACAGTGGGAAGTCGCGCGTACGAATGGGAAGCCCTTAACATGGTCCTGAGGGGACGGTGTGTGAGCCTCACATGTGGAGTGCGATGCACTCTCCAGGGGACATTACTTGGGAAGGAACGTGATTTGGCCACCTTGCAAGGGGAGGTGAAAGAGGGAGAGCAACAGCAAGACACCGAAACAGAATTACTGAGACAAGTCATGGACACCCACGATAGGTTGGAGAGATACACACTAACATCATATCGCCAGCTGCTCCACCAGCAGGGGGATAAATCAGGAAGACTTTTAGCATTGATCCTTAGGCAAGAAACACCTCAAACGGAGGTGCTATACTTTGTGAACCCCAGAGGGGGAGAGGCCGCACCCAGAATGAGAAGTGTTTAGGGGGCATCTTGAACAGGCCTATACTAATCCGGGAGACCCGAACCAAGAACATCTAGATGAGTACTTGGAGGATCTGCAGCTCCCACAAGTAAGTGAGGAAGGGAGAAACATTCTAGACGGCCCATTGACAGTGGACGAGATACCGTCTGCTATTCCATCCCTCCCATCCGGAAAAGCGCCAGGCAGTGACCGGTTTACAGCTGAGTTTTATAAAGCATTTTCAACAGTAGCGGTTCCCTGTCTCCAGGAGGTATGCACGGAGGCACTCAAAAAAGACGTTCCCACCCTCCTTTTGTGAAGGTATCATAACAAGGATCGCAAAGCCGGTTGCGGAGCCTTCTGATACGGCCTCCTATCACCCAATCACGATGATAAACCTAGACATGAAAATTCTATGTAAGACCTTGGCTCAAAGACAGGGACTGGGACCGGAGATGGACAGTTTAATACTCGCAGACCAGTGCGGATTCATACCCGGCAGGAATACAACAATAAACGTTAGATGGCTTATGCACGTCATCCATGAAGTGGAGGACAAGTGAGCAAGATCTTCCCTTGGTATCTATTGATAGGTGGGCCTGATCTACTCTGAACCCTCGGCTAGAGTGCGGCAAGGGATATTAATTTCGGCTCCCTTTGAGATTCAGAGGGGCACCAGGCAGGGGTGTCGATTATTGCCATTATTTTTCGCTTTAGCGCTGGAACCCTTGGCTGCCACAATCAGGAGAGACATGGGGTGCTTTGGGATACGGATTGTGGACAGAGAACACCTGTTTTCCTTATATGCAGCTGACACCTTATTTTATGTGACGACACCGACTGTTTCGCTCCCATGCCTGCTGCAACTCTTAGAGGCATTCAGAGAAGTCTCTGGACTACGAATTAACATGACCACGTCCCTGATCTTTCCGCTGGGTGCTCTGCGGAATAGGAACCCCATAACGATCCCCCCTGTGCCCCTGCAATGGGAGACAGATCAATTTAGATACTTGGGGATTATAATCGCCCACACCGCACAAAAACAGAAGCAAAGTAACATAGACTGGGTGACAGAGGGGCTGGCTAGCTCAGTCTCCTTGTGGAATATGCTCCCGTTGGCGCATAGCGGTGGCCAAAATGGAATTCCTACCGAGATGCCTTTACACCCTGCAGCACTCACTAGACACATTCCCGAGGTCGATGTTCAAAAAACTTCACTCCTTGCTATTAATATTGGTGTGGGTGGACCGCAGAAGCAAAATGAGCCGAGGGACACTGCCGCTGCCAATGGAGGAGGGGGGCTGGCACTACCTAACTTGGAGTTGTATTACATGGCGTCTCAGCTACAGCATGCAGCACACCGGCTGACTGATGAGAATAATTAGGAAAAAGACCTAGCAGACAACAGAAGAGAAAGAACTCTGCCTCAACTACTGCATGGAGGAGCGAGGGGACAAAGAGCAGGTCCTTACTTGATCAGACACACAGCAATTGTATGGGAAAGAGTAGTGAGGGTGGTCCTGAAGCACGCCCCCTGCACAAGATACTTTGTGTTCTAGGACCTACCGGCTTTCCTCCACCTGGCATCAGAGGTGGATGTCACTGGTTGGAAAGATAGGGGATGTGTGACCTTGGCAGACCTATTCCCCAACGACTTGCTCATCACTTTCGAGAAAGCACAGAAAAAATTTGGGGTGAGGAGGGGACAATTCCTACTCTATGCAAGCATCACTAACACAGTTTAGGATATTTGGCCCAGAAGCTCCAAACTCTTCGGCCCTATTCCGGGCACTCTTGGAACTTGGTGGAGGAAGACACTTGATATCCCATCTATACAAAGCCATGATTACGGACATGCCCATAAGGGAGTCACAAGCAAGAGCAGCTTAGTAGGAGGACTTAGGTAGGCCGATAACAGATGCAAGATGGAAGGAGGCCTGTACACTGGCAAAGAAGTGCTCATGTAACGCGAGTTTTAAATTGGTTCACTTTATTTACCTACACTGCACATACGCCACCCTGGCCTGGCTGCACCACATAAACCCTGCAAAGCCAGAAACATGCCCCAGGTGCATTGCTACCCCGGCAACCTTTATACATTTAGCTTGGCACTGCCTGACTGTTTACACCTTCTGGAGTCAGGTGGTAGGAACACTTCAGAACATAGAAAGCGTGACACTGAGACTAGAAGCCACCACATGTCTGCTGGGGATACTTAAACAACGCAGGGACTGGAAAATGCAGTGGAGATTCATACAATTGGCCCTATTATTGGCAAAAAGACGAGTAGCCATAGTGTGGATGGGCACTACAGGCCCTAATAAGCAAAAGGTGGGAGAAAGATGTGAAAGAATGTGCGATAGCAGAAGAAATCAGGCTACAGAGGTGCAGGGTGGATGACGCTATAGATGTGATCTTAACAATTGTGAAATGGAAAAATAAACATTGTTTAAAAAAAATAAAATACATCTTCTATGTCATCCTAACAACTCTGTTTTCCAAATGCAACGCAGACTTTTGTCTTACAGTGCAACCATACTAGCTCAGAGAACAGAGAAGGAAGGGTTAAGATAAATACACATCCGCCAACAGATTTTTTTTACTTTGTGCTGAAGCCAAAAGGCATCAATTACAGCAATAACTATTTCACATGCTTCTTTGTTGAAAGGGCTCAGCACTGTCTGGTGGAATGATTGCTCCTATGAGAAAAAAATAAGAGTACGGATATTTACAGAAACCTGAAGCACCCTGCCTGCTAAAAAGTGACAAAGATTCAGTATTTTAGAGCTGTCAGCCTATTTGCTGTCATTTCCTTTTTTTTTTTGTCCAATTTAACTGGAAAAATAAGATACAACTCGGTTTTTAACCTTCGTTTTAAAATGAAACATGTTTTTTCCCCCTGGAAAATTGATATTTGACTGTATAAAAAGTATTCTAGGATTCCTCATATATGTATGGATAAGTATTAATATGTATGGATAAGTATTAATGAGAATCTTTGGAAACACTGTTATATGCAATTGATTTGTCCACCTCCCATTTTTCTTTTGTTCCTCTAGTGCTTTCAAAGGTGCCTGGGCAGTGAGGAGTTGAATGTTTAGAAAATCTTTATTACTTTTCTCTTGGCAGGTGCCTTTGAGGATGATTGAGGCAGTGGAGAGCCGTGACATGTTCCAACTTCAGATAATCTGCAAGGACTCAAAAGTTGTCCGGTATTAACCTCTATTTTTGTTCCTATTTGGATCCAGTGTCCGGTTTACACCATTTGCTTTTAGACTGCCCTCTGTGTCGTCCTCCTTTTCACATTCTTCCAACTTTATTTTTTTCGCTTTCTCACCCCCATCCCTCTTCACCCCAAAATGTTTTTTTTTCTTGTTTGACAATTGTTTGACCTTCAGAATTTGTCTGCTTTTTGGGAGATTTGTGCTGCTTTGTCATGCATTGCTGTCGTCTTCTGTTTTTCTCTGTTAAATGCCCCTGCTTTGTTTCTTTTGTTAACTTGGTAGGGCCCATTTTCTTTCTCTTTTTCGAGGGATCTTTTGTATTGCCTCCTTGCTTGGTACTCCTATCTTCCCCAGTTTTGTGGATGGATCCTTTTGTCTTGCTCTCTAGACCACCTTTCTGTGTTCTGCTTTGGTTATGTTGGATAGTCTCTCCTCCCAGCCCATTCCCCCCTGCCCCCCCAACCACTCTCCTACCCCCTTTCTGGTGCCCGCTCTTCCTATCGCCCCCCCAAAACCAGAGTGCCTACTCTTCCCCCCAACCCCTGCTCCCTCACCTCACTGTAGCCATATTCCCCATCTCCACACACTTCTTTCTCAGTGTTGTAGATTTAGCTCCCTCTACTTTGACTATCGGGAGCATTGTCCATTTGTTTTCCCTCCCTCCCTTATCAATTTTCGAGTTGTCATTCCTGCTTTGCACCACTTTCTGACTATGCTGCTTTTGTGGCTTTGATTTTGTTCTGACACTGAGAATTGTGCTCTCATTCACCAAAAAACATTTCTTCGTGGGGGGAGGTAAACCCCCCACCACTCCCCTCCATAGTCCATCCAAGGATGGGATGGTTATTCCTTTTGCTTGTTTTAATGGTTTTTTTTCAGTACGAGAACTTTTAAACTGAACCATGTAATGTTTGAGCTGTATGGGTTAGGCCAACATATTAATAGCCAATTTTGAAGAGCTGCTTCTCTTCCAGGTGGTACTCATCAATAGTCATAAGCACTTAATAGCCCAGCACACAGGCAGGGATCCTGGAGCACTTTAAAAACATACATTTGTGTATCTACAACTTAGTACAATAGGAGTGGACATTGCAATATTAAAGTTTGGTGCTCCTCTTGCTAATATGTTATTAAAGGTTGTAATGTTGTCAAGTGGTGAGACTCTTGCTATCACTGTGTCTGTTTGAGGAGGATAATAGTCTCTAATAGATGTATAGGATAAGGATATCCAGGATGGAGTACACCTTCCATTGCGAGATAGTGACCTCCTTCTACATTTACTACTGGACTTTCTGCAATGAGAAGACCACCTCTCTCAAGATGTTTTCCGAGATCTAGTTTTTGATCTAGAGCATGAACAATAGTGTCTCCTTGGATTTCTAGACCATTGTGGGGGTGAAGTTGGTAAACATGGGCTCCTACCTCTGAGGTCTTCGAGGAGCAGAAGGAAGTTGTGACACAGATGACCTAGGAGGGAGCGTAAGAGGGAAGCGAGCCTTATTGGATTGACCTAGAAAAAATTTGGTTGATATATGATCTCATCAGTGAAGAGCATTAGATAGGTTTTCAGGAGCAACCAGAGAAGATGAATACATGCGGGAATACTCGGAGTATGGAGTGACACTCCTTTTTGTCTGCAGCTCTTCCAGCTACCGTGGTGAAATCTCAAACTATGGTAATGTAGATATTGTTCTCGACGTTGATCGAGGCTTAGACGGAGTTTTCGACGTCAATGAGTTGGCTTTGGCACGGACGGTGACTTCGGGTGTTTCGCCGATGACTGTTGCTGATCTTACAATATCAAATGGTGCTCAATGTCGATTGGTGTCTTGGAACAGGAGGAGGGTACTCCTGTGGAAGAATGACGATCCATTGGCCTCTTGTTGACCCAGCTGCCGTTTCTGCTGTTTTCTTTCTTGGAGTTCATGCAGCCTCTTCTACTCCGTGTCCTTCTGTAAAACGTCTGACAGTGGCTGTAGGATTCTGGAAAATGATCTTCTGGAAGGCAGATAATACAGGCACTGTGAGGGTCTGTTTGAGCTGCCATTTTACAAAAGGAGGGGCAAAAAAACGAAGGCATTTTGATGGGAGAATATATCTTTTCCTGTAAAAAAAAAAAAAGGTGTAAATACACTCCATGTGTCAAAACATCAAGTACAATTTAAAAACCAGGGTTTTGGATATACATCCCAAAGATTTATCCTTTTCCTTTAAAAAAAAAAAAAAAGAAATTTGTGAATGTTTGTTTTTCTATGGACACTTTTCCTAGTCTGGGACTAATTTGATCTAATTAGCCACTTTTTTTAAAATAAACTTAATAAAATTAGGTCTTTTTAGCCTTTTTTATAGGCTGCAAACGTGTTACAGTACTATCTGCTAAGTTGTATATACCTATTTGTAGGTTATTGAAGTACTCTTCGATCCCGCTCGTTGGCAGGACAGTTATGTTGTTATGACTGTTAAGGATTCTCCCGAAAGAGAACTAGGATTACAGTAAAATTTTATTTTTCAATATTTGTTCTTGTTTCCAGATGTCATTTTTCCACCTTCAAGCAGTGCCAGGAGTGGCTGAAGCGGTTAAGCAGAACGACAACTCACCCGGCCAAACCCGAAGACCTGTTTGCTTTTGCCTATCATGCTTGGTGTATGGGTGTTTGCGCTGATGAGGAAGATCCTCACACTCATCTTTGCCAACCTGGTGAGTCTGCCATATTTTAATTGTTGTTGAGGCCCAGGTAGCTTCCTGCACCTTTTCTTCCCTGACTTTAGCTTTCTTCCTGTGTTAAATGATATACTGCTCTTCTATTTTCCTTCCCTCTTATTAATTTTTTTGTTCTCCCCCTTACCTTTGATTATAATATTTAATTGTGTGGTTCTGGCATTACTGTCCTCATTGTGCTTGGTTTGTCAGAGAAATTGCCCAAAGGTGATATTGTCATTGCTCCGCATACTTATATTGCTACAAAAAATTGATGCAGATTATATTTGTTTGCATAATTAAATGGTTTTAATCGTTTTCCTTTTTTTTGTGGAAAGGCGAATAACTGGTCAAATTGTGTGCGTGTGAGAGATGCCACCTATTTTTCAGTGTGTTTTCAGGCTCCTTAGTCTTGTAAAAGGTCAATGATGGATTTCTCTCCTAGGGACGTCTTTAGGGCCTTTTCTGAGGCCCCAATGGAAGATCCCTTTGACCGACCTAAGATGATGTTTGCTTGGTTGACGCATGGGTTGCCAACTATGACCTCATTGATAAAGGAAGTCTTGGTTGAGGTCTTGTTGACACTGACTTGACTGTTTCCTTGAGAGGCAAAGTAATGTTTGTTTAGGCCGGAGTCAGTGATGTGTACGATAGGTCACTGTTGGAGGATGAAGCAGCTTTAATGCGAGCTGATTAGGCTTTATTAGTTTGTGTGGTTAACAGCATACTAAGATGCAGCATGCATCAGATTCTTACGTTTTTGGACCCTGCGAGAGGGATTTCTTTGACAAGCCTAAAACCTGCTAAAAAATGAACAACCTTTGGGCTTTGTCCAGTTTGCTGGGCATACCATACTGCTGTCACCTGAATCGTCCTTCTGTAGCTCTCAGAACAAAGATAATGGTGTTTTCCCCCAAATAGGCTACTTCTTTCTAGAGGCGGTGGGCTTGTTTTTTAGAGGGTGCTGATTGTTTAACCAATCTGATTAATTTTATTTTCCTTTTTGGGTGTTTTTCGGGTTTGCAGATCGTCTGTGACTCCTTTAGAAAGAATGCTATGGTTGCTAAGGCTGTCTTGAGAGATTGCAAAAGCGGGAGTCTTTCTGACTGACTCAAATACAAAACAGGAGCCAGGAGCCCTGAATTTTCTTTTTTTAAGTTGTGTTATATAAAATGGAACCGATTTTTATTGTTTGAGACTATGGGTACCCTAAGTGCAATTTAAAACGCCCAACTGTAGTGATAAATTTAAACATTTTCACTTTTTAAGCCTTTTTGGAGCTGCAGTACTGGGAATCGGAACCACAGATCTAGGTAGGGTGTGTGCGCCCTTTGATACGTGGAGGATTCACTTATACTTGGAGACCATTGAAGAGATTTCATTTATTAATTTGAACGTATAGCTCAATATTCAAGTAACCCTTGACCTTTTTGCCTACATGAGTAATCTCCTTGCTATAGGAGAGCTCTCAAGCTAAGTAGATTGTCTACTTTTTTTTTGCTGTCTCTTTTGATGAATTCAAACTTTCTGTTGGATGCTTCTAACCGCAGATTTCTCACCTTTTAAAATATCTCTAATTGCCAGACTGGCTCCTTAGGTTTTCATAACAGTGCTCCCGTGCCGACTTAGTACCACATATAAGCATCACCGCTATGCATGCAGACGTCAGTTCCTTTCTTTCTGTGCCTTCGAATTCGGATTCAAGGATCCGATCCTCTCTTCGTCAGACTATCAAACTTTTTCTCACAATAAATTGAAATCCATTGTGAAGGGAAACAATATCCTCATCCAAAACTATAGGGATCAAACCATGCTGCGATCGTTAAAAAAAAACCACAAAAAAAAAACCAGATGTCGGTGACAGACTCGCACCAGGTGTGCCTTTGGTGTTTGGGCTCTGGGCAAGTCGGTGAAGAATGCGCCCTCATTAACCCAAAGTTGATAGTGGAACTAAGCTGTATGCCGTTGAGCTTCGGAAAAAGACATGACTGCCCTGCTCGAAGAAGTAGGCCCATTCGCAGCAGTAGTTCTAGTAAGACGAAGACCAAACTTGTTCACATCCTGCCACTCTATTATCAGAGATGTTACAAGAGCGTAAAGGGGTGAAATCTTTTCACTATAGGAGAGCAGAGGATTTCAAAGCCAAATGTGGCAGAATTGCCTAAGATTTAGCCACTTTCAGAAGATTGCTTACTAGCTCATATTTTCTGTTACAGTGATGTAAAAGATGGTAAAGGAGGAGTACTCCTTATTGATTCTATGGCTGATGAGGCAGTTTTGAGGATGAACCAAGCTGCTGCTCCCTGAACATTTTACAGACGTCACAGGTTTGAAGGTGGTGACTAAACTCTAGGCATTAAATGCAGTATGCATGTGGAGCATTCATACTTATTTTCTTATTTTTCTGGCCCCCATGTAGAGCTGGCCCTAAATAAAGGTTACTTGGCTTTAGATGGCGAACTAGCCTGTACTTAATCTTGTTCCTCCCCTCCTTCCAGAAACTTGGACTGAGTACGATGGAAGTCCCAAGATCCTCCATAATAAACAAAAGCCTTTGAAAATGTCCTTCTTACACCTGATGTTCAGTAGAAAATTTGATCTATGGAAGCCCTGTGAGGGTGGAGCTCAGAGTTCATTTATTTCATTGGCCAGAATTAAGAAAACAATGACATAAACCACATATATACAAGGTTGATATGCTGATGCAATGTTTAATTGTTGTGTATTGCCACTGATGCTAATCATTCATTTCCAGTGAGTCCCAGCGTATAAACTGAGATTCACTTAAACGTTTGAATCTATGGAAGGTAACAAAGCTAGAGAACTTTATTGTAGTTACAGATAAATAGCCTTTCTCATCTCACATCCACTGATTTGTTGCTAAGAGTCAGAAACGGAAGTTTTCAACTTCACTGATGTCATATGAAAACCTGTGATGTCATTTAGCCTGTCATGAGTGATGTAATATGAGGGCATGAGCTGTGCGTCACAGGAACGGAAGTTATGAATAATTATTTAATACATAACTTGCAAGTTTCCGTGGTTTTTAAGTTTTGATTTGTAACCAGAACTGAAAATAATTTCTCAGAGGTACTTTTAAACGCAAGTTATCGAGTGATAAGGGCATAACCTTAAATTTGACTTTAACCTTTGTTTTTTTATTTTCTCATATCCCACGTGGACCTGTTTGGACCTCAGCATATGTTTATGGCTAACTGTCACTGCACACAGACTCTGGCTGTGCATAGTAGGGACTGACTACAGGCCCTTTCCACAACCTGTTGTGGGCAGCTTACCTATACAGCACATAGCTTTTAGCCATGTGAAGCAGAGGTTGGCTGCAGAGCATGACCTTTGACAAGACTCCATGTACCCTCCCTCCATCTGCGTTTGTCCAGCCCAACCCTGCTCCCAAACTGCCTCTGACAGCCAACCCCCACTGAGTATGGCTGAGAGGGCCTGGCTTGGCCTTTTCCCTGGCTTTGCTTCCCACCCTCCATGCATGGGCAACCCCCGCTGCGCACTGTCTTGTCCTCTGGCCAGGCCCTGCACCCCACACTTGGCGGGCAGACCACTCCAGTGGCACATGGCCTTAGCACTATACCCCAGTCTCTGTGGCAAGAGGTATACTCATGCTGTGCACAACAGCTGTGCATAGCATTGGTAAGCCTATGACCAGCTCCACTGCATGTGGCCAAGTCGCGAGGCCTTGTGCAATGAAGTTGCCCACAAGTCCGTTTCAGTGTCAAATAAAACACAGGAAGGCATCGTCTGCTATTTACAGCCTTATGCCACAGGCAGGGTGTTGCCGTTAGATCGATAGATAGAAAGATAGATCTTTATTGAACAATTAATTAAAATCATTACAATGACAGTCCAAAACAATTAGTTAAAATCATTACAATGGTAATCCAAATTGTTCACAATGTGCAATGTAGATTTATGGGCTGACAGACAAATGCTAAAATACCACCCTTCAGTTAATGATTATAAACAACAAATAAAAAGAGAAGCCTCTCTGTGTCCAATGCCTGGGGGACACACACATTTGCTCAGGTGTGAGCACCGATGTTAAACCAATATAAAATGCCATTTATATAAGATATTTCCAATAACTAAGATGCTAAATTTGCCTCTGCTATAGATTCCATGGCTAGCGGCTAATTAAAGTGCATATACGTAAAGTGCAATATTTTTAGCAGCATTATAATTTGAAAGGTGTATCCTGGGAGACAATATAATCTGGTTTCCCGGACCAAGCAAACTCCATTTACCTCAATCATGAGTTCCGAGGCTGAGGCCCGGATAAAGTGCCGAGTGTCTAAAGGGCATTATTTTAGCAGCAAATTATAAGAAAGTGGATGGCCTACCTTGGAACTCGTGTTACCTGGACTCAAGGGCTGTAAATCTGTTTACCTGTAGGGTGTCCTCCACAATTAGGTGCCATTTATATAAGGTATTTCCAATAACTAAGATGCTACATTTGCCTCTGCTGTAGATTCCATGGCTAGCCGCTAATTAATGTGCTATATATTTAAAGTGAAATATTTTTAGCAGCATGATGATTGAAAGGCATGCCTTGGAGACAATATTATCTGGCCTCCCCGACCAAGCGTACTCTGTTTACCTCTATCATGAGTTCCAATGCTGATGCGCGGATAAAGTGCCATATTTCTAAAATGCATTATTTTATCGGCAAATTATAAGAAGGTGGATAGCCTACATAGGAGCTCGTTTTATCTGGCTTCAAGGGGTGTAGATCTGTTTGCCACTGGGGCGTGCTCCACTATTGGAGCCCACGTAGAGTGCAGAGTTTGATTAGTATACTATATTAAGATGAAATAAACCGCATTGGACACCATAGTATAAAAAGCAGATTGATTAATAAAGGGTGATATTGTCTGACCTCGTGATCATAGGGACCTTGGGGGCCATACCATGCACTACTGGTCTAAAACCCCTAAATCAGTCGTGCTGGCTGTATCTAATATGCGGAGTCAATTTCGAGGCCCATGTGAAGTACAGCGTTTTCAGCAACGTTAGCTTAAAGAGCTTCTGATTCAAAGTCTGCCACAATGGTTGAGGATGCTAGGGCATATTTCATGAACTTCACAAATCGTGCTGCTAGCTGCAATGATTGGCCTCTCAAACAGGCTTGCACGGCATCTTAGTACACCAAAAGGAGTAGGGAGTAATAAAATATATTGTGTGATGGCACGTGCTGTATGTGCTAATACTGCCCTCACTCACACACATGTGTGACATGCTTCATCATTGGGCTGCTTACAAAAACACCCCACCGTAGCCACGCATGGGGTGGAGCAATAGGGAGGGGGAAGACAATACAACACAAAAACACACAAAATAATTATACAGTGACTGGGAACGACGGTAGTGAAAGTGCAGTGTAGTGTGATTTAAAACTAGCTCGGAAGTGTCGCTGTGATGTGAAGGATGGTGGTGATTGGGAGATACTATGTGCTCCTAGCACCCCTCCTTTACTGCCAGGTGGTCAACATGTTTCGGCCGTTAGTGTATGCCCCTTGTGTAGGGTCACACCGGCCTTCCTCAGGACTCTACCTGTCCCAGTGCGCTCTCACTCTCACCTCCAGTTGAGATAAGAGGGTAACTTAAAACCAGTTCCTTCCGTGTCGAGGAATTCCCTCTAAAACTAAGGATACCGGTAGAAAGAAAAAGAAGAGACAACCAGTCAGGAGTAGTGGTCTCCTACAAGTATATGCAACTTCGTGTTGAAAGTTTCGTATAAACATCAATACAATCCGGGGTGTCATTCATACCACACGGAAGAACGATGGTGTCTGCCCCATCTATTATTTCATGTGCCAAAAGAGAAGGTAAGTAATCATATCTACAATTAAAAACATATATATATGTATACACACACATCTATCCAGCATATGCCATCATCATCAATGCCGTTGCCCAATCGGGGTCCGGTGTGTGTCTCTACTCACCGAGTTTACCCCTATTTCGAATTAGAACTGGCGGCGGGCAAGGGGAGACCCCCTGTAGTCACACTCTTTGTAGGAGAGAGATAAAACAAGAAATAATATGTGAGATCGTTCTATCCTGAAATTGAGTCCACAGTGCGAGACCATTGCTTATTTCTAGTACGCCCTAGCTTAATGTAGGAGTATGGGTTGAGGCAAATAAGGCTCTTGTAGTGGAAGAAATGGCTTGTTGTGTCCGACAGTTATTGCTATTAGGTTACAAACAACCATGTGAAGCTTTGCGATCTCTAGGGCAGCTACCACATAAAGATTACCGGTACAAGATGAAAGACCGGGCCATGGGTACACCGTCGCAAAATAGTGTGTGGAAACGTGCCTAGCGGTACACAGTGGTATAGTTAAAACAAAAATGATGTCAGCATAGTCCCCCTAACATTCTGCTATGTTGTAACAGTTAAACTGCAATATCCTGATATAAACGCAGATGCAGTACTAAAGCGGGCAGTTGGATCCCACCCTTGATGACCCCCCACACTCTTTACTATGCCAAGGGTGGTGCTCCGCTGGCACTGCTCGCCTCCTTCCGCCATGTTGAGTAACCGCGGAGGCGAGCGTGAAATGTTTTTATCCCTCTCTGATGGAAGCTCTCGGTTCCGGTCTCCTGACATGCATCGTGCACGTGATGACGTCAACGCGGCCCTGTCGGCACGCGTCATCTAGAGCGCTAACCCTATACTTTCCTGGTATTAGGGGTTTCAAAGCCGGTCACCGCATGAATGTAGTCCTGGGTCCATGGGCCCCTTTGGGGATTAACAATGTATGTGTATACAGTCAGGAGATGTCACCCAATTTTCTTAATTGCTCCTAAACACCCCAGAACTGAGAACGATGGTGCACAGGTTAATTATCTAGGGGCATGAAGAATATCGCGATCTTGTGGAGGGAAGATGAATAATCGTGTAATAGTCGGATTCATCCCCATTAGAAGGTATATTAAATTGAATGAGTGTACCCTGTTATAGTCACCCCTTCAGAGAGGCCATAATGTTGGTGGTTCCTTGTAGGAAGGGGCAGAGTGCTATGGTGGTGTGATAAATGTACAGTCTGGAGGGAGATGATTTACTCATCATGGGGGCAAGGTTTTAACGATTCAGGGCATGCCATGGGATATCGTCATTGAGTCCCACTTCGTGACTGCGCAGGCGGTACTATCATTTTTGTTCCCTCAAGAGTAATCTAGTCTTGTCCCCTGTGGAGCTGTTGAATCTCAGTTTCTCTATGACAGTCCATGTTAACTCTTCAACAGTATGATGTTTCTCCAAATAGGGTGCAGTCAATTTAGTGTTGGACCTCATACACCTTATAGTGCTGCGGTGTTCCATGATGCATGTCTTAACTTTGCGGTTAGTCATGCCTACATACCGCATCTGGCATGGACAGGTAATGAGGTAAATAACACCCTCCGAATTACAATTTGTCTGCGTCCTCTGTTCCCAGGGGTAGGTAAGGCCCACATCAATAGATTTGGTATTGTTAGTGGGGTGGCAGACATTACAGCTGCCACACCTCGAGTGGCCTCGTATTGGAGGCAATTGACCTGTAGCCAGTGTTCTACTAGATGGCGGGAGGACAGGTCTGGTATGCACTAACATGTCTTTTAAGTTGGCACTCTGCTTTTAAGAAAATAAGGGTTTCTCAATCTTCAGTCCATTGGTGTTGAGTATTCTCCAGTGTTTCAGTATTACTCGTCTGATTTGGTGCGACGCCGTATTAAAAGTAGTGACGCACACTGGTTTGTCAATGTTAGGCCTGGTAGCTATCTCAAAAAGATTTTCTCTGTCGGCATTTGTGGCTCTTTTCCTGGCTTTCTTGATGGTACGTTCCGGATACCCCCTTTGTGAGTTTTCTAGAGAGGAGGGTTGCTTCCTCTTTAAAGCTGGATTTCTCCTTGCAATTCCGTCTCAGGCGGAAGAATTGACCAACTGGCAGGTTCTCTCTTAGAGATTTAGGGTGGAAACTCTCAAAGGAGAGTAGGGCATTCTTAACAGTGGGTTTATGGTAGACTCTTGTATGAAGTTTTCCTCCCTTCGGTTCAATCATCAGATCCAGGAAAGGTAATCCGGTCTTAGTGACGGTAGATGTAAAGTGGAGCAAGGGATTTCTGTGGTTCAACCAATCAAGGAAAAGGGTCACTGATGGTTCATCACCCTTCCATATAAGAAGCACATCATCGATGTAGCGGCGCCACACTTTAATGTTCTCTCTCCATGGGCAGGCCGGGTCATAGATTACTGCTTTCTCAAAAGCACCCACGTACAGACCCGCCAGGTTCGGGTCAAAAGTACTGCCCTTCGAGGTCTTGTGGGTCTGCAAGTAGATGGTACCCTCGAACTCAAATTAATTCCTGGTTAGTGCTATCTCAGCTAGATTCAGTATGAAAGCACGTGGTGTTTGATACTGCCAGTCCTCTGCAAACAGGATATCCTCCAGGACCCTAAGGGTTTCTCTCTGTGGTGTGTTAGTATACAGTGCCTCTATGTCGAGACCTATGAGGAATTCACTGTTAGGATCGAAGTCCAGGTCTTTCAGGTGATTCAGAATGTCCAAGGTGTCCCGCAAGTAGGCTGGTAGCTTCTGGACCAGGGGTTTTAGAAAGAAGTCGCAGAATTGCGACAGTGGCTCCAATATGGATCCGATGCCCGACACGATAGGCCTCCCTGGCGGCGGTCGGGCAGGTTTGTGTATTTTGGGCAGAATATAAAAATATGGTGTTCTCGGTTGGTTCTTGATCAGATATTCTGCCTCATGCTTAGAAATCCAATTGTTCACTGCACCTTCCTCCACCAGGGTGGCAATATCTTTGGTGATATCAGGCGTAGGATCTCCTCCTAGCCTTTGGTAGTTCCTGTCATCTGATAGTAAACGTAGACACTCATTGTCGTACGTCGTCTTGTCCAAGACCACTATCGCTCCTCCCTTGTCCGCTGGTTTCAAAATAATGGTAGGATTGTTCTGAAGTTCCTTCATAGCCGCCTTCTCAATGTTAGTCATATTAGAGAAGGAGCGTCCATCCTGTCTCCGTAAGTTCTCCAGATCGTGAATCACAGCTTGTTCAAAAGTGCCTGTCTCCTGTCGGAGGTTAGCCAGCTGTGGTGTGAAGGTGGATTTAGGACGCAGAGTTGTCTCCTGATGCCAAGTTTCTTTCCTCCGTGTCCTCAAAGAATACTCTGAGGCGGACGCTTCTAAAAAAGGTTGCTAGCTCTTGACGTAATTGGAAGTGGTCTAAGTGATTTGTAGGGACAAAACCCAGGCCCTTGTTAAGGAGATCTTCCTGAGTCTTGTTGAGGGTCATTGAGGAGATTAACCACTAGAGATGTTCCCTGCTCGTTCCCGGTTGCATGCTCTGGGCCATACTCCTGGTCACCCGCTGGTTCAATTCCTGGTCCTGATCCTCCCAGGTGACCCTCTGTTGCCCTTTCTGTTTGCCCCTGCGCCTGCCTCTCCCTAAAAAAGGCATCTGTGGTTGTTGAAATTGAGCTGTTTGGAAATGGGGGTTCTGAAACCCTGGATGTTGAGGGAAACACATCATTGGCCAGTTGTAACCCTGATTCGGGTAGTTTTGAAAGGGGTTGGGAAAGAAGGGTCTTGGTCCCCTTTGATATCCACGGCCCCTCCCTCTCCTGCGCCGTGGGAAATAATTGTCACTACTGTCACTGGAGCTACTCGCGGTGTCCTGATATTTTCTGCCCTGTGAGTTACCCTTTTTCCCGTCTGCTAACTTCTGCTGGGCATACTCGTCAGTAGTGTAAGGGTAGACCTTCTCTTTTGAAAATTTCCTCAAGTCCTTCTGCAATTTTGTTATCTTAGATTGCATCAAATACTCCCGGTATTCCCCCAATTCCGTGTTGACTGCGTCCAGCTTATGACTGAACGTGGCCGTAACAATCTCTGCCTTCAGTCCTGTCTGTATCTGGATCCACAGAGTATCGGCTAGTCTTTTAGCAGTGCTAATAATCAAGACCAGCCAATCCCTGGTGCATTTCCACGGGATGAGAGCCCAATCCCTTCTAAACGCCGCATCCTCAAGGAAGATGAGGGGTTCATTAGTGACCAGGAGACCGCGTGAAGCCGCATTACCACTCAGATACTCGGTGAGGATGGCCCCATGGAGTATGGTCTTCACATGTGATCTCTTAAGCTCTAGGAGTGTGTCCCAACCTTCCCACTGTGTAAGGACCCTGTTCACAGCAGGGTCACCCAACAGCGCCGCTACATCGATGATTTGCTTCTTATGTGGAAGGGTGATGAACCATCAGTGACCCTTTTCCTTGATTGGTTGAACCACAGAAATCCCTTGCTCCACTTTACATCTACCGTCACTAAGACAGGATTACCTTTCCTGGATTGGATGATTGAACTGAAGGGAGGAAAACTTCATACAAGAGTCTACCATAAACCCACCGATAAGAATGCCCTACTCTCCTTTGAGAGTTTCCACCCTAAATCTCTGAGAGAACCTGCCAGTTGGCCAATTCTTCCGCCTGAGACGGAATTGCACGGAGAAATCCAGCTTTAAAGAGGAAGCAACCCTCCTCTCTAGAAAACTCTCACAAAGGGGGTATCCGGAACGTACCATCAAGAAAGCCAGGAAAAGAGCCACAAATGCCGACAGAGAAAATCTTTTGGAGATAGCTACCAGGCCTAACATTGACAAACCAGTGTGCGTCACTACTTTTAATACGGCGTCGCACCAAATCAGACGAGTAATACTGAAACACCGGAGAATACTCAACACCAATGGACTGAAGATTGAGAAACCCTTATTTTCTTATAAGCGGAGTGCCAACTTAGAAGACATGTTAGTGCATACCAGACCTGTCCTCCCGCCATCTAGTAGAACACTGGCTACAGGTCAACTGCCTCCAGTACGAGGCCACTCGAGGTGTGGCAGCTGTAATGTCTGCCACCTCACTAACAATACCAAATCTATTGATGTGGGCCTTACCTACCCATGGGAACAGCGGACGCAGACAAATTGTGATTCGGAGGGTGTTATTTACCTCATTACCTGTCCATGCCAGATGCGGTATGTAGGCATGACTAACTGCAAAGTTAAGACGCGCATCATGGAACACTGCAGCACTATAAGGTGTATGAGGTCCAACACTAAATTGACTGCACACTATTTGGAGAAACATCATACTGTTGAAGAGTTAACATGGACTGTCATAGAGAAACTGAGATTCAACAGCTCCACAGGGGACAAGACTAGAGCCCTACTCTTGAGGGAACAAAAATGGTAGTACCGCCTGCGCAGTCACGAAGTGGGACTCAATGACGATATCCCATGGCATGCCCTGAATCGTTAAAACCTTGCCCCCATGATCAGTAAATCAGCTCCCTCCAGACTGTACATTTATCACACCACCATAGCACTCTGCCCCTTCCTACAAGGAACCACCAACATTATGGCCCAGGGCTCGAAAAATTCACTCTCGCATTTGCGAGTCAGATTAATTCAGGACGAGCTATTTTTAGGTCCTACTCGCCCTTTCTGGCGAGTAGGAAGACAAACTGACACTTGACCTCTGCCTCTGAAAGCAGAGGAAATGTGACAAGATAGCAAGATTTAAAGGCATCTTTATTGCTCACAAAGTAAATGAGCAATAAAAATACTTTTAAATCTTGTTAACTTGTCACATTTGCTCAGCTTTCAGAGTCAGAGGTCAAGTGCATTTCGGTTAGGTCGAGGAGATTTTGTAGGTTACTAGACCTGCAGGTCTAGTGCATTTTTTTATGATTTTTCGAGCCCTGTGGCCTCTCTGAAGGGGTGACTATAATAGGGTACACTCATTCAATTTAATGTACCTTCTAATGGGGATGAATCCGACTATTACACGATTATTCATCTTCCCTCCACAAGATCGCGATATTCTACGTGCCCCTAGATAATTAACCCGTGCACCATCGTTCTCCGTTCTGGGGTGTTTAGGAGCAATTAAGAAAATTGGGTGACCTCTCCTGACTGTATACACAAATTGTTAATCCCCAAAGGGGCCCACGGACCCAGGGCTACATTCATGCAGTGACCGGCTTTGAAACCCCTAATACCAGGAAAGTATAGGGTTAGCGCTCTAGATGACGCGTGCTGACAGGGCCGCGTTGACGTCATCACGTGCACAACGCATGTCAGGTGACCGGAACCGAGAGCTTCCGTCAGAGAGGGATAAAAACATTTCACGCTCGCATCCGCGGTTACTTTACACAGCGGAAGGAGGCGAGCAGTGCCAGCGGAGCACCACCCTTGGCGTAGTAAGGAGTGTGGGGGGTCATCAAGGGTGGTATCCAACTGCCCGCTTTAGTACTGCATCTGAGTTTATATCAGGATATTGCAGTTTAACTGTTACAACATAGCAGAATGTTAGGGGGACTATGCTGACATCGTTTTTGTTTTAACTGTACCACTGTGTACCGCTAGGCACGTTTCCACACACTATTTTTTGACGGTGTACCCATGGCCCGGTCTTTCATCTTGTACCGGTAATCTTTATGTGGTAGCTGCCCTAGAGATCGCAAAGCTTTACATGGTTGTTTGTAACCTAATAGCAATAACTATCGGACACAACAAGCCATTTCTTCCACTACAAGAGCCTTATTTGCCTCAACCCATACTCCTACATTAAGCTAGGGCGTACTAGAAATAAGCAATGGTCTCGCACTGTTGACTCAATTTCAGGATATAACGATCTCACATATTATTTCTTTTATCTCTCGCCTACAAAGAGTGTGACTACAGGGGGTCTCCCCTTGCCCGCCGCCAGTTCTAATTCGAAATAGGGGTAAACTCTGTGAGTAGAGACGCACACCGGACCCCGATTGGGCAACGGCATTGGTTGCTTGGACGATAGCCTGATGATGGCATATGCTGGATAGATATGTGTGTGTGTGTGTGTGTGTGTGTGTGTGTGTGTGTGTGTGTGTGTATATATATATATATATATATATATATATATATATATTTAATTGTAGATATGATTACTTACCTTTCAGTTACTTTTACCTTCTCTTTTGGCACATGAAATAATAGATGGGGCAGACACCATAGTTCTTCAGTGTGGTATGAATGACACCCAGGATTGTATTGATGTTTATACGAAACTTTCAGCACAAAGTTGCATATACTTGTAGGACACCACTACTCCTGACTGGTTGTCTCTTTTTTTTCTTTCTACCGGTATCCTTAGTTTTTTCATGACCTGTTAGAGGGAATTCCTCGACACGGAAGGAACTGGTTTTAAGTTACCCTCTTATCTCAACTGGAGGTGAGAGTGAGAGCGCACTGGGACGGGTAGAGTCTTGAGGAAGGCCGGCGTGACCCTACACGAGGGGCATACACTAACGGCCGAAGCATGTTGACCACCTGGCAGTAAAGGAGGGGTGCTAGGAGCACATAGGATCTCCCAATCACCACCATCCTTCACGTTTTTTAACCCTGGCCGGAAGATCCAGGAATAAAGTTTTAGGCACAGCGACACTTCCGAGCTAGTTTTAAATCACACTACACTGCACTTTCACTACCGTCGTTCCCAGTCACCGTATAATTATTTTGTGTCTATTTGTGTTGTATTGTCTTCCCCCACCCTATTGCTCCACCCCATGCGTGGCTACGCTGGGGTGTTTTTGTAAGCAGCCCAATGATGAAGCATGTCACACATCTGTGTGAGTGAGGGCAGTATTAGCACATACACCACGTGCCATCACACAATATATTTTATTACTCCCTTCTCCTTTTGGTGTACTAAGTGTTGACCGGGGGTTCGGGGTAGGTGAGTCCGTTCCCTCACCCCTTCTTTTGTGTGTACTATTGCACGGCATCTTGACAGCTCCTGATGTTCAGGATGCGCCATACTGGCCTCAGCCAAAACCTTCTTAATGGGAGCAGCTTTTCGCAAACAGTGTGTGGATCAGAGATTCCTCTCCTTTAGCGCAGAAGCTTCATTTTCTGTTGCTATCATCTGAATTCATCTGACCATGCCATTACGTTTTTTCAGGGGGATTAACCCAAATCTTAGTCTCATCAACTTTTTTTTTCATATCTTTGCCAAAAGGTAATGAGAGATAAACTGGCAGGACCCCTGGCTCGTACAGTATAACTGCCTAGGCACCATGTGCTAGTTTCTTCAGAGCCTGTGCAACCTGGTCTCTCAATTTGATTTTGCTTGCTTAATCAGCAACTTTGATACCAGGGACACCGGATGGTCACTGGTCTAAATCTCACTGGCCTCCAAGGCATCCAATGCGCGATTTAAATAGCTGTGCCAGGTTGTCAGGGGATTGCTTAATACTTCCCAAATGGTGTGTTTGAGGGTGTTATCATTTGCCTGCTTGTTTTTAAGGCAGTAAGTCAGGAATTTTGTCTTCAATATCAAATGCTGCGAAAACAGACAAAATTCCTGTCGAATTTGAGCATGTGAGGTGTATTTGGGCTGGTGGAAAACTCTTGTATGTCATGTGGACTGTGCCCTGTCCAGCCAATTTGCCATTGTGTCTTTAAATGTCATTGCGCCGTAGGCGATGATAGGTAATAGTTGCTGACCACTCACTGTGGATAGCCAAATTGTTTTTCTTTCTGTTTGATATGCTTTCTTTTCTTTTGTTTATAATGTTGTCATTGTTGGGCAATATTGTAAGTGTTTTTTATTAAATATTTTTTACAATTAATTTTGTCAGTAAACATTTTTCAAATTATTTTCTTAAAAATATATTTTTAATTCCTTATTTTTTCATATGATTTATTGCACTGTAGATTGTATTTGTTGATTTACCTCAAACTAATAAACGGGCCTGAGTGTAGTTCGCCGAGTTTCGCTATGCGGAACTCTACGAAGTGACAAAAAAGCTCCGTGGAGTTCCGCAAGTGGCGGAGTGCAGTGCGAACTGCCGTCCGCGCTGGTCTTCCTGCCGCTCGGGTAGAAATTCTACCCGGGCGTCAGCTCGTGCCCGTGAACTTACCATTCGCAAGCGGGGAATAAGCTCCGCTGTAATACGCGGAGTGGAGTTTTCTGCACTTTGCGAGCTCCGCGAAATGCAGAAAACTCTGCAAGTCGAGTTCACCGCCCAGGCCTACTAATGAACAGCTAAAGGTGCCACTCGGTGTTGCTCTTGATCTCAGATTGAGGGGCCGATTCCGCTATTGGTCCTGATGCACCCCAAGTTTCTCAGGTCATCAGCAATACCGCAGCAGATCAAGGCTTTTGGGGAGGCCTTGATGCATATTTATGGCACTCTTCCAGCTACCTCTGCCTCAAGGATCTGCAGGGACCTCCAGTTGGGCTTCTTCGGCTCCTTTTGTGCTTTGCAAACCGCCTTGGGGTTCCTCACTGACTCCAGTGCCTACTGCAACTGCAGCTCTACCACTGCTAGTTCCTTCAAATCTGATCTCAGTGGCACCGGAGGGGGATCCTTTGTCAAAGTTTGGACTCTGAGCCAAACTCCTCACGGTCCTACTGAGGTCATGTGCCAACTTCATTCCAACGCAACCGGTTACCGTGCAGTCCTGTTCAGACAAAGCACTACCCCTACCATGGAGCCACCCTCAGTTGCTCCACCAAATCGCTTCCTTTACTGTAGAGATAGATGTACTGCTAAGGATCTGCTTTGTGGAGGTGAAACTAATAAATTACTCAGGTTTTACAGCCTGGGCAGTCTTCCTCTGAACCCTTAATGCCTTTCAACAAAAGCACTAACTGATACATTGATGGGCATTTGTCTAATGAACAGACAGGTAGCCAGATGCCACAGGCCGGCGCCAGGCGACCGCCTACTCCCAAGATTCTGGTGGTCCAGGCTTCCACCGGCAAGGTAAATCCCAAATCATTTCCTACAGCCCCACCAAGCCCCTGGACAGGGACTCTTAGTGAATTAAGGAATTTGGGAAACTAATGCTTTCTTTGACCAGCTTTTCTTAAGGTTTGTTGACACAAATTACCTGCTGCGACAATATATGTATGCCCTCTGGGACATACTGTGATCTTCGTTGCAGACCTGAAATGATTTAGGGCCTCCCTGGCTCAGACTATTCAAGATAGTCCGGATGCAAGCATGTACGTGATTGGGGCTAGCCTGTACACTACTCGTTTTTGGGGTAAAGAGTCGGCATTAGTATGGTGCTCCGCCGCCACGGGCGGATGAGATTGACAGGCTTTTCTGGTGATATGCAGGCATCCCTTTTGATATGTTAGCGATATTTGTAGAGTGCACATACACTAGTCTGCTTCATTGCGTTGAAATGGGGCCAGTATGATAAGAGGGCCGTTGGCAAGAGTCTAGTTATATGCTTGAATGAATAGCCAGGTGTTCAGAAGTTTCCTACATTTCTGATAGCAAGTGACAGATCTGATATCTGGGGGGGGAAAAATTCCAGATATTTGGCACAATGACTAGGAATTTGGCTCCACCAGTCTTCTGTTTCAATGTGGGTACTGACAGGAAATTCATGTTTATAGAGCGCAGAGTGCAGCTGGGGGTGTACTGCTGAATACGGGAGGAGATGAAAGCAGGGCTTTTATTATTGAGTGTTTTAAAAATGTTGCAGCCTGTTTTTAATATTGTTCTTTGTGCAACTGACAACCAATGAATTTTTTTTTTATCAGGGGTTAACGTAGCACCAATTGGGTTAGTTATATAGAAGGCATGCTCCCTGGTTTTGGACAATTTGTAGCCTATTAGTTAGGCGTTTAGGTAGGCCAGCCTATAAGTAATTGGCGTAGCCTAACCTTGAGATGACAAGTGCGATGACAGCTTGAATTAGGTCCTCTGGAGTTAGAAATTTGGCTACTTTCCGGATTCGATGGATCCCATCTTTCCGTTGAAAAAGCTGATTCCATTCTAGAGCACTTAAACCAAAGCAGGGCCACGGCATCCTCTTGGGCCTTTCAACACCTGCCAGAAAGTTCCCCCTCATCAGTTTTGTCCCTTCCAAGGCTACTTCAAAAATTAGGCATACAGACAATGCCATGTGATCCAACCACCCTCTTCAGTCCTCTTAGCTCTGACTTGGCCAGGAATGGGGATCAGGCAGACAACATCAGGTCACCAGGGACAGCGTTCTACTCAGTCCCCCACCCCTACAGCACCAGCCTCCAAGCTGCTTCAGTTTACCTTGAGCAGCCCACATCCACCATGTGGGAGGCAGAATAAAACATTTTCTCCAAGAGTGGTAAGCTGTCACATCCGACAAATGGGACCTCCAGATCATTCAGCAGGGGTGTGGCCTTCCATTCCCTTCAGACCTGCCACATATTCAGCCCACATCAGAGCAGCTCTCTAAGCAGCACCTGTCCATCTTCTTGCAAGAGGCGCAGGCTGTACTATCCAAAGGGGCCATAGGGTACTGAATTCTGAAATAACGGCTGGTTTATACTCTTCCTATTTCCTCATGCCGAGAAAAAGTGAAGGACTTTGTCCTGTTTTAAATATTCGGCCTCTGAACACCTTCCTGTGGATGGACAAATTCAAGATCCTCACACTGGGCCAGGTTCTGTCTGATCTGGATCCAGATGCCAGGATTGTAGCCTTGAACCTGTAGAACATGTACTTTTATGTTCCTGTCCTGCAATCTCACTGACATTACCTGTGGCTTGAGGTATGCCAGGAGCATTTTAACTTAACTGTGCTCTCCTTCACCCTCTCCAGTACCCCTCAAGTGTTCATGAAAGTGATGGCTGTGGTTGCAGTACACCTTTAGAGGTTGTCGATACCAGTTTTCCCCTGCCTTGACAACTGGCTGCAGACGGCAGGCTCGCGTCAGTCAGTCATAGACCACCTCCAGATGCATGCTTGTGACCTAATTTGGGTTCACAATCAATGTGCTGAAGTCGCACCTGACTCCTTTGCAGAGACTTCCTTTCATAGGTGCTGTCTTGCAACAGCCTGGAACTGCACCACATCCAGGACATTCAGGCTGTGATCCCGATGTTTCAGCCTCATTCCTGGGTCTTAGTGAGATTGGTTCCAAGACTTCTTGCAAGGCCTATTTGCCTCCTGCATCACGCTCGTTGACTATACCATGTGGCATATGCAGGCTCTGCATGGAGTCTAACATGTCCGTGACCCATCAGAAGGCAAACCTGTCGGATTCCATCTATATTTTGGAGACTGCTGCAAAATATGTGCAGGGGTTGCTGCTTGACTGCAGTTGTCCCACTTACAGACCCTTCTGCCTTCCCCACCCAAAGCGAACAGTAATGATGGTTATCTAACTACTGGGGTAGAGAGGTCATTTGGGGAAGGTGGTGATCAAGAGACTCTGGTCTCCAGTGGAAACCCGTCTCCACATAAATCTGTTGGAGTTGTGGACCATTCACTTGGCGTTGAAGGTCTTCCTCACATCCATCAAGGGGAGGCCAGTACTACCTCTCCCGAAAAACACTACAGCCATGATTCATTTAAAAATCAGTGGGGGTCCTAGTTTCCGTTCCAAGTGGCTCTGGAGTTGGCTGTACCATCAGGGCATCTGCCGGATTGTGAACCACCTGGTAGGATCTTTGAACGCCTGTGTAGGCAAGATCAGCTGGTGGTGCCCGGCGAATCACAAATGGCGGTTACACCCCGAAGTAATGCATGCCATCTTTCGTCAATGGGGAGAACCCTGACTAGATGTTTTCGTTATCATCAAATGTGCAGTGTCGGATATTTTGCAAGCTGGAATTACCAAGAAGTCTCTCTCTTGGGGACGCATTCAAGCTAGAGTGTAGCACAGGATTTCTGTATGTCTTACTTCTCCGCCTGCTCTGAGCTCTGAAGACCAGGAACGACTGTGCCCATGTCATTCCATTGGCTTCGGATTGGGCTTGGAGAGTTTGGGACCTGGAACATCTGGGCATGAGCATCTGTCCTTTGATTAGGTTAGCACTTAGGGAGAATCTTCTGTTGCAGCAGCGGGGCAGGGTTCTGCACACAAACCTGCACAATCTACACCTCCATGTGTGGAGATTTGAGCGGTGGCAATTGACTGTATTTGATCTACTACTTGTGGCTGTGGATGTTATCTCCTCTGCCAGCACCCTGCCACAAAGTCAATATACACTGAGTGCTAGGGCAAACTTGTGGGTTGATGTGGAGTCTGCAGTCGAGACCTGTTATAAGTCAAGCTGTCAGATGTTTCATTGTTTCTTCTAACTTCGGCCCAGAAAGAACTTTCAGTGGTCACTTAAGCGTTATTTGTCTGCCTTTTGCATTTACCTGACCAAACATCCTTGTTCAAATCACCTATGATTCGTTTTTTATTAAAGGTTAGACCTACATGTTTCCTCCTGAAACCATTTGTGATGTAACAGTGAGAACTTAATTTGGTCCTAATTTTTCTCATTTGTACTCTCTTCGAGCCGATGCACAGGGCTCGTTGCATCTTTTGATTAAGACTGTCATCCTCATCATGATAACTTCAGCTCTCCGTGTGAGTGAGCTCCAGGTGCTTTCAGTGCAACTGCCCTACACCACCTTTTTCCAGGCAAACTGGTGCTGAGGGCCAGAGTGGCCTTATTGATACAAATCATGATACTTTTTCACGTTCGGCAATCCATCACCCTCCCAAAGTTTTTGCTCCACTTCACCCCTTGAAAGAGGAGAGACTCCGTCCACTGGACCCTAAAAGAACCTTAAGCTTTTATATCAAGTGGATAACCAGCTTTTTGCAGGGTTGTATGTGGAAAAGAAAGGCAAGGCGATGTAGAAAAGGACTTTGTCAGGGTGGGTAGTTCTTTGCATTAAAGTCTGCTATGTATTGGCCAAGGAGCAGCCTTTGGAAGGACTGAAGGCTCATTCTGCCAAGGCTGCTACCACTGCACAGAGTGCCTGTCCTTTACATCTGTCAAGCCATGACATGAGCTTCTGATAGAGATTTCCAGCCGCTTATTCCTCACGCTTTGAACATTCCCCAGGCGTCAGACAGGATCCCGTAACTTTTCCATTGTACCTCTGCCTGCCAGTAGGTGGCGCTGTGAGACTCCATGTGACTCCACACTGATGCCGCTCCACTCCAGAAGTGATGTGCGGGGCCTATATAGGAGCCACTCCTGCGTGCTGATGTCTGTTCCTTTCTTTATGCGCTACCAGAGAAGGATCTGGTGCTGCTTCCCCTCTCTGAGACCCTTACCTTAATTTTTTTTTCTCTTAAGGTATGCCTGTGGTGTCTGGGGTCAGGCAACGAGTCCAAGACCTGCGAACAATGCACGCCTATGAGTCTGAAGGCCATCAGAAAACGCAAGGTGAAAGTTTGTTGCCAAGCGCAAGACACAGCGTCTGGACTGCTCCAAATCCTGCTCCAAGGCTCTATCCCATTCCCGGAAATGGTGAAGCCTCTCTCTCGAGGTCAGTCTTTTTTGCACTCCAAGTCCTGCATTAAGCATAAAAAAACACTCCCCTGAAGAAGCGCGTGGGCGATGACAACCGTCTCGCACTTGAAGTTGGCCGACTTGGGAGCAGATTCCGCAGCTGTTTCCGGCACAACCTGAGTTTCTGGGGCCTTCAGCCACATCGCTTCAGATCGTAGGATTCTGCTCAGCTATACTCAAGTTTTTCGGATCTCTACTGACTCCCTTAGGCGCGCCTTTGGGCCCCCACAGAGTCGAGAGGTCCTCCCCTGGGCTACTGGTGGCGGGTTTGTCCTCCGCGCAATGTCCATTAGAAGGCGGTGTTCGAGGCATGTGAGCTGTAGATCACATGCTTTGCATACTCCTGCCATCTAGTGTTGGGTCCGGATGTTTGCAAGTTGTTTTTCTTCGAAGAAGTATTTCCAGTCACGAGGTAGGTGACTCCTCCTTTCGGTGATAGTGCGCATGGGCATCGACTCCATTGTTAATTGTTTTTTTCCGCCATCGGGTTCGGAAGTGTATTGCTGCGCTCCAGTTCGAGACCGTTCTTCGGGTTCCCCTCAGTGCGCAATCCACTCTACCCTCGACGGTATTGTTCTCGTACGCGCATTCCACTTCTTTGCGTATCGCATCGGTCGACAAAAAACTTCTATTTCGATCGGAAAACATGTCGGTCCACCTTGTAGTCGATGGAACGGACTATATTCAAATTCTGTCCTTGGTGCCACGCGAAGTATCCGTGCACCGACTCGCACGAAGTGTGCAACTTGTGCTTATCTCCGGAACACAACGAACAAAGCTGCGACACGTGTAAATGTTTCTGTTCGAAGAAAATGCTCCGCGATCGTCGGGCTCGATGTCGTGAGATGCAGAGCCAAAAACATTGAATCTACGCCGGACAACTTCGGAGACGGTTCCGTGCAGGAAGATTACGACGCACAAGGGGCCGAAGAAGAACAGGAAGAACCTGTATCTATTTCGGGATTGGACTCAGACATGGAAGAAGACGTGCCGCAAGGTCAACGTATCGTGAGTACTGAATGCTCCTTGCCCCAAACATCTATTCAGCCCAGGCAAAAGGCTCCGGTCCCACCACAGCCTTCGGGCCACAGTCGGCACCAAGACGATGTTTCCAACGCCCCGCCTTCTGGCTCGGCACAAAACATGCACCAAAGCCTTCCGGCTCGGGATCGAGTCGGCCAAAGTCGGGCACCGAACCGAAACCTTCAGGCTCGAAACCGGAAACCGCTTCGGAGCCGAAACATTCGACATCAAAACCGGATTCCGAACTTAAACCTTCAGCACCGAAAACAACGCCGGCACTGAAAATTTCGGGTCCGAAACATAAAAATGCTCCTCTGCAGCAGCAAGAGCCATGTTTCGACGTCCCACCCCCGAAATGCGACCCCAAACAGAAAGAACTGTTGATCCTCAGACAGGACATCTTTCTACAAAATTGCCTCAAAAACGTAAACCAGAATCAGAGGACACTTATCATATTCCTTTGAAGAGGAAGCATGTTGGTACTAACCCTTCTCCTCCTCCTCCTCCCCCATCACCTCCTTCCCCACAGTTACAGCACTTACTAATTACACCAACTAAGTCTCCTCAACAACCTGATGATGAGGATGATGGGAATGGTAGAGATGATCCTTTGCCAGCAGATCCCTGGAAGGACTATAACACTGACTCGCCCACCGATAATGACCCAGACCTTTACCCTACAAAGCCGTCCCCACCTGACGACAGCGTAGGGTACATAGATTTACTATCTAGAGCTGCAGAGTATCATGGGGTACAGTTACATAAAGAATCCCTAGAAGAGGACTTCTTATTTGAAACCCTTAGTAGCTCACAAAGGTCCACTCATACTCTCCCTATGCTCAAAGGCATGATGAGACATGCAGACGATATATTTAAAGATCCTCGCATTCTCACCTCCAGGATAGACAAAAAGTACAAGCCTGCACCATCAGATCCAGCTTTTATTAAAGGGTAGTTACCTCTGGACTCTTAAGTAGTTTCTAATGCCCGTAAACGGGCCAATTCACAAGCTTCAGGGAACGCCCCCCCCCTCCAGACAGAGAGTCCAAACTGATAGATGCCTCCGGTAAAAGGGCAAGCAGCAAATCACTGGCGTATTGCCAACACACAGGCCCTTCTAGCCAGGTATGATCGGGCACACTGGGACGAGATGGAGCAATTGCTACAATTTCTACCAGATGAGGCTAGAGCTCAAGACCTAGTCCAAGAGGGAAAGCTCATCTCAAATTCATCATTTAAGTGTGCTTTAGACGCTGCTGACACTGCAGCTAGAGCAATCAATACTTGTGTGCTATTAAGGAGGCATGCATGGTTAAGGATCTCTGGATTCAAACCTGAAGTCCAGCAATCCATTTTAAATACACCATTCGATAAAGAACATCTCTTTGGACCTGTAGTAGATACGTCCTTAGAAAAGATGAAAAAGGATATGGAAGTAGCCAAATCTATGGGAGCCTTACAGTCTCCTTCTAATCTTGGCTCCTTTCATCGCTCCTTCTATCGTGGTGGGTCCAAAATCATATCTTCAATACTACTACTGCACCCTACAGAGGCAACAATCAATCAATCCTCCTCTTCCAGAGGCTTCTTTAGAGGAGGGTACAGAGGTAACAATGGCAAGGGTAGAGGTAGCGCTTCTACATCACGTACCTCCCCCTTTAGTAACAAACAGTGACTTACCTACCTTTCCCCCGATCATCTAACACCTGTCGGGGGACGTCTTTTATAATTACTCCCCATCTGGCAATCCATAACTACAGACAAATGGATGCTAGGAATTATCCAACATGGTTATTGCCTGGAGCTTACCACCAATCCTCCAAACATTCCGCCACGTTCTCACAAAAAGTCACCAGAACATTTACTTCTACTTTAGCAAGAGGTCCAGTCTCTTCTGTCCAAAGGAGGCATAGAACCTGTGCCGTTACAACAGGTGTGTACTCCCTGTACTTTTTCATCCCCAAAAAGGACGGCTCCCTCAGACCTATTCTAGACCTCAGAGAACGAAACCTCTACATACTGTCAGAGCATTTTCACATGGTAACACTTCAACAAGTGCTCCCACTTTTACAACAGGGCGATTTTATGTCCGCTCTAGACTTAAAAGACGCATATTTCCACATTCCAATTCATCCCACTTACCGGAAATACCTCAGATACATGATAGCTGGGCATGATTACCAATTCAAAGTACTTCCGTTTGGAGTCACCACTGGTCCCAGAGTATTTACCAAATGTCTGGCAGTAGTCGCAGCACATCTAAGAAGACAACACATTGATGTCTTCCCATACCTGGACGACTGGCTCATCAAAGCCAGCAATTACCAAATGTGTCTCCAACACACTCAAGCTACTATTCACTTACTTCACCAACTAGGGTTTAACGTAAATGCATTAAAGTCTCATCTACAGCCTTCCAACACACTGGTTTATCTGGGAGCCACAATAAACGCTCACAAAGCTCTAGCATCTCCCAATGCAGCCAGGATTCGCAATATTCAGTCTATTCTCACTCAATTTCAACCCAACCAGTCATTACCAGCAAAAGTATTCATGCAACTGCTAGGAATGATGGCGTCTTACATTTTAATAGTTCCCCACGCAAGACTTCACATGCGTCCTCTTCAAGAATGCTTAGCGAGTCAGTGGAACCAATCGCAGGGTCAGTTAAACGATCTAGTGTTGGTAGATGGCCGCACCCATCGCTCTCTGCAGTGGTGGAACCCACAAAATTTATCCAGAGGGCTGCCTTTTCCCGACCCTGTTTCACAGACCGTGCTAACAGCAGACACATCGCTCACCTACAAACTCACACAGTCCAAGGATTGTGGACTCTAAATTACAAGAGCCTCCATATCAATCACCTGGAGCTATTAGCAGTGTTTCTAGCGCTCAAAGCCTTTCAACCTCACCTAACAGGCAAAACTGTCCTAGTGCGCACAGACAACATGACAGCTATGTATTATATACAAAAACAGCGGGTGGGGGGGGACACTCTCTCCAACTGTCACACCTAGCACAAGCCATTTGGAAATGGGCCATACATCAAAAAATGTATCTCCTAGCAGAACATCTCCCAGGAGTAAACCATCAGATTGCAGACCTTCTCAGCAGACAGAGGCAGCAAATCCACGAGTGGGAACTTCATCCCCAGGTTCTTCTTCCCTACTTTCAGGAATGGGGATTTCCATACATAGACCTGTTCGCCACAGCTCAAAATGCCAAAGCTTCGCCTCCAGGTTACCACACCAGCTCTCCAAAGGCAATGCTCTATGGATAAACTGGCCATGGATATTTGCTTACGCTTTTCCGCCTCTCCCACTCATTCCGCTGGTAGTTCGGAAGCTCAGACAAACGTCCCTCAAACTGATTCTTATAGCTCCCACATGGGCACGCCAACCTTGGTTCACTACCCTATTAGAACTCTCGGTAGTTCCACATCAAAAGCTGCATCTCAACTCCAGTCTCTCACTCAGAACCATGGAGAAATCAGGCATCCAAATCCCAAGGAGCTCAACCTGGCGATTTGGCTCCTGAGGTCCTAGAGTTTGGTTATTTACAATTACCACCAGACTGTATGAATATCCTAAAACAAGCTAGAAGACCTACTACTAGGGCATGTTACGCAGCAAAGTGGAAAAGATTTGTTATATACTGTAACAATAACAATATCAATCCCTTGATGCTTCAGTGCAAAACATAGTCTGTTACCTTTTACACTTACAACAAACTAAATTGTCCTACACATCCATTCGATTGCATCTAGCAGCAGTAGCTGCATACTTACAAAACAGACAACACTTATATTTATTCAAAGTACCAGTGATTAAAGCTTTTATGGAAGGACTAAAAAGAGTAATACCACCAAGAGCTCCACCTGCACCAGTATGGAACTTGAACATAATCCTTACCAGACTAATGGGTCCACCTTTTGAACCAATGCACGAATGTCAACTACAATTTCTCTCATGGAAAGTTGCTTTTCTTATCACAATCACTTCCTTAAGGAGAGTTGGTGAACTCCAGTCATTAACTATACAAGAGCCTTTCTTTCAACTTCACAAAGACAAAGTGGTTCTTCGAACTAATCCCACATTTCTTCCTAAAGTAATTTCCACTTTTCACATCAATCAATCAGTTGAGTTACCCGTTTTCTTTCCTCAACCGGATTCTGTAGCGGAACGAGCTCTACACACACTAGATGTTAGAAGAGCTCTACTATATTATATGCACTGCCAAACTCAACTTCCAGAAAGGAATGCAAGACGTCGCAGTCTGGATGACCAACAGCTGCCTGAAGCTCAACGCTGAGAAGACAGAAGTCCTCGTCCTCGGTACCACCCCTTCTGCATGGGACAGCACCTGGTGGCCGACTGCCCTCGGAAGCCCACCTACCCCCTCAGACCACGCCAAGAACCTCGGCATCGTACTCGACTCATCACTCACCATGAACCGACAGGTCAACGCCGTCACCTCCAGCTGCTTCAACACCCTCCGCAAGACCTTCAAGTGGATCCCCCCTGAGTCAAGGAAGACAGTCACCCACGCACTCATCACCAGCAGACTGGACTATGGAAACGCACTCTACGCCGGCATCAACAAGTCCCTACTCCGCAAACTCCAGACAATACAGAACACCGCCGCCAGACTCGTCCTCGGCATCCTCCGACACGAGCACATCAGCCAACACCTACAAAGTCTCCACTGGCTCCCCGAGGAGAAAAGAGTCACTTTCAAAATCCTCACTCACGCCTACAAATGCCTACACAAAAACGGACCCAAATACCTCAAAGACAGAATCAACTTCCAGGTACCCAAAAGAAACCTCCGATCTTCCAACCTCGCACTGGCCGAAACCCCGCGCAATCACAGAGCCAGAGCAGGCGGAAGATCCCTCTCTCACATTGCAGCCAAGACCTGGAATGAGCTACCGGCAGACATCAGACGCGCCCCCTCCCTGAACACCTTCAGGAAGACCCTCATGACCTGGCTCTCCGGCTAAACAGATCTGCGGACCCCTCTCCCCCTCAGCGCATTGAGACCCTCACGGGTGAGTAGCGCGCTTACAATTCCCTGATTGATTGATAGAAAGAACAAAGGATTTTCGTAAAACAAAACCGCTCTTTGTTGCTTTTTCGCCACCACACAAGGGCAATCCCTTTTCAAGATCAGGCATTGCAAGATGGATCTTGAAATGTATCCAAACTTGTTATTTAAAAGCGAAAAGAACATTGCCAATACCCCCTAGAGCGCATTCTACCTGCAAAATAGGGGCTACTATGGCCTTCTTAGGGAATTTTCCCCAGCTGACATCTGTAAGGCAGCAACATGGCCTACACTGCACACATTCACCGAACACTATTGTGTAGATGTGTTAGCAAGACAACAAGCTAATGTAGGCCAGGCAGTACTTAAAACACTTTTTCAAACAACTGCAACAGCTACGGTTTAGCCACCGCTTCGGGAGTTACTGCTGTATAGTCTATGCAAAGCATATGATCTACAGCTCACTTGCCTCAAACGGATAATGTTACTTACCCAGTAAGCATCTGTTATTGGAATGTGGAGCTGTAGATTCATATGCGCCCACCCGCCTCCCCGGGTACTTATACCTGTTGCAGTTTTCTTACTTTACATAGATACGCATGGAGATCTCTATTCTACCTTTACTAACTCCATTCTCACCCTCTGCGTGAAAACAATCTAACAATTGAGTCGATGCCCATGCGCACTATCACCGAAAGGAGGAGTCACCTACCTCGTGACTGGAAAGACTTCTACGAAGAACAACTTGCAAACATCCGGACCCAACACTAGATGGCAGGAGTATGCAAAGCATGTGAATCTACAGCTCTACATGCCAAGAACAGATGCTTACTGGGTAAGTAACATTATCCTTTTGGGTTCTTGTTTCATTCGGCTGAGAATAAGGCCAATGGAGGCAGCAATGTCAGCCTGTTTGCAAGGCACTGACCCACAGTTACTGGCCAGATTAACAAAAGTGCAGTCACAATACTGCAGAGCTTCCACTTCAGATAATGATGTAGCTGACTCTCATTTAGAAAGCTGGTCAACATGCTGGGGTGCTGCGATCAACGTGACTTCACATTGTTTTCCCCATGGTTAGCTGTCTAATTTGCCTTTGATAGTATAGCTCTCCCCCCGGGCAGACATACAGTGTTGGGGATCAAAATAGTTGTACTGTTCGAGGCATATGAGCTGTAGATTGTATGCTTTAGCATAGATCGCCATCTGGTGTTGGGCTCGGATGTTTGCACTTTGTTTTTGTTCGAAGAAGTCTTTGTAGTCACGAGATAGGTGACTCCTCCTTATGGTGATAGTGCGCTTGGGCATCGACTCCATCTTCAGATTGTTTTTTTCCGCCATCGGGATCGGATGTGAATTGCTGCGCTCCGGGTCGGTGTCGTTATCGAAACCCCCTTCGACGCACAATCACTCACCTCTCGACGGTATTGTCTCGATCGCGTTTCCCTTTCGACGCGCATCCTCTACAATCAAGCTACTCGACCTAGACTTCGACGCGGGACGTTGGGCCTAACCGCGCCCACCACGTTAGACGTCGATGGAACGGACTCCCTTTAAAAAATGTCCCCAGTGTGGTGCTAAGTTTCCACACTCTGACCTACACGAGGTGTGTAATCTTTGCCTCTCTCCGGAGCACGAAGAGAACACCTGCGAGGCCTGTTTATCTTTCAGGTCCAAGAAAACCATCCGTGATCGTCGGGCTCGACGCCACGAAATGTCCCGGGAAAGCGCTTCGATTCCGGACATCTTTGAACCAGGTCCCGATACCCTTCCAGAACAAGGAGCCGAGGAAGAACAGATCTCGGTCTCCGAGGCCGATCACTCCGACGACGCAGTCACTCCAGCTCAGCGGGCCGTGAGTACCGAGACCCCTGTCCTACCCACTCCCACACAAGAGGCTCCGGTAACACCTTCGCCCTCGGGCCTAGGTCCACACCGGTCAAATATTTCAGACGGTTTACTCGCTCTATTTCTAATCCCAAAAAAGGACGGCTCTCTCAGGCCAATACTGGACCTCAGACCCCTAAACCTCTACATTCAATCAGACCACTTCCACATGGTCACTCTCCAACAGGTGCTCCCACTACTTCAACAAGGCGACTTCCTCTCCACTCTGGATCTAAAGGACGCCTACTTTCATATTCCTATTCATCCCTCTCACAAAAAATACCTCAGGTTCATAGTAGACGGTCAACACTATCAGTTCAAAGTCCTCCCATTCGGAGTGACCACAGCACCCAGAGTCTTCACCAAATGCCTCGCAGTGGTGGCAGCTCATTTACGAAGGCAACACATCCACGTGTTTCCTTATTTGGACGACTGGCTCATAAAAGCCAAGTCTCACAACACTTGTGTACAACACACACACAAGACCATCCAATTACTTCAAGACTTGGGGTTCACAGTAAACCTCACCAAGTCTCACCTTCAACCATCCAAAATACAACAGTATCTAGGAGCCACTCTGGACACCTCATAAGCCCTAGCATACCCCAATCCAGTCAGGATCCGCACCATGCAGGCTCTAATATCCCAATTTCAGCCTCAACACTCATTACCAGCTCGAGTCTTAATGCAGTTAATCAGAATGATGGCCTCTTGCATTCTCATCGTCCCTTATGCAAGACTCCAGATGCGGCCATTACAGGAATGTTTAGCACATCAGTGGAACCAGGCTCAAGGTCAGTTGTCAGATCTGGTGCTGGTGGACAGCCGCACACATCGCTCTCTGCAGTGGTGGAACACACAAAACCTGTCCAAAGGGCGGCCGTTCCTCGACCCGGTTCCACAGATAGTGCTAACAACAGACGCATCGCTCACCGGCTGGGGAGCTAATCTCCAAAGCCAAACTGTTCAAGGCATATGGACCCATCAACAAAAACAACTCCACATAAATCACCTGGAGTTACTGGCAATCTTTCTAGCACTAAAGTCTTTTCAAGTCTTGCTAGTAGGCAAAGTTGTCTTGGTACGTACAGACAACATGACAGCAATGTACTACATACAAAAACAGGGGGGGGAGGACACTCTTCAGCTTTCACGACTAGCGCAAAGCATATGGAGATGGGCTATTCCTCAAAACATATACCTCCTCGCACAACATCTTCAGGAGTACACAATCAGATCGCGGATCTGCTCAGTCGTCAAACACAGCAGATCCACGAATGGGAACTTCATCCTCAAGTTCTCCTTCCATTCTTTCACATGTGGGGTCATCCACTTATAGATCTGTTCGCCAAACACCAAAACGCAAAATGCCCAAGCTTCGCCTACAGATATCCACACCCATTGTCCAAAGGCAATGCGCTATGGATGAACTGGTCGGGCAAATTTGCATATGCTTTTCCGCCTCTCCCACTCATTCCATGAGTGGTTCGGAAGCGCAAACAATACTCCCTCACAATGATCCTAGTTGCTCCAACATGGGCACGCCAACCATGGTTCACAACCCTGTTGGAACTCTCAGTAGTGCCTCATCAAAAGCTGCACCTCTCCCCCAAGTTCCTCACTCAGAACCATGGAGGCATAAGGCATCCAGATCCCAATCAACTCAATCTTGCGATCTGGCTCCTGAAGTCCTAGAGTTTGGCTACCTCCATCTCCCGCCAAACTGCATGAACATCATTAAAGAGGCCAGACGTCCTACCACTAGAGCATGCTATGCGGCAAAGTGGAAACGATTTGTCATTTACTGTACAAACAACAAAATCGATCCACTAGATGCTTCCATCCAAAACATTATCTGTTATCTTTTGCATCTACAACAATGTAACCTAGCATACACATCTATACGGCTACATCTGGCTGCAATCGCTGCTTACCTCCAAAACAGACATTTGTCTTTGTTTAGAGTACCTGCTATCAAAGCGTTTATGGAAGGACTTAAAAGAATAATTCCATCCAGAGTTCCACCTTCTCCTGTATGGAATCTCAATATAGTCCTTACCAGACTCATGGGTCCCCCACTTGAACCTCTGCACAAATGCGAGTTACAGTTCCTTACTTGGAAAGTAGCCTTCCTGGTAGCTATCACATCCCTTAGGAGAGTTAGTGAACTCCAGGCATTAACCATACAAGAACCATTTTTACAAATACACCATAGTAAAGTGGTTCTTAGGCCTAACCCAAAATTTCTGCCTAAAGTAGTATCTGCCTTCCACCTTATTCAGTCGTTGGAACTTCCAGTATTTTTCCCTCAATCAGACTCAGTGGCAGAACGCGCTCTCCACACGCTAGACGTTAAAAGAGTGATACTCTACTACATCGAAAGAACTAAGCCCTTTAGAAACACAAAACAACTCTTTGTAACTTTCTCCCCACCTCACAAAGGCAATCCCATCTCAAAAAAAGGAATTGCAAGGTGGATTGTTAAATGCATCCAAATATGCTATCTTAAAGCTAAACGCACATTAGCTATTCCCCCTAGAGCTCATTCCACACGCAAACTATGGGCTTCTATGGCATTCTTAGAGAACATCTGCAAAGCAGCAACTTGGTCTACACCACATACTTTCACTAAACACTATTGTGTAGATGTGCAAGCAAAACAACAAGCTACTGTGGGCCAGGCTGTACTAAGAACACTTTTTCAAACCACTGCAACAGATACAGGTTGCCACCACTAGGGAGGAAAACTGCTGTATGGTCTATGCTAAAGTATACAATCTACAGCTCAAATGCCTCGAACGGAAAATGCTACTTACCAGTATGCATCTGTTCTTGGCATGTAGAGCTGTAGAGTTGTATACGCCCACCCACCTCCCCGGGTACCTTTATCTGTTGCAGTATTATCTTATTTAGATATATTACATGGACAGCCTTTTCTATTCTTTTACTAACTCCATTATCACCCTTTATGGCGAAAAACAATCTGAAGATGGAGTCGATGCCCATGCGCACTATCACCATAAGAAGGAGTCACCTATCTCGTGACTACAAAGACTTCTTCGAACAAAAACAAAGTGCAAACATCCGAGCCCAACACCAGATGGCGATCTATGCTAAAGTATACAACTCTACAGCTCTACATGCCAAGAACAGATGCATACTGGTAAGTAGCATTTTCTTTATCGGACAACATGCTCTAAAATTGGTTTGGTATCCTACTGATTCAACGAGGGTCAGCTGCCCATCTGACACTGGCAACGCTAGTCTTCTAAATTGTGACTCTTTACTAATGCATTTTTATCAATTGAATGGGGGACTGATCCTTAATTAGCTCAGGCAACTGTTGATTTAGTTTTTTCAGATATATCCCCCTTTGGTGTTAAAACCAATGCACCTTATTGTCTTGTCACTGCTACTCTTGCCACGCATTTTATCTGCCTCCTTCTTATAGATAGCCCTTGACCTTCTAGGTCCTGCACGCCGCTCCTCGTAGCCCAGAGGCACCGCCTAGGTCCACAAGCTCTCCTCGAACGACTGTTTGAGTCACACTCCCTCCTCTCACTGGTATTGTTTTGTTTGCTGGTATTGCTTTGTTTTGCTTGTAATCTAATTGGTATGCCCGCTTGGTCAATACTGCTCTGCAGTACTTTCTCCCCCCTCACTGCTTTTGTGTTACTGTGCTTGTTGACTGTTATTTTCAAACCACGCCATTTTACCGCCATTCCAGCCCCAGCCGCCCCGCCTCCCGGGCAGACCCTCCCACCCCAGGATTACTTACGGAGGCGTCTGCGCCGCTCGCACACCAAAGGTAAGCACGTCTGCGCCTGCCCACATTTGGACTGCGCCAGGAACCCTGGCCCTCCACACTCCCACAGATACTGCGCCGCAGAACTCTGTGCCCAGGACCCCAGGGGCAACAACTGCTGTTCCGCATCATAGCGCTCCACAGCGGGACCTTTCACCTGCATCTGCTGCCGGTTCACCTCCATCCCAGCACCGACTAACTCCACAGCAACAAGCACCACACCAGCCCTGGATGCTAACACCCCCTCCCAAATCCCCCCCCCCCCGCTCAACTGGAACAATTTATCTGTCTCATCCTGATCAAAGCCAGATCGCTCTGCAAACATGCGACCGAAGCCTGTGACACCATCTCTACCCTCTCCCCCGACGTGACCTTAATTACGGAGACCTGGTTCACTCCCTCATTGACCCCAGACATCACCACGGCAACACCCAGCGGCTACAAGATCAATAACTGTGACTCCACCAACAGACGTGGTGGTGGCATTGCCATCGTATAGAAGGAATCGATCACCAGCACCATCATGGAGACCGAGATCACGCTGATCATGAAACACATGAAAATCCAGCTCTGCGCCGACGGCAAAACCACCATCAAAGTCACCCTCGCAGACTGCCAGGATCACGAACTGCCCTCAGCGACACATCGCTAAATTCATCACCCCGCTTGCAGTCTAATCCGAACACTATGTCTTCTTGGGAGACCTCAACTTCCACCTGGACGACTCCACAGACACCATCCCCACCGACCTCCTTGAAAGATTGGACTACATAGTCCTCAAGCAGGTGGTCACCGACCCATCGCACAAACCAGGACATACGCTGGACCCCATTTTCACGTCCAGTAACCGAATCCGATAGAGCCACACATCGGAAATCACCTAGTCGGATCACTCCATCGTACATTTCACCCTCGCCGGACCTTTCCACACTGCCCCAACCGCCGCAGCGCCCCCTAACGCAGCTGGACCAAGGTCACTCGGCAACAATGGACCGACGCACTCAGCACCGCGCAGCCCATCACCACCACCAACCTGGACCAGACAGTAGAGAACTTCAGCGCTTCGATCACCAGCGCCGCCAACCGAGTCGCTCCCACCAAACCAGCAAAAATGCACGGACCCACCAAACCAGTCAGCTGGTACATGCCGAAACTCAGCATGTCAAAGCGCAGGTGCAAACAACTGGAAAGAAGATGGTGCACCAGCAGGAACCACACCGACCGAGCCACCTCCAAAACAGCCCTCCACGACTACCACCGTCGGCTCAAAGCCGCAAAAAAGGAGGCCCTGACACACCGGATCAGATCAGCACCAACCGAACCAAGGATCTCTTCACCATCATCAGAGTTCACCAGCCTGGCAGCCACAGAACTCGAACCCCTCCTCACAGGAACTCTCGCCGACCACTTCACAAGATAGCAACCATTTATAGAAACTTCAATCTCTAACCTTCTGACCTTTTCAGCAACCAATCAACCACCCGCTCACCCCATAGGAACAACTCAGCACACTGAACACAACCAATCTTATGAACTCCATCCACTCAGAAGCACCCACCGACCCATGCTCCTTACGACTATTCAGCCTTGGAAGGGACTAGATCAGCCACCATCTCACCTCCATCCTCAACGCCGCCATAGCCTCACTCACCTTTCCTGAGGCATGGAAACACGAAAAGGTTAGACCTCTTCTCAAGAAACCATTGGCTGACCCACAGTGAGCTCCAGAACTACTGTCCCATCTCCCTGCTCCCGTTCCCCATCAAAGTCCTGGAGAAGACCATCAACCTAAAACTCACCGAACACCTGGAGAGAAACAGCCTGCTTGACCTGTCCCAATTAGGCTTCAGAGCCAACCACAGCATTGAGACAACCCTGATCGTCCCAACAGATGACATCCGCACCCTACTCGACAGAGGAGAATCAGCCGCCCTTATCCTCCTGGACCTCTCCGCAGCTTTTAACACTGTCTCCCACCACACTTTCATCGATCGACTATGCCAGATTGAGATCAGACGATGCTCTCAGATGGATGACATCCTTTCTCACGGGACGTACCCAGAGAGTCCACCCCATCCCTTCACTTCGCAGCCCAAGCACATCGTCTACAGCGTACCCCAAGGCTCATCCCTCAGTCCAACCCTCTTCAACATCTACATGACACCACTCGCAGACATCGTCATATTGCACAATTCAGAAAAAACCTAGGCAAGTGACTATAAATACATATATGTAGGCATAACAAGATCACAGCGTGCAATTTACTTACAGTATAGCAAAATATCAGACATGACACTTTGTTTATCAAAAAAGTCTAATTTTTTAAAAAATGTATTGTAAATTATCACAAATTGAACTATAATAAATAGTTTTCAACATAAAAACCGGCAACTTTGTTAAGTACAATGTCCTATATTACAGTGAATAAGAAGTAGTACATATTTAATTATACACTCATTAGCGTTCTCTTTTGTTTTTCGTTGCTTATTTAGATATATATAACATTGACTATTCGCATCATAGCATAATTCTAAAGACGTTCCACAACATAGATGGCGGAGATGAGTAGGTGGACTGGCGGTATGTTGACACACTTGCACGACATCAACATCATCTCCTACGCCAACGATACACAGCTTGTCCTCTCTCTATGAACTTCACCTCGATGAAGACCCAACTTCCAGAACTGTATGACAAACGTCTCGGTATGGATGAAAGACAACTGCCTGAAGCTCAACACGGACAAAACTGAAGTTCTGATCTTTGACAGACACACCGCCCTCTGGAACAACTCCTGCTAACCGGCAGAGCTTGAACCCACTCCCAAGCTGAAAGATCACGCCCACAACCTCAGCATCATGCTGGATAAGTGAACTCTCCATGAAGAGTCAGGTCAACAGTTTCCTCAGCCTGCTTCCGCATGCTCCGCAAAGTCTTCAGATGGCTCCCCATCAGCACTAGGAAAATAATCACACAGGCCCTCATCACCTGCCAACTACACTACGGCAACGCACTCTATGCAGGCACCACCACCGAACTCATGCAAAGAATCCAGACGATCCAGAATGCAGCGGCCAGACTGATCCTCAACCTGCCTAGGAGGACACACATTACCCAGCACCTGAAGGACCTTCACTGGCTCCCTTTCCAGAAGAGATACCATTTCAAGCTTCTGACCCACACCTACAAAGCCCTACAAAACCAAGGACCATACTACATGAACCACTGCCTGCATTTCCTCTGACCGACCAGGAATCTCCGTTCCACACACCTCGCCTTTGCACAGATACCACGTATCCCCTGCTGCTGCTGCTCTGGAGGACTCTCCTTCTCCTACCTAGCTGCCAAAGCCAGGAATGCTCTCCCCCTTCACCTCCGCACCACACCCTCACTGACAGACTTCAGGAAGTGACTCAAGACCTGGCTGTACAACTGATACCTGTAGCATAGCACCTGGATACCCTCTTGGGTAATAAGCTGCGCTATTACTTGACGGATTGAAATGCACCGTAAAGTTTTTAATGTCTTTCTATATCTGAAGTCATCTTGAGCTAAAGCTATTATTGGTGTACTTGATGCTGCTAGAACTGGTTATGCCTGTCACTAAATTCAGTGCAATTTATTGCTCAGAATGAAGGCAGACGATTTTATAATGTACCCCACTGTTTTAATGTTCTTTATCATGTCTGTAGTCTGTTGGAGTTAATGCTAATGCCAGTGCACTTTATTGTACATGAGGCTACTAGGGCAGCTTGGCACTTTATGGCTTTAGTAAGTGTTTGCCTGTTGCCAAATAACTCATTTTATTGCCCAGAATGACGGAAGACCTTTTATAAACACACCTTATTGCTGGTAATGTTAAGACCCTCCCACAAATCTTTTATGTGGCTGTAATTTCTTAATGAATTTTGATGGCCAGTTTTTTTAAGGATCGGTGACCTTATTTTTAGAATTTGTGTTCTAAGCGCCCAACGAATAGATGATTGCAATGGATTTTATTAACCAATCAAACTTTTGATGATAACACCACTAGGCAATGGGATCTTCCTCAGCTCCCTGATGGAATGTATCCAATTTTATCTCTTAAATCTTAACAAAGTACATCCGGAGCACAAATACTTAAAGCTAACTTTTTAAATTTTTTTGGAAACACGGTCCCTCTACAAATCTAAGGAAAAACCCTTTTTTGCCAAATGGTTATTCCTTCACAGCCTCAAAAGATTTTCAGTGGAACCATAAATCCTTACAAGCTATTGAAGAGGTTTTGATGCGCTATGACCATGTAATCATCATCATCAATCAGATAGTTATGAATAATGCACATAGCATTCACTCATTGTCATAATAAAGTTCTGTAGCAAAGGATACCGCCTCCAGACCCTGTGTCACCCCCCCACCCTCCCAAGGCCTTGCGTAATGTCTGGCCCTGCATTCCACGCTCTGTGTGTAACCAATACCCTGTCCGCACAACCTTCAATTGTGCACACTGAGGGTTGACCTTAAGGCTTGGCCTCTAGCTAGTCCGTGCACTACACCCTCCATGGTTGGCCAACCTGAGGCTGTGTGCAGCAGGGTTGGGTTGACCCTGAAACATACCTTCCGATTGGCAAACTCCAACAGCCTTCACTTGATCACCTTGTTGGCTTTTAAGGATCTGTGCCCGATTAGTGGTTCTGGAGCCTCAAATCCTACAATAGGACAATGCAGCTTACCCTGGAAACGCGGTCCCATTCTCCTGAAGCTCTTACGGTGGATCCACAGTTGAGAAAGTGGGTTAGCTGGGTGGGTGTGGGGTTATTACTGCAATGAGGACTGTGAAAAATATGAATACAGTTGCAAACTCAGCACTTTTTAATTTTTTTTATTCCATGGTAAGGGGGGCGCAAAGGGCCCCAGTATAAAGTCCGAGTGTGTCTGGGTGTGCTTATCTGACCCCCTTTATGTACCCTTTCTGATTTAATTTTCAAGACAAGAGGACCATGTCCCCACATCCTGTAATGGCAGACAATATATTTTCTTCAGAGGTTGCTGCCAGCTAATCAGATCATCCCAGTTACGTGTTTCCAGCTCCTGGTCTGCTGTACTAAAATGGCTGATGGGAGGAAAAAAAACCCTCATCTAGTCAATTTGAGTATTTGTCCACCTTCAAATAACTGTCCATATATTTCAGGAATGTAACCTCCTTATACCCACTTGAGCACCTTTTAAATATCTAATTTTTCAAGCTACTGAACAGATTTACACAAAAAGAAGCAAAGACACTTCCTTGAGTAAAGTTCTGGCTTCGCACTAAATGTGGTGTTATTCTGCTCAAACATTTTTTTCTGCATCTAGGATCAAAGAATCCTATGGAAATTAGAATGGAAAATGGTACTTTTGGGACCCCACATTTTTCTTTGCCTACGTTTGACAGATCTGCACTTTATTAGAAACACACTACATTAAATTTGCCTTTAATTATCAGCTTAATTTATAACAAACATTGGCAAAACCAATAGATCTGGCTTTTTGTTTGATGAAATGTTTGGCAATAGTTGGGAAGCTCTGTCCATTGCTCCCACCTGTTCTAGAAAGAAAATGCCCTAATTATACAATCTCTTGGACGACAGCAATTTGGAAGGTGGTAGAAGGGCTTCTTTGTTGAATAGATTGCATTAGCAGAGATAAACTACACCCTCAAAGAAGAGGGTCAACCTTGAAAGTATAAGGAAAAAAATGATGTGCAGTTGATACTTTTAACAATCGGCCAATATGTTAAGCATCTATTAAGTAGGCCTTTGTGCGTGTACTTTTTTACTTTATGAACCAAAAGGCTGTGACCCAACTTATGCCAGCAAACAAAAAATATTAATGTGCAGTGGTGATTAGCCCTAATCTGTTGTAAAGATACTTCCTAAACAAAAAATCCCTAAAATAGCAATTAAAATGCAATCATGTTAATGTACTCCAACGGGGACATACTGTCTCGTTTACACGCTACACCTCTTGTTGCTTCTGGGGTATAAGAAAAGGACTACTTTAGTCCATCGCCAAAACCAAGTGAGAACAGAAATTGAACAATGTAACCTTCCATGAAATGCTATGGCCTTGATGTCTGTCTCTTAAAGTATCAGTAACATGATGTTTCGGGCATCAAAACTGCCTGTAGTAAGACCTAATAACGTAGTACACACATGAATCAAATAGATCCATATTTATACATAAACTGGTGCTAAGAGTGGAAGAAACATTTAAGAAAAACACAATTAAAAAGGATCAGGCTAATAAAGCATCTATTCCAAAAAGCAGCTTGTAAAATCAGGGATTGTATGTAAACCAGCTGACTGGAAACTTCCCTCATAAATTTCAACAGGTTAAATTAGAATTGTTGGTAGATTTTTCCAAGACCCCCAGTATACACCACACAAAGAAAACTAGTTGGCCAGTGTAGTCTTGATGTGAATTTGAGTTGAGAATTTCTTTAGGCAAGTCTAAGTAGTGGTGTTTTTGTTTTTAACCTTTTCTTCCATTGCCTAGCCTCTCCAGGGTTAAATGACAGGCCAAAGTAAGTTACAAGTTTTTCTTTGAATTACTTTGTCCAAGCAGAGATTCTAGAGGGTTTTGTACAGGTTGCTTTTTCAGCAACCGTATCCAATACAGTGATTCATGAAGTCCTCTTTTCTTATAGGAGTTCCTTTTACATTCTTCAGACGTTGAGCCCACGTGGTTCCTAGTCCAAATCTAGTTATTTAGTAATGATAGAGCCTGGCTTAATCAAGGATTTTGCCTTGCAGACTTGGAAGCATTCAAAATCATTCTGTTCTTCGACGAGGACCTGGATTTTATATTCCATCATTAATGGCATTTAAACCATTGATCATGCAATAGTACTTCGCTGTGTTATGGCATGAGGCAAGGTGAACATGACCGCAGTCTTTCAAGAATAATTTTTTGGGAGAGTTAGGAGCATATTTACATGCCTCTAGCGCCACCGGAGCGTCATGTTTTTTGATGCTCTGGTGGCGCTGTGTGCTGGCCCATATTTACAAAGGCCATGCAAAGCCACTTAGCGCTGTCTTGTCTCTGTTGTCTAAAATTATGCACATCTCAGGAGTTTTTAAATGGGGAGCAGAACCACATCTTCGATTAGTTGCACCGATTTATTCTGTTTGAGACGTGTTGCATTTCGAGAATGCACGCTGGTAGAAAGATCCAGATGGCGGGTAGGAACAGGAGCAGGTACCTTATTAAGGAACAAATTACAAGTAAGGGAGCCACCCCAGTAGCTAAGATGTAACCAGCTCAGCCCCCTAATGACCGGGATAGAACACTTGCTTGAATGACATTGTAGTTTCCATCCGACTCGCATCATTCCACACCAAGCTACAAAAGAAGATACACCGGGCTAGAAAAGAGGACAAGATACCATAAGGTGGTATACTTTTCTAGTGAGTTGTGCCTCTAGAATAGTTAGTGCTGCCTGTCCATTAGGCATATCTTGCCTTTTTCGCATAAGGTTTACTTTAACTAGTTGCTCATTCTGTTCAGAAATTTCTTGGAGGGAAACTGAGAACGGTGAATGGAATTTCCTTTATAGTGGAGACTACCTCCTGTAGATACTGTCTTCCACAACTGGAGAGTAGATGTAATAGCATATAAGGGATAATTAGCCTCTGGGCAGACTTGCACACTAATAGATCTGTAATTTACTACTGTTCTCATTGTTTGGGAGTGGGCAGTGTTATCTTAAAGTGGATCTTAATGGTTTCAATCGAGAGACATAGATGTGTCCTTCACTAAGACTGAATATTCTGTGAGATTGTGTAGGGGGAAGGGGCTAAGGAATATGACCGTTCTAAATTGTTGCTCTTTAATTCTCTTCTTTCTGGGAGTCGTTGCCCCAGCCAGTCTCGCATCGTGGAAATAACCTGTCCTCTTATTATAGGCAGAGGGAGTCTGCAAAGGATAAGTCCAGCAGGAGAAGCAACAGTATTACAAGGATGAGAAAGGAATTTTTAAGCCAGCCAGGACTCCAAGGTCATTTGCCATCTTAAAGTGGTCTTGCACCCTGTCACCATCCAATTTTAATGAAAAGAGCACTTACTGATCTGCCCCTCCCAACCTGGCTACTACCAGACTTGTGATGAATCCTGCAACTAGAGTTAGAGGCAGCTGCATTAATCTCCTCTTGGGTTTTATTCCTCCTACCCCTGCACAGGCATGGCTCCTGCCCTATGGATGTGGCCACGGCTTTCAACCGAGATTCTTGTTTTCTGTCCTTAGAGTGCAAATTTTTAGAGGATGCCACAATAGCAGCATCTTACACACTCTTCTGAGGCCGAGTGAACCCTTTCATCTGGACATACTCTCCTTGTCTGACTGCTGCCCTCCTTTGCCTTAAGCTGCACTGTGAAGAGTTGCAAGTTATAGCAAGATGTTTTTTCTATTTGCTGTAAGAAAGCACATTGCTACCCCCTACTCCCTGTAAACATTGGGTTCATTTAACTAAATGGAAAGCAACTACTGCTGCTATTCTTAAACATTACCATTATTGAGACTCGCTTCTTGCAAGAAATTTTTTTGTCTGGACTTGGTGGAGGATGGTAGGAGGATTCAATATTCTATTAATCAGTTGTTCATGTGTGTTCTCTTTCCGCTTCATTTTGAGTTCTATGATTTGCCCACCTCTTTTCCTGGTAACAAGCTTTTTATTCTCTTAACTGTTCATGAATATCCAAGAAAAGCCCATGATGCGTAGGAACATGTTGCTCACTTATAACAGTAGTCCCCTCCAACTTGGAGGTCGTAATTGAGTTCTTTTGAAATCCAGGAACTATTCTTTGGAGGTATGCACACAAGATCCTGCCTCATAAGTTCGATAAAAATAAGCTTACGGACACTGTAGTTTATTAGAGGGGATTTCTGGATGATTTAAAGTGCAAATCTCCTATTGTTTAGTTACCAGCTTCTACACATCCAGTCTTCACCCCTTTTTGTTTTCTCTTTTGTTTTTAAATGGTGCTTTTTTAATGTAATTGCTATTTTTTAAAAGATGAATTTAAGCTTGGTAGACCGATGGATTGGAAAAAAGGTATTTCATGTATTATACAATTGTTCAATCATCACAGACATGGGTGGACCTACTCGGAGCGCTTGAATTCAGTGCGGGTACCCTTTGTGGAGAGTTGGGATTACAAGTAAGTATTATTTTCTCTTGTTAGATCTGTTAGCAGAAAGAATGCTAGTCAGTTCTTCTCTTTTTATAATTGATGGCAAGTCAAAATAATGTTCTGGTGATTTTAATGATACAGGTGTAATTATTTTAGGAGATCACGTTAAATTCCGCTTTCACATGGAAGTGACGCGAATGGGTTTCGACTTGCAGAATGCCTGGAGAGTGTCTGAAATAAACAACCAGTACAAGTAAGTATTTAATGAGTCAGATTGCGGGTAATTTTGGAATTTGGAAGTACTGTTCCTAACTACTAGAGAGAACATTAATTTTCAGTGTTTTTTATTTTAAATATATTTTTATTTTGTTTTGAAAACAATGCAGAAGGAGATATTGCATATGTAATACAACAAAGTTGGAAACCAATTCCTTCGATTATATGGAAGAGTGTAAACCATGAACTATTTATCTTCCCCACCCCCTCCCAAGACACCAAGCAGTCTGAATCCAGTTCTTTACATATCTGCGCATCCCAGTTTGTTCAACAGTGTGGCATGTAACAATATAGCCCTTCAATACAAGGCATATCCATTCTTTCTCACCTACTAAACTCCAGGGAGTAGTAGTGCAGCCATTTACCCCACACCTTGCGAAATGTTTTAGGTCATCCCCATCAGCCATTTGTAGTTTTTTCAGCCATCCTATACATATCCATATCCAGTTTCCATTCTTGTATTGTCGGGCATTCTCTAACTCCCCAATTTTGGCAATATCCTTTTTGGCAACTATAAAGCCAAGGCCACAAAGCAACAGCTGAGCTCGTGGTAATTCAATATCATTAGGGATTACCAGGATGAGGAAATTAGGGTCCAATGGAAGTTCGTCCGAGAGTACTCTGCCGAGTTCCCCTATATTATCCGCCCAATAATCCTGAATTAAGGGACAACCCCAAATCATATGGAAGGTACCCTCAATCAATCAATCAATCATGTCACTTATAAAGCGCACTACATACCCGCGAGGGTCTCAAGGCGCTGGGGGAAGAGGGGGGTGGTGCTGCTACTGATCGAAGAGCCAGGTCTTGAGGAGTCTTCTGAAGGCCAGTAGGTCTTGGGTCTGCCGAAGGTTGGTGGGGAGGGTGTTCCAGGTCTTGGCGGCGAGGTGGGAGAAGGATCTGTCGCCGGCGGTCGTTTTCCGGATGCGGGGGACTGTGGCGAGGGCGAGGCTGGTGGAGCGGAGCTGGCGGGTGGGGGTGTAGAAGCTGAGTCGTCTGTTGAGGTAGGCTGGTCCGGAGTTGTGGAGTGCTTTGTGTGCGTGGGTGAGGAGCTTGAAGGTTATCCTCTTGTTGACAGGGAGCCAGTGCAGGTCTCTCAGGTGGGGTGTGATGTGGCTGCGTCGGGGGATGTCGAGGATAAGACGTGCAGAGGCGTTCTGGATGCGTTGCAGCCGTCTCAGGAGCTTAGCCGTCGTTCCTGCGTAGAGGGCGTTTCCGTAGTCCAGCCTGCTGGTGACGAGGGCCTGGGTGACTGTTTTTCTTGTTTCGGTGGGGATCCACTTGAAGATCCTGCGGAGCATTCGGAGGGTGTTGAAGCAGGATGAGGAAACGGCGTTGACCTGCTTAGTCATGGAGAGGGTGGGGTCGAGGATGACCCCTAGGTTGCGTGCGTGGTCGGTGGGTGTCGGGGCTGTTCCCAGTGATGTTGGCCACCAGGAGTCGTCCCATGCTGAAGGGTTGGAACCAAGGATGAGGACCTCCGTCTTGTCCGAGTTCAGCTTCAGGCGGCTGGTACTCATCCATTCGGCGACGGCCTTCATTCCTTCGTGGAGGTGGGCTTTGGCGGTGTGAGGGTCTTTGGTGAGGGAGAGGATCAGCTGGGTGTCGTCGGCGTAGGAGATGATGTTGAGGTTGTGCTGTCGGGCGACGTGGGCGAGGGGTGCCATGTAGATGTTGAACAGCGTTGGGCTGAGGGAGGAGCCTTGGGGTACGCCGCAGATGATCTTGGTGGCTTTGGATCGGAAGGGGGCGAGGCGGACGCTTTGTGTTCTGCCGGAGAGGAAGGATGTGGTCCAGTCCAGGGCCTTCTCTTGGATCCCGGCGTCGTGAAGGCGTGTTCGTAGTGTGTGGTGGCAGACCGTGTCGAAGGCGGCTGATAGGTCCAGGAGGATGAGGGCTGCTGTTTCTCCGTTGTCTAGCAGGGTCCTGATGTCATCGGTGGCGGCGATGAGGGCGGTTTCGGTGCTGTGGTTGCTGCGGAAGCCGGACTGGGAAGGGTCCAGGATGTTGTTCTCCTCGAGGTAGCGGGTCAGTTGTTTGTTGACGATTTTCTCGGTGACCTTCGCGGGGAACGGGAGCAGAGAGATGGGTCGGAAGTTCTTGAGGTCCTTGGGGTCTGCCTTGGGTTTCTTGAGTAAGGCGGTGATCTCGGCGTGCTTCCAGCTTTCCGGGAAGGTTGCTGTCTCGAAGGAGATGTTGATTATTTTCCGGAGATGGGGCGCGATGGCTGTACTGGCTTTGTTGAAGACGTGGTGAGGGCACGGGTCTAGCGGTGAGCCGGAGTGGATGGTGTTCATGATCTCGCTGGTGTCCTCGTCGTTGATGTTGGTCCAGGAGAGCAGGCGGTTGGTGGTTGTGGGGGCAGTGGTCTCGGTGGTTGCCGGGGCGGTCGTGGTGTTGAAGCTGTCGTGGATGTCGGCGATTTTGCGGTGGAAGAAGGTGGCCAGTGAGTCGCACAGGTCTCGCGACGGTGGGATGTCGTTGGTGTTGGAGCTGGGGTTGGAGAGTTCCTTCACGATGTTGAAGAGCTCTTTGCTGTTGTGTGCGTTGTTGTCTAGGCGGTCTTTGAGTGAGGCCCTTTTGGCGGATCTGATGAGGTGATGGTGACTGCGGGTGGCGCTCTTGTGGGCGGCGTAGCTGTCCGCTGTCCGTTCGTGGAGCCAGATCTTCTCCAGTTTTCGGCATGTTCGTTTGGAGGCCTGGAGGTCTTCGGTGAACCAGGTGGCTTTCTTGCTGGTGTGGTTGTTGGGCGGATTCTTGAGCGGGGCGAGGTGTTGGCGCAGTCGTCGATCCACTGTCTGAGGTTGCGGGCGGCGGTGTCGGGGTCGGAGGGTTCGGCGGGTGGGCTCAGGGCGAGGTTGTGGTTAGCTCGTCTTCGGTGACTCTGCTCCAGCAGCGGCGAGGCATTTGTTCGGTGCGGTGGTGCGTGGTGGGCTTCCTGTAGGTGAAGTGGATGCAGTGGTGGTCAGTCCAGTGGGGTTCGGAGGTGTGGTTGAAGGAGACGTGTGGGCATGCGGAAAAGATGGAGTCTAGCGTGTGGCCGGCGGCGTGGGTGGGTGTAGTCACGAGCTGTCTGAGTCCGAGGGTGGCGAGGTTGTCGATCAGGGTGGTGGAGTTGGTGTCCTTGTTGTTCTCGAGGTGGAAGTTCAGGTCCCCGAGGAGGATGTAGTCCGTGGAGGCGATGGCGTGTGTGCTGACTGAAGTCAGCGATAGAATCGCTGAACTGTGGTCGGGGTCCGGGGGTCTGTAGATGAGGGTTCCTCTGAGGGTGGTGTTGGGATCGGTGTGGATCTGGAAGTGCATGTGTTCGACGGTGCTGAGGGTGTCGTCGGTGTTGGTTGAGACTCTGAGGGTGTTCCTGTGGACATGGCGATGCCTCCTCCGACTCCGTTGGTGCGGTCCCGTCGGGTGATCTTGTAGCCGTCCGGGATGGCAATGGCGATGTCGGGGGCTGAAGCGGGATTCAGCCAGGTCTCCGTCAGGAATGCGACGTCTGGGGAGGTTGAGTCGAGAAGGTCCCAGAGTTCGATGGCGTGTTTGCGGGCGGAGCGGGTGTTGAGGAGGATGCATCTGAGGTAGTTGGGTTCTTTCCTGGGCGGTGGTTTGGCGGGGCGGGTGCTGGCGAAGCTGCAGTTCTGGCAGGTGAAGGGCCCTTGGGTGCGCTTCGGGGTGGCCAGGTAGCAGGCGTGATCTTTTCCGGGGTTGAGTGCGTGGAGGGTGCTGGCGTCGTATCGGCGTCTGTTGATGTGGCGGGCGCGGGGGATGCCCGGACCAGGGGTTCTGGCGCTGGGTGCGGTCCCGGCGCGGACGGGCGCAGACGGGTTTGCCTTAGGCGCTAGCGGCGCGCCCGCTGCGCACGTCCGCTGCGCGGCCGCCATAAATGGGGAGGTGGGAGGGAGGAGCAGGGAATGGGGCAGCGAATGGGCAGTGAGGGGGCGGGGCCGCAGGGGCGCAGCGGCGGGAAACAGGCACGGAAAGGAAAAAAAACGAGCACAATCAGGGCAGCGAGGGGGCACAGAAAGGAAAAAAACTAGCACAATCAGGGCAGCAAGGGGGCACAGAAAGGAAAAAACGAGCACAATCAGGGCAGCAAGGGGGCACAGAAAGGAAAAAAAACGAGCACAATCAGGGCAGCAAGGGGGCACAGAAAGGAAAAAACGAGCACAATCAGGGCAGCAAGGGGGCACAGAGGAAAAAAACTAGCACAATCAGGGCAGCAAGGGGGCACAGAAAGGAAAAACGAGCACAATCAGGGCAGCAAGGGGGCACAGAAAGGAAAAAAACTAGCACAATCAGGGCAGCAAGGGGGCACAGAAAGGAAAAAACGAGCACAATCAGGGTAGCAAGGGGGCACAGAAAGGAAAAAAACTAGCACAATCAGGGCAGCAAGGGGGCACAGAAAGGAAAAAACGAGCACAATCAGGGCAGCAAGGGGGCACAGAAAGGAAAAAAACTAGCACAATCAGGGCAGCAAGGGGGCACAGAAAGGAAAAAACGAGCACAATCAGGGCAGCAAGGGGGCACAGAAAGGAAAAAACGAGCACAATCAGGGCAGGAAGGGGGCACAGAAAGGAAAAAACGAGCACAATCAGGGCAGCAAGGGGGCACAGAAAGGAAAAAAACTAGCACAATCAGGGCAGCAAGGGGGCACAGAAAGGAAAAAACGAGCACAATCAGGGCAGTAAGGGGGCACAGAAAGGAAAAAAAACAGAGCACAATCAGGGCAGCAAGGGGGCACAGAAAGGAAAAAACGAGCACAATCAGGGCAGCAAGGGGGCACAGAAAGGAAAAAAACGAGCACAATCAGGGCAGCAAGGGGGCACAGAAAGGAAAAAACGAGCACAATCAGGGCAGCAAGGGGGCACAGAAGGGGAAAAAAACGAGCACAATCAGGGGCAGCAGCAGGGCACACAGACGGAGCTGTGTGGTGGGGGAGCGACCTACCAGTCAAGGTCAGGGGTCGCTCTCTTCACCACGCAGCGGCCGCCATAAATGGGGAGGTGGGAGGGAGGAGCAGGGAATGGGGCAGCGAATGGGCAGTGAGGGGGCAGGGCCGCAGGGGCGCAGCGGCGGGAAACAGGCACAGAAAGGAAAAAACGAGCACAATCAGGGCAGCAAGGGGGCACAGAAAGGAAAAAAACTAGCACAATCAGGGCAGCAAGGGGACACAGAAAGGAAAAAACGAGCACAATCAGGGCAGCAAGGGGGCACAGAAAGGAGAAAAAAACTAGCACAATCAGGGCAGCAAGGGGGCACAGAAAGGAAAAAACGAGCACAATCAGGGCAGCAAGGGGGCACAGAAAGGAAAAAACGAGCACAATCAGGGCAGCAAGGGGGCACAGAAAGGAAAAAACGAGCACAATCAGGGCAGCAAGGGGGCACAGAAAGGGAAAAAAAACTAGCACAATCAGGGCAGCAAGGGGGCACAGAAACAGCAAGGGGGCACAGAAAGGAAAAAACGAGCACAATCAGGGCAGCAAGGGGGCACAGAAAGGAAAAAACGAGCACAATCAGGGCAGCAAGGGGGCACAGAAAGGAAAAAACGAGCACAATCAGGGCAGCAAGGGGGCACAGAAAGGAAAAAAACGAGCACAATCAGGGCAGCAAGGGGGCACAGAAAGGAAAAAACGAGCACAATCAGGGCAGGAAGGGGGCACAGAAAGGAAAAAACGAGCACAATCAGGGCAGCAAGGGGGCACAGAAAGGAAAAAAACTACCACAATCAGGGCAGCAAGGGGGCACAGAAAGGAAAAAACGAGCACAATCAGGGCAGCAAGGGGGCACAGAAAGGAAAAACGAGCACAATCAGGGCAGCAAGGGGGCACAGAAAGGAAAAAACGAGCACAATCAGGGCAGCAAGGGGGCACAGAAAGGGAAAAAAACTAGCACAATCAGGGCAGCAAGGGGGCACAGAAAGGAAAAAACGAGCACAATCAGGGCAGCAAGGGGGCACAGAAAGGAAAAAACGAGCACAATCAGGGCAGCAAGGGGGCACAGAAAGGAAAAAACGAGCACAATCAGGGCAGCAAGGGGGCACAGAAAGGAAAAAAACGAGCACAATCAGGGCAGCAAGGGGGCACAGAAAGGAAAAAACGAGCACAATCAGGGCAGCAAGGGGGCACAGAAAGGAAAAAAACTACCACAATCAGGGCAGCAAGGGGGCACAGAAAGGAAAAAACGAGCACAATCAGGGCAGCAAGGGGGCACAGAAAGGAAAAAAACGAGCACAATCAGGGCAGCAAGGGGGCACAGAAAGGAAAAAACGAGCACAATCAGGGCAGCAAGGGGGCACAGAAAGGAAAAAAACTAGCACAATCAGGGCAGCAAGGGGGCACAGAAAGGAAAAAACAGAGCACAATCAGGGCAGCAAGGGGGCACAGAAAGGAAAAAACGAGCACAATCAGGGCAGCAAGGGGGCACAGAAAGGAAAAAACGAGCACAATCAGGGCAGCAAGGGGGCACAGAAAGGAAAAAACAAGCACAATCAGGGCAGCAAGGGGGCACAGAAAGGAAAAAAACGAGCACAATCAGGGCAGCAAGGGGGCACAGAAAGGAAAAAACGAGCACAATCAGGGCAGCAAGGGGGCACAGAAAGGAAAAAAACGAGCACAATCAGGGCAGCAAGGGGGCACAGAAAGGAAAAAACGAGCACAATCAGGGCAGCAAGGGGGCACAGAAAGGAAAAAACGAGCACAATCAGGGCAGCAAGGGGGCACAGAAGGAAAAAAAAACGAGCACAATCAGGGGCAGCAGCAGGGCACACAGACGGAGCTGTGTGGTGGGGGAGCGACCTACCAGTCAAGGTCAGGGGTCGCCCTCATCTCTCCTATTTATTATTATTATTTGTAGGGCGCACGAATCATCCCCAAGGGGATCTCTCGGCGCCTGGGTAGCAGACAACCTAGTATGGAAAAATGCTTATTAAAACAGCCAGGTTTTAAGATGTTTCTTAAAGAGAGCCAGACTGGAACATGCCCGAAGATCCTCTGGCAGACTGTTCCAGTAACTGGGGGCTAGATGGGAAAAGGCACGGCCACCCATCTTAACTTTCCTGATTCTCCGTGTGCAAAGAAGCTTATGGCCGCTAGATCTCAACTGGCGTACCTGAATATACCATTCCATCTTAGACAATAAGGAGATGAATAATCTTAGACAATAAGGAGTCGGCCCACTCCCCATTGCATGCAAGCAGCGTCTATCATAGTATACTTTATGTAATATTTTGATTTGAACTAATCTGAGTCGATCTTTATTGCCACTTCACGTGGGTGCATCATAGCGGCTTCCATGTCGATATCTTCAAACACTCCCACTTTCCCCGCAGGTTAGGTAAATTATCAGGCATATTGTTATTGAGAGTTTTATACGTTAGAAAAATTGCTCCCTTTCCTATCTCCTCTGTTAGGAGCAGCCCTTCTTGCGTGTCGCATTTGTGCATATTTTAGGAATTTGGTCTCGCTGGAGTGAGGACAACGGCATGATATCCCCCCCTTCATGGAGGTCTCCCACCTTGGATATTCCAATCGAGTCCCATGCCTCAATCCTTGTAATTTTCTCATCTTGGGGAGTCACCTCCCCACCCACAGGGGCGTTTCTCTAGTGAGTTTCCTGTGCCATCCTATTGTTTTCCTGGCCTTGTCCCATGCCGTTACCTTAACCTGTTTGGCTGGGAGGAGACCAGATCTGTCTCCCCACTGAGCACATTCTAGCCGAAAAGTTGAATTATCCCAGGGGACGAATAACCAGTCCTTCATGTTAATAAGGTATGCGGTCCAGTAGTAGGCCTGTATGTCTGGCAGCGCAAGTCCGCCATTATATTGGTAACTGTGTAGAATTTGTAGGGCAATTCCAGGGTGTTTACCATCCCACAGTAGGGTTCGCATATTATTGTCAATCAGCTGGAAAGTCCCTTTTGGGATCTTATTATAGGTGTTCTACAGGACATAAAGAAGTTTGGTCAGAGTGATCATTTTAAACACGCTCCCCTTCCCATCAGTGTAAGGGGGACCCTTCTCCATCTTTCCATGTCCTTTCGACAAGCATGCCGTTATGCGCATAGCAGGATTCTCTTTCTGATGTCATAAACATGCCCAGATATTTAAATCCAAGGGTAGCGAGAGTCAAGCGGCGCTGGAGTGGGGGTATCTCCAGTCCACTCTGCGAGAGGAAAAGGACTGATTTATACAAATTGATGCTGTAGCCGTAATAGCTCACATATTCCTCAAAAAGTTGGAAGGTGGCGGGGAGGGACAATGGAGGGTCACTTGGATAAAGCAGGATTTTATCTGCATAGAGTGAGATCTTTTCTTCAATCCTGGATTTTCCCTCAATTTCAAAGCCTCGGATTCTAAGGTGGCTATGTACAGCACAGGCTAGGGACTCTACGGTGAGAGAGAAAAGAAGAGAGTACAGAGGGCATCCCTGCCTGGTGCCTCTACCGATAGGGAACTCTGCTGACACCACCCCGTTAACTTGTACAATCACCTTTGGGTCATGATATAATAGCTTGGTCTTTCTCCGGTAGCAAGGACCAAAACCAAATTTAGGAAGGGTACCATCAAAAAAGGCCAGTGTACCGCATCAAACAGTTTTTCAGAGTCAAGTGCGAGAAAGACATGTGGATCTAAACGATCCTTTATTTCGTTCAACCAGTAGTGTGTTCTATGAAGATTGTATCTGGGCGATCTCCTGGCATGAAGCCCGATAGATCCTTATGTATTAAAGGTGTAATGATCTGTAGGAGTCTGGAGGCCAATATAGTAGGCAGGATTTTGACTTCATGTTGAGTAGAGATATCGGGCGCTATGAATCACAACGCTCTTTCGGCTTATCATCTTTGGGGATTACCACAGTTATTGCCGGTCAAAGGTCTGGGGAAAGCATACCCTGATTAGCTGCTTCTACAAATAAGTTCAGTAGATGAAGTCCCAGTAACCCAGAGTATCATTTGTAGAATTCAGCGGGAATTCCATTGGGTCCCGGAGTTTTATTAGGTTTAAGTTTGGGTATGGTGGCTTGGACCTCTGCTAGTGTAATGTCCGCGTCGAGAGCTCTCTCAATAGCGAGCAAAAGCTGCGGCTATAGCCTTGTCTGCCTCAACACAATCTCCCTCAGGGCCCACTATTCAATGTACCCATCTGACTTGCGCTTCCCGCCTACCCAGCCATGAAAAGAAGTTTTCCGGCCTTATACCCAGTATCATATAAACGATGAAGGGAAGCCATAATTTGGGATTTGGCCTCATCTTGCGCTAAAGTTCGATACTTAGGAGACTTAACTGTCTAAGGGTGAGCGGTTCGGGATCTGAGCCCAAGGTTGCTTCCAATCCCAGCAGTCTATTCTCCAACTCATCGATGGGACCCATCTTTCTTTTCTTTCGGGCTGCAAGATTCTGTGCACTATCCTGGAGTACCGTTTTATACTCTTCCCACAGGACTATTTTAGATGTAACTGATTTCTCATTTTCCTGAAAATCAAATTGAGTCCACTTTTTGGCCCGTTGCCACGTCCCGATCCTTCAAGTCCCACCCATTTAGTTTCTAACTAGATCCTCCCCTACGACCCAGTTTCACCAGCAGAGGGGAGTGGGCAGACAGGCCCGAGCCAGATATTACACTTGATTTACATTTCTGACCTCCCCCGCCAGAGCAAAAACATAGTCCAGACAGGAGAAGACCTTATGAGCTCCAGAGTAGTACGAATGTTTCTGCCTATTAGGATGTGCATGCCGCCAGAAGTCGGAAAGATCTAAAGAAGTCGCAAAGAGGGATAGGGGAGTGGGGTGCATGGACGAACTCCGGGGGCTCATCCTATCCATTTCGGATGTCAGAACATCATTGAAGTTCCTCCCCCATGATGTGGAGTGGAGAATATGCCTCCAATAATACCTCCGCTAATTTCTCTAATGTGGGGGCCTGTAGGCGAGGAGGTGCGTAAACACTGATGAAAGTGACATCTGTTATGCCCCAAAGCCCCCTTACTCCCACGTACCTCCCAAGTGAGTCCGTCCATATTTTAGACATATGTAAGGGTGGATCCTTCTTAATCAGGCTAGCTACTCATCTTGACCCAGAAGTGTATCCCGCATGGGCAAGTGTAATGTAAGCACCTCTCCTAGGAATTTACATTGCGTCTCCTTAAGATGAGTCTCCTGTAGGAGTATCACATTGAGATGTATGCGTTTGATATATTGAGCCACTAGGCCTCTCTTGATCTGGTCTCTAAGGCCATTAACATTCCAAGAAAGGACTGACAAAGTCCTGGTGTCAAACAGTTTCGTACCCATCAGAACTTGGGACCATATAATAGTAAATTGCTGCCCAAGTGCCATTTGTCTATCACAGTTTGGTGTCTGAGTTTCCTTCATCCTTCTCAGTCCGGTTTTAGACAGGTTTCTCCACTGAATCTACATTACTTGGGGCTACTGAAATGTTGAGACGGCATTTGGACCATGGTGATACGGTGGCTCTCATCCTACTTGATCTTAGTGCAGCTTTCGACACAGTGTCTCACACGGTTTTGCTGAAAGCCTTGCATTCTTTAGGCCTTGGAGGCTCAGCCTTACAATGGTTTAGCTCCTTCCTGGCGGATCGAACTTTTCAGGCTTGCTCTACCTCGGCTAGTTCTAATATTCATTGATCTCCTTTTGGAGTTCCCCAGGGCTCTGTGCTGAGTCCACAATTGTTTAATATCTATGTGCGCCCGTTGGCATATATTGCTGAAGAGGCTGGGCTGTCCCTTTTTTTCCTAGGCGGATGACACGCAGATAATCTTTTCCCTTACTTCATCTAGGGGATCTGATTCATCTGCTCTCCGGATTGGTCTGAGGGAAATTGCATCTTGGATGCAGAACAACTTGCTCAGACTAAATGGAGATAAAACTGAGGTTATGATTTTAGGAAAAGACCAAGACCTATGGGGACTGCAACATTGGCCCATCGAAATGGGTGTGCTACCCCATCCAGTATGTCAAGTTCGTAACCTGGGTATTATCATTGACGATCATCTGTCAATGAAGTAACAAATCACTAAGGTGGCCGCGACATGCTTTACCATTCTGAGATGGCTGAGAAAAATCTTGTGGCTGTTACCCCTCTCTGTTCAACGTACTGTGGTTCAGGCCCTGATTACGTCTAGACTTGACTACGGTAACGTTTTATATTTGGGCTCCAATAAAGCTACAATACGTAGGTTGCAGGTGGTGCAAAATGCAGCTGCCAGACTGCTGTGTCAGATACCCAGGATGGTGTCAGCCACCGACTCTCTTCGCAAATGATACTGGCTAAAAGTGGAGAACGTGTTAAATTTAAGGCCTTGAGCTTTGTTTAAAATTAAATCTGGAACAGCCCCACAATATTTGCAATCGTTAATCCAGTTGTACACTCCTTCTTGTCTTTTGCGTTCTGCTGGACAGTCTAAATTTGTTATCCCTAGAATCAAACTGACCAGGATGGGCGGTAAGTCCTTCTCTTTCTTGGGCCCCACCCTGTGGAACTCTCTTCCTGTTTCTATACAGGAAGAAACTGTCTTTAGTAGTTTCCGTAGACAAGTTGAAGACCTGGTTGTTCAATCAGTAATTCTGTTCTACTCACTTTTTTTCTCTTACCCCTACCTTCCGGCGCCGGGAAACCCCTTGGGGTAGCTGCGCTCCTTATAGATTTAAATAACATAACACAGTGGTGTATGTTGCCTGTAACGGGGCCATGCACGAGCTGATGCATCTGCACTGTCAATCCCCAAACTCTAACCTTGTAATCCCCCTGAACATGTGTCCCATCCTCCCCCCTCACTAACCCAACGGCCCCCTGCGAGTGTAGAACCCCATACCGTAACAATGACTCACTCAACAGGGATTTGAGAGGTCTGTAGTCCCCACCCCTACCCCACCCAACAGTTCAATCCCCAATAACACTAACAACAATCACACAAATTCAGACACCCTCCTCGCTGAGGAGCAACTATGAGTCTGAGGGGGCGAGGTAGAAGGCTTCTGAAACCCCCAAGAATTACACCATTAAGTCTGTCACCAGTTCAGTTACTGGGATCGTTCGCATCCATTGTGGCATTGGTTACGGGGAACTCTCCAGGGCTTGAAAAATCCACTCTCCCATTCGCATTGTCGAGCAAGATTTATTCAGGACGAGTTACTTTTAGGGACTACTCGCCGTTTCTGGGGAGGTGAAAATCCTTTAACTTCAGTCACAGAACAAAAAATAAATGTAGGAAGTCAAACTGACTTTTCACCTTGATCTCTGAAAGCAGAGCAAATGTGACAAGATAGCAAGATTTGAAGGCATCTTTATTGCTCACAAAGTGAAAGAGCAATAACAATGCCTTTAAATCTGGTTATCTTGTCACATTTGCAGGCTTACAGAGACAGAGGTCAAAAGTCAGTTTGTCTTTCTTCATTTATTTTTCTTTTAGTGACTTAAGTTAGAGGATTTTGTAAAGTGAACTGTGACAAATGAACTGTGCAGAGCATGTTAAATGAAAGGCTGTTGATGTCAGGCTTTTTTCTAACAAAACACTGAAATAGCTAAATTAACTGTTCATAATTAGTGAAATATATTTGAAATGTTTGAAGACCCATTTTTGTAATTCTGTGGTGAAAAAAAATATGTTCGAGGCATGTGGGCTGTAGATCACATGCTTTGCATATTCCTGCCATTTAGTGTTGGGTCTGGATGTTTGCAAGTTTTTGTCTTCGAAGAAGTCTTTCCAGTCACACGGTACGGTGACTCCTCCTTTTGGTGATAGTGCACATGGTCATCGACTCCATTGTTAGATTGTTTTTTTTCCGCCATCGGTTTCGGACGTGTATTGTTGCGTTCCGGTTCGGAATGCGTTTCCCACTTCTTCGCATTTCGATTCGGTCAATGAAATCTCCATTTCCGAACGGAAAGTTTCATGGGCGGCCTTCGGGCCTAACAGCACCGGACTCCATTTAAATTCTGCCCTCTGTGCCACGCCAAATACCAGCGTACCGACTTGCACAGGTGTGTAACTTGTGCTTGTCTCCAGAGCACAGAGAACAAGACTGTGACTCGTGCAACTCTTTTTGATCCAAGAAAACTCCGAGTTCGTCTGGCTCGACGTCGGGAGATGCAGCACCAGCATATTGACGACACGCCGGATATCTTCAGCGAAAACTCCAAGCATGATGACCCCGAGCCCACAGCGGCCGAAGAAGAACATGGCTTCGAAGTGTCGGACTCCGATTCAGAGTTGGAGATAGACCTCAACGTCGACAATGTGCCGCAGGGACAGGGTGACGTGAATACAGAAGACCCCTTGCCCCGTCCACCCACCCCTCACAAATCTAAGGCTTCGGCACCACCTCCGCCTTCTGGCCACGGTTGGCACCGAGACGATGTTTCTGATGCTCTGCCTCACGGCTCGGCACCGAAACATACTGTCCAGCCTTTCGGCTCGGGACCTTCCGGTTCCAAGCACAAAGTCGTTTCGGAGCTGAAACCTTCGACACCGAAAATCAGCAAACAACCTTCAGAGCCGAAATCGACCGCGCCGAAAGGTCACTCCATATCTGCTCCGAAATCTTCGGTACCGAAAACCAAAGAAGCCCCGCCGGTACCTTTCGATCCGAAAATAGACATCGTTCCGTCCAAACCGGATCCAAAGCAAAAGAAACTCTATATTAATCCTGATACAGGACATATTCACGCCAAGACACCATCCAAGAACAAGCTTCCTGATGATTATAGTCATTCTTAAATCCCTTTGAAAAAGAAAAATGTTGGTACTAGCCCTTTTCATCCACTACCATCACCTCCTCCTCTTCCTTCTCCCTCCTCATCCCCAATTTTACATCCTTTACATATTACACCTCATCACTCTCCATTATCTCCCCATGGAGGAGACGATACTGATGAGGGAGACACACATGTACCAGGGGATCCATGGACAGATTATACAATTGATGCTCCAATGGATAATGATCCTGACCTTTGCCAAGCCATCTCTACCTGATGACAATTTCTCTTATCAAGAACTCATTGCCAGGGCTGCACAATACCATGGGATAGAGCTCCACAAAGAATCCTTAGAGGAGGACTTTCTATTTGAGACCTTAGGATCCACACACCGGTCGAGCCACACACTCTCTGTGCTCAAAGGTATGATGAGGCACGCAACGAGATTTTCAAAGACCCTGTACATGCACTAGTCCTCACTCCTAGAGTCGACCAGACATATAAACCTTCCCCAACAGATCCTGTGTTTTATTAAAGGCCAGTTACCACTTGACTCTTTAGTAGTATCTAATGCTCGTAAGCAAGCTATTTCTCAAACTTCGGGGGATGCTCCTCCCCCAGATAAGAGTCAAAACTCATTGATGCCTCTGGCAAACGTATAGCTGCACAAGCGGCCAATCACTGGCGCATTGCTAACATGCAGGGCCTTCTAGCCAGATTCGATAGGGCGCACTGTGACAAAATAGAGCAATTACTGCAATTTCTCCCAGAGGAGCATAAAGCCAAAGCTCAAGATTTAGTCCAGTTAGGTAAATTCATTTCCAACTCTTCCATAAGGTGTGCTCTAGATGCTGCTGACACAGCAACTAGGGAAATGAATACTAGCGTTTCACTCTGGAGGCATGCCTGGTTACGGATTTCTGGGTTTAAACTTGAAGTCCAGCAATTCATTTTAAATACACCTTTTGATAAACAACATCTTTTTGGTCCTGAAGTTGATCAAGCACTAGAAAATATGAAAAAGGACACAAGCTGCCAAGTCTATGGGAGCACATCAGTCTCCTTCAAACAGAGGTTCCTTTCGACGCTCCTTTTACCTGGTAGGGTCCAAGTCAACAACCTCAGATCAAAACACTTCTTCTTACAAGGGTAACAATCAATCCTCTTCTCCAAGAGGATTTTTCAGAGGAGGTTATAGGGGAAACGGTTCTAACGGTAGGGGTAAAAACACCACATCCCGTAACTCCCCTTCCCCTAATAAGCAGTGACTTCTCCCCCCCGCTTCCCTCTGATTATTCCACACCTGTCGTAGGAAGACTTCAACACTTTCTCCCCATTTGGGAATCTATAACAATCGACAAATGGGTGCTTGGAATTATCCAACATGGTTATTGCCTGGAGCTTACCACCAATCCTCCAAATATTCCACCTCGTTTTCACAAACTGGCACTAGACCATCTACTAGTGCTCGAGGAAGAGGTGCAATCTCTTAATTAAAGGAGCTATAGAACCAGTTCCACTTCAGTACCAAGGGTCAGGAGTCTATTCCCTCTACTTTCTGATCCCCAAAAAGGACGGCTAACTAAGACCTATTCTAGATCTGAGAGAGTTGAACCGATACTGTCCGAGCACTTTCACTTCACATGGTGACCCTTCAGCAGGTACTTCCTCTTTTGCAGCAAGGCAATTTTATGTCTGCTATAGTCTTAAAAGACGCATATTTTCATATTCCAATTCATCCAGCTCATCGCAAATACCTCAGATCTGTGATAGCAGGCAGGCACGCATTACCAGTTCAAAGTACTTCCATTTGGAGTCACCACTGCTCCCAGAGTGTTTACCAAATGTCTAGCAGTAGTAGCTGCTCATCTCAGAAGAAATTTGTACTTGTAAAGCGCACTTATACCCCCAAAGAGGTGTCCTGGCGCAGTACGCATACCGCTGTGGAACCCTTCCTGGCTTTTCCCTGTGAAATGTCCACTCCTGGGCACCCCCAGGGTGAAGCCAGGCATCCCAGCGCTGTTGGGGCCGTTGTGGAGATTAAGCAAGCTATTGCCCAGAGTTGCAGAGTGGGACCCATGATTAGAATAGGCACCGAGGCGAGAATTATCAGGTCCGAGGAAATTGAGCCCAAGACCCGCCGAGGCGGGAATTGAACCCTGGTCCCGGGCCAGATCTCTGCATCAGGGTCTGCCGCTCTAACCATTGAGCCACACTTCTCCTGTATTCATGTCTTCCACTACCTAGACGACTGGCTCATCAAAGCCAGCACTTACCAAACCTGTCTGCAACACACTCAGACAACAATAAACTTACTTCATTGTAGGAAGCTGGCTCTGTATATACTATACCAAAGTGAGGTATAGTGTGCACAGAGTCCAGTGGAACCCCAAAGGTAGGCAGAGGCAAAGTTAGATAGAACCTTACTCTCTATTTGTGGTAGTGTGGTCGAGCAGTAAGGCAGTATCAGAGGACAGTGTTAAACATTTGTTGTACACACACAGTCAGCAAATGAATTCACACACTCAAAGACTGAACTTCAGACCAATTGTTTTTGTATAAAAATATTCTTTTAGTTATTTTATTTCTAGAACCAAGCAAGCCTGGCACAGGTAAGCAATAAATACTTTACAGTAGTAAATGCTGATTGTAAAACAGTTTAATTGTAATTGTAAATATACTATGGTTTGACTTACAGTATTGTTTCAGAGAAATGCAATCACTTGTAAATACAGTACATAGACTTGAATGGGATTTTCAGTAAAATAGCAGTTAGTTACTTTTGGATTACTTTTCTTACTCAGTGCTGGATGCCTAGATGTGGCACTGGGACATTTCCTGTAAACAGGTGAGTAAAAGCGTTTTTGTTAAATCGTACGGTTTTAAAGAATTTCTTTAGGTTTCAAAACTCCACACTTAGAAACTTTTTTCAGGAAAAAGTGTCAATGTTATCCTATGGAGGAAAATATGGTTATCGGTTTTTAGGTAAGTAATCGGTCTTTGGAGTTGAGGTTCTGAGGTTAGACTCTGGTCCCCCAGGGTCAGTGATGCACTCTTGTTACACACTCAGCTGCACTAGGGCAGCCGGGTGCAGAGTGTTGAGGCCCAATGTTATCCAATGGGGCATTGGGGGCCTCTGGTTGGTGGCTGCTGGCAAGCAGGCCACTGGGTTGTGGGAGCAAAGCTCCTGAACTTTACCTCAGGGCAAATGGGGAAACAGATTAGCACCAAAGGTGCACCCTCAGCGGCACTAGGGCGGCCGGGTGCAGGGTGCTGTTTTGAGGTCGGATGCCCTGTTGTTTCCAATGGAGAAACTCCGGTTTGCAAAAGCACTGCAGGCAGGGAGACTAAGGACTTCTGGGTGCGACCACCACTTCGAGAAAGTTGGGAAGTTAGGGGTTGGTTAGGCACCTTCGGTTTGGGCACACAAGGCCGTGGGGCGTCGGGTGCAGGGGTGCCTTTTGGGGTCGGATCTTCTTACCAGCTCCTGGTCGCGGTTAGGGGGGCCTTCTGGATTTAGACTGCAGGCGTCGGCTGGAGGCTTGAGGCAGGTCAGGGGTCGCAGGATCTCTGTTCAGGATCGCCGGGGTGACCTCCTTGTGGTGTTTGCCTACTCGAGCTCGTGCTGTGGACGGTGGGTGCAGAGTGGGGTGGATTCGCCGTCTCAGGCTGCTGCTGCCAGAGGTTGCAGTTGAACAAATCCAATGTCCACGGGGGAAGCAGGCTTTGGAAGTGAAGGCAGGCAGGTCCTCCGGGGTTTTTGAGGTTGCTGGCTGCAGGACACACCAGGATTTTGCAGGAGCAGGTTTGAGGGGGAGACAGGCCGGTAGGGGTGGGACCAAGTCAGTGGGCGTCTTCCTCTTGTTAGCTGCTGCACGGTTGTTCGGTCCTTCTTCTTTTCTTCTCGTTTCTTGTCTGGATCTGAGGAAGCAAGGTTCAGGGGTGCCCCTAAATACTAGATTTAGGGGCGTTACAGTAGGTAAAAGGCAGGGACTAATGGGTCCCTTCCCTGGGGTGGGTACACCCCCTATTATGCCACCCTCCAGTGGGAGGGGGGCATGTGCCTGTCCCTGGTTGGCTGAGTCCCCCCATCTTCAAGATGGCGTGGACTGAGAGTTGTGCTTCACCTCGCCTCCCCCACCTGAGGGGTGGAGTTGGCAGAGGTGGGCACACCTCTCTTCCGCACTTGTTTTTCCCGCCGGTTCTCCCGCCCAAAGTGGGGGTCAGAACCAGTGGGGACCAGTTGCTGAAGGCAGCAAGTGGCCTGGGAAAGGTCTCAAAGGTGGCAAGCCTTTGAAGCTTCCCTTTCGTGAACCCCACCCATCCTGGGGGAGGAGGCTTGGCACCTCGTCCCAGGATGTGCATTGTTTCAGGCCCCAGAGAGCAGCAGGCTCTCGACCCAGGGGTCCAGAAACATGTCTGGTGGTGGCTGCTGAAAGCAGCCACTCAGCCTGGACACTAAAGGTCGGTTAGTTTTCAGGGGGCATCTCTAAGATGCCCTCTGTGTGCATTTTTCATTAAATCCCACACTGGCATCAGTGTGGGTTTAATGTGCTGAGAAGTTTGATACCAAACTTCTCAGTTTTCAGTGTAGCCATTATGGTGCTGTGGAGTTCGTAATGACAAACTCCCAGCACCATATACTCTTAATGGCAGCACTGCACTTACAATGTCTAAGAATGGACTTAGACACTGTAGGGGTACAGGGCTCATGCACCAGTACCCTCACCACTGGTATAGTGCACCCAGCTAGAGGGGTGACTGACCTATGCCAGGGCAGTGGGTTGTAGGCATGGCACACAGAGATGTGTGCCATGTCGACTCTTCACTTTGTTCTGCACCAAAACACGCAGCCTGCAAAGGCAGTGTGTGAGTGTAGTGGTACATGACCTCTAAGGGTGGCACAATAAGTGCTGCAGCCCTTCGAGGCCTTCCCTGGTGGTACCATTTACCAGGGACTGACCTGTGGCCAGAGATGCCAATTGGGTTAAGGCTTCAATGCAGTTTTAGGGAAAGAACATAGGCCCTGGGTATCTGATTAGCACGAGCCCAGGGCACACTCAGTCAAAGTACATCAGCAATTCAGCAAAAAGTGGGGGCAACCATGCAGAAGGAGGGCACTTTCTCACATTCATCATTTGGGCTTCACGATCAATGCACAAAAGTCTTACCTGTGTCCCGCACAGATGCAGTCTTATCTAGGAGCTACTATCAACACTGAAGAGCTCTAGCCTCTCCCAATGCAGCCAGAATTCACAAGATCCAGTCCTGGTACTACAGTTTCAGCCCAGTCAAACATTACCAGCTAGAGTTTTCATGCAACTGCTGGGAATGATGGTTTCTTGCATCGCAATTGTGCCTCATGCAAGGCTTCACATGCGTCCTCTACAAGAATGTCTAGCAAGTCAATGGAATCAATCACAGGGCCAATTAACCGATCTAGTGTTGGTAAGCTACTGCACCCATCGCTCTCTGCAGTGGTGGAACCCACAAAACTTATCAAAAGGGTGGCCCTTCATAGACCCTATTCCACAGACTGCTAACACGCGCATCTCTCACTGGTTGGGGTGCCCATCTCCAACATTATTCAATCCAGGGTCTGTGGAGCAACAATCGGAAGAGTCTCCACATCAACTACCTAGAACTTCCGGCAGTGTTCCTATCACTCAAAGCTTTTCAGACTCGCCCTATAGGCAAAACTGTCCTAGTCCGCACATACAACATGACAGCAATGTACTATGTACAAAAACAAGGAGGGACACACTCTCTCCAACTGTCACGCCTCTCACAGACCATTTGAAACTGGGCAATTCATCACAACATCTATCACCTAGCAGAACACCTTGCAGGAGTAAACAACCAGATTGCCGACTTCCTCAGCAGGCAGAGGCAGCAAGTTCATGAGTGGGAACTTTATCCCCAAGTTCTTCTTCCTTACTTCGAACACTGGGGATTTCCACAAATAGGTCTGTTTGCCAAAGTAGACAACGCAAAATGCCCAAACTTCGCATCCAGGTTCCCACACCCTCTATCCAAGGGCAATGCCCTATGGATGAGTTGGTCAGGGATATTTTCCTAAGCTTTTCCTCCTCTCCCACTACTTTCGTTGCTAGTTCGGAAGCTCAGACAAACATCCCTTACACTGATCTTAGTAGCCCAACCTTGGTACACCACCCTGTTAGAACTGCCAGTGGTTCCACATCAAAAACTACATCTCACCTCCAGTCTCCTCACTCAGAGCCATGGAGAAATCAGACATCCAAATCCCAAGGAGCTCAACCTAGCGATTTGGCTCCTGAAGTCCTAGAGTTTGGTTATTTAAATCTACCACCACAATGTATGACTATTCTGAAAGAAGCAAGAAAACCTACTATGAGAGCGTGCCATACAGCAAAATGTAAAAGATTTGTTATCTATTGAAACAACAAAATCAATTCTTTAGACTCCTCTATACAAAATATTCTGTTACCTGTTGCACTTAAAGCAAACCGGGTTAGCTTATACTTCTATTCGTTTACACCTTGCAGCAGTGGCTTCCTATTTGCAAAACAGACAACATTTATCTCTTTTCAAAATTCTGGTAATCAAAGCTTTCATGGAAGGTTTGAAAAGGGTAATACCACCAAAAGTTCCATCTGCACCAGTGTAGAATCTTAATATTGTCCTTACAAGACTTATGGGTCCACCCTTTGAACCCTTACATAAATGTCCTCTACAGTTTCTCTCATGGAAAGTTGCTTTCCTCATTGCTATCACTTCATTGAGAAGAGTTGGTGAGCTGCAGGCTTTAGCCCTGGAAGAACCTTTCTTTCAATTCCATAAAGACAGAGTTGTTCTTCGCACCAATCCAAAATTCCTTCCCAAAGTGATTGCCATATTAACCAATCAGTTGAGTTACCTGTGTTTTTTCCTCAACCTGATTCAGTGGTAGAAAGGGCTGTCTACACGCTAGACGTTAGAAGGGCTTTACTATATTATATGGCGAGGACCAAAGATTTTCGCAAAACCAAACAACTATTTGTTGCATTTGCCCCCCTCACAAGGGCAACCCCATCTCTAAATCGAGCATTTCAAGATGGATTCTTAAATGCATTCAAATATGCTATGCTAAAGCCAAAAGAACTTTAGCCATACCCCCAGAGCGCATTCTACACCCAAGATGGGGGCTACAATGGCCTTTTTAGACAACATTCCTCTAGCCGACATATGTAAAGCAGCTACATGGTCTACAACACACACATCAAACACAACTGTGTGGATGTGTTGGCAATGCAACAAGCTAATGTAGGCCAGGCAGTACTTAAAACACTGTTTCAGACAACTACAACAACTACGGGTTAGCCACCGCTTTGGGAGTGTACTGCTGAATAGTCTATGCAAAGCATCTGATCTACATCTCACATGCCTCAAACGGATAATGTTACTTACCCAGTAAGCATCTGTTCTTGGCATGTAGAGCTGTAGATTCACATGTGCCCACCCGCCTCTCCGGTCGCCGCAGTTTCTCAGTTTAGATACATATGCATGGACATCTCTATTCTACACTTACTAACTCTATTCTCACCCTCTGCGGGAAAACAATCTAACAATGGAGACGATGACCATGCGCACTATCGCCGAAAGGAGGAGTCATCGTACCTCATGACTGGAAGGACTTCTTCGAAGACAAAAACAACTTGCAAACATCCGGACCCAACACTAGATGGCAGGAGTATACAAAGCATGTGAATCTACAGCTCTACATGCCAAGAACAGATGCTTACTGAGTAAGTAGCATTATCCTTTTATCGGATCAAAACAAATTAGAACGCTTTACTTAGTGATGTGCATATATCTGAAAGAGACACGTTAGTGACAGATTCCTTACCTTAGAATATCCCCAGGCGTCAGGCTGGATCCGGAAAGTTTTGCGTAGCAGTACCCTTGCGCGTCGGTAGGCAGCGTCGTGCGGCTCCGCGTCCGTCGTCGGCGTCGTGATCGCCGGGATGACGTCGCGGGCAGTACTTAGGCGCCGCCCCTGCGCGCTGACGTCAGTTCTTCTTTTCCGCGCCAGCAAGCGCAGATCCGGGAAGAGCAGTGCCCTGGTCAATTTTTGACCATACTTTTTGGTGATTTTTTCACTGTTTTTTCCAACTTAAAGGTGTCGTAGGGATGCCCGGCTTCAAGCGATGCGGCGCCTGTGCGCGGATGATGTCCGTCACCGACCCGCATTGGGAGTGTCTCTTCTGCCTCGGCCGAGGCCACGACACCGAGTCTTGTCCCGAATGCCAGGCCCTCAACCCGAAAGCTTTGCGAGAGCGGTCTCGAAAGCTCCTCGAGGCCCGGCATTCGGCTCCACGGAGGCCCCGGTCGCGTGAGAGGTCCAGGGGTCGCTCGCGGAGTGCACACCGGTCGTCGGCGTCGAAGTCTTCTTCGTCCGGTAAGTCTAAGCACAAGAAGTCCAAGAAGCATCGTCGCTCTCGGACTTCGCCTCGCCGGTCTCGCGACTCGGCTGAGGCCCCTCCCGGCACCGTCCCCGCCCCTGCGGCCCCGGACTTGCCTGTGGAGTCGCCCCCGCCATACCCGCCCTTCCCGGGTTCGGGGGCGGATCCGGCCAAGGTACAGGAGTTCCTGTCGGCCATGGCCCGCCTCTTCGGGCCTTCAGGCCCCTCCGGTGCGCCTTCGGGCCCCGCGGGCCCTGATGGGGTTGCTCCGGCGTCGCCGACGGCTCCGGCCCCGGCGTCGCCCGTGCCTCCAGCCTCGATCCCGGCTCCGGCTTCGGCCCCGGCCTCGATCCCGGCTCCACAACCCCCATCGACGCCGGTCGACCTCACGACACCTCCGCCGGCGCCGATGTCTCCGGTGCCGTTCTCGACGCCGCCCTGGGCTCCGGGCGGCGTCGTCCCCAGTTCCTTCCGGCTCCGGACATGGACCCGGAGCGACGTCGCTCGACGCCGGCTCCGGCGCCGATGGGACCTTGGGTCCCAACTGTCCCTCCTCCTCCTTATTTTGAACCTGAGGAGGACCAGTTGGACTGGGAGGGGTCTGATGACCCTCTGACGCGCAACTGTCAGTATGATGAGGACTGGACAGAGAGTCTAGGGGAGGCCAGTGGTCTGGATACTTCCCCTGACACTGGCATGCTGTCTCCTCCCGTGGCTACGGAGGAGGGGGCCAATTTTGGTACGGTGTTGCGTAGGGCTGCTGGGGCCTTACGTCTCCAGCTCCCTACTTTGACGGTCAAGCCTAATATCTTGACAGAGGTGCTTCAGCCGGCAGCCTCCTCTGCGGAGACTGTGCTGCCGTTTAACGACGCCCTCACTGACGTTCTTTTGGGCGCCTGGTCCAAGCCCAACACAGGGGCTCCTGTGGATCGGAACGTGTCACGACGCCATCGCCCTGCTCCGGGCGACCCCTGTTTCTTTCTGTCCACCCCACTCCTGAGAGCTTGGTTGTCCAAGCCTCCGCTTCCCAAACCGCCTTCCCTACCGCTCCTCCGGATAGGGAATCCAAACGCCTGGATCAGTTTGGGAAGAAAGGTTTTTCTTCCTCCAGTGCTGGCTTGCGGTCCGTTAACACCGCTTGTCTTTTGGGCCGATATACCCACTCCCTGTGGGATTCGGTGGCGGATGTTTTGCCCCAGTGCCCTGAGGAGGTCCAGGCACTGCTTTCCCGCGCCATTGCGGAAGGAAGGGATGCGGCCAAATACACTATCCGTTGTGGCCTTGACACCGCCGACTCGCTGGGCAGGTCGATTGCAACGACGGTGGCGCTCCGACGCCACGCCTGGCTGAGAACCACTGGTTTTTCAGGGGATGTCCAGAATACTCTCATGGACATGCCCTTTGATGGAGTCGGTCTTTTTGGGTCCAAAGCAGACCATGCGTTGGAGCGCTTTAAGGACTCACGGGCTACTGCCAAGTCCCTGGGCCTTTCTGCTACACGCCCTCCGCTGCCTTCTGCTTTTCGCCCCTATCGTGGCCACGGTAGGGGCGCCCCTTCACGTCAGCAGCCCAGCCACCGGCCCGCGCAGCAGGCGTCTTCGCGTGGCCGAGGACGTGGATTCCGCCGTGGCGGATCGGGCAACCAGCGTGCGGGTCAGGCCACCACCTCCAACCCGTCCGCGGCCTCCAAGCCCTCCTAGTCCCTCCTTTCAGGTGCACGGCACGCCAGTAGGGGGCAGGGTCCGCCATCACCTTCCCCACTGGCGCACCATCACCTCGGACAGGTGGGTCTTGGACATTGTCCGAAGGGGCTACTCCCTCCCCTTCCAGACCACCCCCCAGCCATGCCACCTCAATTCCACCGCATGTCAGGGGATCACTTGGTGCTTCTACAGAAGGAAGTCACGGCCCTCTTGACCAAGAGGGCCATCGAGCATGTTCCGACCCCAGAAGTAGGGCGTGGTTGCTACTCCCACTAATTTCTGGTGCCCAAAAGGACAAGGAGGACATGCGTCCTATCTTGGACCTCCGGAACGTCAATCGCTTCCTCCGGAAGGAGAAGTTCAAGATGCTCACCCTAGCTCAGGTCTTGACTGCCCTCGACCCTGGAGACTGGTTGGTAGCGTTGGACTTGCAGGACGCGTATTTCCACATCCCCGTCCTGCCGGCCCACCGGCGTTACCTTCGGTTCACGGTAGGCCCCGAGCATTTTCAGTTCACCGTGCTCCCTTTGGCCTTACCAGTGCCCCTCGGGTGTTCACGAAAGTGATGGCGGTGGTCGCAGCTCATCTGCGCCGGGCAGGGGTTTCAGTCTTCCCCTACCTCGACGACTGGCTGCTGAAGGCGGGCTCGTCCCAGGCAGTCGTCTCCCACCTCCAGACTACGGCCGAACTCCTGCACTCGCTGGGGTTCTCCATCAATGTGCCGAAGTCGCATCTGATTCCTTCTCCACAGCTCCTTTTCATCGGAGCAGTTCTGGACACGACGCAGTTTCGGGCCTATCCTCCCGAACGGCGAGTCCGGGATATTCAGGCTATGATTCCGATCTTTCGGCCTTTATCCTGGGTTTCGGTACGGATGACCCTGAGGCTGCTGGGCCTCATGGCCTCCTGCATCCTGCTGGTCAATCATGCCAGATGGCATATGCGGGCTCTGCAGTGGGACCTGAAGTTCCAGTGGGCGCAGCACCAGGGCAACCTGTCCGATCACGTCCAGATCTCGGAGGGGACTGCAAAACAGTTGCAGTGGTGGCTCTCGAACCGGCAATGGGTCATGGGCAGATCCCTCTCCCTTCCCCAGCCAGAGCATACAGTTGTGACGGACGCGTCCCTTCTGGGATGGGGCGGTCACATGGGAGAGGCGGAGATCGGAGGCCTCTGGTCTCCGGCGGAGTCCCGGCTCCATATCAACCTTCTGGAGCTCCGGGCGATCCTACTTGCACTCAAGGCATTCCTTCCCTCTGTCAAAGGGAAGGTAGTGCAGGTGTTCACAGACAACACCACCGCCATGTGGTACTGCAACAAACAGGGCGGGGTGGGGTCTTGGACCCTTTGTCAGGAGGCTCTGCGCCTCTGGACATGGCTGGAACATCAGGGCATGTTCCTGATGGTTCAACACCTGGCAGGTTCTCTGAACGCCAGGGCGGACGAACTCAGCCGCAGGTGCATGATGGATCACGAATGGCGTCTTCACTCGGAAGTGGCGCAAGGACTCTTTCTACAGTGGGGAGAGCCTTGGTTAGATCTATTCGCCACCGAAGAGAACGCGCAATGTCATCAGTTCTGCGCGTTGGAATTTCCAAGGCGGCACTCGCTCGGCGACGCTTTCGTCGCGAGTGGAGTTGCGGTCTGTTGTACGCCTTTCCGCCTATACCACTTCTACCCAGAGTGTTGAAGAAGATTCGGCACGACCGGGCCCAAGTCATTCTTGTGGCTCCGGACTGGGCTCGAAGAGTTTGGTATCCCGAGCTACTCAATATGAGCATAGATCCCCCGATCCGTCTGCCTCTTCGGGAGGATCTTCTGTCGCAGCAGCAGGGGACGGTCCTCCACCCGAACCTGTCCAGTCTACACCTGCTTGCGTGGAGATTGAGCGGCGGCAGTTGATTCCTTTCGACTTGCCTCCCGAACTTTGTGATGTGATTCTGGCAGCCAGGCGTCCCTCCACTAAGGTGGTATACGCCTGCAGGTGGAACAAATTTGTGGCATGGTGCACAGCAAAGGCTGTGGATCCCCTTTCTGCCCCTCTTTCTGAGGTCCTTCTGTTCCTTCTCTCTCTGGCCCAACAGGGTTCTGCCCTGGGTACCATCAAGGGTTATCTTTGTGCTATCTCGGCCTTCCTCAGGCTCCCTGATCAGCCCTCCCTTTTCAAGTCCCCTGTTGTTAACAGGTTCTTAAAAGGCATTACTCACCTCTTCCCTCCTGTTCCGTTTGTAATGCCTCAGTGGGACTTGAACTTGGTTCTTACCTTTTTAATGTGCGCTCCCTTTGAGCCTCTGCACAACTGTCCTCTTCGTCTTCTGACTCTGAAGACAGCCTTTCTGGTGGCCATCACCTCCGCTCGGCGGGTGAGTGAGCTCCAGGCTCTATCTTGCAAACCTCCCTTTCTGTCTGTTCATCCAGACAAGGTTGTTCTTCGGACGCGTCCGTCCTTCTTGCCAAAGGTGGTTACTGCTTTCCACATTGGGCAGACCATCACTTTGCCCACCTTCTTTCCGCCTCCGCATCCTTCCAGAGAGGAAGAAAGGCTCCACCGTCTGGACCCAAAACGTGCGCTCTCCTTCTATATCGACCGCACAAAACACTTCCGGGTGGATGACCAGCTCTTTGTTGGCTACGTGGGCGCCAAAAAGGTCGGGCGGTGCACAAGAGGACCATCTCCCGCTGGGTTACCTTGTGCATCAAGACCTGCTATTCTTTGGCCAAGAAGGAGCCTCCTGTTGGGCTGCGTGCCCATTCCACCAGGGCAACGGCTGCTACCACGGCCTTGGGCCGCGGTGTTCCGCTGCCGGTTATCTGTCAGGCTGCTACGTGGGCCTCGCTGCACACGTTTACAAAGCATTACTGCCTTGACAGTCAGGTCCGGAGGGACGGCTTCTTTGGCCGTTCTGTCCTCCAGGACTTCCTTGTCTGATCTTTGTTCGCAGACCCACCACCGGGGTTGGTATTGCTGGGGTATCTATTCTAAGGTAAGGAATCTGTCACTAACGTGTCTCTTTCAGATGCACAAGTTACTAACTTGTGTAACGATATATCTGTAAGAGACAGTAGTTAGTGACAGATTCCTACCGCCCACCCATCCTCCCCGTTCTGCGAACTGATTTCTAGGGTTAAGGACATCCCTTTCAGGGCCCTAGTATTTTTCAGACACCTGTGTCAGCTTCTTGCATGGCTCTGCGTTCCTGGCGCGGAAAGTCGTGTACAGAACTGACGTCAGCGCGCAGGGGCGGCGCCTAAGTACTGCCCGCGACGTCATCCCGGCGATCACAACGCCGACGACGGACGCGGAGCCGCACGACGCCGCCTACCGACGCGCAAGGGTACTGCTACGCAAAACTTTCCGGATCCAGCCTGACGCCTGGGGATATTCTAAGGTAAGGAATCTGTCACTAACTACTGTCTCTTACAGATATATCGTTACACAAGTTAGTAACTTGTGCTTTAAATATTTTTGCTGAAACCCAATTTCCAAACATTGTTTATGCGCTATTATCAGTAAAACTACATTTTAGTGGGAAAGTTTTGTGGCCATTTCAATGGAAAATATGCTATCTGTAAATGACAGTGCACTACCACATCATGCTTTGGTGATATATGTATGAAAAGTGAGTTTTTAAACATGAACTGGGAATTATTACTGCTCCTGCCCAGATGACATTGCTATTAGTAAGAGGGAAGCCTGGGATCATGTGTAGCCTATATATGGACTCGATTCTTGTTATACATTGAGCAAACATTTAGTCTAGTAAATAAATTTTGTACAGCCGAAATAGTGAACTTGCATATTTGAAGGTGCGCTCTTATGTGATAATAAAGAAAAAGGCGGCTTCATAAAACCAATTTACTTGCCTAGGATCACACAATTTGAGACCAGTTCACGGGTCAAGTACATTACAGTTAGTTCGAGTAGATTATTAAAGTTACTAGGAGGCGGTTTGGTGGTTAAGGGCCTGTGGGCTCGTTCAATAACGAAACATGAGAAGAACTGTTCCAACAGGAGCAAGGCACCCAGCCAACCCGACAGGAAGGCCCCCACGTTGGGTACCTCAACCCACTCCGGAAAGCCCACGAAACGCAGGTTGTTCCTTCTGGCACGGTTTTCCACGTCGTCCACTCTCCAATTGAGGTCCTTCACCACAGCCCCAAGTTCTGATACTTTCTTACGCAGACCATTTGTTGTGTCCTCAACTGAGATTCTTGCCTCGGTCATTGTGACCCTCTCTGACAGGTTTCATAGGTCAAGGCGCAAGAGACACCTCAGACCAAACCTCACTGATGCGTCCCTCAATGGCCTCTTGTGAGGATCGAATTGCCAATAGCAGGGCGGCATTGTCCGGTATGGTCGGGGTATTTAATTCCATCTCCACCGAGGGGTCACCGCTTTAGTGTAGCGGTCTGGTTTGCCTTGTCTTTGAGGCTTAGGATCTTTATCTTTAGGCACGGTGGCTTGTGCTGAGAATGTCGCTCGCGGGGGACCAGGAGGGACGTTCAAGTCCAGTAGCAATCCTAGCAACTGGACTTGAACGGTCCTCTCCATGTGCAACCCAGTGATTCCATACGATTGTTGCTGAGTGAGACCAGGAAGGATCTGGGGTCCGCTTGTGCACTTCCCAGTGATGCAGCATCAGTGAGTCAACGTGGATGCACAGGTAACAGGCAGAAGAGGAGGATCTGGTAGTGCCACTGTGGTGGCACCAGCATGTCAAAGTTCAAAGGAGGGTAGGGTTTAGCCAGAAACCCAGGACTTATGTGGGAATCGCAGAGTATGGTGAATGCAATCTCAGATGAGGCCGGGTTACTGCACCAGCTCTCCAACCGCAAGACAAAGGGGCCTGCCTGCACTCCCAAAAGACTCCCCAGCATGTAGTGCAGCACAATCAGCCCCCAGTGGGAAGTCTAGAGGACGTTACGCCTTCCCGTCTATAATGCATGGTAAGTGGTGGATGTGGCTTGTCTACTTGTGGTAGGCACAGTCAAAGAGAAGGCAGGGAAGCAGGTCCCCAGCCGCTAAGAACTGTCCAGAACTGCGCCCAGTAGTGCTTCCCACCTTTCTGTAGCCGTGTCGTTAGTCTAGATCCAGGTGTGGCCCTTCAGAGAGTCACTCGTGAGGGGGAGCCCGGGCTCACAGGACCGTAAACAGCTGGCTCCACCTCTCAAGCAAGGCACCCTACTGCAGTAGCTACACTGGCGCTGCACAAGGGCGCCCCACATCAGTATGACAGAGGGGGGGGCCTTCCGGTATGCATTATCCACTGGCACTACCCCAATGTAGGCAGCCCTGCCAGGACTGTCCCCTTGTGCTCAGTGGGGTATCTCAGCTCACGGACCTGGACGCCAGCCTCCTCTAGGATGCTGGCAGTCGCAGAGAATCTGCACCTCAACTGCCTCAGGGCACCGCAGCAGCAGCCTTGTAACTCCAGAGAATCTCTTCCCCCTCCAACCTGGCCAAGACCCCGGCAATGCCGCAGCCAAAGGCCAGCAGCAACCAGCCCCGCTCCGCCCCCGGCACAAAGCCAGCGTTCTGAGGCTCACACACTTCACAGCAGCGGAGACAGCCCTGCCCTCACCCCAGCGGGATTGCGATAACTGAAGGCCGGGTGGAGGGGTTTGTAGAAGTGATCCGCCGCACACAGCACCTGTTCTGGGCCCCATCCGGAGTTCCACAAGGGAGAAGCGACAATCGCCGAGCAGTGTCTCTGTGGTTCACGTGGTCCGCTTGGCCCGCAACCCGACCATGGGTCGCCTTGGTGGTCTTGGGACTTAAGCGCAGGGGCAAATCCCCCTCCGTCATCTCAGGGTCAGGGATTCGAGATTGGCAGCTCCCGGTCAGTGGCATAGATGGTAAATGCAGGATAGACGGGGTTTCAATGCGCAGCTCTGTTACTGAGAGTCCGCAATGTATGCCTCTCAAGCCACGCCCCCTTCATTTTCAGTGTTAGACAGTATAATATCTGAGACTGCCGCCTCTTGCAGTCGGACTAGCTAATATCATTTGCTGTGTGACCGGCATTTCTGACTAATCAGAGTTTGTACACTCAGATGCAATCTTATTCGCTGATCAGGTACACTGAATAAATGGTAGCCGAAGCATGCCCTATCCTACAAACAATGGCACGCTAAAGAGAGAATGCCTCTGTTTAGCGTGTCAATCATCATACTCTCATTACCTGATGGTGCCTGCACTCAGCAATGTCATCAATGCTTCTGTCAACATCCCTCAAATATTGCATGAAAACATCCATCTTAGCCATGGTACTCTACAGGGTCTGCTAAACCCTTTTACTCTATTAAATGTTTCTGTAAAATACCAGTGAGCTAGCCACTCTCTGCACTACTTTGACATTTGACCCTCATTTTGGAAGTAAAGGATGCTTAGCCTCAACACATGGTATGTTTCTAACTTGCATGGGAAGGATTTTCTCAATCACCTTACTTCAAATGCTATGTATAGTTGATCTGGCTATGTGTTGCCTTTGCTAGCCCGTGTCCATCTAGGCTTCAATAAAATAAAACCAAATAAAATCTGTAAATATGGTCTTCGTTTCTAGTCGCAGTGTATCCTATTTTTCAAAGTTATTCTACAGCTGTTCCTCCTGAGTGAATAAACACTAGATTTATTCTGGAAGTAAATATACAGTCTTACATGTTCAATCTTAAACTCACACAATCCACTGTGGTTCCATGTAGATACCATATTTTCCTGGATACTGAATTCTAAGCAAATGATTTGGCTGGTAATGCAACCTGGACTATATAGGTCATAGCATGTCTCATTGATGGATGTCCTAGCTACTTGTGTATGGGTTCAGAATCTGATTATGACCTTTTTTTATGTATAGTTTTTTGCAGGGGTGTAGGAAGTGAGTGAAGAAACCAGAAAAGTTTTACAGAAAATCAAACAAAGCCACCCATATACTGATGCAGGATTTTCCATTATATTAGGATATGCTTTTAGCAGATATAAACTTTGCAGTGGACGCTATAATAGTTTCTAGCAGATTTAAGCCTTGCAATAGACCGTTTCATTGGCAACTGTAGTAGTATCAATACCAAATGTCCTATCACAGGAGAATAGGTAGAATTCTCCTCTCAGAGATATGTGATGGTGACTTCTTTTTGACTAATGGACTTTTCAGTTAGCAATTTTAATGTAGGATTTTTTATTTGCCCCTCATTCAGACCTGTTCAGCTTTGTTATTACTTACCTGCTTTCCCACTGTAAGTACTGCTATGCTGGTGATATCAAGTTATGGTGCAAACTGTATCGATAGTACCAATCTTGTGCAGTGCTGTGCTGCCTTTTGGCTAATGTTGTGATATTGAAATACTTTATACATACATATATGCAACAAATACTAAGTTTATGAGATAGGGCAAGATGACGGCCGCGCTGGTGGCTGATACTCTCTGGGTAAACCTCTCCCCTCCTTACCTGATCTTTATGAAACCGGACTCTTTCTGGGCATGATTTGGCGGCTCTGGTTGAGGTGTTGTGATCCGCCGGCACCCTCAAGACTTTACCGCACTGGTCCCTTCTTCCTCCGGATGTGGACGGCTTCTACAACACGCTCGATGCCTCCGAAGGCAACAACGAGAGGTGCAAAGAGCCGCGGGCTGCCCACGGCAGCGCATCCCGCGAACTCCGTGAATCCCACGAAGGCAGCTGGCGGCGGGATTGGAGCCGGCGCTGGAGTACGGAGCGCGGCTGGTGGTGTGTCTCCTGACTCAGGCGAGCAGGCAGTGAAAGAAGGAGCCCCCGCTCGCGGTAGGCAAACGGTGCCTGCACTCTTCAAGGCACAGGCAGTGAGATCCAAACAGACTACAGAGATGGCAGCCGATGGTGGGACCACAGTCAAGGCCTCTGTGATGGGGGATCCTTCGTTACCCCAGGAAGCACTCACCCAGGTTATCTCTTCAACTTCTTTCCTTAATGGTAATGATGTGAGTGCTGGACGTGGGGTGACAGGGAATGACTGTAGGGAGATCACAGAGTCTGGGGAAAACGTGGACATTGCTATGGGCCACATGCTGGAGGGGGTGCAACACCAGTAAGTAACAAAACCAAAAAGACTCCTAAGGAAGGTGGAAGCCTCCAAAATGCCCGGCTAGAAAAGGGGGCAATTGACAGAAACCATGGAGGAAGATCTAGGGGGAAAGATAAAACGGGGAGCTCAAATCCCCTGTTGGGGGAGCAAGGAGAAGGCCGGGACAATTCTGAACCTATAAAGGAGGGGGACTCCGGAGACAAGTTTTATTCAATGTCAGATCCCTCTAACTCCTCTGAGGATGAGAGCCTGGGAATGGGCTGGGCAGAAGAAGATTTAAGCCATGGCGATGAGAGTGATACAAGCAGCCTGCAATTGGAAGAGGGGGACACAGGTGGTAACTCTGCAGGCGCTCCATCAATGGTTCGTAAACATAGAGAGCACGGGAAGATCTCCGCAAATAAGTCTAAAGACCCGGCCGGGTCATTAGTATGGGACTATTCTTTCTCCCCTAATCTGGACAGCAGTGAGGTGGCTGCTGGAGGGGCGCCTACGGTGCCACAATATCAGAAAATCCAGAAGAAATCTCGCTCTCCATTATTTATCAGAGTATCATGGCCCACAGGGAGGAGACGCGGACAGAGAGCCTGAGGACCCAAGGCGCATGTCGTAAACTACAAAACTCTATACGTAGAGTTGCGAAGTCTTGCTCAGAGTTCGCAGTAAGGATTGGGGAGGCAGAAGCCCGGATTTCGACACTGGAGGATGAGCTTGTTATACAGAGAACTGTTAGACTTGGCATCTTTTGACGTGTTTCCCCTGAGTTTTTGCTTTCTGACCTCCCGGTTTTGACTCTGTTTTTGCTGGAGGAAGTGTTTCCGCGCACTTTTCTCACTGCTGATCAATGGTAAAGTGCAAGTGCTCCTGTGGTAAATTGTGTTATGGTTTGGTGTTTCCATGATTGGATATTTGATTTACTTGTTAGTCCCTAGTAAAGTGCACTGAGTGTGCCAGGGCCTGTGAGTCAAATGCTACTTGCGGGCCTGCAGCACTGATTGTGCCACCCACGTGAGTAGCCCTGAAGAGGTAACTCAGACCCACCATTGCGGAGTCTGCGCGCAGTTTGTAACTGCCATGTCGAGTTGGCCAGTGCACACACTTGCCAGTCCCTCACCTTCCCTTTTCTTACATGTCAGCCACCACTAAGGTAGGCCCAAGGTACCCCGGTGGGCCGGGTGCAGTGTATGTGAAAGGTAGGACATGCCCTGGTGTGTGCGGCATGTCCTGATGGTGAATTACGGCCAATTTCGTTTTTCGCTATTGCAAGGCTACCTGTTACCCATAGGACAGAATGGGGAGTTTGTTTATAACATCTTATAAACATAACTGGCCCGGGGAATTAGGTAGGAAAATAAAGTTTAGTATGCCTGAACTCAGAATCTAAAGATGCATCTTTTAGTGAAGGTGATTTTTACATTCGGTGTTTGAAAATGCCACTTTTAGAAAGTAGGTATTTTCTTGCTCAGTCATCCCGTGTGCCTTTGCTGGAATGTTTATTGCCTGTCTGGGTTTTGGATGACAGAAGGCTGGGGAGCAGGAGTGGCTCCAGATAGTCTAGGTGGGTCAGGAAAGGGCTGAATAGACCTGGGCTGCAATTGGGGAAAGGGGAGGAGATTTCCTTGCACCTCAAAGGGCTTGGTCTGCCTCTGACCATGCCGTCTCCACCTCCTGCCAGGAAGTCACACCAGAGAAGGCAGAACTGGTTCTGACTGGGCACAGACACTCTCTGCCTAAGAGATCAAAGGATTTTGGGATATAAATATTGGGGCCGAGACCCCTGACTTTTAGAACTCTTTTGGACCAAGAAGACTGCCAAGAAGAAGAGCTGGAGAAGCTGTGAGGAGGAACTACCACTTTGCTGTGTTGGCCTGCAGTGGCTGCTTCTGTCTTGGGCAGTGAAAGGACTGGACTGAACTTTCTGCAATCTACTTTTGTAGTTTCTCCAAGGGCTTGAGGTAGCGCTTGCCCCCTGTTCAAGAAGTCTCAGGAACAGCAAAGACTTCAAGCTCTTCTGCCCTGGGGACTGTGTGTTTTGTGCTGCAACAGAAGAAAAGCAACCCGACGTCTACGATGCCGTTGCCGACTCCGTGTCCTGAAGGCACCGCAGAGGGCACCGCGACCCTGGTCTCACCGACGACGCCTGCTGACGCCGCCACGAGCCGCTGCTCTCACCGCGACCTGTGGGCACCGCACCGCCTCGCTGCACGACGACGCCTTGGCCTCCCCGTCGACGCCGCTCCACGCCGAAATCGACGCCGCTGCTTGCACTGTGGTTTGCGGGCACCGCTCGTAAAGTGACACGACGCACCGCCCGCAGCCTTGGCCTACCGGCGCCGGCGCCATCGGCTCCAGTTCGTCAACCGACGACGGCGCTTCAGCAACGACTACGCCGCTGCTTGCACCGTGACCTGCCAGCACCGCGACGAGCGCCGCATTCACTTCGCTCCGCGACCCTGGTCTCACCGACGACGCCATCTGACGCCGCCACCGAGCCGCTGCTGGCACCGCACGCCACACCGCAGCACCCGACACCTGCCGACGCCAGCGCTCCTGACTTCAACAGAGAGGAGTTCAATCTGCAACGCGTGTGACTTCGAGGGCCCCGACGACTCCTGCACCGACCTCCGGAATCGACGCCTGCGGACACCGTGCTTTCGGAAGCTCAACGAGCGGTCGCTGACGCCCTGCATTTCTAAAAGGTACTGTTTGCGGGTCTTCTCGACACCGTAGCTGGCCTGCGACGCCGCAGTCAGCCAACATTTGGATTTGTTTGCTCACAACGCCGTGATAGCCCCGGACGGAGCTATCAACATCCAGGAACTGTTTTTCAAGCATATTTTGATAACTGAAGATTTTTAAAGTGCTGTATTGTGGATTTTTATCGTTTTTGGTCTTGTCTTGAGTATATAAAAATATTGGATATTTTTCTAAACTGGTGTGGTGTCCTTTTGTAGTGCTTACACTGTATTACTGTTGGTTATGAGCAAATGCTTTACACACTGCCTCTGAGATGAGCCTGACTGCTCATGCCAAGCTACCAAGGGGGTGAGCAGGGGTTATTTTAGGAGTGTAACTCCCTTATCCTGACTAGAGTGGTGGTTTCTGCCTGGCTTTGACACATGCCCTAGCCTACCAAAAATCCCATTTCTAACATTGGTTGTTAGCAGTGAGGATAGGACTTGCGTTTGCACTTGACTTAGTGATTGGTGTGCACCACTACCGTATTGCAGACCATTACGTGCCACATACTGGTTCTTTTTCTTTTTGGCCTATTTTTAATCTTGCCAGTTTGAACTTGCTACTTCATCATGCCTGAATCAAGAGCATCATCTGTTGCATCACTGGAAATTGCCTTTGAGGAGGATAGGTTGGAATCCTACAATGTTAGGGAATTGAAATCAATTTGCAAAAACCTAAAAGTCCAAGTCAGAGGCCTCACGAGGAAGGAGGAGCTACAAAAGGCGCTGAGGGCCTGGGTAGCAGCCAGACATGCCAGCGAGCAGTCTGGTGATCTCAGTGGAGAGGCGGAGGAGCCTATTCCAGGGTGGATGTGCTTTCGGGAGGGGGGGAACCCTCCAGGCCAGGCAGCAGTGGCCTGTCCCCAGGAGAGCTGGAGGACAGGCGGGAAGCAAGGAGAGTTGCAGTTGGAGCAGCTTAAGTTAGCCATGGAGGAGAAAAGGATGATGTTAGAGCATGAGTTCAGGATAAAGGAGCTGGATCAGAGGAGTAGAGCCAGCTCAGATGGTGGCAGCAACCCGTCAAGACAGGCAGACAGGATTGTGCACATCCCTAAGAATGTAGGCAAAGAATTCAAGAAGGGGGATGACATACAAAGGTGGTTTCAGGGTTACGAGGCAGCGATACACATGAATGGGGTCCCTGAGGAGAATTGGGGAGCAGGATTGTGGCCTCTCTGCCGAGAAGAAGCAAGGGATACTTTGTCTCACTCCTGAAAAGTACAGGGATCAGTTCAGGTCCAGTAAGAAGTCCGATGCCAACACTTGGTTGGAATGTGTAGATATGTTTTGCAGGTCACTGGATGGCTGGGTGAAGGGCAGTAATGTGACAGATTTTCAGGGGCTCTACAATTTGATTGCATGGGAGCACTTGTCTAGTCTGTTTTGCAGATCTGCGCCAGCACCTAGTTGATAGTAAGCTGACTGACCCCAGGAAGCTTGCTATGGAGGCGGACCGCTGGGTGAGTACCAGGGTCCACCGGAAAGCGTATGGGGGAGACTCCGCCAAAGGTGGGCAGGGTCCCCAGCTGAAAAGTTGAGGGGACAAGGGCAAAACACAGGAGTTCTCTAAAGGGCCCCAAACTAACACCCAGGGTAAAGGTTCCCATCCCCCAGGAGATGAGAAACAAGGGGTCTCGTCAGGAAAGCCTGCTGAGACCAGCCCTGCAAGTGTTTTGCATGTGACCAAGTGGGTCACATGAAGGGGACCCCAAGTGCCCTAAGGGGGGCACAGCCACCCACCGGTGGGCAGTCCAAGGTGTTGGCTAGTGTAGCGCTTGGGGAGGAGTAGTACCCACAGGAGGGTGGGGACCCCGCAGAAATGACCCTCGTCTCACTAGGGGTCAGTGAGATGGTCCCAGGAAACCCGGTGCCCCCTAACATAAAGAAATACAGCACCGGGGTGACCATCAATGGGAAAAGGGTAGAGGCTCTCAGAGATACTGGAGCCAGTGTGACCTCAGTTCGGTGTCACCTGGTCTCTGGAAAGCAGGTAGTCCCAGGGCATTCCACCAAGTCATTGCGGTGGACAATTCAGAGCGCCAGTGTCTGGTGGCGCAGGTTCCCTTCGAGTGGGGGGGTGGGTCTCAGGTCCCTTGAGGGTGGTTGTGAGCCCTTCCATGCCTGTAGATTGTCTGCTAGGTAACGACCTGGAGCAGTCCTTATGGAAGGATGTTGAGCTCAGGTCTCACTTGGAGATGCTTGGGTTGCCAGAGTGGGCATGCGTGTCCACTCGGTCAATGGCGGCCAGAGAGGGTGATCAAGAGGACTTGGAGCCTGAAACAGTGGCCCAAGTCCCTGCCAAGAGAAAGGGTAAGGGGCGCTGGAAACCGGCCCCTGAAGCTCCCACGGACCGGGAGGAGGCAGATCTTGAGCGGGACGCCCCGGTGCCTACAGGGGAGCAGGTAGCTGAACTGGGGGACATCTCTGAGCTGACCCATTGGCAGCAAGAAGGGGGTCCCACCAGGGAGGAATTCTGCAAGGAGCAGAAGGAGTGCCCTTCTCTGGAGGGTCTGCGGTGGCAGGCTGCAGACCAGGCAGCTGGTGATCAGTCCGGATCACATTGGATCTACTGGGAGAATGATCTCCTGTACAGTGAGCCTAAGGTCGCTGAGCCTGGGTCAGCCCGTGTGCTGGTGGTACCCCAGCGCTTCAGGACCTTCCTACTGGGTCTGGCTCATGACGTGCCTTTGTGCAGGACATTTGGGGCAGGACAAGACCTTTGACAGGCTTGTCACCCACTTCTTCTGGCCCCAAATGCGAAGGCAGTCAGATGGACATTGCAGGTCTTGCCAAACTTGCCAGGCAAGTGGTAAGAGTAGGAGGAAGGTCAAAGCTCCTCTCCAACCTTTTCCAGTGGTTGGAACGCCCTTCGAAAGGGTAGGGATGGACATTGTGGGGCCACTGGATCCCAAGACAGCCATGGGCAACAGGTACATCCTGGTCTTGGTGGACCATGCCACCCGGTACCTGGAGGCAATCCCTCTCAGGACGACGGCGCCAGTGGTGGGCCAGGCCTTAATGGGGATCTTTTCCCGAGTGGGATTCCCCAGAGAGGTGGTTTCTGACAGGGGGACCAATTTCATATCCAAGTATATGACATCCCTGTGGAAGGAGTGTGGTGTAACCTACAAGTTCACCACCCCTTACCACCCACAAGGTAACGTTCTGGTGGAGAGATTCAACCAGACATTGAAGGGCATGATTAAGGGTCTAACAGAATCCATGAGGCGTAAGTGGGACGTCCTCTTGCCGTGCCTTCTCTTTGCATACAGGGAGGTACCACAGAAGTCTCTTGGGCTCAGTCCCTTTGAGCTTCTGTATGGTCACCCTGTGAGAGGACCTCTGAGTTTGGTGAAGAAAGGCTGGGAGGCAGCTCCCAGGAAAGCTTCCCAGGATGTGTTTAGTTACATGCTGGCCTTCAGAAACCAAACTGCCCGCTTCAGGAAACTCTCGCAGACGAACCTGGAAGCCAGCCAGGAAGAAATGAGGAGTGGTATGACCAGAATGCCACTCTGGTCACATTTCAACCTGGGCAAAAAGTGTGGGTCATGGCCCCAGTGGAACCTTGTGCCTTGCAGGACAAGTGGACTGGGCCATTTGAGGTGGTGGATCGCAAAAGTGATGTCACCTACCTGGTGGATTTGCGGGCTCCAAGGAACCCTTTGAGGGTCCTCCACCTGAACCGCCTCAAGCCCCCCTTCGAGAGGTCCCAAGTGAGCATGCTCTTGGCGACAGATGATAGGGTGGAAGAGGAGAGTGAACCTCTCCCTGACCTCCTGTCTAACAAGGAGCGCGATGGGTCAGTGGAAGGTGTGATCCTCTCCCCTACACTGACTCCAGAGCAGCAGAGCGACTGTCACCAGTTGTTGGGACAGTTTGCCCGACTGTTCTCCCTGACCCCGGGTGTTACTCACTGGTGTACCCATGACGTGAACACCGGTGACAGCCCTCCTGTGAAGCACAAGATTTACAGGTTGACTGACTGGGTCAAGGCCAGCATTAAAGAGGAGGTCTCTAAGATGTTGGCGTTGGGGGTGATCGAGCCTTCCAACAGTCCTTGGGCCAGCCCAGTGGTCTTGGTCCCAAAGGCTGCTGCACACGGTGCCACTCCAGAACTGCAGTTTTGTGTGGACTACCGTGGGCTCAATGCCGTCACCAGCACTGACGCACACCCCATCCCCAGAGCCGATGAGCTCATTGATCGGTTGGGAGCTGCCAAGTTCCTCAGCATGTTTGATTTAACGTCTGGGTACTGGCAGATTGCCTTAACCGATGGGGCCAAGGAGAGGTCAGCATTTTCAACCCCAGAAGGACATTACCAATTCCTGGTGATGCCCTTTGGGTTGAAGAATGCCCCTGCCACCTTTCAGAGGTTGGTTAACCAGGTGTTGGCTGGGCTGGAGGATTTCAGTGCCGCCTACCTGGATGACATCGCAGTGTTCAGTTCCAGCTGGGAAGAACACTTGCAGCACCTCGGTGAAGTGTTAAAGGCGCTGCTGAGGGCAGGCCTCCCGATCAAGGCCAGTAAGTGCCAGAACGGGCAGGGTTTGGTGGTGTACTTAGGACACCAGGTAGGAAGCGGCCAGGTGGCGCCCCTACAACCCAAGATTGACACCATTCTGGCTTGAGAGCCCCCCAAGACCCAGACAGAGGTGAGGGCCTTCTTAGGACTCACCGGGTACTACAGGAGGTTTGTTAAGGGGTATGGCACCATTGTTGCCCCCTTAACAGAGCTGACTTCCAGGAAGAAGCCCAAGAAGGTGATCTCGACTGAGTCCTGCCAGAAGGCTTTTGATGCCCTGAAGGCCGCCATGTGCACAGCACCCATGCTCAAGGCCCCCGACTTCTCCAAGGAATTCGTCGTGCATACTGACGCTTCAGAGCATGAAGTGGGAGCCGTGCTCTCACAACTGAACGAAGAGGGCCTAGACCAGCCTGTAGTCTTCCTTAGCCGGAGACTACTCCCCAGGGAACAGAGGTGGAGTGCCATAGAAAGGAAAGCTTTCGCTGTGGTCTGGGCACTGAAGAAGCTGAGACCATACCTGTTTGGGACTCACTTCCGGGTTCAGACAGACCACAGGCCCCTCAGATGGTTGATGCAAATGAGGGGTGAGAATCCAAAACTGCTGAGGTGGTCCATCTCCCTACAGGGAATGGACTTTACGGTGGAACACCGTCCTGGCATAGAACACGCCAATGCAGATGGTCTGTCCAGGTTCTTCAGCCTTAGTGAAGAGAACTCCCAGGAGGGTGGGTAGTTCTCCCTACTTTCAGCTGGAGGGGACATGTGTTAGACTTGGCATCTTTTGGCGTGTTTCCCCTGAGTTTTTGCTTTCTGACCTCCCGGTTTTGACTCTGTTTTTGCTGGCGTAGTGTTTCTGCGCACTTTTCTCACTGCTGATCAGTGGGAAAGTGCAAGTGCTCCTGTGGTAAATTGTGTTATGGACTGGTGTTTCCGTGATTGGATATTTGATTTACTTGTTAGTCCCTAGTAAAGTGCACTGAGTGTGCCAGGGCCTGAGAGTCAAATGCTACTAGCGGGCCTGCAGCACTGATTGTGCCACCCACGTGAGTAGCCCTGAAGAGGTAACTCAGACCCGCCATTGCGGAGTCTGCGCGCAGTTTGTAACTGCCATGTAGACTTGGCCAGTGCACACACTTGCCAGACCCTCACCTTCCCTTTTCTTACATGTCAGCCACCCCTAAGGTAGGCTTTGGGCCGGGTGCAGTGTATGTGAAAGGTAGGACATGCCCTGGTGTGTGCGGCATGTCCTGATGGTGAATTACGGCCAATTTCGTTTTTCGCTATTGCAAGGCTACCTGTTCCCCATAGGACAGAATGGGGAGTTTGTTTATAACATCTTATAAACATAACTGGCCCGGGGAATTAGGTAGGAAAATAAAGTTTAGTATGCCTGAACTCAGAATCTAAAGATGCATCTTTTATTGAAGGTGATTTTTACATTCTGTGTTTGAAAATACCACTTTTAGAAAGTAGGTATTTTCTTGCTCAGTCATCCCATGTGCCTCTGCTGGAATGTGGATTGCCTGTCTGGGTTTTGGATGACAGAAGGCTGGGGAGCAGGAGTGGCTCCAGATAGTCTAGGTGGGTCAGGAAAGGGCTGAATAGACCTGGGCTGCAATTGGGGAAGGGGGAGGAGATTTCCTTGCACCTCAAAGGGCCTGGTCTGCCTCTGACCATGCCGTCTCCACCTCCTGCCAGGAAGTCACACCAGAGAAGGCAGAACTGGTTCTGGCTGGGTGCAGACACTCTCTGTTTATATATAAATATTGGGGCCCAGACCCCTGAGTTTTAGAACGCTTTTGGACCAAGAAGACTGTGTTTTGTGCTGCAACAGAAGAAAAGCAACCCCGTGTCCTGAAGGCACCGCAGAGGGCACTGCTGCACCGCGACCCTGGTCTCACCGACGACGCCTGCTGACGCTGCCACCGAGCCGCTGCTCGCACCGCGACCTGTGGGCACCACACTCCGCACCGCCTCGCTGCACGACGACGCCTTGGCCTCCCCGATGACGCCGCTCCATGCCGAAATCGACGCCGCTGCTTGCACCGTGGTTCGGGGGCACCGCTCGTAAAGTTACACGACGCACCGCCCTCATCCCGCAATGCAGCCTTGGCCTACCGACGCCGGTGCCATCGACTCCAGTTCGTCAACCGACGACAGCGCTTCAGCAACGATGACGCCGCTGCTTGCACCGTGACCTGCCAGCACCTCGACGAGCACCGCATTCACTTCGCACCGCGACCCTGGTCTCACCGACGACCCCATCTTACGCCGCCACCGAGCCGCTGCTCGCACCGCGACCTGTGGGTGCCGCACCGCTGCACTGCACACCGCAGCACCCGACGCCTGCCGACGCCAGCGCTCCTGACTTCAACAGAGAGGAGTTCGATCTGCAACGCGTGTGACTTCAAGGGCCCCGACGACTCCTGCACTGACCTCCGGAACCGACGCCTGCGGACGCCGTGCTTTCGGAAGCTCAACGAGAGCTCGCCGACGCCCTGCATTTCTTAAAGGTACTGTTTGCGGGTGTTCCGGACACCGTGGCTAGCCCCCGACGCCGCGGTCAGCCAGAACTGTTTGGATTTGTTTGCTCACAACGCCATGATAGCCCCAGACGGAGCTATCAACATCCAGGAACTGTTTTTCAAGCATATTTTGATAACTGTAGATTTTTAAGTACTGTATTGTGTATTTTTATCGTTTTTGGTCTTGTCTTAAGTATATAAAAATATTGGATTTTTTTCTAAACTGGTGTGGTGTCCTTTTGTAGTGCTTACACTGTATTACTGTTGGTTATGTGCAAATGCTTTACACACTGCCTCTGAGATAAGCCTGACTGCTCGTGCCAAGCTACCAAGGGGGTGAGCAGGGGTTATTTTAGGAGTGTAACTCCCTTATCCGGGCTAGAGTGGTGGTTTCTGCCTGGCTTTGGCACATACCCTAGCCTACCAAAAATCCCATTTCTAACAAGAACCCTCACTGATTCCCTAAAATCACAAAAGGAAGATACTATCTGGAAATTAACTGACCTGGAAAATTGTGCTAGAAGGAACAATTTGCGGGTTCTGGGTGTTCCAGAAAGCATGGAGGGAGCTGATGTCCTGAACTTCATGGTAGAACTTTTTACGGAGGCATTCCCGGAACTCACGCAGTGGGACTGGAAAGTGGAGATGCAGAGGGCCCATAGATTTCCCTTCAGTCAACATAAAAGAGCGGGACAATCCACAACCAAACCCAGAGCTATTCTGATCTGTTTGAGTAACTTTTTGGCCCGGGAAGCAGTATATGATTTGGCTAGACCAGACCGGAAAAGGGCAGGAAAGGGATGCAAATTTTTTGTAGGGCCCGACTTCTGTCATGCGACAGTAGAGAAAAGATGGCAGTTGCGGCAACTGATCCCACTGCTTCAGGCAAAGGGAGCGCAGGTTTTTTTGCTCAATCCAGCCAAACTAAAAGTTATTTGTAAGGGCCAGACAGTTTTTTACTTCCAAAGTACAAGCAAAAGAATTTTTGCAATCGATTTAAGGTAGATATGTAAATATAAGGCTGGTTTCGCATATGCTCTGATTAGCTGGTGTCTACTTCGGAAGCCAAGTGGTTTTTTCCCCCCCTTTTTTCTGCCCTCTTTAGGGGGAGAGGGTGGTTTCCGGGGGGTGGGGGTTGCCAGTTTCTCATCACTGAGGACCTTCGGTCCTTATGCCTCAGCAAGTGGGAGGGAGGTAGGGAGGTGGGTGGAGAGTGGGTTGGGGTAGGGGTGGGTTGGGGTAGGGGTGGGCGGGGGGGTCCGGGGAGGAATGGAGGGGGGCAAAAACGATAATAAAATAAATATTGTGGAAGAAGGAGGAGCATCACATAATGAGTGTACACGGAGAGAGGAAGGGGAAGTTTGAGGAAAGGGGTAGCATGGTGAAGGGAAAGACACAGATGGAGAAGGGTCCGGAGAGAATTTGGCAGGAAAGCCTTTGCTTTGGCAATGGGTAAGGTGAATATATGTACTATTAATGTGGGGGGCCTAAATGACAGGAGTAAATGAGCTAGGGTTGCTGCGGTTCTGAAAATGCAAGGGTCCGACATAATTTGTCAGCAGGAAACTCATGTCCCATGGGGAAAACAGGATATTTTGATCATTAGTGGCTACATCCTGGCTGCTTGCTCTACCCAAACTTCCAATATAAGGGGGGTTGCTATACATGTTAAAAATGGTATAAGGCCTGTCATCCGGGTAAAGGAGGATAAATGGGGCAGATGGGCGATTGTGTTATTACCGATGGGACTGACAATCTGTACTATCTATGGTTCGAACCAGGATGAACGAAATGTTTTTAATGATTTAGAAGTTGAGCTGGCTACCTGGCCAGAACCATTAGTTATCTGTGGGGGATTTGAACATTAATCTTGATGTGAGCTGGGATCCTAGATCAAAATATAAAGGTAGGAAGCCATTGGTATATAAAGCTCTGGTGGCATTAAAGACAAGCTTTGATTTAGTGGACGTATGGGGTGTGAAGCACCCTTCAGATCCAGGCTACACGTATTTTTCATATCCTCACAGTAAATATGTCAGGCTAGATTATTTTTTTGTATCATCATCAATCGGGAATGATGTGGGAATTAAGAAATTACCTAAACTATTATCTGACCACAATTCATTAATTTTGGAATGTGTAACACAGCAGGTTGTACAAGTTCAGTCCAAGTGGACGTTTGATAGAAAATTGCTCTACAATGCCTCCTTTATGCAACACATGCGGCAATGGATTAAACAATATTTTGATGTGAACTGCTATAGTACTTCTCGAAGCATGGTCTGGGATAGCTTTAAGGCGGGTACGCGGGGGGGAAGTCATCAGCTTTGTTGGGAAAGACAGGCGATTGGAGAAAGCAGAAATAGAGGGTCTGATTGGTAGATTAACGGTTCTAGAAAAGGATCATACCTTAGCGATTAGTCAAAAGCAACATGTGACCGTATCATCCCTGCAGCAAGAAATTGCAATGACCAAAGCTGTAATCAGTAGCTATTATAATAGGAGGTGTGCATCAGCGTACCAGGCACATAAAGGGCACATAAAGAAGATGGCTATGAATACGGAGAATCTGTGGGTAAACATCTGGCGCTCCGTACAAAGCAGAAGTCAGCGAGGAATAACATTTCGGGAATTAACGGGCAGGATGGGCGGTATGTCACAGAATTGAAAGAGATTATTAAAGTATTTGAATGCTTTTATCAGGATTTATATCGGCAAGGGGATATATATATCCCTCCTCCCCTAACTGGATAGAGAATATGAGGAATCTTCAAGGGATTGACGATGAGATGCGACAAGAGCTGGAGGCAGAGATTACATTGGAGGAGGTGATAAACGCCTTACAATCTATGGCTTCAGGAAAGGCGGTGGGTCCGGATCGTATACCCTTAGAAGTATATAAGCTATTTCAGGCGGAACTAGCACCATTACTTTTAGATCTGTTTATCGGGGTACAATATAGTGGCACGCCACCGGCCTCATGGCAAGGGACGGATATAGTTATCTTTTAAAAAAAAGATAAGCCTCCAGACAGACTGGCCTCGTATCGGCCGATTTCACTCATTTATGCCGGTGTTAAGCTTTACTCTAAAATCTATGCATCACGGCTAAGTAGGATTATAGCTCAGGTTGTCTCCCCCTGGCAACATGGCTTTATTCCGGGGAGGGGAACCACTGACCATATTAGGCGAACTATCGCCCTATTTGATGCAACAGAAGTATTAGGGGAGAAGATGGCCTTGATTCTCCTAGATTCAGTTAGCAATTTTAATGTAGGATTTTTTATTTGCCCCTCATTCAGACCTGTTCAGCTTTGTTATTACTTACCTGCTTTCCCACTGTAAGTACTGCTGTGCTGGTAATATCAAGTCATGGTGCAAACTGTATCGATAGTACCAATCTTGTGCAGTGCTGTGCTGCCTTTTGGCTTATGTTGTGGTATTGAAATACTTTATACATACATATATGCAACAAATACTAAGTTTACGTAAGGAATACTTTAATCTCTGCCACTGTTGACACTTTAGGGCCACGCCCACAAATCACTTTCGTTTTCTTCACTGTGTCTGGTATGCTAAGACATGGGTATTGTGCTCACTGTGCCACAGGTCTCAAGCTATTCCTCACTGACAAAGCCTAACTAGGTTGAAAGCGGTCTGAGGTTGCTTGTGTTCCCATTTAGAGGGGGGCCTGGCAGTACAGGCTGAATTGTTCCTATTGGAGCAGGACAAAGACTGTTTTGCATATGGATGTTTACTGGTGGGCAAAAAAAGATAGACTGGGATACAGCCCAAGTAAATAACATACTGAGATGTATTCAGGCATACCAGTCATCAATTTTTTGTTTTCCTCTATGCTTCACTCGAAGTGCAACAGTTTGTTCTGATGTGGGTCGCATGCTCACTCAGTCACAGATCACAAGCTATACCACCTGACGAGGTCCAAACTTGTCTAGCGTTGCTTGTGTTCCTGTACAGAGGCAATTTGGTCTGGAAGTTAAGGCTGGACTGCTCAGTTTTGAGGCTCCTGTCTGAAGTACACGATGGACTGAGATGCGGCCCAAATTTCCAGTAGGTGACATTAATTAAAGCATTCCACTCATCAAAATTTTATTTGCCTTCTCTTACTGGCAAGGTCAGTCCAGTACACCCTTTTATATTGCCAAAATTTCAAGTAGGGTCTTTTTTCCAGCATTGTGCACAAGAGCATTTTTTGTCGAAAAAGATTGCACATGTATTTATTTAGATCTCCTGAGTAAGGAGGGTGCTTGATACAGCACATAGAGTAACCGCAGTGCAATAGAGAATCCTAACAACACTGTATCTGTTTGGATTCTAGCAGTTGGTGACCGATCTTGTTGATTGTGGTTGGTTGGACCGTGCCAAATTGATATTGAACATATCTATAGTTTATACTTCTGTGAGCCCACCCTTCCTAAATAAAAAATATGATTTCAATGGGACCAGATATTTGTTTCCACTCACTGCCATATTCGTTAGCTTAACCATAAGTAATAAATATATGGCTTTAATATATTTCACTGCAGTCTTGTTGTTCAATGAAATACTGCTCTTGCCTATGTAGGATCTTTTCAAAGGAGCAATAGGAGTAGTTTAAGGGCCAGTGACTAGTTTTGTCCCTAATCCCAGCCAAGTATGGCTGGCTTCTTGAGTCTCAGGAGATCGAAAAGAATAAATGATGCTGCACTTTCCCCACAAACATGTTGGTGTTCTACAGAGGCTTGTAAATGATGCTGTCGCTATTGCTTTGGATACTGTATGTCTGCATCCTCTCGTTATTATGAATAAATATGACCACAGATCTATTTTCTGATACTCTGCTTTAAAGAATTCTTTGTCTGGCATGGACGTGTCTGTGGCATGCAATGCATTATTTTCCTTTTATGTGCGGTCACATCAGGATCAACTCATCAAAAATTCATGGTTGTTTCACCTTTACAAAAAACTCAAGCCGTTCAGTTGCCTGTTTTTATCCAGACCTCCGTACCTGCCTGTGAAAACATTGGATTATGTTGCTAAGGCTGTGATGCATTTTACTTTTCCCCCTTTAGTTAGGGAGTGCCCAGGAGTTATTCCCACCACATAGCTAGCACCAGTCAGAAATTAGTTACCTCTGGGCACCCACTGGGGAACACTTTCTGAACTTGAGGAAGAACAGAAGAAGACTGGACCTGCTGTCTGTGACCAGAGAGGAACCCTTCAGGACAGTATTTGCTCCCTCGTGTACCCATGGCAAAGAAGTCGACTCCACAGTACATAAGGCTGGACCTCCTGTTCCTGCTACAGTAAGCTGCAGGAAGCTTTTTCCTGTAAGTACCCGGCTGACCCGTGGCAATTAGGTCCTGGACTGGACCCTGCTGTTAGCCTCTGATCGGGCGCCCTGTCAGTCCCTCCATTAAGGTCCTGGGGCGATTTAGAGGTGTACTCCTGTGGTGGATTGGGACTTAAAGGTCGAAGTCAGAAGGTAAAATCTTTGACCAGGACGAACCTTGCTTGTTGTATCCGACCAGTGCTCTATTGTGGTCTGCCTCAAATTGCGCCTAGGTCTCGGTCTACTGCGACCTTGACTAACATTGGGGCTTTGTGCATTTTTGAGCTATTTCTACTTAAAACTTTAAAAACTCATATCTCCGGTTCCCCTTATTGGAACTTTGTTGCTTTTGTGTCATTCTGTTCTTGAAATTTTGCTGTTTTTGTCTAAATCGGATTGAGAATTTTATTGTCTTGCGTTACTGTTTTGGTAGGACACAAACATTTTGCAGTAAGTTAAGCTTGTCTGCTGTGTCCTATAGCTACCCTGTGCTTTTGCTCGGGTTAATTTAGTGACTTTGAGGGTTCACCCTGGCAAGGAGTGTGATTATTCCTTGAGGTAATAATAATCCAATCTCTTATCTGTATCAGGAGGAATACCAGCAGCAGTATGAGTATCATTCTCAGACCTTAGTGGGTAAGGCAGTTCATAACTGCTCTCCCACGGTGTCCCTACAGGGGCCCACCTGTGGTGCAAGTTCCTTTGCTATTCATGACCACGTTACAACAGATGAACACATTCCAGATGTTACTTACACAGCATCCCCAGCCACCACCCCTGCCACCTCTTCCTCGTCAGTTGCCAACGCCCCATTTCCTCCACATCCAAAGATTCCTCCGCCTGCTCTTATGGCACCAGTTTGAATTCCATGCGGACATCTACAGACGTGGGAGACCAGAGCACATCTGACTTAAACTGTATGTCAGATATTGAAGAAGGCAAACTTTTTGTAGTAGAGGGTGTTGAAGGTTGGGAAGGAAGTATTAATATTATCAATATGGATTTAAAGAACATCTGATGAACTTCTAGCCGTAGATTCCTTACTACAGAATATTTCTCAGGCGTCAGACTGGATCCCAACATTTTTGAGCTATCCTCTTGCACGCCGGGGGTAGGTATTGTTGTTTGCTCTGTTGTGGCATCATTGGCATCGTCCACGGCAGAAGTGACATGCGCGGTGCCTATATAGGTGCCACCCCTGCATGCTAACCTCCTTTTCTGTGGTGTAGATCCAGACTAGCCCTCTTCAGTCATTTTTTGACTGGCTTTTTTCGAAATTTTGTATAAGTCGACTAGTGACCCTTTTTTCTATCACTTTTTTTCGGACTTTGTCCCTGAACAAAACCTACTGGGTTCAAGCCTTGTGGTTTCCTTCACAGACAGATGTCCCCTTCTTCGTGTCTGTAGTGCCTGGAGCGGGATTACAACTCAGCAGCCTGCGCAGAAAACACGGTCATGAACCCCAAGGCCATCCATGTGCGAGTCATGAAGTTTTTGTCTCGCTCCAGGTCCTTTCAGCAAGGAATGTCTCGGGACTGCTCCTAGAGTATCTTGTGTTGTTCATCACGATCCCGGACTTCTTCAGATAAACCCTACAAGAAGTTTGCTCCTGTTCTTCGGACGATTCGAGGGAACGATGCCACAGATTTAGGCCCCTCTCCCAGGCTTGTTTCTGTGGAGCTTGTATCTGATACTAGGTCCACTCCATGATTCGTTGGACTTGCAGGATGCCTACATCCATATCCCCGTCCTGACTGCCCACAGGTGTTATCTGTGGTTCACGGTAGGTCAAGAGCATTATCAATTCACTGTGCTCCCCTTTGGCCTTACCACTGCCCCTCAGGTGTTCACAAAAGTGATGGCGGTGATTGCAGCTTATCTGTGGATGTCAGGGGTCTGTCTTCCTCTACCTGCTGAAAGCGGGCTTGCCCCAGGCTGTCACCTCCCACCTCTAGAATGTGGTTGAATTCCTGCATTCGTAGAGGTTTATTATCAGCATGCCGAAGTCACGTCTGACTCCCTCTCAGATGCTTCCTTTCATTGGCGCTGTTCTGGATACTGTGCAGTTTCTGTCTTACCCTCTAGAACAGCAAGTCCAGGATATTTGGGATATGATTCTGATGTTTCACCCTCTATCTTGGATTGCGGTGAGATTGACTGAGTCTGCTGAGTCTCCTGGCCTCCTGCATTCTGCTGGTAAAAATGCCCGTTGACATATGCAGGCTCAGCAGTGGATTTTGAAATCCCAGTATGCACAACATCAGGGGAATCTCTCTGACCTGGTCCAGATGTTGGAGGCAACTACAAAAGATCTGCAGTGGTGGCTCACGGACCGTGATTGGGCCAATGACAGACCCCTCTCTCTTCCCAATCCAGAGCTCACAGTAGTGACAGATGCCTCACTTCTGGGTTTACACAGCCATCTAGGAGAGGGGGAGATTGGAGGACTCTGGTCTCTGGCGGAGTCTCAGCTCCACATCAACCTATTGGAACTGAGATCGCTTCACCAGGCATTGAAAGCCTTTCTTACTTCAATAAAGGGAAGGCTGGTTCAGGTGTTCAGGGATAACACCACCGCCATGTGGATTGCAACGAGCAGGGCGGAGTGGGGTTGTGAACTGTCAAGAGGTTCTGCGTCTCTGGACATGGCTGGAAAATCAGGATATATTCCTGGTGGTTCAACATCTGGTGCATTTGCTGAACACCAGAGCAGACGAACTCAGGCGTTGATGCCTCTATGATCACTAATGGCATCTTCATCAGGAGGTAGTGCACGGTCTCGTCACAAATTGGGGAGAACCTTGGTTTGATCGTTTTGCTATCACCGAGAACGCACGATGTCAGCACTTCTGCGTGCTGGAGTTTCCAAGGCGGCTCTTGCTCAGACCTATTTCTTCTTGAGTGGAGCTCAGGACTCCTATACCCCTTTCCTTTGATACCACTCCTGTATAAGAGTTCTCAAAAAGATAAAAGAACAACTGGGCACACGTTTTCCAAAGGTAGTCACACCTTTTTTATGTGGGGCAGACCATCACATTGCTCCTACTTTTTGCACTCCCCTCCCCCCACTCCAATTCTACCAAGGAAGAGGAGAGACTTAACTGGCTGGACCTAAAAAGGGAGCTATAATTTTACATAAATCGTACAGAGGACATTGGTTGGACTATCAACTTTCTTGGTTTGGTGGGTGCGAAGAAAAGCAAGGCAGTTCACAAATGTACCATCTCTAGATGGATCATCCTCTGTGTTAAAATCTCCTATGCAGTTCCCAAAAAAGCTACCCACAGAGGCTTTGCGGGCTCATTCAACAACAGCTAAGGCTGGGACCAGTGCGCTGGAGAGAAGAATCCCAGTTCTGGACATCAGTCAAGCAGCCACGTGGACATCACTGCACACATTTGGCAAGCATTGCTGCTCAGTCAGGTCTGGCAAAATGGGCATTTCGCCCGTTCTGTCCTCCAGGACTTTTTAGTCCACAGACCCACCTCTGGCGAGAGATTACTTTGGTATTTATTCTAACGTAAGGAATCTACAGCTAAACGTCTCTCAGACGAACAAGTTACTTACCTTCAGTAACGCCTTATCTGGTAGTCTCTGTTTAGCTGCAAATTCCTTACCGACCATCACAGCTTCTCTGTTCTGCGAACTGTGTATCTAACATTCAAGAGATCCTTCTGGACCTCATCCTGGCATAGTAGTCATTTCTCAGTTTTGCTCTGTGCTGCTGGTGCAGACAGTCAAGAACTGAGGTCAGCGCACTGGGGTGGCGATTATATAGGCACGGCGCATGTCACTTGCGGCGCAGATGACGCCACACTGAGCCAAATGATGCCACCTACCGGCACGCAAGGAGATATTCTTAGGTAAGGAATCTGCAGCTAGATGGTCTCTACCAGATAAGTCATTACCAAAGATAACTAGCTAAAATAATTCTTCCCGATCCTGGATTTTGTCTAGTCGAAGGGTTTCAAGCTAATGTATACTATGACCAGAGTTTAGGCAGTCATACTGTGCCTTGAGAAGTACATGATTCAGAATCTGTGCCAGCATGCTTGACTGGCTACCTTAAGCCTGACTCCATCATTGTGGCAGTAGCCCAGCAGAGATCAAAAAATCCTGTCACTCTGGCTTCAGTGCTTCCAGACAGGGATGGCAGGCACATAAACAACTTGAGGCGCAGCATCACCAGTCTGGTTGCGACATCCACAAAAGCGACAAATGCCTTGGCCATCCTGGGTCTACAAGATTGCCAGATGTGGCATGACATTTCAACCCTTATCAGTCTCATCCCAGATGATAGAAGGGAAGAAGCTAAGACCATTATCAAGGAAGGCAGTCACCATCATCAATGCAATGATGGACACTTCCAGCACAGGCCTCAGTCAGCCTGGAGGGTCAGCAGTCCTGTTCATTCAGGGATGACTTTGGTCAGCTTCCTTCCTTCCAGAATTCCAGTAAGAAATCAGTAAGAAATTTGGGGTTGCTTTTTGATTGCTCAGCTTTTTTTTTTTTTACAAACCTGTAGATGACACCCTGCAGATCATCAAGACGGACATGGCACGCTCCTTGGAAGTTTTACAATACAGGCATCCTGCTTCTATAGCCTTACATGTCTCAAGAAGATCTCAAGCCTGTTAAGGTGGCTTCTCCCAATACTGGATCCAAGGAAGACCCTACTACCCTTCAAGCCAATCGAAGTACGATCATGGCTACTTTGCAGGCAGAGATCAGTGCCAAGGCTACTTCAGAACATGAAAAAGGGATAGCTTGACTTTTACCAGCTCACCATCCTTACTACCAGTGTGATTCTGTTGTATGGTTTGTACCTCGCCAGTAAAACTGTGCGTTTGTTGGACAACATAAACGTTAGGATTGTGTCAGACTGATTCCGTGCACACCCTCAGGATATGTTGACCTATAGTCCTGCTGGCCCACAGTGCACCATCTGCACCCCTAACCTTACAGGGTAACAAATGTGTGTGCAACCTCAGAACATTACAACCCTTATCCCCTAAGGAAATCATGGTAACAGATCTAGAACCTTTTCGTTGGACTCTCATACATACCCAAAGAAATGCACAAGAAGTACTCAGCAAGGCGTTTCAATATTTATTAAAATATTGTGATTCTTGTTTAAAAATTGTGCTGCGATAAGTAGAATGAAATATAGTAGTGTAATTAGCATTAAGAGAATAGTGAAAAAGATGAACAATTCTAAAGCTTATAGTGTACTCCTTCCTAGCGCTCCCTAACCTAATTTTGTCTAAGGTGGGTGATCTGCCAAATCCCTGACTGGTCGTTTAACTTCCCCATTACCTGGGGTCAAGTGTCATCAGGCAGTCCGTCTTGGTGTAGAGCTGGACATCCCTTGTGTTGGTAAACGGGAATCAGCAGAGTTGGAATTCCGGCATGCAGTGGCCTCGCAGTGTCAGCTGAGTGCTCCTCCCCTCTAAGGAAGTGGTTCTCTATATATAATAAACAGCACCCATGTGTCCCAGGCAGCAATTGTTTAATCGTTTAATCTAGTTAGATAGCTTCGTCGCCTACCGGACAATAACAGTCAGTGGAAGAATCTCTGTTTTTGCTCATGCTTGGGAAGCAATAACTATAGATTGGAGAATGCTTCAAATAGTGCAGCTTGATCACACTCTGGACTTAATACAGAAACCACCTGCCCAAAAAGAGTTACTGCCAGATATTCACCTGTCCCTAAAAGGAAACCTAGAAAAGGTACCAAAGAATCAGAGGAATCAAGGATTCTACTCTGGGTTTTTTTCTGACCCATATTGGTCCTTTAAGATGTGATCAAATTCCTGGAACTAAACCGTCCTTCCGAGTGGTATCCTTCCAAGAAGTCTTTCTTATGCTTCTGGAAGGTAAGTGCCTGACCTTTATGGATCTTCAGGGTGCATATTTTCACATCCTTAAACATTGAAATCACAGGCAATACCTATGATTTTCAGTGACTGGGCAGCGCTATCAATTCAGGGCGCTTCCATTTGGTCTGAAGTCTGTGCCCTTGATCTTTACTAAGTGCCTGGCACAGGTAGCTTATTTCCTTCAAAAACAAGATCAGTAACTACACCCATACTTGGACCACTGCCTCATCTATCATCCATCAAAGGAAAAGGCTAGTGCCTCTATAACTGCCTGCATCAGCGTATTCCAAGAATTAGGACTGAGACTCTGAGAAATCCTCCTTCTGTCCTTTATCAAGATTGCAATTCTTAGGGGCAATCTTGGACACTCAACTCTGGAAGCTTTGCAAAAAAGTTGTAAAACGTCATGTCTTGGCAAAGGCATTTTGCTCCAAGCAAATGGTGCCCATCAGGATATACAAATCCCTTTTAGGTCTCCTGTTTTTCTGCAGGCTCCATATGAGGCCTATTGAGCTCTAGTTAGATAACCAGAGGAAGCTGGTGAACGGTTCATGGAATGACCCAGTCAGTCACCAGGCGCATCAAGCAATCTCTGCTGTGGTGGAGGCTCCCATCAAACCTCAAAGCAGGTCTTCTGTTCCAACCTTGAACAAATAGTAGAATTATGACAACAGATGCAGGAACTGCCCATGAGAGGTCTCTGATCAGCAGCAGAGAATGAAGTCCTCTTAAACATACTGGAGTTAAAGGCCAAGTTTTTCAGATCAATTATTTGTCTTATTCGGCCATCCAGGAAGAGGCCACCCATTGTCCAAACAAGGTATTGCATGTTAACTGTCTGGTTGCATCACCTTCTGTCACAACAAGGCAAAGCGTTTGCTCCAAAGCATTAAGGGCAATCCCTGCCAGAAGCATAATAGCTGCACTGTATGCTGGAGCTTTTTCACAGGACATTTGTTGTGCAGCCACGTGGAAAAGCAGGCATGTGTTCTGAAAGGGAATGCAGCAGGTGGACAAGCAGTTCTACACAACCTGTTCTGATAAGGTGAGCCTACTTCCAGCTCTGCTCAAATGTTATGCACTGCTTCTGATTCAAGTATGTGAATATATGAAAGTTCCAATTCCAGATAAGAAATTACTTACCTGCTCAAGTTCTCCTGCGTTGGTTTCTTTTATACATTCATATGCCGCCCTCCCTCCTCTTTTGTCAGAGGCTCTCTGCTATGATATGCACTCTTTACACTTGTGCTGCTATATTTTAGCTATGGTGGTTTGTAACGGCAGTAGAAAGCTCATTACTTCCACCTCACTGGCTGATGTTCAGGTTGATTCAAATGAGGTAGATGTGCTACTAAGCAAACGTTTTTGAGTCGTGTAGCCATTTCAACACTGACGTTTCAAACAATTTTCTAACACAAGTGAAAAAATCTTTTTACAATTGCTCCAGGATAGTTCAATGCTTATGATTTAATTGGAGATTCCCCTCAAGCAGAATTAGGATTGCAGGTAAGTGACTATTCCTTTTGCAGTGCAAGACTGTTTTAAGATTCATACGATGCTCTCATTCTCCCTGATCAAAACAAATGGTCTATAAGTAGTAACCAACAAAACCTACATCTGGTATACTCGTATCAGCCTATGAACACAAAGTCTAAAGATACAGATCACACAGTTGGTGCATTATTTGCAAGTTTTTCAATGGCCCAAAAGCTAGATGGAGGAGTAGGGCACAAATGTAACTCTAAAATAGTCTCAGGCAGTAAAACTGTTACATGAAAGAAAAAAAAATTTGGGGGAGGGGGCGCAGGTGGGGATTGTTAGCTCCTGTTTATAGGTGTGAGCTATGCATTCTGCTCCAGTATGATAAATGTGATCCATGCTGTCGGCTTGCAAGATTTTGTGTGATCCATGTTCTACAGTTTGATTTATTTTTAATCGATTCTTTTTGCGTATGGTCCGTGCTTAGTCTCATTAAGTGTTTGGGATTGATGTTTATAGGTTGTGTGCAAGTTACCCTCAGAAACTCTTGGTTCCTGTGTGGATCACAGACAAAGAGCTAGAGAATGTTGCTTCCTTCAGGTCCTGGAAGAGGATTCCAGTTGTTGTATACAGGTATGTTGCACAGTTTTGACCTTTTTTACTTTGCCAAGTTGCAATTTCTAAATAGCGCATACTTGACGAAACAGACAATTTATTTTTCATACTGCTAGACTGAGGTTCTTTAATTATCATAGAAAGACAATACAGTGAACTACAGGTGTTTTATGCAAAGGGAAGAGTGTATCTGGGTATTACATCTCATCACAATTCGCCTCAGTGTGTGTAAGGTAACATTTCTTGTTCCTTTTTAGGTATTGTCCCCCCCCAGGATACTAGTGTTGTCATAATCCATGTAACCCTTGGTTTTTATCATGCATTCTGTGTTTTAACTGCTGGTGACAGGAGGGAGAATTGGTGATGGGCCGTAATCCAAAAAGGCCTATTTCATGGAGTCCCTCACAGAATAAGAGCTTTAACGTGGGGAGAGGTGGGGTGGGGGGGCGGTGTCCCTACCTAACTAGTGTGTAATTGATGCAGAATTCTGAAGTGAATCAGGATTTCCCATCTGCTATTCTACTCCAAAACAATATCTTGCATTGTGTGGTTTATGCTTGTTTTATGTTTCACATACAAAGAATTATTTTAAAAAGGTATTTACACTGTTACTTAAACTTATAAAATGTAACCGTTCTGGGGGGGGGGGGGAAAGCATACTACTGGCATCCAAGCAGAAGGCTGTACTCATTACAGCCACACTGACATATTTTGCTCAATTGTTTAAAGCTGTGCCGTTCGCTTATGAATGCTCCTTCACTAAATGTTTGTTTGGACTTCAGGAATGATGCTAGCCTGCAGATTCTTGACTCAGATACTCCATGTAAGGAAACAGGCTTTTTGCAAGTTAACGCCCACTTTTAACTACTAGGCACTACTGTAACGAGACTAATGCCCTGAGCCCTGCTAATCAGGACACAGTGCATGTGCTGTGACCCTTAAAAAGTACACGTTTAATTGGCTTAATCCTAATTGGCATTACTTGATTTAATTTTAAGTCCCTAGTATATGGTACCAAGGGTAACTAGGGCCTGTCAGTTAAAGTGTCTCTTGAGAGTCCACGTATCGCGGTCCTGCCACTTCTGTGGCAATAGACGCACCCTAGTGACAATTGGAAGTCTGTGTCGAAGATCTGGCAAATACTATCAGAGATATGGTGTTGTATTTTGTTGTTACCTCTGTGAAAAATGAAAAGTGAATAAAAAGAATTTAATACAAAAAAGTCTGTTGTGGACTGCAGTCCCTAGTTGTGCAACCCCAAGTGTGACGAAGCAAAAGCATGACTCCCAAGCTGCCATAGCTGACTGGTAGAGCAGTTTTAAGTTGCTAACTCGACTTTGCCATTTAAATAAATTTTAAAGCCCAAAGCCTCCCTTTTTAATATAGGTCTCCCCTGAAGAAGGCCAATCGAGTCCTAAGGCAGAGTGCAGTATATTAAGAAGCAGACCATGTGATTTACATGTTCTGACAGTAAAAATCCTAAATTGCTGCTGTTACTGTGAATAAGGCTAGTAGCCCCATTGGGGCTTGCAGGGTAACCCGCTGACAACTCAGCCGTGCTAACTTCTGTATGAGACTACTAAAAAGGATACTTAAGGCATCAAAAGAATCAAGACATTAAACTGACCTAATGCTCAAGTCAAAATTAATGCAACTTTTTAGTAAAAGGCAACTTTAGAAAGTTGCCACTCTGTTGCACAAGTTTCCGGGGGCCATTTACAGTTACTAGCCACAAGACTGCTTTCAGCCCTCCTGGTGAGAAGTGTGTGAATGACTCCCAGGAAGGAACAACGAGGACCTGGCACGGGAAGAGGTGTGAATCTGTTTCTAACTGGAAAGCCAAACTGGGTGTGAGCCCAGAAGGTACTTTTCAAAGGCAAAGCTGCCTTTGAAGGGCAAATGGTAGACACAATAGGGGCGGCTCTTTTGTTCTGGTAGGCAGGTTGACAATGGGGACAGAGAGGGGAAAACGGTTGACAAATTGGTTTTCCTGTGGGTGTGTAACCCTCAGGTAACAACATCTCTAGGGCGGCTCCCAAGCTCCACACAGCCATAGAGGGGTTCTGCCTTCTTGGGAGTGGCAGAATATTGCATTCTGGGATAGTTGGATACAACACATATCATGAAGTAGTCACCAGGTGGGAAGGGACCTAGTAGCCCTTTGACTAGTAACCGCCGCATCCCCGAAGGGCACTTTCTGGGCATCATAAATATGGCACCCAGACCTCAGATCACATCTGCATTGGAGAGAGGACCGAAGGACTCCCCTGCTGTTCCCTGGACCTGCCAAAGAAAGGCAGCACCAAAGACTTGGCCCCAACTGCTGCTCCTGGGCTAGCAAAGAGAGGACTGTACCTTTGGTGCCCTCCTTGAGAAAGTCATCCCCGAGCCCCAGACAGAAGAGGTGAACTCCAAGAGTCAGTTGGCTGACTTCCTGCTACAGGGTCACAAAAGCTGAAGAAGCCCGCCTTGGCTGGTTAGTAGCCACAATCACTTGACCGCTGACATGCAGCCTGGAAAACAGAGTCCCGATGCTCAAAAGTTGCACCCGATTCTTATTGACCCGCGAGAGTCGTCAGAGTGCAGTTTGGTCGTCCAAGGACACCCACCTCCACCAAAGGAAACTGCTAGTTTTGTTGCGACTGGAGACCAGTAGTACCTGGACTTGTGCTGGATCCACCATAAATTCAACAGATATCGCCCCTCCCACCCCAATATGACCAAAGTTGCCCTACCCATACTGTGGACTGAAGAGTAGCCCCCCTGTTCACTGCACAACATCCTCAGCATCTTAAACATCATGCATCCCTTGCATCAGGACCACTCCATTGATGCAATTGCTTTCTTTGCCATAGGATTTTTTTGCCAAATGTCCTATTTTTTTCTTTTTCACGCATGTGGAGTGTAACTGATTTGCTCAGAATCACAGGAGTATTGTGCCGAGACCTAATAAGCTTTGGCAAAGCCAATAGGTCTTACCTTTGATACTGTTGGCTCTGCCATTGCCTTTTGTTCATGCTGTACAGCATGGGCATTACCAACTCTGGCAATGATTTGTAGCCATGCTGTACAGCAGTTGGGTTTCTGCGCAGCATGTCTTAAAATAAGAATAAAAAGAGTGCATTAGCCTTGGCTGCATCATAGTACTTTTTGAAATATGTTTTAGCCACACTGCAAAGCATCTGTGCTGCTGTTCAGCATGGCTTCAAAACATTGCCAAAACTAATAGCTCTCACAGGCGAGACCTATTGGCTTTGCCAATGTTTGTTATAAATTAGTCATGGATTTTTTTGTGTTGTGTGACTTACTTATTCAGTTGTTTTGGTACTTTTAAATGCTTTGCACTTGGTCCTTTGTTTAAGCCTGACTGCTCGAAGCCACAGCAAGACGTCTGACCTCCTGGTCAGGGAACTCTGCTCTCCCCTCGCGCAGCTCCGCCGTTGCGCCGCTGCCTTCCAGCACCCTTTGCCCTCAAGTAGGTGTTCGAGGACCTCCTCCACCCACAGGCTCCTGCCTGTGCCTCATTCGTGGTGGTCCAGTGGGAGAGCCTTGCTCTTCTGCTGGTCCGCTCGGCCAGCCGTCTGTCTTCTGTTTCTGTAGTGTCCTTCTCTCTCTGTCTCTCTTTATGTGCCTGTTGTCTTTTTCTGTCCGTTTTCTCTCTATTGTGCCCGGTGTGTCTTTTTCTGTTTGTCTCTCTTTATTGTGCCCATTGTGTCTTTAATTCTATTCCTCTTCATTGTGCCTTGTCGTGTTTTTCTTTCTTATTCTTCTTCCCCTTGGTGCCGTTTTTCCTGTCGCTGCTTCCCCTGTGGCCCCTTCCTCACCCTCCCTCCCCCTTGCCGGTTCCCGCCTCCCACTCCGCTCCCTCCCCCGTCCCCTACTTAATGGCGGCCGAGCCGCTGGTGCACCGAAGGTGCGCCAAAAGCAAGCCCGTCTACTTGTCAAACAGAGGCAATGTGGCGCAGTTGTTTATTTTTTTTGTTATCATTTTTCTTTGCAATTTATTCTTTGTATGATCAATATTATATCATTGTTGAAAATGTTGATATCCGTATATGTCATGCATACTTTGGGTGCCCGGTGAGGCACTTTTTCTGTCTCAGCAATAAAATTATGTTTAAAAAAAAAAGCAAGCCCGTCTGCGGCCAGGGACCCTGGTTCTCAGACTCCCCACCGCTACGACGCAGCCACCCTCCACGCACTCAACCCCGGAAGAAACAACTGCCAGCTGTCGACGCCGGACACTACCCATGGCCAGTTTTCCTGATGACACTGCCGCCGAACCTTCTCCAACCCCTGCGGCCACGCCCTCCTCTATGTGCGCTCCCTGCACAGACCCGCAGTAGACATCTGGGACCTCCTCGACACCCTTTCTCCAGACGTTGCCTTCCTCACGGAAACCTAGACCAACTCCACCTCCGCCCCCGACATCGCCACCGACATCCCCGACGGATACAAGATCCAAAGGAAGGACCGTCCCAACCACCCAGGAGGAGGAATCGCCATCGCGCACAAGAACACCCTCCTACTCGCCACTTCCAGCATGAACAACTCCTCGTCCCCCACGGAACACCTCCATTTCCTGATCCAGAACGACCCTACGCGGCACCCTCGCCTACAGACCTCCCGGACCATGAACTGCGTACACCACAACCATCGCGGACCTCATCGCGCTCCACGCCATCGCCTCCTTGGACTACATACTGCTCGGAGACCTGAACTGCCACCTCGACAACCTCAGCGGCCCCAACTCCACCACCCTCCTGGACAACCTCGCCAACATCGGACTGAAACAGCTCGTCACCACCCCAGCAGGAAACATTTGCTTCAGCCACACCACACAGGCCCTCTGGACGGACCACCACTTCGTACACTTCTCCTTCGAAAAAAACCACCGTTCACAAACGTACACCACGCCCTCCACGAAGGAATTGGAGCAAGGTCCCCGAGGAGCACCTCAACTCCACCCTCAACCACGATCCCCCTGCCACCACGACCAACGTCAACTCTGCAGCCAACAAACTCCACAGATGGATCACCAACTGCGCAGACAAGCTCACCCCCCTCCGTAACTCAGACAGACAGTGCCCCATGAAAGCCACCTGGTTCACCACCGATCTCCGAGAATCCAGACGCACCTGCAGACGTTTTGAGAAAGTATGGAGAAACAGCAAAACCCCGGAAGCTCGGACCACCTACAAGAACGCCATGACAGAATACCACCAACGCATCAGATCCACCAAAAAGACCTTCATCCAGGACAAAATCCTCGCCAACTCCAGCAACTCGAAGGAACTCTTCAGCATCATTCAGAAATTCACCAAACCACCAAGCAAAGCCTCGGACGTCGCACCTTCCCAGGACCTCTGCAACAAACTCCGATTTTACTTTCATCTCAAGATCAAGTCCCTCTACAACAACTTCAACGAACAGACACCTAACGCCAAAACCAAGCCCACCCCCAGCAACGTCAGCCAGCCTACCTTCTCCGCCTGGACCCCGGTAACCACCGAAGACACCGCCACGACCATGAAGAGCGTTTTCTCAGGAGCCCCCACGGACCCCTGCCCGCCGCACATCTTCCACAGAGCCGCCGCCATATCTCCCAAGCTACGATGCACCATCAACGCCACCTTAGAATCAGGCACATTCCCCGACGCGTGGAAGTTAAGCCCCTCCTCAAGAAGCCCTCCGCAGACCCTACAGACCTCAAAAACTACAGACCCATCTCTCTCCTCCCCTTTGCAGCTAAAGTCACTGAGAAGATTGTCAACAGCCAGCTCACGAACTTCATCAAAGCCAACTCCATCCTCGACTCATCCCAACCACCGCAGCAACCACAGCACCGAGACCGCCCTCCTCGCCGCCACAGACGACATCTGCACTGCACTCTCCTCGACCAGGGCCACACAGCGGCCCTCATCTTACTTGTCCTCTCTGCAGCTTTCGACACCTCCTCCCACTGCACTCTCACCGCCAGACTCCACGACGCCAGCATACAGGGAAATGCCCTCGACTGGATCCGCTCTTTCCTCACCGGCCGAACCCAAAGAATCAGACTCCCGCCTTTCCTCCCCAAACCCACAGAGATCAACTGCGGAGTACCCCAAGGATCGTCGCTCAGCCCCACGCTCTTCTACATCTACATGGCCCCCTCGCCACCATCGTCAGACAACATGGGCTCAGCATAGTATCCTACGCCGACGACACCCAGCTCATCCTCTCTCTCACAAGGCAGCCCGACATCACCAGACTCCGCTTCCAGGATGGAATGTAAGATGTTGCATCCTGGATGAGCAGCAGCTGTCTGAAGCTCAACTCGGACAAGACAGAAGTCCTCGTCCTCGGACCCACCCCCTCAACATGGGACAACACCTGGTGGCCCTCGGCAGCCCCCCTACTCCCACGGACCACGCCTGCAACTTCGGCATCATACTCTACTCCTCCCTCACCATGACCCAACAGATCAACGCTGTCTCCTCCTCCTGCTACAACACCCTCCGCATCCTTCGCAAGACCTTCAGGTGGATCCCCGCCGAATCCAGAAAGACCGCCACCCACCCACTCATAACTAGCAGACTGGACTACAGAAACGCCCTCTACCCAGAATCAACAAATCCCTGCTCCGGAAACTCCAGACCATCCAGAACACCGCTGCCAGGCTCGTCCTCGGCATCCCACGACATAAACACATCACCCAGCACCTACGACACCTCAACTGGCTCCCCGTCGAGAAGAGAGTAACCTTCAAGCTACTCACTCATGCCTGCAAAACCCTCCACAACACCAGACCCCAATACCTCAATTAAGAGTCTCCTTCCATGCACCCAAGAGAAACCTCCGCTCCACCGACCTTGCCCTCGCCGAAACCCCGCGCATACGCAGAGCCAGAACGGGTGTAAGAGCCTACTCCTACAACGCAGCAAAGACTAGAAACGAACTCCCGCTCAACATCAGACGTTCCCCCACTCTGCACACCATTAGGAAGAGCCTCAAGACCTGGCTCTTCAGGTGAATCGGAGCTGCAGCCCACCCCCTTCCACCTCCCCCAGCTCCTTGAGACCCTCACGGGTGAGTAGTGCGCTTCACAAACCCCTGATTTGATTGATTGATTGACCCAAAGTTGAACTATAGTTTAACAAACGACCCTGACTGGACCAAAGACAGTATTGTGAGTGTTTTGCACAGTGAGGCCGCACAACCACACCATATAATACACCACTTCCCTCAATCCCTACCGTTGGCATTTTTTTTATGTGTGGCTTGATACCTTTGAAGTTGTACAAGTTCTGTACCTCAAGAAGAAAGGGCTTTCAGCACATATGTATTACTTATTGTTCCTTTGTCTAGAATGAAATATTTGATGGCTATTGCATGTGAACCTGGTGGAAAATTACAGCTGGTAAACTGAAGATCTTGACAGGTGTGTACAGAGTGGCACATTCAAGTTTAAATGTAGGTTTTAATGTGCCCCTCGATGTTAAATATATTGGAAATGTTGGGGAGCTCATACTACATCAACTTCCTTAAACATGTTAGTAGAACATTTTGATCAATGTGTTTTTAGTAGCGGTGTTAAATATGACTAGAGATTTTTTGTAATATTTGTTGCTATCTTTTCACCTCTCCCCTAATAGACATCAGAAGAATGGGGCTGTGATTGCCCGGTGCAGCCAACCAGAGATTAGCTGGTGGGGCTGGCGTAATGCAGATGATGAGTACTTGGTGACTTCCATCGCCAAAGCCTGCGCTCTTAATCCAGGAGCAAAATACAATAATGGGAGCATTTCGAAAGCTGTCAGTGAGGGAAACGGTTTAAAGGGTGGAAGTGAAGTAGCGGACGCTGTGGATACAGACTTTGGTAAGAGCCAGCTGAATCGCATATCTCAGACAATGCCTTCATTTGATGTGTTCAGCTTTTGAAGCATTACAGACTTAAAACATCAGAGGTCAATGCTTTCTTCTCTTGTCAACTCCTTGTTGTATTTTAACACCCTGGCTGTCAGCACTGCCTTAGCTATTCCCTTCTTAGCCTGGAAAGAGCTTTTCTTAGGCACCTGCTGGTCTGAGCTGTATTGAATACTGATCTGTTGATGTGACAGAATTAGAGCAGGAGCTATTGCTGAGGATACATCTATTAGGGAGAATGGGCTGAGGCAAATTGTACTGGGTGGATATTTATGCTGCACCTCTGAATGGAGGGCAGTTGAGGTGTTGTCCTGTAGAGTGAACTTGTCAGATCAAAATTGGAAAGCTAAAGGGGTGGATCCAACCTTAAAGGGAAAGATAGTAAATTCTGCTTTAGAGTGAGAAAGGTACCAGGTTTGGAGAAATGATCTACCATTCAGGAGATGAGTTTAGATTTGTTTCATTAGAGCAAAGAGGGGAGTACAAATCTGCAGAAAAGGGTTGTGATAAGAGGCAAGTAGTGACTCCTTGTGTGCACGCGTTGCTAAGGGGTTCATGGGAAAGTTTTGAATCGGGTCTGAGAGACAGTTGTGGATAAGGTGAAGAGGTGAATTTCTGAGAAAGGAATCGCGAAAGTACACAGCCCTGTCTAACATAAGGCAGATCTTGTAGAAACAAATTTTCATCAAGGTTGGTGTTATAGGGATTTGGTTATCAAGTCCTTTGAGGACTGTTCACTAAGGAGATGCGATTCAGCCCTGCCAAGAGGGTGTGATGCAGCCATGTCCGTCATAGGACAAATGCTGTGGGAGGCAGGTGTATGATTGGCTATTGTTCAGTGAGTAGTGATGGTGTTTTTCGCAGCCCTCCTGAAGTAGGAAAAGCACTATAGAATCTGCTTTTCTGATGAGGCTGTAGTCCAGGAGTGTGAGACTGGGAATCAGCTCTGTTGCATGGGGTTTGTGATAGTGGGATGCTGGAAAATTGGGAAGGGGGTAGAGGATGTCTGCAGTAGCGTGCAGCTGTTTGAAATAGAACACTGCTGATGGGAGAAGTTGTAAGTGGCATCCAATCATACTTCGTAGCGGTTTGGATGCAGCAAATCTGAAGAGGAAGTGTGGAACGTATGGTAATTCAACCGGACGAAGGAGGAGGGCTTAACATCCAGCACTACTGAGAAGGCTATTCATACTGTTTGGTGTAGTGTGTGATTGAGGGGTACAACTTAGAAAATCATGTTAATGCAAAGTAGTAGTTTGAAAGAACTAACCTTGTTGATGGTAAAAAATGGCACAGTTTTCTATACATCCTTAGAGGATAGGCAAGTTTTGTGCTTGTCGGGTAGATGAGTGGGTGAGGACCTGTCCCAAGTAAGGGGTGAAGGAAAGGGAAGTGGCCAGGACTCTGTGATACAGGATAGGAAATAGCCACTGAAAGCTAGGTATGGAATGCTCCCATGCGAAGGGAGTGGGAAACAGTCCAGTGTAGTATTTTATTTGGGGAGAGTGAGGCAGCACTTTGGCCCTATTCAGTAAATCTTCATGAAACATTCAAAAAACAAAGTTTATACACCTCAGTTTTTCACCATTGGATCTTTTATATATTCACATGCTTGAATCATTCCCAGTCGTCAGGCTGGGAATCCCCAATACATTAAAATAGCAACATACAATGTAAAAATATACAACATACGGTATATAATAGAAAATTACTATAGGCCTGAAATAACATAGTATGTTGAGTAACACATCCACCTCAGTTGAAAGAACCCAAACTTTAGCCACTAAGGTGGAAGCTGAAACACTCTTATCCTAAATAAGTCAGCGGTTTGCAAGATCTGCAAGTCTCTCTCCACTAAGACTCAAGTATAGAGAGAGGAGGTTGGCATCTTATGAAAAAAGAGAATTTTCATCCTTCCAAAGGAGATGACCCCTCTTCAGGGGAAGATTCTGCAAGAAGTGTCTCCCAAGCACTTCCATGAAGGCAGCACACGAGAGGAGACTTTTACGGTTTCCTGAGCATGATCCATTTGGTACAGCACGTGCAGCCACCTTCTCTGCTGACAAACCAGAGTCTAAGCGCTACAGAGACTCACCTATGACAAAAAAAGACAAAAAACATAAGTCTTCGAAGGAAGCCTTGTCTACGACTAGACCGTAGGCGTCGATGATTATAACTCCATCGCGTACGATGAAGATACTGTCGACACAGTTGGCGTCAAGCATGCCGTCAACAACACCATCAGCGTCAAGCATGCGACATTGACCATACCGACGACTACCATACCGTCGACTGAATCAACATTGGGAACCACACAGTCAATAAAAAACATGGGAGGAAATGTTTCTTAACCTATGAGGGTCACGGATGTGGCTCCAGTACAATTATTGAAGTCAGACCAGGAAGAAGTGGCTAGTGATTATGCCTCATTGACAGATTACAGCCCAAATCAATATGTCTCAGATATGGAAGAAATTAGTTACTTACCTGTAACACCAGTTCTTCAAAGTTGGTATCTTTTATACATTCACTCTTGAATCATTCCGTGTCAGGCTGGAAAACCTGGATTCCCATCCTGATGATGGGGAATGATTCAAACATGTGAATATATAAAAGATACATCGTTAGAGAAGAGGACGCAGTGGACGATAAGGAATCCTACAGTGAATGTGTCAGCAGGTGTACAAGTTTGGAAGTATTCAAATGGATTTAAGGCAAAACCACCTAGATATTATATAGAACCAGATGTGGTCCAAGTGCCATTGGCCATCTTATCAACGTTGCAACAAATGATGGATAGTTTAATTAAGGGCCTGATTTAGATCTTGACGGACGGGTTTCTTCGTCACAAAAGCCATTGTGACAGAGTAACCCATCTGCCAAACCAGGCTCTAAGGTATTACCGCAGCTATCGTCTAATAGTCCTAACATGGGCTTGCCTACTGCTCTCACCCTCCCGCCTCCTCAACCTGCTCCTTTACCTGTTTCACCTCCTAGGCAGTCATCCCCGCTAACTCCAACACCAAGGGGATCACAGACGTAGATCGTTCTTCCTATTCTGATATAATCAATCAATCAATCAATCACGGCATTTATAGAGCGCGCTACTCACCCGGGAGGGTCTCAAGGCGCTGGGGGAGGGGGTAAGTTACTGCTCGAACAGCCAGGTCTTGAGCTGCTTCCTGAAGGAGAGATGGTCCTGGGTTCGCCGAAGGTGAGTGGGGAGGGAGTTCCAGGTCTTGGCTGCCAGGTAGGAGAAGGATCTTCCTCCGGCGGTGGCTCTGCGGATGCGTGGTACGGTGGCGAGGGCGTGGCTGGTTGATCGTAGCTGGCGGGTGGGCGTGTAGAAGGTCATGCGGTCGTTGAGGTACTTGGGGCCCAGGTCGTGGAGGGCCTTGTGTGCGTGGGTGAGGAGTCTGAACGTGATTCTCTTGCTGACGGGGAGCCAGTGCAGGTCTTTCAGGTGTCCGGTGATGTGGCTGTGTCGGGGGATGTCCAGGATGAGTCGTGCGGAGGCGTTCTGGATGCGCTGGAGTCTTTTTGAAGTTTGGCTGTGGTTCCGGCGTAGAGGGTGTTCCCATAGTCCAGTCGGCTGGTGACGAGTGCCTGGGTGACGGTCTTCCTGGTTTCAGTGGGGATCCATCTGAAGATCTTGCGGAGCATGCGCAGGGTGTTGAAGCACGAAGATGAGACGGCGTTGACTTGTCTGGTCATCGACAGGGAGGAGTCCAGGATGAAGCCCAGGTTGCGTGCGTGGTCCGTTGGTTTGGGCGCGGTGCCCAGGGCCGGGGGCCACCAAGAGTCGTCCCAGGCGGAGGGTGATGAGCCCAGGATGAGGACTTCCGTCTTGTCTGAGTTCAGTTTAAGGTGGCTGTTCCTCATCCAGTCGGCGACGTCTCTCATCCCGTCGTGTAGGTTGGCTCTGGCGGTGGTGGGGTCGTTGGTGAGGGAGAGGATCAGCTGGGTGTCGTCGGCGTAGGAGATGATGTTGAGGTTGTGTTGGCGTGCGATGGCTGCGAGGGGCTCATGTAGACGTTGAAGAGGGTTGGACTGAGTGAAGATCCTTGTGGAACGCCGCAGATGACTTCGGTGGCCTCGGATCTGAACGGGGGAGGCGGACTCTCTGGGTTCTTCCGGCGAGGAACGAGATGATCCATTCCAGTGCTTTCTCTCGGATTCCGATGTTGCTGAGGCGCTTCACTAGGGTGCGGTGGCAGACGGTGTCGAACGCCGCGGAGAGGTCCAAGAGGATGAGGGCTGCTGTTTCCCGTTGTCGGTTAGGGTTCTGATGTCGTCGGTGGCTGCGATAAGGGCGGTCTCGGTGCTGTGGTTGGCCCGAAACCCGGACTGCGAGGGGTCGAGGATCCATTCGTCTCGAGGAAGGCGGCAAGCTGTCTGTTGACGGTCTTCTCGATGACTTTGGCCGGAAACGGAAGGAGCGAGATGGGACGGTAGTTCTTGAGGTCGGTGGGGTCCGCCGTTGGTTTCTTCAGGAGGGCGGTAAGCTCGGCGTGCTTCCAGCTCTCCGGGAAGGTGGCGGTGTGGAAGGAGGAGTTGATGATGTCCCGGAGATGGGGTGCGATGGTGGCGTCGGCTTTGTTGAAGACGTGGTGTGGGCAGGGGTCGGTTGGTGATCCGGAGTGGATGGAGTTCATCGTGCGGGTGGTGTCTTCGGTGCTGATCGGGGTCCAGTTGCAGAGGGTGGTGGTGGCGGGCGTTGGTTCGGCGGTAGGGTGCGTGGTCTGTGCGTCGAAGCTGTTATGTATGTCGGTGATCTTGCGGTGGAAGAACGCGGCGAGTGAGTTGCAGAAGTCTTGCGAGGGGTGATGTCGTTGTTTCCGGCGCTGGGGTTGGAGAACTCTTTGACGATGCTGAAAAGTTCCTTGCTGTCGTGGGCGTTGTTGTCCAGTCGTTCTTTGAGTGCCGACTTCTTGGTGGCACGGATCAGCTGGTGGTGTTTGCGGGTGGCGTGCTTGAGGGCGGTCCTGTTGTCTGTGGTCTGGTCGAGTCGCCAGGCTTTCTCGAGAGTGCGGCAGTTCTTCTTGGATTCCTTGAGTTCGTTGGTGAACCAAGGGGTTTTCTTGCTTCCGGGTCTGCTGGGAGGGTTTTTAGTGGTGCGAGGTCGTCGGCGCAGGCGGTCAGCCACTTGGCGAGGTTGCTGGCTGCTTCGTTTGGGTCCGTTGTGTTGGTGGGTGTGTTCTGGCTGAGGGAGGCGGTGAGCTGCTCGGCGGTGATCTTGCTCCAGCTCCGGCGGGGAGCCTGTTGCGGGTGGTGGTGGGTCGCAGTCTTTCTGAAGCTGAAGTGGACGCAGCTGTGGTCGGTCCAGTGGAGTCCGGTGGCGTGGCTGAAGGAGATGTGCTTGCTGGAAGAGAAGACGGGGTCAAGCGTGTGGCCGGCGTAGTGGGTGGGCGTGTTCACCAGTTGCTTGAGTCCGAGGTTGGCGAGGTTGTCCAGCAGGGCGGTGGTGTTTCTGTCGATATAGGAGAGGAAGGTTGACTACCGCCAGACAGTGATGGAAGGGATGATAATGGCTGAGATTTTATGGTCCCAAATGGTAATGGGCCAATTCCCAAAATGCTACGGATGATATCTCTAAATTTCATACTGTGATTGAAAGAGCTGCCAAGAAATGTAACCTACCGATTACCTCTGTAGATCAACCATGTTTTCTTTGTCTTTAAGGAGCAACCCCGGTAATACGTTAAATCCATACCTATTCTTGATTATGTCTGGTCAGAATGTCTGAAATGAATGAAATACAAAGTCCTGGATTCTGCTCCGGCTTTCCTCACTGGTCATGCTAGACCGGATTCAGTAATTCCTTTAGCAGCTCAGAGATGAACCAAGAATCCAATAACGCCGTCATCCAGTCCGCCAGACAACGTTAGCAAATGAATTGACAATCTGGGCCTGAGAATTTCCTCTACGGCAGCAACTTCAATTAAGACAACCAATGCCCTGGCGATTCTAGGTCGTTATGATCGCCAGATGTGACATGACATAGCTCCATTACTGGATCTTATTCCTGAAGATAAGAGGGAAACGGTGAGAGCTATTTTAAAGAAAGGAGAACTAACCTCTTCTTTCATTATTGATGTGGCGATGGATGCTTCAAATACAGGTTTTCACCAGTGGGCAGGAGGGACTGTGCTGATGAGGCAAGACTGGTTAAAATCCTCAGCCTTCCGTACTGATGTCCAATCAAAAATCTTAGACATGCCTTTTGATGGGATAATTTTTTTTTTTGGGTAAACATGTTGATGAAGCTTTGCAAGCAGTGGCGTAACAAAGGCCCCCGCAGTGCGTGGGGCCCATCAGCTCTAGAGGGCCCCCTCTGCACAGTGCCCTGACTTGGGAGCTCTTGAGTAAGTCCAGAAGGGGCACCTCAATGCACCTTGCAGGGGGGCCCCCTCAAGTTTTATTACGCCACTGTTTGCAAGGCCTTAAAACCTACACTGATACATCAAAGGCATTAGGGCTGTTGCAGTTTCTCAGATTTGAGACATCTTCTTTTCATAGCTTTCAAAGATCACAAAATTTCAGAGCAGGATTTGACCGGTATGGAGTTCAAGGACGCCCTTATTATCCTCAAAGACAGTCTGGATATGATCAGGGATACTCCTTTATTCGAAATCAGAGGCAAACTTACTGGACGTCTGCAGGAAGAAAGAGAGGTTCCTCACAAGTACCAACCCATGATAATCAGAAGAGAGCCTGACTCCCAGCTCGTTCCCTCTTTTCCATATGGTCCTCAGCAATTGGGAGGGGATTTCCGCTTTGCTCTCGCATGGAAGAATAGAACATCAGTCAAGTGGGTGTTACAAATTCTCCAGTAAGGCCATACGGTGGAGTTCATCAGAGACCCCCAGTTTGTCCACCAAGAAAGGAACATCCTCTTCATTTGAAGGAGCTGCAAATGGAAACTCTCATGCTTTTTTCCAAAGGAGCTGTATAAATTATCCCCAAATTCCAAAGGAATCAAGGCTTCTATTCCAGGTTCTTCCTAATAAATAAGCAGACAGGTCAATGGAGGCTGATATTGGACCTCAAAGAGCTGAACAAGTTTCTGAAGAAATTCATTCCGGATGCTTACTGTGCAGGAAGTCCTGATGATGCAGGAAGGGGATTTTCTTTGACCTCCCTGGACTTTAGGGATGCTTACTTCCGCATACCCATGTGGGTCAGTCAGCACTACCAGTTCAGAGCGCTCCCTTTTGGGCTCAAATCATCACCGAGAATATTCGCAAATGTCTTGCTCCAGTTGCCGCTTTTCTCAGGAGAAGGACGCCAGGTGTTCCCATAACTGGACGACTGGTTAGTCAAGACTCCATGCAGAGAAAGCTTCCACGAATGTTTGCATCATCCTCTTCCGTAGATTGTCTCACTGTGAACAGGGAGAAATCATTATTGGTACCCCAAACAAAGATCCAATTTTTGGGAACAATGCTCGCCACTTAGTTGGGAAAAGCCTTTCCTTGTGCAGAAAGGATGAAAATGTTACAGATAATGTGAAAGAAGATTACTGAAAAGCAATCAAAGTGGGGCAATACAAGTCCCTGTTGGGTATGATAGCATCATGTATAGGTCTCATTCCTTTTTTGCGAGCTTCGTATGAGACAGGTCCAGCAAGGGCTGGATTTCCAATGGAAATAGGCGGAAGGCTAGGGGGAAGATATGGTCCGTGTCACAAGGCGCTTAGATTTTCTGGTGGGGAATTTCAGAAAATCTAAATGCAGGTCTTTCTTTTCTGCCAATAAAAGAAAGGTTATTACTCGTCACAGATGCATCTATGGACGGATGGCGAGGCCACCTGCAAAAGTTTTCTACCAGAGGCCTTTTGGTCAAATGCAGAGAAGAAGCTCCATATCAATGTGCTGGAACTCCGTTCCATAAGATTACGTTTACAAGTGTTACTTCCTAGATTGGCAAGTCAGCTGGTCCGAATCAGAACAGACCACACAACATCCACGTTCTACATAGTTAAGCAAGGAGGAACACTGCCCAAGATCCTTTCAGAAGAAGCTCAGCTGCTGTATAACTGGGCAGTTTCTTACAGGATAGACATTCCTGTGGAACATCTGCCAGAACAATCAGGCAGGTGCGCTGAGCCAGGAAATGACGTATTGCCACAAGTGGGAACTATAACGGAAACAGGTGGTCACCCCACATTTGATCTGTTGGCCACTCGGAGCACCAAAAAATGCAAATGCTTCGCTAGCAGACTTTGGCGTCCGAGGATGATGGGCAATGCTATTTCGATCAGTTGGCCCAAGATATTTGCCTACACCTTTGCTCCTTTTTCCCTGATCCCCAGGGTGTTGAAGAAGGCGAAGTTAGACCATTGTACTCTGATCCTCACTGCTCCTTTGCGGCCTCGCCGGTACTGGTACAGTGAGCTGCTGCAGTTGACAGCACATTCAGCCATTCCCTTGAAGGTGCATCCCAGGAAATTGTCCATATGTAGGAAAGTGGGTTTCTGTTGCAGAACACCCCACATTTTGCCCGGCTTTTGATGACTCTTTGACTGTAGAGTACTGGGTCGCTGTTAATCAGGTTCCTAGTACCAGTGTTCTTTCCCTAAACCCATACCACAATTGGCACAACTTCAAACCCACTTATAAGTCCCTAGTTAATGGTACCCCTGGTACCTAGGGTATTGGGACTGAAGAGGGTTCCTTAGGGACCCCTCACCAGGGCCAAGGAAACTGCCACTGCAGTCTGCATGCCTTGGTGCAGAGAAAAACGAAAAGGTCGACATGGCACACTGCCTCTGTGCCATGTCAAGCAGCACTGCCTAAGGTATGGGTAAGTCACCCCTCTACAGGCCTTACAAGCCCTAAGGCAAGGTACACTTCCTCTCAGATGTGGGCATATCTGCTTGAGCAGATATGCCCCTACAGTATTTAAGTCTATTCTTAATATTGTAAGTGCCAGGGAAGCCATGGAAAGTACATGGGCTGGAACTCGACAATGAACAATGATGGCTTCACTGAACCTAGAAGTGTTTGGTACCAAATGACTCCTCTTAATAAATCTACACTGATGCGAGTGTTGGATTTATTAAAACATGTACTAAGACAGAATCTTGAGGGAGGCCCCTGAAAACCTACCAATCCTGGTGTGGTCTCTGACTGACTTTAGGAAGCCTGCCACCACCAGACATTTTTCTGGCCCCCTGGGTGAGAGCCCCTGCTCCCTGTTTCCAGAAACTAAGCCCATCCTGGGCACAGGTGTCACACCTGCTCCCGCCAGCATGACCACAGTGCTTGAGAGGGAAACTTCAAAGGCCTTGCCGCCTTTGTAATGCAACCCCCGCCTCCGCTGCTAGCAGCGGATGGCAGCCCCCCAGTTCAAACACCACTTTTGCCAAGACAACCGGCGGGAAATCTTAGTGAGAATAGGTGTGCCCCCCCCTTCACCAACTCCACCCCTCAGGTGCTGGAGGCGAAATGTGAAGCACACTTCTCAGTGCCCACCATCTTGAAGCTGGTGAGACTTATCCAATCGGGTCTAGGGCTATGACCCCCTCCCACACGAGGTCTCCCGAGAACAGTGGACCTGTTCAAGAAGGAACCAACTTTAAAAGAAAAAGAACACTGCCCTGAGAAACCGCGAAACTGCCTCTGGACCCACCTCTGCACCTGATGCCTACGGCCCGAGTCCAAGTGGCCCACCGGTCTTGCGAAGGTTCCCCAGCGATTCTGAGCCAGAGTGCACCGTGGGCTGACCCCTGCCGAACTCTACCTCAATGCCTGCAGCCTCAATCCGAAGACTCCCCCGGACCGCGACCTGCCCGGTAAACTGTTCCCCCGACGCCAAAGGCCACCCCTGCACCCAAAGCACTAGGCCTTGGGGAGCCTGACCAACGGTGTCCCTACATCCCCTTGCATCACTACTTACCTGGGCAGCTGTGGGTTTTCTTCGCCTGGCCTCATGGCGTGAGCCTGCAGCCTCCCCCATTGACTTGCATTGTGTGCTCCTTTGATTTGCATTGGGTGCCTGATGCTGTGTTGGCACTCTGCACCCGTCTGCCCCTGTGCCGCTGAGGGTGTAAGTTTGGTGCTGCCTTGTGGCCCCCCCTTGTGCTTACTTTAACTCCCAGAGACTGTTACCAAACCGTGTTACTCGCCTGTGAGCAGCATATCTTTAATCACCCCCCTTTTCCACTGGATAACATTGGCACCAGATTCCGCATTTGAACCCTGCACTCAGAACCCCCCCCCCCTCCCCCTCCCTCCCTGTGCCGCTGACCGGTGCAGATCTGCTACTCACCTGAACCTTGCCTGGTGCTGATTCTTCATCCTGAAAACAAAGACCAACTTGAAAATCATATTCTTCTTCCATAGGTGTCCACTTTTTAAAGCGAAAAGTATTTCTTGTGAAAAACGTACTTACCTTAGAATGTATATCTTGGTCTTAAAATAAAACTGAAAAGAAGCAGGTTTTTATTTTTTATTTTAAATTGGTGTGAATCTCCTTTTTTGAGTTGTCATTTATTAATCACTGTATGCATAGCAAATGTCTGACACTCCTCTGTGTTAGGCCTAAGGCTGCTCGACCACACTACCACAAATGGAGCACTTTGGGTTTGCATTGAGCCCTGTACACTTCTGGGGGAATCTCTGGACTCTTTGCACAATATAACCACTTAGTGGTATATCATATAAAGAGCCAGCTTCCAACACCAGACATCATGGATAGATTCTCCACCACAATCCAAAGTCGCTGAACTTGACAACATGGTACCGGACCACCTAGAATTTGGCTATCTGGATCTCACACAAGAGTATAAACAGATTCTGGTGCAGGCTCGTGCTCCAGCAAGCAATAAGACTTACAGTGCCAAGTGGAAGCGTTTGTATCTGATGCATGAATAATGGTCATCATCTGCTTCAAATAAAGCCTTCTCATATTCTACCATATGTGTTGAGTTTGGGCAAAAGTGGTCTAAATTATTCATAAGTCTGGGTCCATCTGGCTGCAATCTCGAGGTTTAAAAGAACTGACAGTTCAACATCTACTCTGTTTTCCGAAAGGATCATTAAACATTTTATGAAACGTCTCTTCAGGGCTTTTCCACCTCTTCAAAATCCTCCTGTTTCATGTGAGCTTAATACAGTCCTCAGTCAGATGATTTTACCTCCTTTTGAGCCAACACATAGAGCGGAATTAACGTTTGTTTCATGTAAGACAGCACTACTCCTGGCTCTGACATCTTCTAGGAGTGTGGGATAGATTCAGGCATTCACCATCAGAGAACCTTTTCTCCAATTCACCAATGGCAAAGTAATACTCAGAACCAACCCTAAATTCAACCCTAAGGTGCCTACTGATTTCCATTTGAATGAGCCTGTCATTCTTCGTTTTTTCCCAATAAATCCTCACCAGCAGAAAGATCATTACATTGTTTGGACTTGTGTAGATGTCTCAATTTCTGTATAGACAAAACAGAGGACCAGCTATTTATATCAGTTGCTCAACCACGAAAAGGTCAAGCCCTGGTCAAACGGGATAGCTCTATGGCTCTCAACCTCTCAACCTGTATTGCTTTCTGTCATGCCAAAGCCAAGCGTCCTCTCCAGGGAAAAGTGAGAGCGCATTCCACCAGGGGCATGGTTTAAACTGCAGCAATCTATGCTGGGGTGCCCTTGAAACACATCTGCCGTGCTCCACCTGGAGGAGCAGACATAGGTTTACGAAGCATTACTTCCTAGACGTTTAAGTAAAAGCTGACAGAGCAGTGGGACAGGCAGTCCTGAGAAACCTGTTTAATTAAAGGTGAGCATGCTTCCCGCTTTATTCTATTCTGTAATGTGTACTGCTTGCTCTTTTGATTTATGCATGTGAATGTATAAAAGAAACAATGTTGGAGAAGAAATGAGTTACTGTAACTCCAGTTCTCCAACATTGGTATCTTCTATATATTCACATGCGACCCTCCCTCCTCCCCGGTCAGAAGCTCATTGTATTCTATTCTCACACTTGTGCTTTGAAATCTGAGCTATGGTGGCCTCTAGGGGGAAGTAAGGATGCTTAAGATTACACCTCATTGGCTGACGTTTGGGTGCTTTCAAATGAGGTGGATGTGTTACTAAACATACTATATTTCAGGCCTATGGCCATTTTACTTTACATACTGCATGCTGTGTATTTTTACACTATATACTGCTATTCTAATTTACTGGGGATTCCCAGCCTGACAACGGGGAACGATTCAATCATGAGAATATATAAAAGATACCAATGTTGGAGAACTGAAGTGGCATGTAGGTAACTAATTTCTTTCTTCCCTAAAGGTTTTGGGTTGATCTTTCAATTCTGGGCAGGGGGTGAGGTGGGGTCCTAAAATGCAATTTCCCCATGCAGTTTCCATAGTGAATTGTGCTTTTTTTTATTTGGTGTAAATCTATTTAGCCATTTTGGAGAGATTAAGTTGAAAAAAATAGAGCTCTCAGTGGGACATATTCAGATATGCTCTGATGGGTCACCTTTAAGAGGACTACTCAGTCCCGATTGGTTGTTCACAACATGAACAATAAGTTGTGGTAACCATTACAGGACTCGGCTATGTGTGTGTATATGTAAATATATATATATATATATATCCGCAACCCCCCCACCGACCAATTTGACTGGCTGGCCACAAGATGTTGTAGCAGCCCTTAAAGGACATCTTACTTATTGAAATGCATTGTAGAGAGAGCCTATTTTTGAGGGTCACAAAAGGAGCACCTATAAAGGTTGATAACAGATTTTAGTCATAATACAAGTCATTTTTTTGTTAGCATACCAATTTTAGGAATTGTAGAATCTATGGTGATTTTACCCTGTGTAAAATGCTGATCCTCTGCTGGGATTTGACAAACCATGTTAAAGAGAACTATTTTCCCTCATGATTTTCCCTTGGAGGTTTTGGAAGGTGCTGAAGAAGCTAAAATGAGAGCATATTTCGTTCCCCAGTGCTCTACTGCAGCCTCCTGTCGTGTTCTAATGGACAACTCATGCGCTAACATTCTTATTTGTGACAAAAGTGTGGAACTTCTAAAACCATCTTGGTTGAATCATAGCTGCAAAACGTAAAACATTTCCTTTAAAAATTACAAAAATTAAAGCGGTCGTTTTGGCATCAAAATTATGGTTAGTGCTGTAGAAAGCAAAGTTAGGACACAGTTTTTGAGTTGTCAGATCTACTCTTCCTCTATTCCAATAAAACATTCTGGCATTCAGACTGAAACATGTACTTTCAACACCAGCAGCAGCCTGTCCGTTAACTGTCTGGTGATCAACTGCGGCTTTACCACAGTGTTCTAACGAGCAACTATAGTGCTTCCTTTTTGTATTCATGACAAAATTGTGGTATTCCTGAACGCCAGCTTGGCTTAATCAAAGCTGTAAAACTTTCAAAGGATAGTGAAGTAAATGAAGAAATGACAGAGGTTGATAACAAATAGTCTCCCAAGATGGCCACCCCGGAAAAGAGTCCACATATCGCATATATATGTTGGCCAATAATAGTGTGCAAAACTCTAAAGTAACTTGTGCAACAAATAATCAGTTGGATAAAAAAAACATAAAAATAGCACCTGGTTTCAAAGCCCTTTGTCACTAATTGAGAACTCAGAAAATGTGCCCTTATTTTAGAGCACTAACCATAATTTCTATGACTAACCCCCTTTTTGTGTTCATTTCTAAAGGAAATGTTTTAGGTTTTACAATTTTAATTCCATCAAGATGACATCAAGTGTGCCACACTTTATGTATTTGACAATGTTAGCCCTCTAGTTGCTCATTAGAACACTGGGGGGGGAGGGGTGGAGCAGTGGAAGCACAATGCACCATGGAGGTCAGGAGAAAGTAAAGGTGTATGCACATTGACAACAGATGGAAGCTGGAGGGTGAGAGGGGATGGGGCAGCAAGCTGACCACGAGGGGCAGGCTGCGCTGGGTTAACCACCAGCAGAGGGTCATAAGTATTGCATAGTGGGGGTGCAATTTACAGTTGGCTCACTGATCTAGAACTTCCTAATTTAAGAGGGTTTTTGTTTAAGTGTAGTTTTAAGCTCTTTTCAACACTGAACTTTGGGCCAGGTGTACAAAGCCTTTGCAAACGCAAACTGCCCGATTTATAGAATTGGGGGCCATCTGCAAAAAGGCTTTTTCTAGTTTATCAAACGCAACTTGTGCTTTTGGTAACACATTACCAAATCACAATGTGGGTTTGTGACCTCATACAGATTCAGAAGGAGTATGTATAGGGCGTCCCTTCCACAAATACCAAAACATAGTGGTATGAAATCCAGGCACAAAACATGAATATTTTACCAATACCTCAAAGGAGGTGGTAACCAGTTCACAACTGTTCTTTTTCGTGAATGTTGAAAAAAAAGGTTTTATGGAATGGTCCAATAGACCACGGCCTACGCTTAAAAAATAAAAATATCACTTTTGTTTCAAAACATTCAGTTTTCCTTTAAGGAAACCTCAGCAAGCCACGATCCCTGTGATGGCTGCGATTCCTAGTGGGTCACAATTTGTGACCTACCTCATTAATATATGTAGAGAACAAGGGTACCCCAGTAGTGAGACCAGGGGTAATATATGTAGTTGAAAAGACAGCGGTCTAGAGGAGGCCACTAAGGTCCTCGGGTAGCCAGGGCTACTATTATTTAAAGTATAGCCTTCGTCTAGGTTTTAGTAGTGAAAAGGGAGTCCCAGCAGAACTGGAAAAACAACGTATGAAGGGACACAAGGTTGTACGAATGACATCACATTTATTACCATCATAAACGGAGTATCATCCACTTTTAAGGAGCTAGTCCTGGTGCTCACACAAAAGGTGAAAGTGCGTGAAGTAATAGGTGCTGGTGACTTAAAATTTACATCGCATTGACAACACTGTACAAAACTCCAAAAGTATTAAGTTATGTTAAAGGAGTTTCGGTTGTGAAAGTCGACGGCGTTTCGATCTCCTTCGTTAGAGACCATCAGGACGAAAAAACATGTGAGCTGGTAGGATCTAGATGAGAAGAAAAACCATTGGTCCCGGAGACACGAACTTGTGTAATTTAAACATGAATCTACCAAAAGCACGAGAACATTAATTGAAAGGACGGTTTGATATACTAATAAATAAAAAGATAGGGAACATTACAGTAGGATGCAAGAACAGGATGTATATGTACAGGTAGATAATTGCTTGTCATTTAAGAGAAGGAAAGGGGTAACAGGCAAAGCACGTGAACATTAAATGAAGGAACGGCTTGGTATGCTAATAATTAGAGAGATAGGGAACATAACAGCAGGATGCAAGCACAGGGTTTAAATGTACAGGTATATTAACGGTAGAGCGACATGCGTAGCTTGTCATTTAAGAGAAGGAAAGTGGTACAATAGAGTAGATACCAGCCACAAAACGCACGTAATGCCAGCATGCTTTAGCGTGTACAATAGAGTAGATAAGCATGCCTTAGCGTGTGGAGGCTAATTACCGCACGACAACAGAAAATGACTCTATAGCCAGTGGACCGTGAGGAGCAGAAGTTCTATTAGTTGGGAAAAACTGCCACTAGTGCGAGTGAAAGGACGCCTACGGTGTGGGGGCGCCTGAGAATACCTGGCAGCGTGATGCTATATGCGGGGATTCGTCGCTGGGTCGTTGAATGTGTAGTTCCGGAGAATCTACAAGGGAGAAAACGGTCAGTGTGGACTAGGCAACTAAGGGATACGTGGGTGAGAGGGCTCGCAAGGGCTTACATGGTACAGGTAGGCGAGCGGTCCACACATCCAGCGGTGTTCGTGCTGTAGGCTGGATTCCGTTGAGTCAATCAGGGGGACCAGAATGCCCGTGGGGGCCAACTGTGGAAAGAGGGAAGGAGTGGGTAGGTCAGAGCGGTGGCCGAATTTGTGGCCGCGAGGTGGAGCGAGAGCCTGCAGGGGGGGTAGGGAACCACTTACTTGTGGGAAAAATTAGCAGGGAGTGGATCCCGGTTACCTCCGGTACAAGGAGCAAACAGCTAATGGTGCTGGAGTCGACCGGCGCGGGTGAGTCAGCGGGCTGGTGAATGCGCCGACAAATCAATGAGATAAGGGGGAAGGCGTGCGTGACGGCGCGCCGCAGGTCGTGGCAGTGGCGTCTAGGGATGGCGGCCATATTGGATGAGGCACATCTAGTGGGGAATGCCAGGGAGTGGAGAAGGCTCAAGATGAGTCAGTAAGAGCAGCAGCAATTTGGGAGAATAGAAGTCACAGAATAAAACGGGAATAAGAGAAGGAACACAGCGGAAATAAAAAAAATGTTAAACAGCTAACATGTGGTTAACTGTATACAGGCATTATGTACAGTCTAATGGGAACAATTGACATTACAATATCAGGTTCCATTCCTCGAGGGTATTGAGTCCATTTTCAATTGAACAGCATTTAAACATCCAATTACACTCCAGGATCGCCGCCTCTTGGGCATGGGTGTAGCATGTCAATGACTTGCCAGCGCAGATCTTGTTCAGAATGTCCTTTTTCAATAAAGTGCTCCACCAGTGGCGCAGTGATATTCTGGCAGCGAATTCTGCTTTTATGTTGGCTTATGCGTGCTTTTATTTTCTGCGTAGTCTGTCCAATATAGAGGAGGTTACACGGACATTGAATACAATACATTACGTTGACTGAATTACAGTTAGAAAAGAAATCCAGTTTGTGAATAGCGGTGCCGTAATCAAATTCTTTAGTGTTTTTGGTGAGTGGACATGCAACACAGTTCCCGCATTTATAGTGCCCTGTAACTGGGGGGAGACCAAAACATGAGCGCACAGTATTGGCATTGCGTGATGGTTTATGTGCCCTAACCAGGTGGTCTTTAATGTTGCGTCCCATCTTGAAGGAGAATAGGGGGGCCTCATTTGTGATGTTGATTGAGGTAAGGAGGGGCCAGTGTCTTTTAATCAATTTGGTTATTTTGTTACTGGCAGGACCGAATGTGGTGACGCAGGGAATGCGTGTCATCGTTTTTTTGGGCTTTGGTTCCAGTAGGGTCTCCCTATGTGTGTACCAAGCCCTTTTCATAGATCTCCTAACCAGGCGTCGGGGTAGCCTCTACTCATGAGTTTCTCACACAGGGTATCTGTGAAAAGCAGAATTCGCTGCCAGAATATCACTGCGCCACTGGTGGAGCACTTTATTGAAAAAGGACATTCTGAACAAGATCTGCGCTGGCAAGTCATTGACATGCTACACCCAAGCCCAAGAGGCGGCGATCCTCAAGCAACCCTCAACAGGCTGGAGTGTAATTGGATGTTTAAATGCCGTTCAATTGAATATGGACTCAATACCCTCGAGGAATGGAACCTGATATTGTAATGTCAATTGTTCCCATTAGACTGTACATAATGCCTGTATACAGTTAACCACATGTTAGCTGTTTTTTAAATATTTTCTTATTTCCGCTGTGTTCCTTCTCTTATTCCCGTTTTATTCTGTGACTTCTATTCTCCCAAATTGCTGCTGCTCTTACTGACTCATCTTGAGCCTTCTCCACTCCCTGGCATTCCCCACTAGATGTGCCTCATCCAATATGGCTGACATCCCTAGACGCCACTGCCACGACCTGCGGCGCGCAGTCACGCACGCACGCCTTCCCCCTTATCTAATTGATTTGTCGGCGCATTCACCAGCCCGCTGACTCACCCGCGCCGGTCGACTCCAGCACCAATAGCTGTTTGCTGCCTGTACCGGAGGTAACCGGGATCCACTCCCTGCTAATTTTTCCCACAAGTAAGTGGTTCCCTACCCCCCTGCAGGCTCTCGCTCCACCTCACGCCCACAAATTCGGCCACCGCTCTGACCTACCCACTTCTTCCCTCTTTCCACAGTTGGCCCCCAAGGGCATTCTGGTCCCCCCGATTGACTCAACAGAATCCAGCCTACAGCACGAACACCGCTGGATGTGTGGACCGCTCGCCTACCTGTACCATGTAAGCCCTTGCGAGCCCTCTCACCCACGTATCCCTTAGGTGCCAAGTCCACACTGACTGTTTTCTCCCTTGTAGATTCTCCGGAACTACACATTCAACGACCCAGCGACGATCCCCGCATATAGCATCACGCTGCCAGGTATTCTCAGGCGCCCCCACACCGTAGGCATCCTTTCACTTGCACTAGTGGCAGTTTTTCCCAACTAATAGAACTTCTGCTCCTCACGGTCCACTGGCTATAGAGTCTTCATTTTCTGTTGTCGTGCGGTAACTAGCCTCCACACGCTAAGGCACGCTTATCTACTCTATTGTACACGCTAAGGCATGCTGGCATTACGTGCGTTTTGGACCTGGTATCTACTCTATTGTACCACTTTCCTTCTCTTAAATGACAAGCTACGCATGTCGCTCTACCATTAATTTACCTGTACATTTAAACCCTGTGCTCGCATCCTGCTGTTATGTTCCCTATCTCTCTAATTATTAGCATACCAAGCCGTTCCTTCATTTAATGTTCACGTGCTTTGCCTGTTACCCCTTTCCTTCTCTTAAATGACAAGCAATTATCTACCTGTACATATACATCCTGTGCTTGCATCCTACTGTAATATTCCCTATCTTTCTATTTATTAGTATATCAAACCGTCCTTTCAATTAATGTTCTCGTGCTTTTGGTAGATTCATGTTTAAATTACACATGTTCGTGTCTCCGGGACCAATGGTTTTTCTTCTCATCTAGATCCTACCAGCTCACACGTTTTTTCGTCCTGATGATGGTCTCTAACTAAGGAGATCGAAACGCCGTCGACTTTCACAACCGAAACTCCTTTAACATAACTTAATACTTTCGGAGTTTTGTACAGTGTTGTCAATGCGATGTAAATTTTAAGTCACCAGCACCTATCACTTCACGCACTCTCACCTTTTGTGTGAGCACCAGGACTAGCTCCTTAAAAGTGGATGATACTCTGTTTATGATGTTAATAAATGTGATGTAATTCGTACAACCTTGTGTCCCTTCATACATTGTTTTTCCAGTCCTGCTGGGACTCCCTTTTCACTACTAAAACCTAGACAAAGGCTCTACCTCATTAATAGTCATGACGTAGGTGAAACTGTGATCAACTACTATTAGTGCGTAGGTTGCTTTACAAATTACCACACTGGTCGCTAAAATACTGGTCACATATTGCGACCAATGTTTTGTGACCAGTTGTACGTACAACTGGCCCTATAACGTTACTTTAACCTTTGTTATATGTATAATATGTATATGCATATATATATATATGTATACGGTTGAGTGTGTATGTATATGTGTGTGTGTATATATATATTTCAATCCAAACTGCTCTGTGAGTCAGCGCTTGTAAGAAATCCTCTGGGGCCTGAAGGGAAAATATTTCACAAAACTGCAGTTGCGGCTTCCGTTGCTAAGTGCTCTTGAATCAATAATTCCTGCAAAAGTTGTTTATTTCATATTAAGCAGCATGAAATGCATCTACCTACACCCACAGTGACTCATTTAGGTCATATCGACCTTCATTTGACCAACAGTGCATTGTTTTAGAGCCATAAAAATAGAAAAGTTAATATAAACATAGTAATGTGGCTGGAGATCGGCAAAGTTTTTATAAACCTATTCAATTATTATATTATGCTCAAATATTAATGTTTAGATCAGTCAGTCACCGTTTATGTATTGCATAAGAGTGGGCATGTTCAAGTATAATTATATATATCTTTTTTTTTTTTTTTATTCAAGCACACGTTTTCCCAAATCCTAAAGTAGGACTAGTATTACACATGATCCACCTGATCACTTTTTCGTGTATAGAATGATGAATGTGTTTTGCAAGAATTTCATCCACAGGGACTCAATGACTTAAGACTCATAGGGGCATGTTTATATTTGGTATAGATTAGAATTTTATTATGTAATGAATGAACTAAAATTGGACAAAAATATGACCTTTTCTATTTTTATGGCACTGACACAATGCACTGTTGGTTAGATAAAGGTCGATCAGACCAATATGCGTCATTGTAATTGTTGGCAACATTTGCAAGATTTATTGCTTCTGGAGTGCTGGTATATACGTTGAACCAATTACAGAAAACCCCCCCTACTATTCCTAAATCCTGCATGAAAAATTTGGCCTGGGACTAAACTTTCAATTTTTCCCTCCCTTATTTATTTTGAATGCACCTTTTCTTCCCTTCTACGTGCCTTATCTGTATATAGACTACTCTAAATCTCATGCCTGTCTGTCTTAATCTCTTTATGTGAGATCATATTCCCGCAACCTAATGATATCTATTAATTCCAGCAACCGTTTGCTTTTCGCATAGCCCCCTTAATTATCACATCTAAGTTATTAATGTACTAAAAGAAAAGTGGAGTAAATGCATGGAATGGTTTCCTTCAGTGTACAGACTAATACCAATAAGCATTGGACTGGCCACTAACTTTGGACTCCAGGGCAGCATGCTGCTCACTGTAAAGCTCTTCAACACCTCCTATGGGGGTAGTAAGTACTATGTAAATACAATTTCAGTTTCTATTTAATACATGTGTTTATATAACATGGGTTTTGGGGGGATGAGGAGATTTGATGGCTGTACTTAAATCTGTAGAGTACTTGGTAGAGAATGGGATCACCAACTCTGTTTTCTTATCTCGTTGCAGACTCTTCGCTAACTGCTGGCACCAGTTTGGAGAATGGAGGGGCTCCACAGAAACTTCTGATTTTGGATGCTCGTTCTTACACTGCTGCTGTTGCAAACAGGGCAAAGGGAGGAGGCTGTGAATGTGAAGGTAAATAGAAATGTTTTGATTTCCTTAGCAGCATACCCCACACATTAACAGCATAGAGTGCCACTCCGGTCCCTTGTGGCACAGTTAATGAGGTAGCAACAGGATATTGCTTGTGGTATCACTCTTGTCTAGAACTGGTGGTAGTCGGTTATCTGGTTAGTGATGTCCAGTTTAAAGTGTTAGTAAAGTTGTTGATTCCTTATCCTTTGCTGCAGAAGGGTCGGTAGGTTTCAGTAACTTGTAATTCTCTCCCAGCACTTGCCTGTGTTGGTGACTGAGGGTTCATACGACCAAAGCCAAGGCTGCTGACACTGCGTTGGCATCTGAGTACCTATTTTGGATATCTATCAGTCCATGAACTGGGTATCAATTTACATGTTCACTCAACACTACTGTCTTGATAGCCAGGTCGGGCAGAATGGGCACTTTGCTCATTAGGTCCCGCAAGATTTTTTGGATTGGAGTCATTCCACAAACCCACCACTTTGGAAGGGTACTGCTTTGGTATTTATTCACAAGGTGAGGACTCTGCGGTTACAAGTTTCAATCATAAGAACAAGTTACTTACCTTTGGTAATGTTCTGTTCGAGGCATATGAGCTGTAGATCATATGCTATGCATAGCTCGCCATCTAGTGTTGGGTCCGGATGTTGGCACTTTGTTTTTCTTCGAAGAAGTCTTTCCAGTCACGAGGTAGGCGACTCCTCCTTTCGGTGATAGTGCCCATGGGCATCGACTCCATTGTTAGATTGTTTTTTTCCGCCATCGGGTTCGGACGTCTATCGTTGCGCTCCGGTTCCACACCGTTCCTTCGGTTCCCCTCTGCGCGCAAGATACTCACCCTCGACGGTATTGTTTTCGATCGCGTCTCCCTTTTTATCGCGCATCGTTATTACTTAAAATAATCTTTCCAACGAATAGTTCGTGGAAGCCCGTCGGGCCTACCCGCGTCGGGTCGACCTGCAGTCGATGGAACGAACTCCCTTCAAATTCTGCCCTCTGTGTCACGCGAAGTACCCGCGCACCGACTCACACAAAGTGTGTAATCTGTGTTTGTCCCCCGAACACAGAGAACAGGACTGCGACGCGTGCCAGGCTTTCTGCTCCAAGAAGAAACTCCGCGACCGTCGGGCTCGACGTCGCGACATGCAGAGCCAGCACACAAGATCCATTCCGGACATCTTCGATCAACAATCCGATGAAGTCAGCGAGGCCATGGGAACCGAGGAGGAACAGGAGCCGGTCGCCATTTCAGAAGTCGACTCCGACCAAGAGGAGGACATCCCACATGGTCAACGTACTGTGAGTTCAGCTCCCCCCTCGTCCCAAGAGACTATTCCAATTAAAAAGAAGGTTCCGGTCCAACCTGCGCCCTCGGGCCCCGGTCGGCACCGAGATCACGCTTCTGACGCCCCGCCCTCTAGCTCGGCACCGAAGCCTGCAAAACGCGTTCCGGCTCCGAAAAGACTCCCTCCAAACAGAGTTCAGAGCCCAGACCTTCGGGGTCGAAACACAAGTCCGGCACCAACCCCCACCATTCGGCCTCGAAAAAATCATCGGAACTGAAGACATCAACGGTTTCGACTCCGGAACCGAAAATTTCTGCGCCGAAACAGACAGAACTGCAGAAAACGACTACAAAGCCCAGTTTCGATTCCCCAGTCGAAAAACCGGATCCGAAACAAAAGGTCTTGTATATCCATCCACAGACTGGCCATATCACCACTAAAGTGACTCTAAAAAGAAAGGCTGACACACAAGAAGAATATCACATCCCCTTAAAGAAGAGATCTGTTGGAACTAACATTTACCCTCCTCCTCTTCCTCCACATATTCTTCCTTCATCACCACCTTCCCCTCAGCTTCAACCAATTTCACCTGAACATTCACCACCACATACACCTGACAACCAGGATGATGTAGATGATGATCAGGATAGGGATGATGATCAGCCATTACAGGACCCATGGGACGATTATAACACCATTTCGCCCTCGGGCAATGATCCAGACCTGTATCCTACCAAACCCTCTCCACCAGATGATAGTGTAGGCTACATTGAGTTACTGGGTAGAGCTGCCAACTACCATGGGGTGCAGCTACTTAAGGAGTCATTAAAAGAGGATTTCCTCTTTGAAACCCTCAGTACCACACAGAAGTCCTCTCATACAATACCCATGCTTAAAGGGATGATCAGGCATGTAGATGAAATTTTTAATGACCCAGTCAGAGCTCGTATTCTTACCCCTAGAGTGGACAAGAAGTACAAGCCAGCACCTTCGGACCCAGTATATATAAGGGGACAATTGCCACTAGACTCCCTGGTTGTGTCCAATGCAAGAAAAAGAGCCAACTCACAAACAAGAGGAGAAGCTCCACCTCCTGATAAGGAGTCAAAACTTATTGACGCTTCTGGAAAAAGGGTAGCTTTTCAAGCAGCCAATTTCTGGCGCGTCTCCAACACTCAGGCACTGTTAGCGCGTTTCGACCGTGCGCACTGGGATGAAACGGAACAACTAATACAATATTTACCCCCAGAACACAAATCAAAAGCACAAGATCTGGTTCATGAAGGGCAACTTATTGCTAATAATCAAATAAGATGCTCTCTAGACGCTGCAGACACTGCTGCTAGAGCTATAAACACTAGTGTCCTTCTAAGAAGGCATGCCTGGCTCCGTATATCTGGTTTTAAACCTGAAGTTCAAACCTCCATTTTAAATACCCCGTTCGATAAGGAACATCTATTTGGCCCAGTGGTAGATTCTTCACTTGAGAAAATGAAGAAAGACACTGTGGTAGCCAAATCTATGGGAGCCCTTCAGTCCACACAGGGTCGTGCTTCCTTTCGACGCTCCTTTTACCGAGGAGGTTCCAAGAATACCTCATCAGAAACTACCTCCACCTACAAGGGCAATAACCAACCCTCTTCATCTAGTGGTTATTTCAGGGGAGGTTACAGTGGTAACAACGGTAAGGTCAGGGGCCCGGGTTCAAACGCACGCACCTCCCCCGCCAACACAAAGCAGTGACTTGCCTCCACTTCCCCCGACCACTCAACACCTGTCGGGGGAAGACTGTCAGATTTTCTACCAATCTGGCAATCCAGAACAACAGACAGTTGGGTACTCCAAATTGTCCGTTCTGGTTACTGCCTAGAATTTATCAACACGCCTCCAAATATTCCACCAAAGCCCCACAAACTATCACCAGACCATCTACACCTCCTCAAACAAGAGGTTCAGTCTCTACTTTTAAAAGGGGCTATAGAGCCTGTGCCGCCCCAACATCACAGGTCGGGCGTATACTCCTTTTATTTCCTGATTCCTAAAAAAGATGGTTCTCTCAGACCAATTTTAGATCTCAGAGAACTCAATCGGTACATTCAGTCAGACCATTTTCACATGGTGACACTTCAACAGGTACTTCCTCTACTACAGAAAGACGACTTTCTATCTACTCTAGATCTAAAAGACGCCTACTTTCATATACCAGTTCACCCTGCTCATCGCAAATTCCTCTGGTTTGTGGTAGCGGGTCAACACTATCAGTTCAGGGTACTCCCATTCGGCGTCACTACCGCCCCCAGAGTCTTCACAAAGTGTCCGGCGGTAGTAGCTGCTCACCTAAGGAGACAAAGCATTCACGTCTTCCCGTACTTAGACGACTGGCTTATCAAAGCCAACACGTACCAACAATGTCTGAAGCACACTTTCAGGACAATTCGGTTACTGCATCAACTAGGGTTCACAATCAATGTGCCAAAGTCACATCTCCAACCAACCAATACAAAGGACTACCTAGGAGCCACAATAGATACTCAAAAAACTCTCGCTTTTCCCAACACAGCCAGAATTCGAAATATTCAGGCTTTAGTTCTCCGCTTTCAATCCAACCATTGGATCCCAGCTCGAACTTACATACAGCTACTGGGAATGATGTCATCCTGCATCATGATTGTTCACCATGCCAGACTGCACATGCGTCCACTTCAAGAATGCTTAGCCAGTCAGTGGAACCAGTCACAAGGTCTATTGACCGATCTAGTGTTGGTAAGCGGCCGTACTCATCGCTCTCTGCAGTGGTGAAACACACAAAATTTATCAAAAGGACGGCCGTTCATAGAACCGGTTCCACAGATAGTACTGACAGCGGACGCGTCCCTCACTGGCTGAGGGACTTATCTACAACAGCACACAGTGCAAGGCTTGTGGAGCCAACAACAAAAGTTGCTCCACAAAAATCACCTAGAGCTGCTTGCAATATTCCTAGCACTCAAGGCGTTTCAAACTCACCTACAGGGCAAAGCTGTCCTAATTCGTACAAACAACATGACAGCCATGTATTACATACGAAAACAGGGGGGAACACACTCTCTCCAACTGTCCCACTTAGCCCAAGACATCTGGAGGTGGGCCATTCACCACAAACTTTATCTCCTAGCGGAACACCTCCCAGGAGTCAACAACCAGATTGCAGATCTCCTCAGCAGGTAGTGACAGCAAATACACGAATGGGAACTCCACCCTCAGGTCCTCCTTCCATACTTTCAAAGTTGGAGAGTCCCTCACATAGATTTGTTCCCCACACACCAAAACGCAAAATGCCCAAACTTCGCGTCCAGGTATCCACACCCATTGTCCAAAGGCAATGCACTATGGATGAATTGGTCAGGGATATTTGCTTACGCTTTTCCGCCTCTCCCACTCATTCCATTAGTGGTTCAGAAACTCAAACAAGCGTCCCTGACACTAATCCTAGTTGCTCCCACATGGGCACGGCAACCTTGCTCACAACCCTTTTGGAACTCTCTATAGTTCCTCACCAGAAACTACGTCTTACACCCAATCTTCTCACACAGAGCCATGGAGACATAAGACATCCAGACCCCAGTCAACTCAATCTGGCGATCTGGCTCCTGAAGTCTTAGAGTTTGGCTATCTTAATCTATCGCCAGACTGCATGAATATTATCAAAGAGGCTAGATGCCCTACCACAAGAGCTTGCTATGCAGCAAAGTGGAAGCGGTTTGTGATATACTGTAATAACAACCACATCAACCCGCTTGATGCTTCTGTACAAAACATTATTTGTTACATCTACAACGTTCCAATTTAGTGTGCACTTCCATACTCTTACATCTAGCAGCAATAGCTGCATACCTCCAAAATAGACAACACCTATCCCTTTTTAGAGTGCCTGTTATCAAAGCCTTTATGGAGGGACTCAAAAGAGTCATTCCCCCGAGACGTCCACCTGCTCCAGTATGGAATCTCAATATTGTTCTCACCAGACTAATGGGTCCACCCTTTGAGCCATTGCACAAATGTGAACTGCAATTTCTCACATGGAATGTTGCTTTCCTCGTTGCTATCACATCACTCAGAAGAGTGGGTGAGCTTCAGGCATTAACTATAGAAGAACCCTTTTTACAAATGCACCAAAATAAAGTGGTTCTTCGAACTAATCCTAAATTCCTTCCTAAAGTCATTTCTGCTTTTCATATCAATCAATCAATCTGTTGAATTACCTGTGTTCTTCCCTCAACCAGATTCAGTGGCAGAACGTTACCTACACACATTAGATGTGAAGAGAGCATTGCTTTATTACATAGAAAGGACAAAACCTTTCCCTAACCCAAATCAACTTTTTGTCGCTTTTGCTCCACCACACAAAGGCAATCCCATATCAAAATCAGGTATTGCAAGGTGGATAGTCAAGTGCATTCAAATATGCTATACAAAAGCAAAACGAAAATTAATAGTTCCCCCTAGAGCACACTCTACTCGCAAACTGGGGGCTTCTATGGCATTCTTAGGAAATATACCCATAGATGACATATGCAAAGCTGCGCGTAATATACAAAAGGTACCCCCTAAATTGTTCATTTAGGTCTGGGAGAAGGGGGAAACAAACAAGAAATTGAAACAAACGCTCCAAGAGCACTCCCACACGACCTGTATCCCTTCAACAGCGGCTATAATAAGCTCCCTGGGCAAACCCTTCACTGTGTCAATACATCAACAACCAGCAATGCTTTATTTGTACAATGACTGTTTTTTATTTATAAAATTCATTTTTTTTTTAAATTTATCCAAGAATAAAAATCATTTTCAAAATACATTGACATTTCTTTTTCTTGTTTGTTGTACAGGAGAAAACTGTTTTTTAAATCAGTGATTCATTGTGTAATACAACATAAACCATTTTTATATATAAACACCCCTATACTGTGATTAAACTCACACCACAACCAACTCACAAACCATCACACGCTTACTTGTCACACTCTCACACTCATACTTCACACTCATATTTTTCACCCAGTTTAAAAGGGCATACAAAATTCAACGCATGGAAAAAACATTTCATTTGATATCCATGGTTGTGTTGCCTCCTGGGGATCCAGTAGGTCGACGTACGTTTCGGTAGATAAAGTTTGTTTACAACCACCTTCTTCAGGACCTTATGTTACGAGTGAACTGTATTTAAAAGACGATAAATGATAGGGGTATCATGAGCAATTACGCTGTTTATAGAGACTCAACCAGAAGTTGGTTTGACGGAGCCTATCCAAGTCTGGGCTTTAGAGGTTCTAACTGCAGCTGTCAGGTTTTCTTTCTCAATTTCTTATTTTCAGTTTAGAATGGCAAAGAGGACCAATCCGAGTAGTCCTCTTGACGTAAAAAATTCCACAGGTATAATTTTGTAGCTCTGGCCAAGACCGAATTTTTCATATCTCACTGTCTAATAATGGACATTAGTTTTGGTCAACAACCTTGTTTCGGACGCTTGTACTACTGCAGCATTTCTGTTTCCTGTCCCGCTCAACGGCAGATCAAAGCTGCAACATGGTCTACACCTCACACATTCACAAAACACTATTGTGTAGATGTGTTAGCAAGACAACAAGCTACAGCGGGCCAGGCAGTTTTACGTGCACTATTTCAGACCACTACAACAGATACAGGTTAGCCACCGCTTTGGGAGATAACTGCTATATAGTCTATGCATAGCATATGATCTACAGCTTATATGCCTCGAACGGAAAATACTACTTACCCTGTATGCATCTGTTCTTGGCATAAAGAGCTGTAGAGTCATATGCGCCCACCCACCTCCCCGGGTACCTATACCTGTTGCAGTAACATCTTACTTAGATACATGCATTCATGGATATCTTATTTTACTACTCTTACTAACTCCATTATCACCCTCTGCGGGAAAACAATATAACAATGGAGTCGATGCCCATGCGCACTATCACCGAAAGGAAGAGTCACCTACCTTGTGACGGGAAAGACTTCTTCGGAGAAAAACAAAGTGCAAACATCCGGACCCAACACTAGATGGCGATCTATGCATAGCATATGACTCTACAGCTCTCTATGCCAAGAACAGATGCATACTGGGTAAGTAGCATTTTCCTTCTGGTGGGTACTGTATGTAACCACAGAATCCTCACCTCCCCATTCTGTGGAACTGTTTCTTTCTTAGTTTATAAAAAGTTCCAACTCTAGAGATCAGCACACTGTCACATCTATTCAGTTATTGGATTTGACGTCTAACAGCGCAGACAGTCGAGAAAGAAAGTGACTGGCGCTTATATGAGGCTTCTATGTCGCTTCTTCGGTGGAGCTGTTGGCCCGTGGGATCAATGGTGAGAAACATTTCCAGATCCAGTCTGGGGCCTGGGGTGCTCAAGAGGTGAGTAATCTGCAGTTACTTATCTGCCAGAAAGAGCATTACCAAAGATAAGTAACTTGTTTTTCTGATGGATACTTCTACCTGCAGATTCCTTACCTTTTGAGTATCACCATGTGGCAAACTGGATCTTGAAATTTTGCTATAGCTAGCCTTTGCGATAGGTGGCGTTCAGCTCCATCCCACCATGGGCGTGATGACACTGGAGGCAAGTACTCACCCGGGAGAGCTTCTGGCGGGCTGTCAATCTACATAAACCAAGCATGCAGACTAGAGACAACTTTTATTGCAACCAACATTCCAGATATGCAAGCGGTCCTAGTTAGCGGACTGAAAATTAACAATGACCCAATTCGTCTCTTGGTAATCAACTGCTATGTAAACCCTGCCTCCCAGCAAAAAAAACATGTTCTAAAAATACTGACAACAAAAATGGACCAGCTTATAAACAAATATGTTTCACACTTCCCCGTTAACGCTGGTGACCTGAACACTCGGGAGCTAGGGAAGTCGAAAGTGCATATCCTACCACACATTGATGGTGCCTCATTGCAGCAGTTTTTCTAAACCATAGTTTGTTCTCTGCTCACACCATCAAAACAGCTGCGGATCCTCTCTGGCTCCCTCTCCCCACCTTCAGGGATAAGTCTACAATAGACTATATCTTTATTTCGGATCATCTAGTACCATACTTTGAAGTGGACAACAGGGATGAGAGCGATCACAGGCCACTGAGGATAACCCTGCAGCTAAACGGGGAATCTGCAACACAACTGGAAACACTGGGGGTTTCAACCGGCGAAGAACGCTACGAAGTCCTGAGTAGAATAAAATGGAGTATTAATCTTGGCCCCAAATTCCTTGAGTGGGTAACTTACAAAGAATCAAATTCCATAGTCATGAGCACAGTTTTGCCCCAGGTGTACTGGGAAGCACTCCTAGTAGAATTAAAATCAGCCCTAGGGGTACGGACTGGAGGCGCCCAAGTGCAGGATACCCACTCTCTGGGACCCCCGCAATGTATTAAATCAAGAGACCTAATTCACACAAAACGCAGTCTTTCAAGAGCCTTGAAGGCAAGAAGGAAAGGCACCAAAAAACCCCAAACTCAGGAAATTACAGCTCTCCGTGCAGCGCATAGGAAGAAAGTCTGGGAAATACGTTCCAAGAAAATCGAGGCAGAATGGGTGAAAATTTTTACCTTCCTTAAAGAAAGGGGTCATATTGAACTTTGGAGATATATTAAGCAATTCACTTACACCAGTCAGATAAAAGAAAACGGAGTGGCAGCCTTGGAGTGGGTTAAACATGCAACTCAGCTGTACTCAACCCATCAGAATATCATTCAAACTTATTCTCATCAACAATCTCCAATAAAAGACAAAGTCGTCAAAACTACTAACATCACAGTGGCCGAGGTAACTACCCTGATCAAAAAAATGAGGTCAGATGGCGCTCCAGGACCCAATGGAGTCCCGCATCTGTGTTCAAAGCTTCGCAGGGATTCTGGGCAGAACAGTTAACAACACTTTTGAAGCATACCTTCGCCACTTCTACTGTTCCATCGTCGTGGAAAGGCTCAATACTTTCCCCAATTTATAAAAAAGGGGACAGCACAAAACCCGAAAATTACCGGCTTATTGCTTTACTAGATGTTGAAGCGAAAGCATATGCCAGAATACTTTTGAAAGAACTGGAAGCCTGGGCAACAGATAATAACATTCTTCCCCTTTTTCAAACAGGATTTAGGGCTCAAAGCTCTACCACAGATAACATCTTAGTACTGTGCCACCTGTCTAACCGCGCTACCCAGCCATCTCAGTTACCACTTTTCTACTGTTTTGTGGACTATAGTGCAGCTTTTGACCGGGTCAATCGAGGGAAGCTGTGGGAAAAACTGCATTCTTGGGGAATTCCCCAACAGCTGCTAAAGGCCATAATTTCTCTATATCAGGGGACCTGGGTTCGTATTAAAATCAGTCAAACATCCGTCACCGCCAAGGTACCAACTAATAACGGTCTAAAACAAGGGTGCGTACTTGCCCCTATACTTTTTAATCTGTACACAGCTGACCTGGGGAAAGCGCTGGAGGGGGCAAGCCTACTGCCGCCAAGACTGGGGAATATACGGCTTCAAATACTCCAGTATGCGGACGACATTGTAATAATGGATCACACGAGAACCGGCTTACAGAAGGCCCTAAAAGCTTTGGACGGATATAATCAACAGAATAAACTCCTGGTGAATCAGGAGAAGACCAGGATACTTGTATTCGGGAAGTACCCAAGAAAGAAGACCATATATTGGCGACTTGGCGCCCTGCAAATCAAAACAAGTATAAGCTACAACTACTTGGGCTTCTGGCTATCGGAAGGGGCCAAATCTACAGCCCACCTGAAACATCTGAGAAGGAAAGCGGCAGGCATCATTTTTACCTTAAAAGCCTTAACCAGCGACTTCACAGTCCAACTGCTGAACCCATTCTGAAAGTTCTTAAGGCAAAATTATTGCCCTCTCTTAATTATGGCCACTTAGTTTTTCCCGGTGCCTTCAATAAGTTCCTTGCGAACCAACTAATTTTGGCTTATAAAAAGGTCCTAGCTCTCCCTAGACAGGCCAGGAGAGCAAGAGTAAGGCTGGAGCTGGGTCTCACCAGTCCGGACATCACTTGCTCAGGTGATTTAATAAAATACTATATCAAGACTACGCGAGCCCCAGAATTGTCATTAAAAAGGCAAATTAAAACGTTCTTCGAAGAGGAGGGTTCCCCATGGCAGGTGCACTTGGCAGCAGCCACTAGATTACTGGATATTGATGTCCAAAATCTGCACAACCCTGACATCCCAATAATAGCCTGGAGGAAAACAGTGAATACTCAGGCCAAGAGAATATCTTTTGAAAGGGACCTGGAAAGCCTGCATCACCAATTCAATCTTTCTTCACTGGATTCCTCATACATCATGGGAAAACCGCAGCCCTACCTTGAACAAGCTCTGACAGTCCTGGCTCGGGGAAGAATCACCTATATGAGACTTCTCGCTCTGCCTATCACGGATTTTAACTCAACTTGGGCCCGGCAGGACAATTCAACGGCTTGCCGACTTTGCAATTACCACCGTGAATCTTGGCTCCATCTGTTGTGCTGCTGCCCAAAGTTAGTCAGTGAGCGGCAGCGACTGGTTTTCCCCATCTGTAGGTTGCATGGCCTACAAAGTTGCAGAGAAATTTCAGACCTGTGCTTCTCCGCTAAAACAACTCAAATTGTGGCCCGACTAGGGAAATTCACAGACGCAATCCGGGCCGCACTGAAACTGAAAACTGAGACATAAAAGCATTCAGTCGGCCATTAAGCAAGAGAGGCTATGATAAAACTTTTCCTCAAGTCCCATGTACAGCACCTTACTGTTAGATAGGACAATAATTCTAGTAATAGTCCTTTTACTATTTTAATCGTTTTAAAAAAAAAATCATTCTTATCTAATTGTGTGAGATTTTAAACAAGCTTTTGTTTATTGATAGAATATTGTAACAATTTTAATTAATTGAACAATAAAGATTCATTTACATTTAAGTAGTCACCCACGCAGTCCGTCCGTTCCCTTTCATCTGCTGCCTTCAACACAAACCAAGAGCAGCTCTGTGGAACGTTTAAAAAAAAAAAAAAAAAAAATCTATATTTTCTATATTTTTTCAGTACTGGGAAGTATGTCACCTAAAACGTCAGGGCTCAAGCCTTATCACTGCAGCCAAGGTTTGCTTGTGGTGCTTGGTGCCCAAGCAAAGTTCCAAAGTGTGTGAGCAGTGCAGCCTCTTGCACTCTGTCCATTGAAGAACTGCGCTCTTTGCGTTCCAGAGCAGGGTCCAAATCATGCTAGTCTTCCTCCTTCAAGGCATCAAATGATAAGAAAAAGCAGCACAAGAAGGAGTGCAAGCAGAAGGACTCAATAACAAGATTCCATTTGGGCTCCAGAGGTAGGTCTCCACGCCAATTCCCCTCCTTGATCAGATCCTTCTTCTTCGGAACTAGAGCTGGTGGACATCACTCCACCAGAAGAACCTTTTCTGACAACTCCAGGAGGGTATCCTGACGCTGAGTAGGTGCGAGTTTAGCCACCCCTAGGGCCTAGTGGAACTAAAGCCAGGACTTCAGCTTCTTGCGGAATTCAAGAAGTGAGGAGGAGGCTCCTATGTGTAGTGGCAGGTCATTCCACACTTTAAGGAGGAGGCTCAGCCGCTGATCAGATTTTCCATATACGTAGGAGTTGTACAAGATGAACAAAGGTGTCTGGAAGGTTTGTGAAAGCAGATGCAATCGTTGAGGTATTCTGGGCCACTGTTATGTAGTGACTTGAAAGTGTGGGTGAGGAGTTTAAATTGTGCTCATATGTGAATGGGGAGCCAGTGGTGCTCCTGTGTATAATGCTCTAATGCCACTGTATGCCAGTCATTATTTCTTCTTGCTTGGAAGCAGTCCGTCTGTGTCCTGTCACCTTGTGCTATTCTGTCAAGGTAGCTCACTTTGTTGGGTGATGTCCATCTTGGGTGGAGATGAGCTTACTATTTGACTTGGCTCGGAGGGATTTAGTCGCCCACTTCTTTCCTCGACACTCGAATACTGGCTTGAAGGAATGGCCCCATCATCTGTTTCTGATCTGGTGGTCCTTTAGGAAAGAAGTGACGGTTCTAAAGGACCATCGCTTAATTAGTCTGATCGGTGACAAGTCCTAAAAGATCTGGATCTGCATGCCATTACAACAAATGGGACCCCAAACCACCCCCGATCTTGCAGATGCGAGAATCGCCTCTTAATCCTCGAAGTGATGGAAGCGTACTAGAATATCTGGAGGGAGTTTCACACTGGGAATGCCCTCTTTTGCTCTGCGAGTGCTGTCTATGGCAATGGGGTCTGGGCCATGTTCCTAAAGGATCAGACGAGATTGGTGTTCTTTGGGTCAACACAAATGTCGTCTTGGGAAATTTTGAGTCTATCCTGTGGCTTAGATGGAGATTCTTCTGCATACCTGATAGGCTTAAGAACCAGTCCTTACTGCACTAATCGCGTTCTTGTGGTCTATAAAAAAAAAATATATATATATTATACTATAAAGCTGTTAATTAGCTTCTAGTCTACCTCCCAAGACACATTAGACATCTGTTCATAGTCTCCTCCTGTCTGTTTGGGTAGCTTGGAAGTTCCCTCTCCTTTTTTGTTGGAGCTTACTTTAAGGAAGTTTTTAATTTTGGCATCTTTTAGTTCTTGTGGAAGCCATGGTGCAGGGTGTCTGTCGTTTCTCAGTACTTCCCCTCTTCAAGTGCAAGTCACGTTCTCTAGTTGAGGCAGTTGTTCTTTGTGCCAGGGAGTCTGAGCATGGAGCACAAAAGGACTCAGTTTGACGATCAGGCTGTGGAACTATCTCTGCCTACGGACCATCATAGTTGACACCCGCTAGCTAGGTGTCCAATAGTGCCGAGCAGAGGGGTATGGCTTGCTGGAGCAGTCTTGAGGACCCTCCGAGAGGGCCGTCTTTTGGTCCCTGTCATCTAATTCAAAACAGATGCTGTTTAAATAATAAAACACCGGCCTTATCTTCTTCTGCACGAGAGACACAAAAAAGCTGTTCGGGGCATGTGTGGGTGTAGATACACATGTTTTGCATACTCCTGCCATCTAGTGTTTGGTCCAGCTGTTTGGAAGTTGTTTTTGTTCGAAGAAGTCTTTCGAGTCACAAGATGAGGTGACTCCTCCTCTTGGTAGTAGTGCATATGGGCATCAACTCCATTGTTAGATTGTTTTCTTCCTGCCATCGGGATCGAACGTGTATTACAGTGCTCCGGTTAAAGATTGTTTTCAGGATCCTTTCGGTGCGTAATCCACTATAGAGTACCGGTATTCTTTCAAATGCAGTTCCCATTCCTCCCGTATCAAAATTCGGAAGACTTGCCTTAATCGAGTTGAAAGACTACATCAGTGGCCTTTGGGCCTAGCCTGTTTGGGCTAGTTTACAAATCTGCTGATGGAACAGACTCCGTTTCAATTCTGCCCTCGGTGTCATTCCAGGTACCCACGCACCGACCGTGCATAAAGTCTTCAACCTGTGCTTGTCCCCCGAGCCCAAAGAAGGAGATTGTGAGGACTGTCGATCATTTCTATTCAAGAAGACCTTGCGGGACCATCGGGCTTGACGCAGAGACAGAACATTGAACTCACGCCCGATATCTTAGCCAACAAGATATTGAACAGGAAGAATACCTGGAAGCTTTGGCTGCCGAAGAAGGGGCCTTTTCGGTTCAAGATTCCGACTCCGACCTAGAGATTGACCTAGAGTCGGATGATCTTCCGCCTGGACAAGGTACCGTGAGTACCCAAAGCCATCACCTCCACACACAAAAATCTTCAATTCCTCTAAAACAAAAGACTTCCGGGCCACCACTGCCATCTGGCCATGGTAGGCACTGAGAATCTGCTTCGGCTGCCCCTCCCTTCAGCTCTGCACCGAAAGCACATACAAAGCCGTCCAGCTCGGCATCGAGCAGAGACAACACCTCATCAGCTTCCACCACATTGGTTCCGAAAGTGAAACAAACTTCGGCTCCGAAACCTTCGGCACCGAAACAAAAACCGGCTTTGGCAACAGTCCCAGAACAGTATTTTGAGAAAAATGCAAGAAAAAACTCGATCCCAAACAGAAAAGGATTCATGTACACCCAGAGATGGGCCACATTGTCACATAATCTGCCTTAATACCTTCTACTAAAAGAAAAATCTCTTCCCAACAAGATATACACTTTCCAATACCTTTAAAGAAGAAAAAGGACACAGCTACCAGTTCTTTGCACCCTGTTCCTCCTCCTTCTCCAGCTCATATACCTACGTCTCCATTGCATGTACATTCAGTACCTCATTCACTACACAATCTTTTAAACATCACACATCAGGGTTCTCCGTATACGGACCCAGATGCAGAGGTGGGGAATGATGACAATCATGGAGCACCACCACCACCAGAACCCTGGCAGGATTACGGTATAGACCCTCCAGGGGGTACCAACAGACCTATATCCTGCTAAACCCTCACTCTCTGATAATTCTTCCCCATATAATGAGCTAATAGTTAGGGCAGCAGAATATCATGGAGTCACATTACATAAAGAGTCTATGGAGGAAGGTTTTTTTATTTGAGACACTAGGTGCCACACACAAAACATCTCAGTCCCTTCGAATGTTAAAAGGCATGATGCGTCATGTAGAGGATATTTTTAAAGACCCTACACGGGCACTTATTACCCCTAGGGTAGATAAACCTCCACAATCTGACCCAGTTTTTATTAGAGGTCAGCTTCCACCAGACTCACTAGTTGTGTCGAATGCCTGTAAAAGGGCAAATTCAAAACCTACAACAGACGCATCACCTCCAGACAAGCAGTCAAAATTCCTAGATGCCTCAGGCAAACGCTGCACAGTCTGCCAATCATTGGCCGATCGCAAATAGACAAGGACTATTGTCCAGGTATGACAGAGCACCATGGTATGAGATGGAGGAACTACTCCAACATCTCCCAGAAGAACATAAGAAAATGGGGCATGATTTAGTGCAGGAAGAGAAATTAATTTCCAACTCCTCCATCAGATGAGCACTAGACGCTGATGATACTGCAGCAAGAGGTATCAATACTAGCGCCCTTCTATGGAGGCATGCCTGGCTGCGTATCTGTTTTTAAGCCATACGTTCAGCAGACATTATTTAACGTCCCTTTTGATAAGAAGCATCTCTTCGACCCACAAGTTGATGAGGCCTTAGAAAAAATGAAAAAAGATATGGAAGTTGCTAAATGTATAGGAGCACTTCAAACACCTACCAATAGAGACTCCTTTTGTCGCTCCTTGTATAGAGGGGGTTCCAAAACCACTTCCACAGATGCTTCTGTATCTTCATACAGGCCACAAAATCAGTCCTCTCCATCAAGAGGTTACTTCAGGGGCAATTACAGGGGTAACAACTCCATAGCACGTGGCAGAGGTACACCAACACGTACCTCCCCATCCGGCAACAAACTGACTCATCATTCCCTCCGATCATCCTACACCTGTCTGGGGTCCACTACAGCATTATCTTCCCACCTGGCAGTCAATAACATCAGACAGGAGGGTGTTGGACTTTATCCAACATGGTTATTGCCTGGGGATCATCAGCAATCCTCCCAATATTCCACCTCGCACCAATAAACTCTCTCTGGGACATCAACAACTGCTCAAACAGAAAGTGCAAGCTCTATTACTCAAAGGAGTTATAGAGCCAGTACCAATACAACATCAAGTGTCAGGGGTCTACTCCCTGTACCTTTTTAATTAAAAAAAAGGACGGCTCTCTACAGCCTATTTTGGATCTCAGGCCTTTAAACCACTATATACTGTCGGAACGCTTCCATATGGTCACACTTCAACAAGTGCTTCCACTTCTACAGCAAGGAGACTTTGTCAGCACTAGATTTAAAGGACGTATACTTTCACATCCCTATTCACCCAGCAGATCGCAAATATCTCACATTTGTCATAGCATGGAAACTTTATCAATTCAAAGTCCTTCCATTCAGTGTCACTACTGCACCCAAAGTGTTCACCAAATGCTTAGCAGTAGTGGCAGCACATTTAAGAAGACAAAACATTCATTTCCAGAGCTAGATGGTTGGCTTATCAAAGCCAATACACACCTCTTGTGTCGTCAACACACTCAATGAACCATAAATCTTCTACATCAGCTGGGATTCACTATCAATGCTCAAAAATTCCGTCTTCAACTCTCACAGTTGCAACCATATTTAGGAGCTATACTCAACACTCAAGTAGATCTAGCATATCCAAATGCAGGCAGGATTCAAAACTTCAAATGCTGCTACCACAATTTCAACCCAATGAATGCCTAAAATTCAAATCATTCATGCGTCTTCTAGAGATGACGGCATCTTGCATTGCCATAGTACCTCATGCGAGACTAAACATGTGTCCTCTACAGAAATGTTTAGCTCAACAGTGGATTCAATCACAAGGTCAACTCAACGATCTAGTGTTGGTAGACAGCAGCACTCATTGCTCTCTGCTTTGGTGGAACTCACAAAACCTGTTAAAAGGGCAGCCATTCGTCGACCGTGTTCCACAGGTAATGCTAAGAGCAGATGCATCCCTCTCAGGGTGGGGTGCTCATCTACAAGATCTAACAGTTCAGGGTCTATGGGACATCAAACACCAGAATCTCCACATCAACTACCTAGAGCTTCAAGCTGTTAACCTAGCGTTTAAAGCATTTCTACTTTGTAGGAAGCTGGGTTTCTGTTGCAGTAACCCCCCCACTTTTTGCCAGATTTCTGATGCACTTTGACTTGATGTGCCCTGGGTCCCTGCCAATCAGGTTCTCAGGGCCTGTGTTCTTTCCCAAAACTGTACCTTTGTACCCCCAATTGGCACCTCTCTGGCCACATATAAGTCCCTTGTAAACGGTACCATGGGTACCAAGGGCACTGTGACCAGGGAAGGCCTTTAAGGGCTGCAGCACATTTTGTGCCGCCCTTAGAGACCCTGTACCTTAACACACACACTGCCATTGCAGGCTGCGTGTTTTGATGCAGAGAAAAGTGAAGAGTCGACATGGCACGCATTCCTGTGTGCCATGCCAGCAACCCACTACCCATGGTATAGGTAAGACACCACTCTAGCTGGGTGCACTATACCACTGTTGAGCGTACAGTTGCAGGAGCACTGTACCCCTACAGTGTCTAAGTCCATTCTTAAACATTGTAAGTGCAGTAACGCCATAAAGAGTATATGATCTGGGAGTTTGTAATTACGAACTCCACAGCACCCTAATGGCTTCACTGAATTTTGGGAAGTTTGGTGTCAAACTTCTCAGCATAATAAACCCACACTGATGCCAGTGTGGGATTTATTATACCATGCACTCAGAGGGCATCTTAGAGATGCCCCCTGAAAAACGACCAGCCTCTGGTGGGTTCCCTGATTAGTAAACACAAGCCTGCCACCACGAGACATGTTTCTGGACCCCTGGGGTGGGAGCTTTCGCTCCCTGAGCCCAGAAACAAAGCCTTTCCTGGGCAGAGGTAGTCACACCTCCCCCAGGTCAGGAAGACACATCTGTGGCAGGGGAGCTTCAAAGGCCTTGCTGCCTTCGTAACGCGACCCCCAGCCTCTCCTGCTATCAGGAGCAGGCCCCCTTCCTGTCTCCCCTCCTTTTCGGCGGGTAGACCGGCGGGAAAAATTAGAACAGCCCAGAAGGTGTTCCCACCTCTGCCAACCCACCCCTCAAGTGGGGAGGCGAGGTGAAGCCCACTCTTCAGTGCCCACCCGCCATCTTGCAGATGGCAGACACTCTCCAATCAGTGTGAGGGATTGTGCCCACTCCCCCAAGTTGGGTGAGCACACCAAGCGTGTAGTCACCCTAAGGTTAGTAGCCCATTGGCTACTAACCTCAAGGCCCCTTAAACGCACCCTAAATACAGTATTTAGGGGGCAGCCCTGAACCAACAATACAGTTTCCCGCATTCCAAGAAGGACGACGAAAGAAGACGCCCAGCAATGGAGACTGCAGAGAAGAACTGAATTGCCCCCAGCCATACCAGGCCGTCTGATGTTTCCAGAGATCTTGCGCCAAAAGTCGCCTTGTCCTGCAGCCAGCAACCTCCAGAACCCCGGGAAGGACTGACTGCCTTCAACAAAGACCGGATCTCCTGTAAACAGCAGCTCTGTTCAAAAGAAACTCCCAAGACAGACTCTGGGCCTGCTGAGGACAAAGAAAACCGACGCCTGGAACCACCACTGCACCTGACGCCTACGGCCCGAATCCGGGTGCCCACCGGTCCCAGCAAGGTGCCCCAGCGTCCGAGTCCACCGTGGTTTGACCCCTCCAGGACTCCCTGACGTCACCTGCAGCCTCTGCACGGAGTCCCCCTGCCCCCCGCCAGTGGCCTGGTAAGGTGAAATCTGACCTCAAAAGACACCCCTGCATCCATCCGCCCTGCACCCTTGAGAAGAGAACCAGAGGTGCACCTATGACCTCTGTGCCGCTGTGGGTGCACCTTGTGTGCTAAACTAGATCCCCCTGAGCCCTGAGCTTAGTCCAGGAGCTTTGCTCCCACAACCTTGTGGACTGCTCGTGAGCAGCCACCAACCGGAGGCCCTCTATACCCCATAACATTGAGCCTCCGCACTCTGCACCTGGCTGCCCTAGGGCCACTGAAGGTGCTTTGAGTGTGCATCCTCGAACCTGGGGCAACCCTGGTTCTAACCCCAGAATACCAACTCCAAAACCGAAGTACTTACCAATAAACCGATAACACTGTTTTCTCTCATAGGACTGCATTGACTACTTTTCTGTGAAAAATCTTCTAAGTGTGGCGTTGGTTTGTATGACACCATAAGAAACTGCAAATGTACACAAACTGAATTACTTACCTTTTCTCTAGGAAATGTCCTAGTTTGATATCTAGGCATATCACACTGAGTAGAAAAAGTAACTTAAAGGAATCTGAAAGGTAACGTACAAAGTAATCTCAAAAGTAACTGTAAAGTAATTTTGACTGTTGACTTACCTGTAAGCAATCCAACTGCATTTTAACCTGCATTCAACTGTGATTCACTGCATAAATCTTGCAAAGTATTATTCACTTACCTGTACCAGGCCTGGCTTGGTTCTAAAAATAAAAAAATATATATATTTTTATACAAACAAAATTGGTCCGATTTCAGTCTTTGAGTGTGTGACATAATTTCTTGCCTGAGCGTGTACAATAAATGCTTAACACTATCCTCTGATAAAGCCTTACTGCTCGCCCACACTACCGCAAATAGAGAGTAAGGTATTATCTACTTTAGCCTCTGCCTACCTTTGGGGATCCACTGGACTCTGTACACATTATACCTTACTTTGGCCAGCTTCCTACATACTTCACCTAATGGGCAAGGTTGTCCTAGTTCGGACAGCCAATATGACAACCATGTCCTATGTCCAAAAACGAGGGTGGGGGCACTCTCTACAGCTGTCATGCCTCCGTCAGACCATTTGGCATTAGGCAGTACATCACAAAATCCATCTCTTAGCTGAGCACCTCCCTGCAATGATTTTGCGGACCTCCATGAGTGGGAACACCACCCCAAAGTCCTCCTCCCATACTTCCACAAGTGGGGGGTTACAAAAATAGACCTCTTTGTGACAGCAGAGAATGCAAAATGCCCAAATTTCGCCTCCAGGTTCCCACACCCTCTATCCAAAGACAATGCCCAATGGATGAATTGGTCAGGAATATTTGCGTGTGCTTTTCCGCCTCGCCGTCGTCTTCCATTTCTGGTTCGGAAGCTCAGGCAGATGTCTTTCACCCTCCTTTTGGTAGCTCCCACATGGGCTCGTCAACTGTGGTTCACCACACTACTCGATCTTTCAGTGGTTCCACACGAGAAGCTTCACCTCAACCCAAACCTTCTCACTTAGCACCAAGGCGAAATGAGGCACCCAAGTCCAAAGGAACTAAACCTGGCGGTTTGGCTCCTGAAGTCATAGAATTTGGATATCTAGCTCTGCCAGCTGAATGCATCACCATTCTTAAGGAAGCATGTAAACCTACCACTAGAGCTCGCTATGCAGCTTAGTGGAAAGGAGTTATTTATTGTAATAACCAGAAGATTAATCCACTCAAAGCATCTTCAACATTATTTGTTACCTTATGCTTTTACAATGCTCAGGCCTTGCTTACACTTCCATACGTCTACATCTTGCAGCAGTGGCTGCCCATCTTTAAAATAGGAAACACTTATCTCTGTTCAGAGTCCCAGTTGTTAAGGCTTTCATGGAAGGCCTTAAAAGAGTCATACCACCAAGGGTCCCACCTGCATCTGAGTGGAATCTCAATATTGTTCTAACAAGACCTATGGGTCCACCCTTTGAACCATTACACAATTGCCCCCTCCAATTTCTTTTTTGGAAGTTTGCTTTCTTAATTGCTATCCCCTCACTATGGCGTATTGGTTAGCTTCAGGCACTAACTTTAGAAAAACCATTCTTCCAGCTTCATAGGGATAGGGTCGTTCTCCATACCAATCCAAAATTCCTTCAAAAAGTGGTATCCCCCTTCCTCCTTAACCATTTGGTTGAGCTATCGGTTTTCTTTCCTCAACCAGATTCTGTTGCAAAAAGGGCTCTTCATACATTAGATGTTAAAAGAGCATTCATGTATTATATTGACAGAACAAAGGATTTCTGCAAAACAACTTTGTTGTGTTTGCTCCCCTTCATAAAGGGAAAACCATTTAAAAATCAGGCATTTCTAGATGGATCGTTAAATGCATCCAAACGTGCCATCTTAAAGCCAAAAAGGCTTCGTCTATACCCCCTAGAGCACACACTACCTGTAAAATAGGGGCATCCATGGCTTTCTTAGGCAACATTCCCATAGCTGACATTTGTAAGAGCTACATGGTCTATACCGCACACATTTACCAAGCACTATTGTGTGGATATTTTAGCTCGCCAACAAGCTAATGTAGGACAGGCGGTGCGACTGCAATGTCCACTGGTTAGCCACCACTTTTTGGAGAGCACAGCTATACAGTCTATGCAAAGCATGTATATTTACAGCCACACATGCCTCGAGCGGATTGTTACTTACCCTGTAAGCATCAGTTCTTGGCATGTGCTGTAGATTCACATGCGCCCACCCTCCTCCCCGGGCACCTATGGTCGCTACAATTCTAATCTATATTTTCATTTAGATGGACATCTCTTTACTTACACTTCAACTCCATTCTCACCTTCTTGGGGGGAAAACAATCTAACAATGGACTTGATGCCCATGCGCACTATTACCAAGAGGAGGAGGGGCACTCTTATGGCCTGACACCACGTGATGACCTTTGACTACCATCATTTTAATTGACTTTGGTATGTTATTTTATCCTAGCATGAATTGAATGTACGACTTGCATATGCCTCGTTTCTCTTGAAGGTTTCCTTCTTGTAATCTTGCAGTCTTACAGTGGGAGCTGTCTCAGAGTAGAACAGCCTTGCCAAGAACAGAACGTGTGGGATGTGCATTTGAAAGATTGAGAGAGCGGTGTGGAATGTACTTTTTGGTCTCGAAGTGCAGTGTTATGAGCAGTGGTGTTCAAATGTGCATTGTGTTGTATGTTGAGAGATTAAGTATGTGATGCTATAGGCAGGGTGAGCAAATGTGCATTGTGTTGTACATTGGGAAGTATTATGAAGTTCTTACTATTTGCTTTGACATGGCCTCATGTCATCCTGAATTCTGACTCTACCTTGCTTGAGCTTTTCTGCGCGCACAGATGCCCCCAGAGTGTTTGCAAGTTGTTTGGGTTAATCACGTTCAAGGTTGTTTTGTGAGAGATTGTTTAATGTACCCTGGAAGGCTTTCGTAAGCTTCGTTAAGATAAAGGCTGGAACATGTGAGAATGTAGAGGGAACGTGGGAACTCCTTTTGCCCTGGAATGCTTGCATGGAAACTGGCCAGTTCCAGTAAGTTTCCTTGGTGCAGAGGGAAAGACTCTCAAACCTTCTAGTGTTTTGAGACTATAAAGCCGGAGAATCTTGGCAGCCAGCTTGGGAGCTCATTTGTGGAGTAGACTTACTGCCACAAAAAAGAATCTGGATTTGAGTCCCGATCGAACTCCTCTCTGGGCTGTCGAAGGGCTCCTCCAGCTTGAGTTGGCAGAGATGATGCATGATCGATCGGTGAGGTGTTACTTACTTTGTGCATATAATTTCTAAGTTTCTTTGCTACATGTATATATGCATCATGTTGTTCTGTTTTTTTTTTTGCCTAAGTTACTTGATATTTGGGAGTCTGCATTAACCGATATATTTTGCCAAAATATTGAATTAATAAACATGTGTGTCACTTTAAATGCACCTGAATTTGTTTTCTTTCCTCGCCTTAAGAGTGTGCTGGGTTTTGTTTTATCACCTCGTCTTTTGGAAGTGCTGTTTTACGTGTATTATTTAAAGGTGCAGCAGTTCATTTGCCTCCGCTCAGGAGTGCAGGGTTTAGGTGTGTTCTATTGTGTCAAATTACAAGCACAACAGTCACCTTACCTTGTGACTCGAAAGACTTCTTCGAAGAAAAACAACTTACAAACATCTGGAGCCAACACTAGATGGCAGGAGTATGCAAAGCATGTGAATCTACAGCACTACATGCCAAGAATGGATGCTTACAGAGTAAGTAATATAATCCTAACTTAGTCTGGGGAAAAGAGTTGTCTCGTACAAGCACAAAACAAAGCCAGGACATTGTGTTCTAGTAAGTGTCCCTGAAACGAACGGTGCAGACTTCAGAACAACAATGTCCAACCATGATAAATGCGTGCGTGGCATTTTATCGTGTTGGTGAAAAACATGTTGAAACCACCATCTCAAAAAGATGCTAAATTGGAAGGGAAAACTAAAATGGAGACAAAATGTAATCCATATAACACCCCCCTGTGGTTGGAAGGATAGGACTTTAAAAAGTAGCAATAGCATTTAGTTTGTGTAAAATGGCTTACGTTTCATATAAACACTTTAACAGCATAATCAAACTCAAAGCGCATGAAAAATGCCTACTAAAAACCACATATACTACGAAAAAAGAAAGAGACAAATTCCAAAAAAATGCCAATTCATGAGTCTAAGAATCATTCGTAGTGGAGAATGGCATCTCTGAAGTGTCCACAACAGCCACGTGCAGAGTGGCAGCATGGCCCAAGGAGGGAACCTGCATCCACAGACATTACATCGTAAGAGGCCTGAAGAGCAATATCCAAGTAACGAAGATCGTCACCACCAGCCCATTCAGCAGATGCAGAAGGTGGCCGTGCCAGGAGTGCAGCTTCAGGAAAGTGACTAGATGCCAGGAAACCTGAAGTCAAAGGAGCATCTGGCATTGGTGACTTATAATAAGCATCTTCCCGCAGAGGAAGTAGCATCGTTTGACAACACAGCTGATGCAACCGCAAAAGACGTCCAATCCTATCTGTATCATGAGACCGAGACTATTGCATAGCAAGGCATAAGTGGAGTCCACAGTTGAATGAGTACCATTGAGAAACACAGGCTGCACACTGTGGCACCATACCGGCCGGAAGGAGAGCGACCAATGTTCTTTCAGTTCCAGTAGCACTGATTGTCCAAAATAATGTTATCATCCGTTCATGACACGGGACGACGTCTGATAGTTCCATTTCCAGTTGGCCGTGTTGTGGAGCATCCATTTTGGAGCAACAAAAATAGAACCAATACACCAGCAAGGAGCAATAATGAAATCGGAATGTCTCCAAAAACGGTTGAAAATAAGGAATGTAAAAAGGACGGAATGACTCCAAGTACAGTCTGGAAAGTAGAAACCAGTCCAGACCCAGTCATCTTAAAGTGTGCCAGTCCAGCGGTGTTAGATGCATTAAAAATACAGTGCACAAGCTGACCGAAATGCTGTGGTAATTGAGTTCTTAAAAGAGACTACACTTCTGACGAGGAACGTGCTACTTGGAGAGCAAAAGTTTCACAGGCAGATTCGAGAGAGTGCCAATAATGGTTGTATGAAGGCACAGCGCATGCCTGAACAACGCATGCCTGTACCACACGGTCTCTACCATGACCGCGTCTTTAGCATGCAAGCCTTTACCATGCAATTTCATTATAAAGGCATGATGGGTAAAGGGGCATGCGGGCTAAAGATCATACCCCTGCCCTGTAAACTGTCCCTTCCCCCCTGCCCTGAGTCCTAAAAATTAAGCCCACGCCCCAAAAACTACCCCGACCCCAGCCCCCCTGCCCTGAGCCCTAAAAACTATCCCCTACATCTATAAACTATCCCGCCCTGCCCTGTAAACTGTCCCTTTTCCCCCCGCCCTTAGCCCTAAAAATTGTCCCCCACCCTAAAAACCACCGACCCCCTCCTGAGTCCTAACACCAACCCCCACCCAGAAAAACTACCCCCTCCACCCCCCCAGTCCAAGCCCTGAGTCTCACTTAACTCACTGTCTCCTCTCCCAAATCCCGATAGTCCTTCCTCTTCCTGTCTTTCCCTCCCTTTGGCTCCGCTCGGCAACTAGTCAGCGCATTGTCTTAACCACGCATATGCGTTGTTAAGGCACATGTGTGGTTAAGGCAATCGTGGTACGGCTTACAGGGAAACTGCACGCGTGGCTCAGCCCGCGTTGTTAAGGCCGTTTCCCTCCAATAATAGTATGCCTCAGAAACTCAGCCACTGTTTTAAACTTCTGTGTTTTTTGGTTGCAAAACACATTCTCCCAGATTCCTGCTTGAATAGATGAATGACCTAACCTACTTTAATCGCTTTGGCTGATGGGCTTCCAGGATCTGTCGAGAAATATCAAATGCCGCTCCTTACTTGTGTGAGCCAATCCACTTACTGAGGTCATATATGGCCTAACCTTTGTGTTTCTCACAAGGACTGTATGGAAATAAGACCATCCATTGGAAACTGTGATGTTTCCTTGAACCTAGTTCGAGGCATGTGTGTCTGTATATACACATGCTGTGCCTACTCCCTCCATCTAGTGTTGGACCCGAATGTGTGCAAGTTGTTTTTATTCGAAGAAGTCTTTAGAGTCCTGAGAGATTGACTCCTCCTCTTGGTGATAATGCGCATGATCATCAACTCTGTTAGATTGTTTTCTTTCCGCTGTCTGGTTAGGACGTGTGCTCCAGGTTGGTGCAGTGCTCTTTTTGGTTCACTCGGTTACCTCCCTCCGTCGATACTGTACTTCGATTGCATCTCCCTTATTTTGACCGCAGCCTCTCCTGGGTCTCGCCCTTTGGGGGCCTACTCCCGTTTCTCCTTCGTGTCTCTCCACCATGCCTCGACAGTGATGGAACTGACTCCTTTCCAGTATTGTCCTTGCTGCCATGCGAAATACCCTAGGACCGATCTCCATAGGTCTGCAGTCTGTGTGTGTGTCGCCTGAACACACTGTGGGTGCCTGCGACGCCTACCGCTCCTTCTGTTCCAAGAAGACTCTTCGTGACCGTCTGACATGTTGACTCGAGATGTCGCGTAGGGGCAGAGGTGACACTCCAAATCTTCTCTGTCCCAAGGTTATCGGGAGGGAACATCATCAACCGCTGTCGGATGCAGATGAAGAGGCTTTCTCCCCTGAAGAAAGTTTGCTCTGACCTGGAGATGGAGTACCTTCCACCAGCCCAGCAGTCCATGAGAATGACACCCCCTCCCCCTCGACACCACCCTCAACCCTCAACCCGAGCAGCCTTCTGGCAAAAAGCACTCGGCCTTTCTGGAGCACCATAGACAGACTTTCGGACCACCACTGCCTTCGGCACCAACACACCACTTCAGACGCCCGGCCCTGCTCTGGCTCGGTGATGAAGAAGCCTTCGAGACTGACCGCTTCGACTACTTCATCGGCGGCCGAACCTTGGCACCAACCACATCCGCCTCAGCGCCAACCAGAACCTCAGCACCAAAACTGAAGGTACCCTAGGAGGAGAAGCCCTCCGCGTTGACCAGCAGGTCCAACACCAGCGAGCTGTTTCTCCATAAGCTACAGGAGAAGCTCGACTCAAGGCAGAAACATTTGTTCACCCATCCTCACACTGGCGGCATCCTTGACCGCCCTTCAGGCCCTGTTGCTCCACCATCTAAATGACAGCTGTCCTTCAAGGAGGGCTTGGACATTCCAGCCCTGGCAAAACAACGCGGATTAAGCTCTCAGCCCCTTACCCTGTCCACAACCATCCCCTCATCTAGTTCCACAGCCTCAACTCTCACTCTCCCCGTCTGCTTTTCCAGGGGACCCTCTTGACGTCCCGCGTCTGGGGTCTCCACACTCTGAGGGTGGAGGGGGCGATGACTCATTTGACACTCCCCCGCAGAGTGACCCGTGGGACTCCTACGGTTTAGATCTACCAGGGGACACAGACCCCGACCTCTACCCCGCCCTCCCCTCCAGATGATTCCACGTCCTATCAGGAACTCATAGTCAGGGCAGCCTCCTTTCATAAGGTGGTGCTCCACACTGAGCCCTTAGAGGAGGACTTCCTCTTCGAAACCCTCTCCTCCACTTACTGCTCCACTCATCACTCCCTTCCCCCCATGCTCAAGGGCATGCTACGTCACACTCCTGACATTTTTAAAGACCCTGTCCATGCTAGGTTAGAACACCTAGGGTGGATAGAAAATATAAGGCCTCCACGTCTGACCTCATATATATTCGCAGTCAGCTCCCGCCCGACTCTCTGGTGGTCACGACTGCCCGTACTCTTAAAAGGTTTGACACACTGCCCTCCAGGGTAGTTGCGTGGTAAAACCCTCAAATCCCGCAATAAGATAAAAGAAAAAGACTGGGTTTTGAGATCTCTTGATGATTCAATGAGTATCCACCAGCAGTTAATGGGAAATTTCAAATTTGCTTTATTTTTCAAAGTGAAATGAACACCATGGGGCCAGCACGTGTTTCACGACACTCGTTGCTTCATAAGGGCCAATATGCAATAGCTCAACACAATGTACAGTAATTGCTTTAGTGACAGAAAAAGAACAAAGAAAAAAAAGTCTAAGGAAAAAGATGTAAGGAAGTGAGACAAAAAATATACATTGATAATTACTCTTGAAACATCAGAGAATTAACTCATTATTTCAAAGATGCAAAATGTTAGAGAAGGGAGAAAAGAAGAGAGAAGAAAAATAAAAATTGAAAAGATTTTTAAGATGAAAACTTTTTTAATGAACAAAGATAGAGCAAAATGTAGTTCTGATCACCCTGTATGTGATAGAAATGGAGAAAAAAATAAGAAAAAATTAATGTGAATGTAAAGTGAACTATTTATTGAATAGAACAAACTGTAGGAAACCAAAAGGTAGAAGCTTAGCAATCACCAAGGGAATAGAGATCATGATCTCTTGAAAATTGTATTTGAGAAATAGAATTCTTGGTTCCATAAGACATCTGAAAGTACTGTTAGAAAATGTCATACAGAAAGTATTATTGAAAGCACAATTAATAAATACACATTAGTATCCCATGGGAAACATATTATCAGTACTTGCATAAAAGAAACTTTGACAAGGTCTGATGTAGAATAACTGTAGGATGATCAAAAGTGCAGTCTAAAAGTTACTAAAAGTGAATACCCCAAATATTTAATATGGAGTGACAGTGTCTACACGGGAGAGATCACAACAGGAAAACTGATATAAAAAATATTTAAAATGTACTAATGTATAAATGTTGCGAAGCTGATTGAAAAATTAAGTCGAATGGTGATGTCCCGAGGCACAAATTATGTGACTAAAATGTGAGAAATGAAAGCCAGAAAATGGCCGTTGTCACTGCACAACAAAAAGGAAATTCATTAGAACATGAATGGGTGTGGTGAGTCAGGCATGAAAATAACAGAATAAAAAGAGAATGGAAGCTAATGTAATAGATGCATGCAGAACCGTGGAGCAGCGGCTCAATGTTCATTGTTACAAGGCTGAAAGGAAAAAAAAGAAAGAATAAGAGACAGGCATTCTGAAACGGTGACCGCGACTCAAGCAAACAAAAATTTGGTTTCAAAACAAATTTCATAAGAAGAGAACACATTATGACAGGAGTAACGAGTCAGTACAAAACGTACAGTAGGTTAAGGGCGCAAGTGCTGATATTGTGTGAAGCGTGACCATAAGCGAGCCAACTCTCAGGCCAGTGGGGATGCCCCGCCACCAGAGAAGGAAAGCAAATGCATTGAGGCAGCTGGTAAAAAGGTGGCTGTGCAATCACCCAATTAATGGCGTATAGCTAATTCTTGCCTTTTAGCAAGATATGATCATGCCCATTGGGACGCAATGGAGGAGCTCCTTCATGACCTCCCAGACGAGCACAGGAAAAGAGGTAAAGAGAGAGTTTCTGAGATCACGCTCTAAAACCTCTATTCGATCTGCCCTACATGCAGCAGACACCGCTGCAAGGGGAATAAATTACAGTGTACTGCTACGCAGACACACCTGGCTCCATATCTCTAGCTTCAATCCGGAAGTTCAGCAGAACTTGCTGAACATACTCTTTGAGTGTTAGCATCTCTTTGATCCACAAATGGACCAGGCCTCAGAGAAGATCAAAAAAGATACAGAAACAAACAAGGTGATGTGGGCACTTCAAAAACCTGCCCCTGTGGCTCCTTTTGTCACACATCATACCGTGGAGACTGAAAAACCACCTCCCCTGAAGACTCCACGACGTACCAACACACCCAGGGCCAGCAATCCTCCTGCAGGGGCTATTTTAGAGGGTTCTACAGGGACAACAATTCTAAAGGCAGATGCAAGGGCAAGTCCCCAAAAGGTGCTACAACCGCCACCAGACCTTCACTTCCCCCAACCGCCCAACACTGGTTGGGGGGCACCTACAAGGCTTCTTCCCCACTTGGCAAACCGTCCCCTTAGACCAGTGGGTGGTGGGTATTATCCAGTATGGTTATTGTCTGGAGCGCACTTCCACGCCTCCCATCATGACACCTCGCAAACACAGACTCTCACCAGAACACCAAAGGCTACTGAAGGAGGAGGAAAAAAGGCCATCGAAAATGTTCCCCAGTCATCATCAAGGCACAGAAGTGTACTCACTGTACTTTTTAATTCCCAAGAAAGACGCGTCCCTCCGGCTTATTTCAAACCTCAGACTCCGGCCACCCTCGACCTCAAGGATGCCTACTTCCACATACCAATACATCCGGCTCACAGCCGATATCTCAGGTTTGTAGTCAGCGGAAAGCATTCCCAATTCAAAGTGCTCCCTTTTGGGGTCACTACTGCAGCTCGGTTGTTTACCAAGTGCCTTGCAGTGGTGGCCGCACACCTGCGTAGACCGGGCGTCCACATATTCCCTTACCTGGACGACTGGCTGATCAAAAGTGCCACCCACCAACAATGCGGTGAACACACACAGGGCACAATAGACCATCAATTTGGGTTTACTATCAAGTCCACACAACCCCACCTCCAACACCTTCAGATCCAACCTTACCTAGGGGCTATTCTCAATTTGGAAGTAGGCATAGCCTATCCAGACCCTGCCAGGATTCAGTCTTTCCAGGCACTGATCCCTCTGTTTCAACCATTCCCGGTCAGAATAGTCTTGCGCCTCCTAGGCATTAATGCCTCCTGCATTGCCATAGTTCCACATTCCAGGCTACATATGCGTCCGTTGCAAGAATGTTTGGCGGAACAGTGGTCTCAAGCACAGGGTCATTGGAACGATCTAGTATTGATTGGCCACCACACTTTGTCGCGCTCTGCAGTTGTGGAACACCAACACCCTATTAAAGGGGCGGCCTTTTCTTGACCCAGTTCCACAGAATATTGTTACAACAAACACCTCCCTTACGGTTTAGGGCGCACATTTACAAGATGTTCTGTTCAGAGTCAATGGGAACCTACTTACCAGGCCCTCCACCTCAACTACCTGGAGCTTCTAGCCGTGCACGAACACTGAAGGCTTTCCTACCTCATCTGAGGGGCAAGGTTGTTCTTGTCTGGCCGGCCAACATGACAACCATGTACTACCTTCAGAGACCGGGAGTGACATGCTCTCTACAGCTGTCTCAGCTATCCCAGAGCATCTGACCACCTCAGTAGGATGTGACAACAAGTCAATGAGTGGGAACTCCACCTGCAAGTCCTCCTCCAATACTTTCACAGGTAGGGTTTTCCTCAGAGAGACCTGTTCGCAACCGCATAAAATGCTAATGCCCAAACTTCACCTCCATGTTCCCCGTCCACATTCCAGTGGCAATGCACTATGGATGAACTGGTTAGGGATATTTGCCTACGCTTTTCTGCCTCTCCCCCTTCTTCCATTTGTGGTCTGGAGGCTTTGGCAGATGTCTCTCATCCTGGTGGCACCCACATGGGAGCGCAAGCCCTCGTTCACTACTCCTCTTGAACTCTCTCTGGTTCCCCACGAGAGGCTCCCCAACAAGCCGGACCTTCTCAAGCGGAACCATGGAGAAATACGGCACCCAGATCCCTGAACCTTGCAATCTGGCTACTGAGATCATAGAATTTGCTTACCTTAATCTTCCACCTGAATTCATGAGCATTTACCCGTGCCTGCTATGTAGCCACATGGAAAAGATTTGTCTGCTACGGTTACTCAAGATATTGACCCTTTTAATGCTACAGTGCAGGACATTGTCTGCTACTTACTCCAGTTGCATTTTTCTGGTCTACTTTTTCCTCTATACGATTGCACCTGGCTGCAGTGAACGCCTACCTTCAGAAAAGACAACATATCTCCCTCTTCAGGATATCGGTCATTAAAGAAGCTTTCATTGAGGGGCTTAAAAGGATTATTCCTCCTCGGGTACCACCGGCACTCTCATGAAATCCTTACGTTGTACTCGCGTGGCTCATGTGTCCTCCCTTTGAGCACCTTCACTCCTGCCCCCTTCATTTCCTATCTTGGAAGGTGGCACACCTGGTTGTGATCACCTCACTCGGATGTCTGTGAGGTTGAGGCATTTACCCTGGAAGAACCTTTTTTCCTAATACATAGGGATAGGGTTGTCCTCGTACCAACCGCGAATTCCTCCCTAAGGTAGTCTCACTTCCACCTTAATCAGTCCATTGAGCTACCTGTTTTTTTTCCTGCAACCCAATTCAGTTGCAGTAAGGGCTTTCCATACTTTGCATGTTAAACGAGCCTTCATGTACTACGTTCACCGAACTAAGCCATTTAGAAAGACACAACAACTTTGTGTTGCTTTCTCCAAACTCCCCAAAGTGAAGGCTATAGCCAAGTCGGGCATTGCCAAGATGGATAGTTAAATGCATCCAGACATGTTCTGCTAAAGCTAAAAGGACTCTGCTTGCTCCTCCCAGAGCGCACTTCATTTGGAAGAAGGGAGCCTCTGTTGCCTTCCTAGGGAACATCCCAATAGCTGATAAATGCAAAGCAGCTACTTGGTCCACACCACACTCCTACACTAGCATTACTGTGTGGATGTCCTAGCCCGCCAACAAGCTAATGTTGTCCGTACACTGTCAGACTACTGCAACTCCCACAGGCTAGCCAACGCTTTTTTGGGAGGACTGCTTTACAGTCTATGCACAGCATGTGTATCTACAGCCACACATGCCTTGAACGGAAAATGTTAATTACCCTGTAAGCATTTGTTTGTGGCATTTAGTGCTGTAGATTCACATGCGCCCACCCTCCGCCCCGGACACCTGTGCCTGTTCCAGTTTTTTTTTTTTTAATATCTTTCTTTGCTCTCATGCATAGACATCTCTCTACAATACATATATTGCTTCACTTCACATTCCATCCTCACCCGCCGTGCGGATAAACAATCTAACAATGGAGTTGATGACCATGCATGTTATCACCAAGAGGAGGAGTCTCAGTACCTCGTGACTTGAAAGACCTCTTCGAAGAAAAACAACTTGTACACATGCCGGTCCAACACTAGATGGCAAGTGTATGCACAGCATGTGAATCTACAGCACTAAATGCCACGAACAAATGCTTACAGATTATACAGATTATGTGACCTTTTCCTTTCTGTGACTTCCCACCAGTATCTCTAGCTTTAGTTTTGGTAAAAATTGAGCTAAGAGGTTGTAGGACCTTTGGAGACGGTAGCTCAGCTGAGTGGCATCTGACGAGGAATGACTCTGGATACTTTTTTTTTTTTTTTAAGTTTTCAAGCTTGAAAACAATCCTGTGCTCTGGAGGGAGGTTTGGTGCTGTAACTTGCTTTGAAAGAAGACATAGCTGTTCTTATTCATTGTGGTGAGAAACAGTCCTTTGGTTAAGCAGATAAGAAGGGCCTAGTGATTGAGGCTTACATGGAGGTAGCCTTAAGGAAGTGACAGGAAAAAGGAGCCTCAAGGACCTTGAAGCCCATTTGGCTAGAACCTTTCAAAAGAGATTGCAAATGGGCATTAGTGGACCTGCAAGAGTCTGCATTGCCCTGACCTGCCCTGTATCATCTTTGACTTGATAGGAAGCTATGTCCCTGACTTGAGATTTCCCTTTTGATATGGATCTCAGGGCCTTTTCCTATTAGATGTGAATGGTCGCCCTAATTACTGAATCATTTGAACCATTTAGCTCTTAGGTTTCCCTAGCTATTTCAGTGTAAAGGTTTGACTGAACCTTGGAGCTAAACCCCAGTTTCCATGCTTTTGGGAGTTAGAGGGGGCCTAGACCCTGTGGGTTCCTCTGCTGTCTGAAAAGTTTGACTGCAAGCAGACATTAAATAGGTCCTCAAAGTTTGGTGTCGCGAAGACCCCCTGTGCGTGCTATTGCAGTCTCTAGCATCAGTATTTTCCCGTTACTTTTATTGCAAATATTATTTGGTGCAGTTACTGCTCCAACTTTGAACTGCCTGTCTCACTTCTCTGGCCCCATACCTCTTTCCACTTTCTCATTACTGACTGCTACAGTCTAGTTGTCATTTCAACTGTACAATGGTTGACAAGGTCATTAGCACCTTAAATTCATCATTTGGTAGATTTCGAGCTAATGTAATTAGTAAATTGAATTATAAATATATAATATCAAAGGCAATTTGAGTGCTTTCATATGCAGGTAAGTGAGCAAGATATGATGAGCAAGGCAGCGTATGTAGGTTGCATATTCCATAAACACTGAGGTGCAAGGTTTCAGGTAGTCAGACATTCAGCTGACAAACTTGCTATCTGGTATAATGACCTGAAGATGCTTCTAACGTAAGTCAACAGATTGCCATTGTGGGGAAAGCATGGTCGGCCTAATGCAAACCTGCAGCCCAACTAGAACCCCCAACTGCTTTAAGCAATACTGTGGTGCACAGTTAAAAAAAACTAGAACAGCTACTGAGATGAAGATATATGTATCATGTATATACAGAGACACGCAATTGTGAAAAGCATGGCCGGCCGTGTAAAAACGTGCCGCTCGTTTTAACCATCAGAGTAATCGATCATAAGAGTAATGTGCCACCAGCCATAAAGCATACAGCTAATCACCCCAACCGCATAGAACATAAGTGTACCGTACAGTTAAAATTACGCCCGTGCAGCTCTTGGGATGATGACATGTATCATGTCTATACAGAGACACGCAATTGTAATGCGCCGCTAGCCATAATGCGTACAGTAAGTACATAAAGCATTAGTATAGTGCAAAGCTAAAAATACGCCCATACGGCTGTTGAAAGGAAGACAGGAATCGTGTCTATAAAGAGACACGCATTAGCGTAAAGCATGGCCGGCCGTGTCAGGGAGTACCGTTCGTTTCAACCCTCATAAGAGTAGTTCCCCAGCCAACCTACAAAGTATACAGCTTGACCATAAAAGCCAGCGTACATCCCTCATCCTCCTTACCTGAAGTGAAGACTCCAAGTGCGACGGTCCGTGTGAATCGGAACCGCTCGCACCCTCATCCATTTAAATGCATTGAAAGCCTGCCTCCCCAGAGGCATGGCCAATCGTGAGTTACATTGGGTAATTACCGGCGTGTGGAGGGACAACATGCTAGCTACGACGGATCCCCTTCCAGGTCAAAACAGCGAGGGCGAGTTAGACCGAACCAGATGTAGATTGCCATGGCGTTAGTCTCCGCCATATTAAAGTGGTAAACAAAGGGGGGAACGTCATAGACTTACTGAATATAGCAGTCTTAGGAATTAAAAACAGTGGAAAACTGAGGTCAAAAGACAAAAAGGACGGCTGAAAAAATAAACAAGGAATAAAAATAGAAAAAATGTTGTAAACACAAAAAAAAATGGAAAAAAGGCCAACAGAAATATAGTTTAAAAAAAAAAAGGGAGGCCCCGTACAGAAAGTTGGCACTAATTTGGATGTAAAGATAAGACGGGATTGGTAAATAACCACATCCTTTCTAACACATATCCCAATGAAGCAGCCAGGTATCGTAGTTGGGGATATCAGTGGAATGAGGACATCAACATAGTAATGTAGCAATATTTAAACCGTGATTACATTGGGACGCGGTGATCTAATGTAAGGTACTACAGAATAATATAAGGTACTACAGGGTAATGGCTGCCGGGGTGGACCGGCTGCAATATAGTGCAGGTGGGTGTTGGCCACACTGTACAGATGGAGGCGTGTAACAGTAGTTGTCTGGTATGAGGCACTAGGGTGAATTTGCAGACAGAGTGGACCGGCAACAAAGCAATGCCGGTAGTATTGCTAAAAGAAAGTTTGCGGCGCTTATAGGAGCAGTCAAGAGAGGTGGCGGCATCGAATCAGTAACCATGTAAGCATAAGATCAAAAAAGTCCCTAACACTCATCCTCTGTTATAATATGACTGATGAGATACGCGGTTCAGAAATAATGGGTATTGAGAGAGTTAGGTTGCAAAAATGGGCACAGAAAGGAGATAACCTGGTAGTAGTCCAAACAATATTAAATGAACAGAAAACACAGAAAATTTCTTAAGTGATTTTCATAAATGCTTACACAATGATTGAGGTGGCTATGGGTTATATGCAGAAATAAACGTGTGTACTGGGTAAACAGATCAACCATAAGCAGTGATTAAAACACAACATTTATTCCTAAACCGTGCATACGAATTTTTACACAGAAAAATGAGTATATACACATATTTACAATGGACCTATTTAAGACCTGGGTCATGCTGAGCAGTCATGTCGTCTGACATAAAGATTGAACAATTTCTGTTAGCAAGGCCTACTCGTACATAAACATCCAGTGAAGAGGCATATAGGGATGGTGCAGCATGGCAGTTTTAATTGTCATTGAGGAAAAAATTAAGCTCATTATCAGTGTTGTGTCCCTGATTGGTTGCACGCAATCTGCATATCTATTTAGCCTCACATTGCCTCAGGCGCAGTTCTCTATTACCTCCCCTGAGTCCTGCTTCAATCTGATCAATGCCATGGAACCAGAAAGTCTGGTCCCCCAGATGTATTTTTGCGTAATGTTCTGCCATAGGGAATCTCTCGTCACAATTTATGATCGCCCTCCTGTGCTCCTGAATGCGATGTTTGAGGCTTCTCTTGGTGCTCCCAACATAGATTAAATTACAAGAGCACCCAATTACATATACCACAAAAGTGGTATTACAGTTAATAAATTGTCTGATCTTATGTTTGTTAGATCCATTATAGTCAAACTCCTTGGTCTTGTTTACCCCGAACTTGCGTACATTACAGGAGCTACACACGAAGAACCCATTGGGCTTCTCTGGCAGCCATGTGGCCCTACTCTGTCTCTCTGTGTCTGTTATATAGCTAGTGAAACAAACACAAAGGTATTTGTTATATAGCTAGGACAGAGGCTATTTCTGAGGGTATTACCTCTCCTATATGTGATGGAGGGGTTCCTTTTAAGTGATCCCTTGCACTATATTGCAGCCGGTATGCCCCGGCAGCCATTACCCTGTAGTACCTTATATTATTCTGTAGTACCTTACATTAGATCACAGCGTCCCAATGTAATCACGGTTTAAATATTGCTACATTACTATGTTGATGTCCTCATTCCACTGATATCCCCAACTACGATACCTGGCTGCTTCATTGGGATATGTGTTAGAAAGGATGTGGTTATTTACCAATCCCGTCTTATCTTTACATCCAAATTAGTGCCAACTTTCTGTACGGGGCACCTCTTTTTGTTGACTATATTTCTGTTGGCCTTTTTTGCTTACAAATTGTTTTCTATTTTTATTCCTTGTTTATTTTTTCACCCGTCCTTTTTGTCTTTTGACCTCCGTTTTCCACTGTTTTTAATTCTTGAGACTGCTATATTCAGTAAGTCTACGACGTTTCCCCTCCCCCCTTTTTTTTTTACCACTTTAATATGGCGGAGACTAACGCTATGGCAATCTACATCTGGTTCGGGCTAAGTCGCCCTCGCTGTTTTGACCTGGAAGGGGATCCGTCGTATCTAGCATGTTGTCCCTCCACACGCCGGTAATTACCTAACGTGACTTGCGATTGGCCATGCCTCTGGGAAGGCAGGCTTTCAATGCATTTAAATGGATGAGGGCGCGAGCGGTTCCGATTCACACGGACCGTCGCGCTTGGAGTCTTCACTTCAGGTAAGGAGGATGAGGGATGTACGCTGGCTTTTACTGTCAAGCTGTATACTTTGTAGGTTGGCAGGGGAACTACTCTTATGGGGGTTGAAACGAACGGTACTCCCCGACACGGCCAGCCATGCTTTACGCTAATGCGTGTCTCTCTATAGACACGATTCAGGTCTTCATTTCAACAGCCGTATGGGTGCATTTTTAACTTTGCACTATACTAATGCTTTATGTACTTACTGTACGCTTAATGGCTAGCGGCGCATTACAATTGTGTGTCTCTGTACAGACATGATACATGTCATCATCCCAAGAGCTGCACAGGCGTAATTTTAACTGTACGCTACACTTATGTTCTACGTGGTTGGGGTGATTAGCTGTATGCTTTATGGCTGGCGGCACATTACTCTTATGATTGATTACTCTGATGGTTAAAACGAGTGGCACGTTTTTACACGGCCGGACATGCTTTTCACAATTGGGTGTCTCTGTATATACATGATACATATATCTTCATCTCAGTAGCTGGTCTGGTTTTCTTTAACTGTGCACGACAGTATTGCTTAAAGCAGTTGGGGGTTCTAGTTGGGCTCCAGGTTTGCATTAGGCCGACCATGCTTTCCCCACCATGGCAATCTGTTGACTTACGATAGAAGCATCTTCAGGTCATTATACCAGATGGCGGCGCATTAGAAGTCGTGGCGCTTTTGCATGAGTGTAAGTATGGACGACTGGGCCATACACCGCGGTTACTCACTAGCTATATGCATTTGGGCTGGCGGCGCACGGACCGTATGAATTACGAAGCTGGAAGGTTCTCTACTTTCTAAATTGGCTTGGGATAAACCAATTCACAGAGTGTACACCACCACCTTCAACTTCAACATCTGGCTTCTTTTAACCATACTAGTTTTTAGTGGATAACCAATTCAGAGTGTATATTACCAACACCGTATTCGACACCTGGCTTACTTTTAACTATACCAGGGTACAGTGGATAATTTTGGGGCACTGGTTATTTCTGTTCCCTTCTTGGGCTCAGTTGGTGGACGGTTATGATTAATTTGTATGATCTCCTACTTGTATTAGCATATGAAATTGGCTGCTTTTAGTTATTTTACCTATTGTCAACAGATCTCCTTTTTCGGGCAGCACCTTGCCTTGGGAATTCTCTTGTGTTTCCAGCTTATCAAACTGGAGCACTTACACTGGATCGCTTCAACTTATCCTTTCCAAACTGTTACTTGCTTTGACGTAAAGTGAGATCGCGCTTTCTCCTGACTCTCTCTGTCGGTCTTCCTCTCGGTTTAGGTGACCTTGGTGTTCTTTCCCTGCAACTACCTTTCGCTGAATGTGTATGCGAACATGAGGGGCTTGGCCCTTAAGAGGATTTCTCTCTGTAGGGATCCCTCGCCACATTGTCTTTAATTTTACATATTTGATATGTCAGTGACCTTTGCATTCAACTTTTAAGCTATTTGTATATAGATTGTGTTGGTTTTTCAATGTGATATTCTGTATATGGATGTCTAGTTAGTCATTATCAGTGTCTTGGAATCTGTTACCCACAGGCACATTTGTGGTTTTTTTGGTTTCTAGTCTTGTGCTTTTCCCTTCTGTCTTTTTCTGTTTTTTACTTTTTGTTCTGTGACTCATTATGTGTTTTTTGATTGTTGTCTTTTTACATGTCAATTTCAGCCCTGGTGAAGTTCTCGGTTGAACGAAACGCGTTGGCTGAGCATAATGTGTTATTATCACTTGGAGAATATTTATTGGAAATAGAGACTTTTCAAATTAAGAGTATCTTGGACTTCTTTGCCTTGCGCACACCCATTTGCAGCTGCATCTCTCATGATCTGGAACACAGTGGCATCACGTAACGGCTGGTGCCGGGGTCTCACTGCGCAGGAACTTTGAAATTTGCTAAACTGATGTGAGGTGCAGAACCATCAGTCCGCCGTTATAGCTTTGCTCTTTATATAAGAAAATACTTACTTATTGGATTTAGAAACCACAGGGTTTGGTTAAACTTCAATGGCGGCTATTGCAGCCTATTTGCAAAATAGACAGTGCTTATCGTTATTTAAAATACCTGTAATTAAAGCTTTTATGGAAGGACTTAAGAGAAACATTCCCCCAAAACTTGCACCAGCATGGAACTTAAACATTGTACTAACAAGACTTATGGGACCTCCATTTGAGCCACTGCATACTTGCCAATTGCAATACGTATCTTAAAATGTTGCCTTTTTAATCGCTATAACTTCACTTAGAAGGGGCAGTGAGATTCAGGCATTAACTTTTGAAGAGCCATTCTTCTAGCTTCATAGAGACAAGGTAGTGCTCAGAACAAACCTAAAATTCCTTCCAAAGGTCGTATCCAATTTTCATATTAATCAATCAGTAGAATTACCTGTCCTTTTTCCACAACATTATTCAGTTGCAGAGAGTGCTTTACATACTATAGATGTTAAAAGAGCTTTAATGTATTATTTTGACTGGGCTAAAACAATAAGAAAGACTAAACAACTATTTATTGCTTTTACACCTCCCCACATGGAAAATGCAATTTCTAAATCTGGAATTTCAAGATGGATAGTTAAATGCATCCAAATTTGTTATGTTAAAGCTAAAATGCTTCTACCTGTTCCCCCCCTAAAGCACATGCTAACCGCAAAATAGGAGCTTCTATTAATTTTTTTAGGGAACATTCCAATTGCTGATATTTGCTAAGCAGCAACATGGTCCACTCCATACACATAATATTATTGTGTGTATGTATATGCACATCAACAAGCCACTGTTGGCCAAGCTGTACTAAAAAATCTTTTTCAAATAATTGCAACCCCCACGGATTAACCACTGCCTAGGGGGAGGGACTGCTTTACAGTCTATGCACAGCATATGTATCTACAGCACACATGCCTCGAACATATTTCTTACCCTGTAAGCATTTGTTCTTGGCATGTAGTGCTGTAGATTCACATGCACCCTCCCACCTCCCCAAAATTCTGTGCAAGTTGCAGTTTATATACATTACATCACATTACTCGCATGGACATCTCATTACTGATCCATACTACAATTCCATTCTCACCGATCTGTGGCAAAACAATCTGGCAATAGAGTCGATGACCGTGCGCAGTATTACCAAGATGAGGAGTCACAAAGCCTTGTGACTCGAAGAAAAGTCTTGGAACAAAAACAACTTGTAATCATACGAGCCCAACACTGGATGGTGGACTTATGCACAGCATGTGAATTCACAGCACTACATGCCAAGAACAGATGCTTACAGGGTAAGTAACCTAATCCTTCCATAAATACAAACGATATAAAATTTTAATACTTGGTTAAAACACCGGGGACTTACGAGAAGCCATCAAGATTTCCCAAGTAATTAACAGCTATAAAATCACCATCACTTTTCGGTAGGTAGTCATCAATAAAGTGCCATAGTGATATTAGAGCATAGATAATTAAAAAAAATATATACCATCAAGAAGATATCACAGATAATTAACAACAATAAAACTGCCATCACTTGTCGGTAAGTAGTAATCAATAAAGTGGTGCAGTGATATTAGTACTTAAATAATTAAGTGAAATCATTAACATAATCCATTTTGCCTATGTAGAACATTAAGTCTAATCTTCGTACTAGAAGTGCAAATCATCCGCATAATTCCTATCACCAGTGAACATTATTAAGTCAATTGCTACCTTCATTCTTAGATTCTCCCTATGTTTTTGTTCACTGCCACCCTGCAGCAGTTACCTACTGGTCATTTGGATGCGAACAGAATTGCTTTTTCATGTAAACTCAAATTTTTCATCATTCTACAGTTGAGCTGAGGTTCTGCTGGATCGAGTCCCTTTATTATTGCCGACCTGCAGATTCGAATGACCCTGATGTTAAAACTCTTTTTTTAACAATAATACACATGCTTTTTTATTTTTTATTTAAACGGGCATATATAGATTAAATTAATAAAATCCTCCTTCGTGAAGCCACATAGTCTATAAGTTATAGGAACACTATATTTCCAGAAAGGCTGGACAGGGATGGTAATGTGCCAAAGCGGATTGCCATTATTTTTCTCTTTATGTGCGCCGAGAATGTCACGTTTAAGTATGAGGCCTGTTCCAATTTGTCATAAGTTTGTAGAACCAGCCAGGTGTGCACACGACTGGTTAATCTTGTTTTTGTCATCTAAATAGGAATGCATTTTGACAGCTTTTTTTTACGACTTGCCTAAATACTGGGAAGGACAGATTCTTGTTCCAGAGCTCTGCTTGTCTTTGTTGCTTTTTTTTTTATGAATACAATAATCAGTATTGCACATGACATAGTTGTTAATGAGAAGTGTGGTGGCATGTTGAGTACTTAATCATGTGATCATTGCAGTAATATGAAGGATTCCAGATGCATGCTGGAACCTAACAGTGCACCAAGGTTTCATGAGGTGGGGTATTGGAACAGGATATCGGGGGAGGGGGGGGGAGAGGGGGGCGTTGTGTGTTTTCACGTAACTCAAGTGCTGAATGTTTAAAACATTTTTCTGCTTGGGAGCATATCTTTGCAGATTAATAGCTATAGCTATTTTGGACTTAAAGCTTCTCAGTTTTCTGTCCTTTCACAAAGTCCTCAGAGAAACTAAGCAAAAGGGCAGACTTATCTAGGCATTCTTGTTGACTGTGGCTGCAAAGAAAGCAATAGTCGATTTTCAGAGAATCCTTTAGAAGAAGCACCCCACCGGATTAATACTGTCCATAGACCACTATGGTTTTTGAATTGCAACACCTTTTTGTTGAAGCCACACAAAACTGTTTGTGTTGGGGTGGCACCCTAGCCTCCAAAGGAGCTAGTACATTTTTTTTTTTTTTATCCATGTAGGTTGCAGTAGTATTTGAGGTCCTTGGTCACCAATGGTAAATTGCAAGAATTACCCCTCCCGACCCCCCGCCCCCCAAAAAAAGGTAGTCACCAACAACGAATGATTGTCACAGACAGATAAAAAGCTGCACATTGTTAATCTTACTTTTGAGGATGTCGTTTTTGAAGTAATTGTGAGGCAGCTGCACAGCACATAAAAAGCAATAAAATGGAATAACTAATCACAAAGCTTGATTGGTAAAGAACTTGTAATGGCTGAACTTTGACTAATATGATTTTCTCCAGAATACTATCCAAACTGTGAAGTGGTTTTCATGGGAATGGCAAACATACACTCCATCAGAAACAGCTTTCAATACCTTCGTGCTGTCTGCAACCAGATGCCTGATCCTGGAAAGTAAGTGTTTTATCCGTGATTTAAACATTGCCAATAGTATTTTACAATCTTTCCCAGATATTATTTTTCTAAATGGGGTCAGTCTGATTTTTAAGACACTATCTTTTTTTAATTGTAAATCTCTGCCACTTGAGCCGTTCATCATGACCACTAGAAATGCTGTTGTGGACAGCAGGTTGGCGGTTAGCTTTCCCAACAATCTGTGTCCTTGTGCTTCGCATCTGTCTTTGTTTCTTTGCTTTCATTTCCCTCTTTTCCTCCTTACCTGCTCCCTACAGTCCAGCCTTCCTTCATTCAGGCACTCTCTTTACTCTCCACATTTTGACACTTCTGTGCCTGTGCGGCTTGCCTTGTAGGTGCTTTACTTGCAGTATTAAAGTAGCTTGCCTTCTTTCTTCCTTAAAAGAGGCATTGAGGCCTAATTCAGTATCAAAAGATCTTGGTCTGTTTCATTCTCCAGTAGCACTTGTCTTACACTTCACATTTCTTCTAAGAACCTTGTTTCTTTCTACATCCGTCTTTAATTACCATGTTGCCTATGCATCAATCTACTTAGCACCTCCCACCTCACATGCGCTTCTGTACCAGACTGCATTCATTTTCCCAAACACGTTTGCCTCATTATGTGTCATTTGCTGAGTTGCCTGTGTCTCACTTTCTTCCAAGTTTGCCTAGTATGCATTTTTCTTTACAAATTCATGTCCTGGTATGCATCCTTTTTTGCCTGTACCCTTATTCTCTTGAGCAGAGCTTCAAGTATTCGTACATGTGATTGAGGTATTTATAGCCTGCTTACTATGATGCTCCTTTTTTCATGCTCATCATTCTATATTTTCTCTACTTTCCCTAGTTGGCTTTCAGCACTGGAAAGTACAAAGTGGTTGCAACACCTCTCCATCATGTTAAAAGCTGCAACCCTGGTGTCTAACGCTGTGGATCGTGAGGGGCGTCCTGTTTTGGTTCACTGCTCAGATGGCTGGGACAGAACACCTCAGATTGTCTCTCTGGCAAAGCTTCTTGTGGATCCCTATTATCGAACGCTGGAGGTACAGTGCCTTTGCTGGTTCTCTGTCTCTCTTCAGAAAAGGAGGAAACCATACAACTAGCAGTTATAAATAAGACAAAGGTCCACAGGATGAGTCATCTGCTGATCCCTATAAATAAATGGGGCCTCATCCAGTGTGCATCTAAGAGGTTTGCTCTCTTTTGTAATGGTCTGTCCAGTAGAGTAACTGAATCTGACATGGGTCTATCCTTAGGTATTGGTATTTTTGTACTTCAAAGCCAACTGGGAATCCAAGGAGTACACTGAGCATAACAGATAAGCAGATATGATGACATAAGATCTACACCAGGAATAGGAATGATTTAAAGTTGTGTTCAGGTAGGAGAGGGTCTGGGTGGGAAATTGATTACTGGCCAAGAACTGTTGGATTTAAATAAAGACAGCCAACTCATGCTACACTCATGAATTTCTTATTTCTTGGTTTTGAGCCTGGTGATATTCTGTTTCCTTGTAATTCTTTCCCATCAAGTGTTTTTTTTTTTTTCTTTTTTGGCCACATATACTGGTGTATTTGCTTTGTAATGAATGCATTACGTTTTGAAGTTTTGAGCTTTGGCATGCAACTAATTCATGTTATTCTCAATGTTAGTGATGTGGTCATATTTTCTTAGTCCTAGTTTGTGTTTTGGCAAGATGTATGGAGTCATTGATGTGATCAGGAAAGACATTATTCCATCCTGGTGAAAACGCCTAGGACGTGAATGGTCATGCTGAAGTCCCGTTTGATAGAGCTTTAGTGTCTACTACATTCAGATCTAGTATCATGCTGTTTGGTTTTTTCTGGACAGTGTGCCTTGACGGAGAAGTCTGTACAGAGGATGAATCCAACAAATTGATGTTCATTGTGAAGAAAGGTGTGACTCTATCTAGCTTCTTTATGTGCAATAATTCTTAGATCTGTGTTTGTTTGGTGTTTGTAATGAGAGGAATTTGTTTTTTGGTCAAATTTTTCTTTGGGTAGGTGCTTGACGTCCAGTTTTGAACAAGACTTAGGTTCATATTTGTAGCATGTGTAGCTGTAGAGCACATACTTTGCACACTCCTGCCATCTAGTGTTGGGCTCAGAACTTAACTTGTTTTTCATTAAAAAAAGACTTTTTAGGTCGAGCTTTCGAGACCTGTTGTATCTTCTTTTGGAGGTAAAATACACCCACTGATTCTCATTTGTTTGTTTCAGTGTCCTTTAAAAATCCTCAGTTGCTAGTGGTCAGTCCTTCCTCTTGTCCCTCCTTTTTGTATCTTTACCCCTTGCTGCTTAATCAGTGTTTTGTGGGACTATTTTTATCTTCCTTTCCTGCCCGTTTTTGCTATTGCCTGTTTTTTTGGTCACTCTGTTTATTATTTTGTTGCAGTTGCTCTTAATGGGCAGACTGCCCCCTTAACAATCCGCATGCATTTGTCACGCTCCTTTAATTTCCTTCTGCCGTAGAGGAAAAGACCATCTGTTGTGCTCCGATCGGAGCTGCAGCGAGGGTGGTGCTTCCCTGGTAGATCCTACTGACTTCCTATTTACGTTCAATACCCTTTTTTTTTTTTTACCCCTTAGACACAGCTTTGGTAACCTTGTCTAACTACTCACTTCATCATAGTGGAAGAAAAATATTTTATTTGTGGACTAACGCGTTTTGTTTTGCAATTAAACGTATTCCAACATGGCTTTCTCATCGTCATCCGTTCAGTTAGACCACGCCCAAGACGTGCTGCAGCTTCCGGTGTCACATCTCCGGATCTTGCCTGCTCACTTTAGAATTGGCCCTCTGAAGGCTCGAGACAAACATGCAGACTCTCTCCTCGGTGTGCGGGGCGCAGCCAGTATATTCAATAGAAAAGCAAGATTGTTGTTTAAATAGTACACATTTACCGCGTTTTGATAAATGTGGTAAGAATCCGTATTTGTAACAATACCATTTGCACACAAATCAGCCTATATTTCCAAGGATAAACGGCTAGACCGTAAAATGTAACATTTTAATTCTTAACATATGTCTTCATTTTGGTCAGTGGATTCAATATATTTAAGCTATCTCCTTTTCTCTTTGGGACTTTGTGGTCTGATGCAATAATATTTCCGTTTGAAGAAGGCCGCCAGATAAGCGCTCCTCAGTTTTCGGAACGATCATAGTCCCACTTTTATTTTCATGCCATCAGTGGCAGCCATACATCTGTGGTCAAAAAACAGGTGACCGCAATAGTAGTCACAAGTAATTTCAGCTCTACTCTGTGCAGCGGGAAGTGCACAGGCTGAGACTAGAAATGGGGCATCGGTCGTCTTGATGTGCAACTTAAACGAAGGGTGTTGCGGTCATGTTTACTGTGGCAGCAGAGAGCTTCCTCAGGCAAGCCAGGTAACAGCGCCCTGTTTCTTCATCCTTACCATGTATTACTTGTTTTAGACCGGGTGGGTAAGGTCGACTGTTAGCGCTGTAGGAAACGGACGAGGCGCTTCAACTAGTGACAGAGCATTCTGTTTAAGTCACTGAGCTTTAGGGTGTGACAGCACCTCTCAGGAGTGACTCCTATTCCCTGGGCCAGAAGGACTAAATATATTGTTAAATGACATCATTCTGAGGTGACAGACCCTCTTTTGATATTACATCCTCTACACGTGACAACAGAGTCTACATTTGCAGAATGTACTTTTTAGTATTTGCATTATTTACCCGTATATTTTTATCCCATTGGTAAGATCCCGAGTTTACTTTAGGAACACAGGAGTAAGATCTCCATATTTACCCTATATCTGCTTGAGCTCCTAAGACTAATACCAATAACCTACAATAACAAACAAGCAACAGTAACACTGTACAAACCACTAATATTAGGTTTCGGAGCAGCTTGCTTACAACCATAAAGTGCTGCAAAGCCTCGTGAGTGGTAATAGGTGCTATACGAATAAAATACAATACATAAGTTGTTGCATCCTACGAGCCCTCTTAATGGTTACAATAATCCTTCGGGTGAGGAATTTTAGAGCTTCCCTCTAGGTTTAGTCAGAGACAAATTTCAAGTTGGAAGTGGTCTCCTCCAGTTTCATTTGTGCCCCAAAGTACAGCACTTGAATCATTTAATGCACCCCGCCTGTAAGTTCAGTCAAAGCTCTAAAGGGCTTTTTTACTTGAAACCTCAAATTATCCATATCTAAAGTGTCGCTCATCGTATCTTCATTATATAAAAGCTCCTAACCATATAGTTTATTTTAACATAACGTAGAAGTGAATGCCCCAATATGTGGCTGTTCGGTTAAGCCATTAACTCACTAATGACACTTTATCCCCTGTAGACAGAGATAGCAATTTTTCATTTAATTATGTGATGTTTTATACAGTACTTCTCTTTGTGTTTAGTTCAGGGCGCTCTATTAAATTGGCAAAACAGTTGAGAGTGTGAATTAAGGTGTGCGGCGTCCAGTTATGTGTGAGTAGGATCCTGTATACAGCGTGCTTCACATGCTTTTTCTGGAGAGTCTCATGGAAAAATGATCTTTTAAACAGTTTGGTATTGAGAACTTTCTTCAACGTAAGCAGTTTAATTGATTCTGTCCATAATTGTGTCAGGACTGTCCCATAATTCTGGTCCTTGCACTCTAATTGGCACTGTGCTCTAGCCATTTGAAAGATTGTTGATGGATCAGGTGAGCTGCAGTTGGGTCGAGTATGCTGGGAGCTTTGTCATGGGATGTCATATTTTGAGTGCTGCTGGGTCCCCTATCCCAGTATTGCTTGTGAATAACGCATAGAGTTTTAAACCTAATTTCTGCCTGCACCTATATCCAGTGGAATTGTTTCATGGTTAGTTTAATAAGATTCTGTTTTCCGGGGTCAGGGTACAACTGGGAAGACTGTTTCTTAAGTTTGTCTTAGGAAGGCTTGTGTAGATGATGTTGCAGTAAAATAGGTGTGCAATCTCCAGGGTTCTTGTCAGATTTATTTGTTGTGCAGTTCATCGGACTGTGATTTTTTTCCAAAGCAGTAATGTTGCAGATTGATGGCCAGTGTTAACTACGGGTATGAGTGAGCGGTTTCCATCCAAGATTACTCCCAGGTTCTTAATTTTCTGGGTTATTTCAGTTGCAGATCCCATGCTTGCGAGTAGGCTAATGGGAGTTAATTGAGGTTTGTGTTCCCATATAAGGATCTTGGCTTTGGATCCATTTAGGAAATGGAAACCTTATTTTAGCCAGTAATACATGTGGCCCTGGTAGCTTGTGAAGTTTGTATGATACAACTGACTGGTCTCCAATCGGATGTCAGTTTGGGTTTCATTAGTACACATTTGGATGTTAGCATGGTATAAACCAACTAGTGGGATCATGTAGCCGTTAAACAACAGAAGAGTCATTGGATACCCACATGGCACGAATGAAGATGTCTCCTGGGTAGACAGTATCATTGTTCCAAGGCACAATAGGTGGATGTGTTCAGAGAGGAAACAGCGGGTCCAGTCTAAGGTGGGTAGAGAGATGACTGCCTACACTTTACAGTCGAGAATATCCAATTTTGTAGTCCACTGTATCATAACTTCCAAAAAGGTCAGGGGAGACTCAGAGCAATAACTAAACAGCAAACTTAGATATCAGTTTCACACAAACACTACTGCAAAAAGTGCAAAAATACAGAAATAAAATACAGTCACACACTTCTAATCCCAGAAGTTCTGGAGATTAAATTAGATCATTCATCTCCCCCTTATCCTATAGTTGGGACCATTCGAATTATACGATACTGCAGTGTTTTCATCATAATTGTGCCTTGGCTTCACTTATCACATAATTCACCATATTCTGCATGATTTGCATAGTTCTAGATCAAACGTTACTAAAACAAAGTGTAACATGTGTTGCCGTACCGGGGTATACCTTTGCAAAGGTTAACTGGTCATTTTCAGCTGATAATTGCTACATCGAGATGTCAAATTGATGCTAAAGAGGTGATTCTTTGGCCTAGACAGTATTACTGTGTGTGAAATGACAAGTGATTTACTAGTGCCACAGAATGTGGCTCATTATGCCGCGTAATTTTAGTTTTTGGGTCAAGCCTGGGCAGCGGAAGCACTGCTCTGCGATGCATGCTGTATTCGAGTATGTCCTTTAAGCCCTGCCCACGCTCCGCCCATATTTGTCATTGGCTTGTGTCATAGTCCATTGTAAATGCTGACTTCTGATTCGTTAATCGGCTTGTTAGTCCCTCCTTAATACCGCCTTGTCTTCATTTTTTATCCTCCCATGAGGACTGGCCCTTTTATTTCTGTTGTTACACAGGATGCTTTATTTAGTTAGTAAGCACTATTTTCTTTAATGAGTTTTGTCCTACTGCAGGCGCGACGTGCTTTCCTGCAACATTCAGCACGCCATGCGCGCTTTCACTTTCCAAGCGGCCCGGGACAATGGTGGCCGCTTCTTTGAAATGCAATCGGTATCGCATTAACGAGAGTTTGAGCTATTGGCATTTAAAATGACAAAGACTTTTATTTATGTGTTAATTTTCAAAACGGATTGAAAAAAAAGGCATTGTCATTTACAATGCCAATAGCTTAATCACTCGAAAATGCGAGACCTATTGCATTGCAAATGCTTGTTTTGATTTCTAGATGACTTGTGGTACGTCTCGTGAAACCCACAATGCACCAAGAGACTCCACCTTAGATTGTCTTTTCCCCATTTGACCTTGGATGTGTCTTTGAGAGACCGGTTATAGCTGTGCGTAGAAAGAACACCAGGAAAACAAACTGTGGAGCAAAACACTAAATACATGCAACTGACCCACCACCAATTCATCGGAAGTGTCTGGGCCGGTTTTATAAGAATGACTCGTTTTTAGGGTGGGCAAGGAGAAATCTGTTTAAGCTCTGCCACTCTCCCAGAAGCAATTTTCTGTGGTTGGACCACAGCAAGGTCCGAAATCTGCATCTACCCAAGGATCGCAATGAAAATGCTTGCCTGGTGTGTAATTTTCTAGTCCAAAAAGACTGGTCAGCACGACCCAATAGTAGGTGGGTGCACTAAGAAAAAATGCTTGAATGATTTTAGTGAGCCCCCTTCTGCTGTAGCTGAGAACATCATAGGCTTTGACTCCGGCAAGACTAAGGCACCATGCGGTAGAGCGGAGGTCCAGTGAGAGAAAAGTACTATTGCTTTGTCCCCTGATGACTCCAAAAATGAAAGTTCAGCTGTCACCATCGAAGGGCTCCCAATGGACATAGAAGGAGGACCTCAGGCCCTGACTCGGAGGCCACCCACAACACCCTCAATCTCAGAAGGAACCCCCATAGGTGCATACAGAGTATCTTTCCTCTAGGGATCAACCTTTGGTCCATGTTAAGGGATGGCCCAAGAGCGCATTGCCTTACCAGACTCGCCACCTCTGGAAAAAACCTCAACAGTCTACACCAGTCACTGTTGTAGCGACTGTTCTGTTCTGAGAGGCACTCCCAACTTCCTGGGCGAAAATTCTGATTGCTCCTTGAACCCAAGACAAACTGGATGCTCTCTGAGACAGAGACACATCAGAGGCTCCTCATGGGTGAGACACTCTAATTTGCAGCATTGAACTGCAGCTCTCATCAGTTCAACCATTCAAATAGATTCACATAGACTGTCTCACTGCACACACACTATTTTCCTCCTAAAAGTCATACCACTTTCTTATTAATCAATCTAGAGAATCACCTTTTTTTCCTCAGCTGCGAGCGAATAATGCAATGCACATGTTAGATGTCCAGAGGGCCTTTATATAGTATATTCACCATAATTGTTCCATTATGAGTTTTTGTTACTTATTCACCTTCCACAAAGGGATTTTCATCTCAGTCAGGCTTGGCAAGGTGGATAGTCCTACTTACGCAAATATGTTATGTCAAAGTAATACATACATTATATTTACTTGATCAACTGCGCATTTTCACTCACAAATAGGTTGCCGCTATGGCATTCCTAGGCAATATTCCATTAGTTGATACTTCTAAGGCTACAGATAGACTTCTACACACGTTCACTAAACACTACTGTGTATATGTTCAAGCCCAACAAGGCATTAGTGAGGCAAAGAGTACTAAAAACATGAAAACATAATTTCAAAAGTCTTAACACACTTGCCTGCAAGCCACTACATTTAGGAGGAGGGACACTGTTTTAAAATCTATACATAGCATGTGATCTACAGCTGCACATGCTAAAAACAGAAAACGGTTTCTTACCTGTAACAATCTGTTCAACAGCATGTGTGGCTATAGATACACATGCTCTGCATACTTCTGTCATCTAGTGTTGGGTTCGGACTTGTTGTTTTTCTTCGAAGAATTGTTTCAAGTCACAAGGTAGTGACTCCTGTCAGTGATATTGGCATCGACTCCTTTGTTAGATTGTTTCTCTCAGCCATCAGGTTCGAACATGTGTGCCTCTCCTCCGTGTTAGTCTACCGTTTGGTATGACTTTTCAGTCCTATCCTGTCTTTGATGGTATAGTTCTTTCGATCACGCTTTTCTATTTCATGGCACTCTAAATTCAACGGTTCGGTTAACGACCAATCGCCCCTTGGGGCGCTGCCCTTCCTGGGCCTACTCTCCACGTGCACTGTCAGCACTAAAAATGTGTTCCTGATGGAATGGACACCTTTTCAATTTTGCCCCCAGTGTCACGCCAAGTACCTGCACACGGACCAACATCTTGTTTGCAATCTCTGCCTTTCGCCCGATCATCGTGTAGCAGATTGTGAGGCCTGCAAGTCTATCTGCTCGAAAGAATCTCCGAGATGTGAGGGCGCTTTGGCTGGAAATGTCTCGTCACTCCGAAGACGACACTCCTGACATTTTCAAAGAAGAGCATGCCCAGGAAGAGCATGCTGCAGAGGAAGAAGACCAGCCTTTGTCTATCAAAGAGACTTCCGTCTCCGATACAGAGGACAAATTGGAGTACAACCTGCCACTCGGGCAGTATGTGAGTACCATTGACCCAGTCCCTCCCCCTAAAAAGACTTCCAAATCTTCACCCTGTCCATTACTAGAGTTAGCCGGACCGCCACTGCCATCTGGCCAAGGTCAGATCCGAAAAGACACTTCGGCTGCCCCACCCTCGGGTCCGGCACCAAAACTATCTAACAAGGTTAAATCCTTGGTATCCACTTCGGATTGGGCACAAAGGTCGATGTCCTCCCAATCTTCGGAACCGACCCGGCCTCTGACTGCTTCTGCCACAGTGCTGGCCAAGAAACATCTTTCTGCTTCGAAATCTTCAGTGCCGAAACCAGCCGAACCTAAATCCTCAAAGCACTCTTCTGTTCCAAAATCATCAGACTAACGTTTGGGCACATTCCACAGTTTGTGTCTCCTGTTGAACCCATCCTAGAAACTATGGATATTGGACAAAGAAAAATCCAGATTCAACAAGGAACTGGAAGACTAGTGGCCTCTCCTCCAAAGAGACAATTGATTTTTGAGGAGGATTTGGACACTCCTGTGCCACAAAAGAAGAGGTCACTGGACACTGCTACTATCCCTACTAGTCATCCTCCTCCTCCTCTACTACCACCACCTCCTTTTCTGCCACCAGCATCTCCACCATCTCCTCCTTCCTCTCATGCATCTCCACATCATGATCCAATAGATTCTACACCTCCATGTTCAGCTAGATCGCACAATGGTGGTATGGGGATCCTGTTAGGAGAACCAGACCCATGGGATACTTATGATATTGACCCCATGATACCTGATGATCCGGATTTATATCCAGCTAGGCTTTCCCCTCCTGAGGATGCTAGTGTCTACCAACAGGTTATTGCCAGGGCAGCTACCTATCATGGTGTCCAGTTACATAAAGACTCTTTAGAGGAAGACTTCCTTTTTGACACCCTATCTTCTATACACAAGGACACACTGTATTTACCTATGCTCCCTGGTATGTTGCACCATGTTTAGGATATTTTCAAAGAACCCATCCGTGCTAGGGTCTTTACCACACACGTGGATAAAAATATAAACCAGCCCCATCAAACCCTCTATTCATACGTGGTCAGGATCAACCAGACTCTATAGTTGCCACCACTGCTCGTAAAAGAGCTAATAGTCAAGCATCTGGATATATTCCATCCCCTGAAAAAGAGAGCAAGCACATCGATGCAGGCAAACTGGTAGCGGCTCAGGCAGATAACCAATGATATAGTGCCAACTCCCAGGCGCTCCTAGCACGCTATAATAGGGGCCACCGGGATGAAATGGAAGAGTTGTTACAATATCTCCCTGAGAAGTGTCGCAAGAAGGGGCAGCAGATTGCTTAGAAGCAGGAGACACAGCCGCAAGAGGAATAGACACCAGTGTCCTCCTCAGGCGTCGCGCTTGGCTCAGGTGTTCCGGCTTTAAGCCAGAAGTGCAACAAGCGGTCCTTAATATGCCCTTAACAAGGAACATCTCTTTGGTCCTCAGGTGGACGCCGCCCTAGATCAAATAAAGAAAGATAGAGACCGCTAAAGCCATGGGTGCCTTGCACACTAATACATCTAGAGGTTCCTTTCGTTGCTCAGGGTATAGGGGCGGATATAAATCCTCAAACACCGATGCTTCCACTTCCCAACAGAAGCATGGCCAATGCACCTTCTCCAACGGTTTTTTCAGGGGCTCCTTTAAAGGTAGTAACAATGGGAGCAGAGATGCTTCCACCCGTGGAGCATCCTCCACTACCAAACAGTGACAACCTCACCCCCCAACCCACAACACTTGTCAGGTGAAGACTTCAGTTTTTCATCCAGTCTGGGAATCCAATACCACAGACCAATGGGTACAAGCCGTTATCCAACATGGTTATTGTCTGGAGCTTGTTACCACGCCACCCAACCTCGCACGTTATCACAGGATCATCTAGCACTTCTCAGTCAAGAAGTCCAAACCCTACTCCTCAGAGGCGATAGAACCAGTCTCTATTCACCAACGGGGCACAGGAGTATACTCCCTAAATGTTCTTATTCCAGAAAAGGAAGGGTCCTTAAGACCAATCTTAGGCCTGTCAATTGTTACATCCTCTCAGAACATTTTCACATGGTCACGCTGCAGGATGTCATTCCCTTTCTAAGACAGGGTGACTTTATTGCCACACTGGACCTAAAGGACGCTTTCTTTCACATACTCATACACCCTGCTCATCGCAAGTATCTCAGGTTTGTCATAGCAGGAAAACATTACCAATTAAAAGTTCTTTAATTTGGAGTCAATACCACTCCTCACGTCTCCACAAAGTGCTTGTCAGTAGTGGCAGCACACTTAAGACGACAAAACATCCATGTATTCCCATACCTAGACGACTGGCTCATCAAAGCCAGCACTCATCACCAATGTCAACAGCACATTCAGTTGACAGTGGATGTACTCCACAGATTTGGGTTCACCATCAGTATCCCCAAATCTCACCTTCAACCTCTTCAGATTCAACCATACTTGGAGGCAGCACTCAACACACAGTTGGGGTTAGCATAGCCCAATCCAGGTTGGATACAATATTTTCAAACAACTCTATCTCACTTCCAGTTGAACGGAACTCTCACAGTTCAGGCTGTCATGTGTCTACTGAGAATGATGGCGTCTTGCATTGCCATAGTTTCAAACGCAAGACTACACTTGCGCCCACTGCAACAGTGTCTCTCTCGCCCGTGGTCTCCAGCACAGGGTCATCTACAGAATCTGTTGTTGATAGACCGCCACACTTGCCATTCTCTGCAGTGGTGGAATACCAACAATCTATTGAAGGGGTGGCTTTTCTTGGACCTAGTGCCTCAAATCATTATAACGGGAGACGCATCAGAATCAAAGCTGGGGTGCACATCTCCAACATCCAAAAATACAAGGTCGGTGTGATGCCAGACAGCAATCCTTTCACGTCAACCACTTGGAACTTCAGGCAGTCTTCCTAGCACTGAAAGCTTTCCTTCCTCATCTCTCACACAAGGTTGTCCCAGTCCGCATGGACCATATGACAGCCATGTACTATCTACAAGAACCGGGGGAACACGATCATCTCAACTGTCATACCTCGCTCAGACCAAATGGAATTGAGCTCTTCACCATCACATTCATCTCTTGGTGGAATATCTGCCGGGAATGGACAACATTCTTGCGTACCTGCTCAGCAGGATCCACCAGCAAACCTAGAAATGGGAACTCGATCCACAAGTTCTCCTACCATACTTTCAGAAGTGGAGATTTCCTCAAATAGGCTTTTTTGACACAGCCAAAAACGCAAAATGCCAAAACTTCGCCTCCAGGTTCCTACACCCCGTATCCAAAGGCAATACACTATAGATGTGTTGGTCAGGGATATTTTCCTATGCTTTTCCACCTCTCTCATTCCATTTCTGGTTCGAAAACTCAGGCAAACATCATTACAAATGATCCTTGAGGCTCCCACTTGGGCACGTCAACCCTGGCTCACAACCTTACTAGATCTCTCACTAGTCCCACACGAGAAGCTCCCCAACAGACCAGACCTTCTCACACAGAACAAAAGATAAATTCGACATCCAGACCCCAAGAAGTTCAGCCTAGAAGACTTGGCACCTGAGGTCTTAGAATTTGGTTACCTAAACTTGCCAACAGAATGTATGGACATTCTTAAACGAGCGCGCAGACCCACAACTAGAGCTTGTTATGCTGCAAAATGGAAAAGTTTTGTTTATTATTGTCATCCTAAACCAATAAATCCTCTCAAAGCCACAATACAGGATATTATTAGTTATTTGCTTCATTTGCAAAAGTCCAATTTGGCATATTGTAGGAAAGTGGGTTTCTGTTGCAGTAGCCCCCCACTTTTTGCTTGACACTTGATGCACTTTGACTTGATGTGCCCTGGATCCCTGCCAATCAAGGACTCTGGGCCTGTGTTTTTTCACAAAACTTTACCTTTGTACCCACAATTGGCACAACTCTGGCCACAGGTAAGCCCCTTGTAAATGGTGCCAGGGGTACTAAGGGCACTGTGACCAGGGAAGGCCTGTAAGGGCTGCAGCACCTATTGTACAACCCTTAGGGGCCCTGCACCTTAAACTCCACACGCCATTGCAGGCTGCGTGTTTTGGTGCAGAGAAAAGTGGAGTCGACATGGCACACATCCCTGTGTGCCATGCCTGCAATCCACTGCCTATGGCCTAGGTAGGTCACCTCTTTAACAGGGTGCACTAGATCACAGGTTAGGGTACAGTTGCATGAGCCCTGTACCCCTACAGTGTTGAAGTCCATTCTTAGACATTGTAGGTAAAGCCATAAAGAGTTTATGGTCTGGGAGTTGGTCTCTACGAACTCCCCAGCTCCATAATGCCTTTACTGAATCCTGGGAAGTTTGGTAGCAAACTTCTCAGCACATTAAACCCACACTGATGCTTGTGTGGGATTTAATGTAAAAAGCACTCCGAGGGCATCTTAGAGATGCCCCCTGAAAGGCTACCACCCTGGTGTGGTTCCTGAATGGCTACCCACCATTTTCTACCACCAGACAGGTTTCTGTACCCCTTTAGTAGAGGGCCTCCTCTCTCTGGGTCTAGAAACAAAGCCCATCCTGGGCAGAGGTGTCATGCCTCCTCCCCCCTTCATGGAATCTTCAAAGGTCTGCCGCCTTTGTTAGCTGACCTTGGCTTTGCTACCCCTAGCAACTGGCTCCCACCGGTTCTGGCCCTCGTTTTGGGCAGGAGAAACGGCAGGAAACCAAGCTAGGAGGGGAGAGGTGTGCCCACCTTTGCCAACCCCACCCCTCAGGTGGGGGAGGCGAGGTGAAGCACACATCTCAGAGCTGGTAAGAAGAATCCGATGCCAAAAGACACCCCTATACCTGATGCCCCCACGGCCGTGGGTGGCCCAACTGACTAAGTCCAGGCATCCCCCAAGAACCCAACTTACCTCGCTAGCCGTAGTCGCCTTCAGGAAGTACCCCTGCCCAAGCCTTCAGAATCTTTACCGAACCGAAGGTCTCCATTGGAATGCACACAGGGTCCCCGACGTCTTCTTGGCACACTGCACCCAGCCGCCCCTGTGCCGCTGGTGGTGCAGCTCCTGTGTTGATTGTTGGCCCCTGTAGTGCCTTAACCTCAGGAGCTTTGCTCCCACACCAGAGTGGCCTGGTCGTAAGCAGTCCCTGACCAAAGGCACCCTGAGCCCCATTGGCTAACATTGGGTCCCTGAACTCTGCACCCGCTGCCCCAGTGCCGCTAGTGGTGCAACTTGAGTGCCTACCTAGACCTTGGTCCTAACTCCCAAAACTCCCACTTGTAAGTCCAGTACTTAACTGTAAAACTGATAACCATTTTTCTCCCATAGGAACCAATGTTACGAGTTTGTGTTCCAAAAATGTTTTAAGTGTTGAACTGCTGTTTTGTATGGAAGAAAAGTAACTGTATCTTAAATCTTGAAAAGTCTTACTTACCTTGTATTGTGAGATCCCCGGCGTGGTATCTAGGCATTCCACCCCGCGTAGTCTATGTAATCCAAAAGTAATTACTGTGTAATTTAAACTGCTTTTTGAACCAATATAAACCTGTAACGATTGCATATCAATTACACTTCTTAATGTTCTATGATTGAAAGTATATTTTACCTAACTATACCAAGATCTGCTTGGTTCTAGAAAATAAAACATAAGTATACCTTTTTTAAACTTACCTAATTGATATGGATTTAGTCTGAGTGTGTGCCATCAGTCTTGAGTGAGTGAATACAATAAATGCTTAACACACCCTCTGTAGAAGCCTAACTGCTCGCCCACACTACGACAAAGAGAGCTGTTAGTACTTACCTATCTGATAGAGACTTCTAGCTGCAGATTCCTTACCTTTGAATTTCCCAGGCGTCAGGCTGGATCCGGAAATACCACTTGCACGCGACGTCAGGTGGGTCCATTCGGCTCCGCGTGACGTCGTTGGCGTCGGTTATGACGTTGCGGTGCCTACATAGGCGCCACCCAGGCGCGCAGACGTCAGTTCTTTTCTCTCCGCGCCAGTTAAGCGCCGATCCAGAAAGAGCTACCCCTCTGCCGCTTTTTGGCAGGCTTTTTTCTTGACTTTTGTCGACATTTTTTGAGTAGCGACTTTGTGTGCGAGGGATGTCTGGTAGGAAGACAGGTTTTAAACCATGCAGGACTTGTTCCCGCATGATGTCGATTACCGATCCCCACCGCGTATGTCTGTGGTGTTTTGAACGCGACCACGATACGAAGTCGTGTTCAGACTGTCGGGCGATGGCTCTGAAGACCTTGAGGGAGCGGGCGATGAAGTTACTCGCGGCCCAGCAGTCGACACCGTTAAGCGAGACTCCGAGGTCACGGTCCCGTTCGAAGAAGAGGAGGTCGCGGGACCGCTCACGGAGCCCTAAGTCCTCTTCCTCTCATTCGAGGTCGTCTGGACACTCGGGGAAGAGGCACAAGAAGAAGAAGAAGTCCAAGCGGACTTTGACTTCACCTCAACTGGCGTCCGTCTCGAGAGAGGTAAGGAGCACCGACGCTTTAGGCACGGTTCTGCGGAGCCTGAGTCGACTTCGCACCTCCCTTCCTTTCCAAGAGCCGGAGCGACTCCCGCTCAAATTAAAGATTTTTACGAGGCCATGCGCCGCACATTTGAGCGGGAGGACCCCGTTGGTGAGCCCTTGGGCCCCGCAGGATCGGATCGGGTTATCGGGTTCGACGCCTTCGGCTTCGGTCACGGCGGGGCCTCAGGGATCCGATCCGGGTAGATGCCTGTCGTGCCATCGCGACCTCCCACGGCATCGAACCCGAAGTCGGTACCTGCGACAACGCTGATGCCCGTCGGTGGTGCAAGCCCCATCCTCACCCCCGACGACACGTAGCCGGAACGGCATCTAGCGACGCCGATTCCGACGTCAACAGAACCCAGGGGTTCTTGGTGTCGCCTGAGCACTTTGTGGACGTGCTGGGCTCAGGAGAGGAATGGGAGGAGTCTGGAGACCCATTAGAGAACCAGGATGTCTCTGAGGAGACTATGGAGTGGTATGGGGAACTTGGGGAAGCCAGTGGTCTGATTACTTCCCCAGACACTGGCATGCTCTCTCCTCCTGCTGTGGCTACGGAGGAGGGGGCGTCCTATGCCATGGTGGTTAAGAGGGCAGCTGAGGTCCTTGGACTGGAGTTGTCCTCGGTGTAGTTAAGGACTAATCTCCTGACCGAAGTGCTTCAACCTGGGGCTTCCACCTCTGAACCCCTATTGCCCTTTAATGAGGCACTTACGAACGTCCTTCTAGGAACATGTTCCAAGCCTAGCACAGGGGCTCCTGTGAATAGTACTAGTGCACGCTGCCATCGCCCAGATCCGGGCGACCCAAAGTTCCTCAGCCAACACCCCACCCCCGAAACGTTTGGTGGTGCAGGCCTCTACTTCCCAGGGCACATTCCCTTCCTACCCTCCGGATAGGGAATCCAAGAGACTGGACTCATTTGGGAAGAAGATGTTTTCTTTCGCCTGTCAGGCATTGTGGTCCGTGAATACCACATGCTTATTAGGCCGTTTTTCCCACTCGGTTGCGCAGGTGCTGCCACAAGTCCCGGAGGAGGCCCGGGCTGTGCTCTCCCAAGCTGTCAAGAATGGGAGAGATGCAGCAAAATTCGCCATAGGGTGTGGTTTGGATACGACCGATTCGCTGGTCAGATCAATTTCAACGACGGTGGCCTTGAGGCGCCACGCCTGGCTTCGTACAACTGGCTTCTCGGGGGATGTCCAGACCAATTTGATGGACATGCCCTTTGATGGAACCTGCCTTTTTGGGGAAAAGGCAGATTCGGCCCTGGTCAGGTTCAAAGACTCACGAGCTACGGCCAGATCCTTGGGCCTCTCCTCCACTCCTCGTGGCCAGTCTTCCTTTCGCCCCTTTCGTGGCAACGGAAGGGGTTTCCAGTCACGTCACCCCTATCCCGGCCTCCTCCCCGCACAGACTGCCCAAGCCGTGCGTGGACGTGGTACATTCCGTCCTCGGAATGGAGGCCAGAAGTCGTCTACCACACTGCCCCCAGCAGCCGCAGCCTCCAAGCACTCCTAGGCTAATTCTGCAGGACCACACTACTCCAGTGGGTGGGAGAATTCATCATCATCTCCCTTGCTGGAGATCTATAACAACGGACAAGTGGGTCTTGCAGATCGTCCAGGAGGGCTATTCTCTTCCTTTCCTTTCTTTTCCTACTCCGCAACTCAGGAACGGCTGGCGGAGGATCATTTGAAGCTGATCCAAGAGGAAGTTACAGCTCTTTTGGCCAAAGGAGCTATAGAAAAGGTCCTAGCTTCAGAAGTAGACAGTGGCCATTATTCCCGCTACTTTCTGATTCCGAAGATGAACAACGGGCTTCGGCTCATTTTAGAACTTCGGACCGTCAATCTCTTCCTCCAAAAAGGATAAATTCAAAATGCTCACATTGGCTCAGGTCTTGTCTGCCCTAGACCAAGAGACTGGATGGTGGAGTTGGACCTGCAGGATGCATATTTTCACATTCCCATCCTGCCGGGCCACAGGCGTTGCCTGCGGTTCAAGGTAGGCCACGAGCACTTTAAGTTTACTGTGCTCCCCTTCGGTCTTACCAGTGCCCCTCAGGTGTTCACCAAGGTGATGGCGGTGGTTGCAGCTCATCTGCGCAGGTTAGGGGTTTCAGTCTTCCCCTACCTAGACGACTGGCTGTTGAAGGCGTCCTAGCCCCAGGCAGTCATCTCCCACCTTAAGACTAGGGCGGACCTCCTGCATTCGCTGGGGTTCTCTATAAACGTGCACACCTGACTCCTTCTCAGACGCTCCCTTTCATTGGAGCTGTTCTGGACACAGTGCAGTTTCGGGCTTATCCTCCCGAGCAGCGAGTCCAGAATATTTAGGTTATAATTCCGATGTTTCAGCCTCTATCCTGGATTTCGGTGAGGTTGACTCTGAGGCTGTTGGGTCTCATGGCCTCCTGCATCCTGTTGGTAAGACGCCAGGTGGGGTATGCGGGCTCTGCAGTGGGACTTGAAGTTCCAGTGGGCACAGCATGGGGGAAATCTCACCGACGTGTTTCAGATCTCGGAAGGAACTGCGAAGGATCTGCAGTGGTGGTTAACGAACCGCGATTGGGTCAACGGCAGACCTCTCTCCCTTCCCCAACCAGATTTCACAGTTGTGACGAATGCGTCTCTTCTGGGATGGGGCGGCCACATGGGAGAGGCGGAGTTCAGGGGTCACTGGACACCGGCGGAGACGGGGCTCCATATAAACTTGTTGGAGCTCCGAGCGATTCGGTTGGCATTGAAAGCATTTCTTCCCTCTGTCAAGGGGAAGTTGGTGCAGGTGTTCACGGACAACACCACCGCCATGTGGTACTGCAACAAGCAAGGCGGGGTGGGGTCGTGGACCCTTTGTCGAGAGGCCCTGCGTCTCTGGGCATGGCTGGAACAGCAGTGCATAACCCTGGTGGTTCAACACCTGGCAGGTTCTCTGAACGCAAGGGCGGACGATCTCAGCCGTCGATGCCTTCAGGATCACGAATGGCGTCTCCAGTCGGAGGTGGCGCAAGGTCTCTTTCAACAGTGGGGAGAACCTTGGTTAGATTTGTTTGCCTCCGAAGAGAACGCGCAATGTCAGCAGTACTGCGTACTGGAGTTTCCAAGGCGGCTATCGCTCGGCGACACGTTTCGTCGCAAGTGGAGCTCAGGCCTGTTGTACACCTTTCCGCCCATACCACTCCTGCCCAGGGTTCTGAAGAAGATCAGGAGCGACTGGGCCCAAGTCCTCCTTGTGGCGCCGGACTGGGCAAGGAGAGTCTGGTATCCAGAGCTTCTGAGCATGAGTGTCGATCCTCCGATCAGGCTGCCCCTTCGGGAGGATCTTCTGTCGCAGCAGCAGGGGAGGGTTCTCCACCCGAATCTATCAACTCTGCGCCTCCATGCGTGGAGATTGAGCAGCGGCAGTTGATGGCTTTTGACCCTCCTCCCAAAGTCTGTAATGTTATTCTGGCGGCCAGGTGGCCCTCCACTAAGTCGGTATGCGCCTGCCGTTGCCAGAAATTTGTATTATACTGTACAGAAAGGTCTATTGGCCCTCCTTCTGCTCCCCTTTCTACTGTCCTTTTGTTCATTCTTACCCTTGCCCAACAGGGCTCTGCTTTGGGAACTCTCAAGGGTTACCTTTCTACTCCGTCTGCTTTTTTGCAGCTGCCAGACCAGCCTTCCCTCTTTAAATCTCCTAATGTAAATAGATTTTTGAAAGGGTTGGTTCATTTATTTCCACCTACACCCTTTGTTATGCCACAATGGTACCTTAATTTGGTCCTCACTTATCTGATGTGCGCTCCTTTCGTGCCTTTGCACAATTGTTCCCTCCAGCTGTTTGTAGGAAACTGGCTCTATATATACTACACCAAAATGAGGTATAGTGTGTATAGAGTCCAGGTGACCCCAGAGGTAGGCAGAGGTTAAAGTTAGATAGAATCTTACTCTCTATTTGTGTTAGAGTGGTCGAGCAGTAAGGCAGTATCAGAGGACAGTGTTAAGCATTTGATGTACACACTCAGTCAGCAAATGAATTCACCTACTCGAGGACTGAACTCTAGACCAATTGTTTTTGTATAAAAAATATACTGTTTTATTTTTAGAACCAAGCAAGCCTGGCACAGGTAAGCATAAAATACTTTACAGTAATAAGTTGCTGATTGTAGAACAGTTTGAAAATGCAATAGGAATTGTACTTTGATTTACAGGGGATGCAGTAGGTTGCAATACTTAGCAAATACAGTACATTGAAATGAATAGGCTTTTTCAGTAAATTACAGGTAAGTTACTTTTTACGTTACTTTTCTAACTCAGTGCTGGATACCTAGATTCAGCACTGGGACATTTCCTGCAAACAGGTAAGTAAATACGTTTTGGTTATTCGTGCGATTTTTAAAGAATATTTTTAGATTTCAAAACTCCACACTTAGAAACTCTTTGGAAGAAAATTGTCAATGTTATCCTATGGAGGAAAAACAGGTTATCGGTTCACAGGTAAGTTATCGACTGTGGGAGTTAAGGTTCTGGGGTTAGACTCTGGGTGGGGGGGGTGGGGGGGGAGGGGGTCCCCCAGGGTCAGTGATTGTAAGGAAGTAGGTTTCTGTTGCAGTAACCCCCCTACTTTTTGCCAGACCACTGATGCACTTTGACTTGATGTGCCCTGGGTCCCTGCCAATCAGGTTCCCAGGGCCTGTGTTCTTTCCCCAAAACTGTACCCAATTGGCATCTCTGGTCACAGGTCAGCCCCTGGTAAATGGTACCACAGGTACCCAGGGCACTGTGACCAGGGAAGACCTCTAAGGGCTGCAGCACTTTTTGTGCCACCCTTAGAGGCCCTGTACCTTTACACACACACACACTGCCTTTGCAGGCTGCGTGTTTTGGTGCAGAACAAAGTGAAGTCGACATGGCACACACCTCTGTGGGCCATGCCTACAACCCACTGCCCTGGCATAGGTCAGTCACCCCTCTAGCTGGGTGCACTATACCAGTGGTGAGGGTACAGGTGCATGAGCCCTGTACCCCTACAGTGTCTAAGTCCATTCCTAGACATTGTAAGTGCAGTGCTGCCATTAAGAGTATATGGTGCTGGGAGTTTGTCATTACGAACTCCACAGCACCATAATGGCTGCACTGAAAACTGAGAAGTTTGGTATCAAACTTCTCAGCACATTAAACCCACACTGATGCCAGTGTGGGATTTAATGAAAAATGCACACAGAGGGCATCTTTGAGATGCCCCCTGAAAAACGACCAGCCTCTGGTGGGTTCCCTGACTGGTACACACCAGCCTGCCACCACGAGACATGTTTCTGGATAGGGTGGGAGCCTACGCTCCCTGAGCCCAGAAACAAAGCCTTTCCTGGGCGGAGGTGTGCACACCTCCCCCAGGCCAGGAAGAGCCATCTGTGGCAGGGGAGCTTCAAAGGCCTGGCAGCCTTTGTAATGCGACCCCCCAGCCTCTCCTGCTATCAGGAGCAGGCCCCCTTCCTGTCTCCCCTCCCTTTCGGCGGGAAGACAGGCGGGAAAAACTAGCCAGCCCAGGAAGTGTGCCCACCTCTGCCAACTCCACCCCTCAGGTGGGGGAGGCGAGGTGAAGCCCACTCTCCAGTGCTCGCCATCTTGCAGATGGCAGGCACTCCCCAATCAGGACTATGGATTGTGCTCACTCCCCCACGTGGGGTGAGCACACCAAGGGTGTAGTCACCCTAAGGTCAGTAGCCCATTGGCTACTGACCTCAAGACCCCTAAAACGCCCCCTAAATACAGTATTTAGGGGGCAACCCTGAACCAGGAAGGCAGATCGACCCTACCAACAAGAAGAAAAGTAGGACGAAGAGCCGTGCAGAGCTAACAAGAGGACAACGCCCACTGACTTGCCCCAGCCCTACAGGCCTGTCTCCCCTCGAACCTGCTTCTGCGAAATCCCGGCGTGTCCAGCAGCCAGCAATCTCACAAACCCCGGAGGATCTGCCTGCCTTCACTTCCAAGACTGTTTCTCCCGTGAACACCGGTCGTGTTTAAACTGCAGCTTCTGGCTCCGGCTGGACACTGCGAATCCAGCCCACTCTGCACCCGCCGAACCCGGCCCGAGCTCGAGTGGAAAAACACCACAAGAAGGTCACCCCGGCGATCCTGACCCGAGATCCGGTGACTCCTGACCTGCCTCAAGCCTCCAGACGACGCCTGCAGCCTCAATCCAGAGGCCCCCCTCTACCGCGACCAGAGTGGGTAAGAAAATCTGACCCTAAAGGCACCCCTGCACCCGACGCCCCACGGCCTTGTGTGCCCCAACCAACGGTGCCTAACCAACCCAAGACATCCCAACTTACCCCTCGAAGTGGTGGTCGCACCCAGAAGGTCCTCGTCCCCGAGCCTGCAGTGCTTCTTCAAACCGGAGGCTCTCCATAGAAAACAACAGGGCGTCCGACGTCGAAACAGCACTCTGCACCCGGCCGCCCCAGTGCCGCTGAGGGTGCACCTTTTGTGCCTACTTGTTTCCCCTTTTGCCCTGATCTAAACCCTAGGAGCTTTGCTCCCACAACCCAGTGGCCTGCTTGCCAGCAGCCACCAACCGGAGACCCCCTATCCTCCATAGGATAACATTGGGCCTCAACACTCTGCACCCGGCCGCCCTAGTGCCGCTGAGGGTGCAACAACAGTGCATCACTGACCCTGGGAGACCCCCAAGTCTGACCCCAGAACCCTAACTCCAAAGACCGAATACTTACCTCGAAACCGATAACCTGTTTTTCCTCATAGGATAACATTGACACTTTTTTCTCCCAAAAAGTTTCTAAGTGTCGACTTTTGAAAACTAAGAATATTCCTTAAAAATCGCACAAATAACCTAAACGAATTTTCTCAACTATTTGCCGGAAAGGTCCCAGTGCTGAATCTAGGTGTCCAGCACTGAGTAGGAAAAGTAACGTAAAAGTAACTTACCTGTGAATTGAATTTCCTTCCATAGGATAACATTGGTGGTTCTATGTGAAAAAGTTTCTAAGTGTCAACTTTTGAAATACAAGAATATTCTTTAAAAATCGTACATCTAACTAAAACGCATTTTCTCAACTGTTTTCAGGAAATGTCCCTGTGCTGAATCTAGGATCCAGCACTGTTAGAAAAAGTAATCCGAAAAATAACTTACCTGCAATTTACAGGAAAAGCCTATGTATTTCAATGTACTGGTCCAAACAGTTTCTAAGTGTGGACTTTGGAAATCTGAAAATATTCTCTAAAAATCGTACAAACTACAAAAACGTAATTACTTACCTTTTTAAGTAAATGTCCCAGTGCTGAATCTAGGAGTCCAGCACTGGATTACAAAAGTAACGCATAAAGTAATTTTACCTGCATTTACCTTAAAAAGCCATTCATTTCAATGTACTGCATTTACTAAGTATTGCAATCTACTGCATCCCCTGTAAATCAAATCAAGTACAATCTTCATTGCTTTTTAAAACTGTGTACAACAAGTAACTTATTACCGAAAAGAATTGAATGCTTACCTGTATCGGGCTTGCTTGGTTCTAAAATAAAATAACAGTATATTTTTTATACAAAAACAATTGGCCTAGAGTTCAGTTCTTGAGTGTGTGAATTCATTTGCTGACTGAGTGTGTACATCAAATGCTTAACACTGTCCTCTGATAATGCCTTACTGCTCGACCAAGCTACCACTATTAGAGAGTAAGGTTCTATCTAACTTTAACCTCTGCCTACCTTTGGGGACTCTTGGACTCTATACACACTGTACCTCACTTTGGTGCAGTATATATAGAGCCAGTTTCTTACAGTGATGCACTCTTGTTACACCCTCAGCGGCACTAGGGCGGCCGGGTGCAGAGTGTTGAGGCCCAATGTTATCCAATGGGGGTTAGGGGGCCTCTGGTTGGTGGCTGCTGGCAAGCAGGCCACTGGGTTGTGGGAGCAAAGCTCCTAGGGTTTAGGTCAGGGCAAATGGGGAAACAAAGTAGCACAAAAGGTGCACCCTCAGCGGCACTGAGGCGGCCGGGTGCAGAGTGCTGTTTCGACGTCGGGCGCCCTGTTGTTTTCAGTGGAGAACCTCCGGTTTGCAAAAGCACTGCAGGCAGGGAGACGAAGGACTTCTGGGTGCGACCACCACTTTGAGAGGTAAGTTGGGAAGGTAGGGGTTGGTTAGGCACCGTCGGTTTGGGCACACAAGGCCGTGGGGCGTCTGGTGCAGGGGTGCCTTTTGGGGTCTGATCTTCTTACCAGCTCGGGGTCGCGGTTAGGGGGGCCTTCTGGTTTTCGACTGCAGGTGTCGGCTGGAGGCTTGAGGCAGGTCAGGGGTCGCCGGATCGCGGTTCAGAATCGCCGCGGTTACCTCCTCGTGGTGTTTGCCCACTCGAGCTCGGGCCATGGACGGCGGGTGCAGAGTGGGGCGGATTCGCGGTCTCCGGCTGCTGCCAGACGTTGCAGTTGAACAAATCCGGTGTTCACGGGAGAAGCAGTCTTTGAAAGTGAAGGCAGGCAGGTCCTCCGGAGTTTTTGAGGTTGCTGGCTGCAGGACACACCGGGATTTCGCAGGAGCAGGTTCGATGGGAGACAGGCCGGTAGGGCTGGGGCCAAGTCAGTGGGCGTCTTCCTCTTGTTAGCTGGCTGCACGGCTGTTCGGTCCTTCTTCTTTTCTTCTTGTTGTCAGGCTGGATCTGAGGAAGCGAGGTTCAGGGTGCCCCCTAAATACTAGATTTAGGGGCGTTACAGGTAGGTAAAGGGCAGGGACCAATGGGTCCCTTCCCTGGGGTGGGTACACCCCCTATCGTGCCACCCTCCAGTGGGAGGGGGGCAGAAGCCTGTCCCTGGTTGGTTGGGTCCCCCCATCCTCAAGATGGCGGGGACTCAGAGTTGTGCTTCACCTCGCCTCCCCCACCTTAAGGGTGGAGTTGGCAGAGGTGGGCACACCGCTCTCCCTCACTTGTTTTTCCCGCCGGTTCTCCCGCCCAAAGTGGGGGGTAGAACCAGTGGGGACCAGTTGCTGAAAGCAGCAAATGGTCTGGGGAAGCTCACAAAGGCGGCATGCCTTTGAAGCTTCCCCTTCGTGAACCCTGCCCATCCTGGGGGAGGAGACTTGGCACCTCGTCCCAGGATGTGCATTGTTTCAGGCACCCTAGAGCAGCAGGCTCTCGACCCAGGGGTCCAGAAACATGTCTGTTGATGGCAGCCTAAGCAGGTACTCAGTCGGGACACTAGAGGTGGGTTAGTTTTCAGGGGGCGCCTCTGAGATGCCCTCTGTGTGCATTTTTCATTAAATCTCACACTGGCATCAGTGTGGGTTTAATGTGCAGAGAAGTTTGATACCAAACTTCTCAGTTTTCAGTGTAGCCATTATGGTGCTGTGGAGTTCGTAATGACAAACTCCCAGCACCATATACTCTTAATGGCAGCACTGCACTTACAATGTCTAAGAATGGACTTGGACACTGTAGGGGTACAGGGCTCATGCACCTGTACCGTCACCACTGGTATAGTGCACCCAGCTAGAGGGGTGACTGATCTATGCCAGGGTAGTGGGTTGTAGACATGGCACACAGGGATGTGTGCCATGTCGACTCTTCACTTTGTTCTGCACCAAAATACGCAGCCTGCAAAGGCAGTGTGTGAGTGTAGTGGTACAGGACCTCTAAGAGTGGCACAATAAGTGCTGCAGCCCTTAGAGGTCTTCTCTGATCACAGTGCCCTGGGTACCTGTGGTACCATTTACCAGGGGCTGACCTGTGGCCAGAGATGCCAATTGGGTTTAGTTTTGGGGAAAGAACACAGGCCCTGGGAACCTGATTGGCAGGGACCCAGGGCACATCAAGTAAAAGTGGATCAGTAGTCTGGCAAAAAGTGGGGGGGGGGTTACTGCAACAGAAACCCACTTTCCTACACTGTTGACCATCAAAACAGCCTTCTTAGTGGAGATTACATCGGCCCGGAGGGTGAGTGAATTGCAGGCGTTATCCAGCTCGCCTCCTTAACTTATGTCCTTTCCGGACAAGGTGGTGCTTCGCACCAGGGCATCATTCTTACCAAAGGTTGTGACCCCATTCGATCTGGGTCAGTCCATTACTTTGCCCACCTTCTTTGCTCCCCCACATCCCTCTAAGGAAGAGGAGCGTCTCCACCAACTGGACCCAAAAAGAGCGTTGTCGTTCTACCTTGACTGCACAAAAGAGTTCTGGGTGGATGACCAACTCTGTGGGGTATGTGGGAGCAAAGAAGGGAAAGGCAGTGCAGAAAAGAACCATCTCTCTCTGGGTTGTTCTCTGCATTAAAATCTGTTATGCCTTGGCGTAGAAGCAGCCCCCTGAGGGATTAAGGGCCCATTCCACCAGGGGAAAGGCTGAGACTACGGCCTTGGCATGGGGTATCCCAGTCCAAGACATCTGTAAGACAGCGACGTGGGCATCATTGCACACGTTCGCAAAACATTATTGCCTTGATTGGCAAGTGCGCAGGGAAGGGCACTTTGCCCGCTCAGTCCTGCAAGACTTTTTAGTCTAGCTCATGAGTCCGCAACCCATGGTATGGCTCGGGTATCTGATTCAAAGGTAAGGAATCTGCAGCTGGAAGTCTCTATCAGATGAACAAGTTACTTACCTTTGGTAACGCATTATCTGGTAGAGACTCTATCTGCAGATTCCTTACAGCCCCACCCATGCCTCCCCGCTTTGCGGACTGATGTTGTAGGTCTAGGGTTACTCCCCTTTCAGGGCCCTGGTTTTGCACACGTTTACGTCAGTCACTTCGTGGTTCTGCACTTCTGGCGTGGAAAAATGAAAAGTACTGATGTCCGCGTGCCTGGGTGGCGCCTATGTAGGCACCGCAACGTCATAACGGACGCCAACGACGTCACGCGGAGCCGAAAGGAGCCACCCGACAACGCGCGCCAGGGATATTGCTCAGTAAAAGTTTCCGGATCAAGCCTGACGCCTGGGAAATTCAAAGGTAAGAAATCTGCAGCTAGATAGTCTCTACCAGATAATGCGTTACCGAAGGTAAGTAACTTGTTCAATTATGCCTCTGCTATACCTCTGGGGATCCACTTGACTCTGTGCACACTATGCCTTACTTTGCTATAGTATATACAGAGCCAGCTTTCCACACATATACTTACATTAGATTGCATCTTGCTGCAATAGCTGCCGATCTACAAAATAGACAGCATCTATCCATGTGAGAAAGTGCCTCTTTTGCATGGTTAGCACCTCCCCCTCCCTTTTTGCCTGATTTTGATGTGATTTCAAATGTAGTGCACAGTGTCCCTACTAAGCAGGTCCTCTGTGCCAGTGCGCCTTCCCTAAAAAACAAAATTCCTAATTGGCACTTCTGCCATCTGTAAGTCCCTAGTAAGTACTCTATGTACCTAGGGCCTGGGAGCTGAAGAGGGTCCACTGGGACTATGCCTCTACCCTTGCAGCTTGCATGCCCCTATGAGGTAGAAAACGACAAAGTCGGCATGGTACCCTGCCAGGGTGCCGTGCCAGCTAACACTGCCTGAAGGCATAGGTAAGTCACCCCTCTAGCAGTCCTCACAGCCTTAAGGCAGGGTGAACTATACTACAGGTGAGGGCATATCTGCTTGAGCAGATATGCCCCTACAATATTGGGCAAAATTTCCTTATATTGTAAGTGCCAGTTAAGCGATAGAGAGTACATGGGCTGGGAACTAGAGTTCCACAGCATCATGATGGCTTCACTGAATACAGGAGTGTTTGGTACCAAACTACTCCTTTCAATAAACCCACACTGATGGCCGTGTGGGATTTATTGTACCATGTACCCAGAGGTTACCTCAGAGGTGCTCCCTGAATCCCTACCAACCCTGGTGTGGTCTCTGACCGGCTGTAGGGAGCCAGCCACCACCAGACATGTTTCTGGACACTTGCCCCCCTAAGGTCCTTCATCGAGCTCCATTCTAGCAAGGGTACTCTGACTACTCTCCCTCACATGGTCTTCCCAACACACCGCCCCCAAAGGAAAAACTCCACAACTGTAAATAAGTCCAAAGATTTGCTAAAAGGCCAAGTATTATAGAAAACGCTGAGCTAGACAAAACATAATAACTGATGGATAAGCCTCTCAAAAGTTCTTTGTTTTCCTTTTGTAAATGCCAAATACTATTATATAGCCTGCTGTGTATAATTTTTAATTATATGTTATAAAAGCTCACTTAATAATTTCTCTGCAGGGTTTTCAAGTTCTGGTAGAGACAGATTGGCTGGACTATGGGCATAAATTTGGAGACCGCTGTGGCCACCAAGACAACGTAGAGGATCATAATGAGCAATGCCCAGTCTTTCTGCAGTGGCTGGATTGTGTGCATCAACTTCTTCTGCAGTTTCCTTGCCTATTTGAATTTAACCAGGCCTTTTTGGTAAGAGTGTGGTCTACTTCTGGCTGTTTTTGTTCTAAAGGAAGACTGATCTAACTGCATAGTGTACAGGAGACTGTGGGAGCGGGGTGGCATTTTGCAGTGTGTTCCGCAAAATTTGGTGCCTTTGGGGTCACGAGTACTAAAAGTGAAACGGGTGTTTGCTTTTATGGTTTCAGGTGAAATTGGTTCAGCACACTTACTCCTGCTTATATGGGACGTTCCTCGCAAACAACTCTTGTGAGCGTGAAATACGTAACATCTATAAACGCACCTGCTCGGTCTGGTCCCTACTTCGAACTGGCAACAAAAAGTTTCATAACCTACTTTACCTGCCTGGAAATGAGATGGTGAGTCTGACTTTTATTACACACATTGTATAGATGGTGAAACAACTGTAATTTCATATTCAGCAACAATTCGTTGAATGTTAATAAAATAGAAAACACTGTTTCAGTGTGCATAGAAAGACAGCATCCAGCTGCTCTATAAGACCTGCTCAAAAGTTTAGCAAATGCCATTGCATACATAGTCTTGGATTGTGAGGACTTCATAACAAGCATTTTTATAATTCGGTGTAGCATGCACCCGTTCATTGCAACACTTTCTTGGGTTAGTAATTTCTGGATGGTTTCCTTTGTTTGTTAACTTTCACTTTAGGTAACAGAGGCCGGCGGTCAAAACAGACTCCAAGGTCTCACATACAAGGCTTTCTTCTAATTGTGTTTTTTCCAACTCTGACTTGCAAGAGGCTCCTCCATTTCCTTCACACACAACATGATTATTGGGAATGCATTTGTATCTTAATCTGTGGATTACTGTAATGCTGTCTTTCTGGAAGAGACTTCTAACCACAGATTCCTTACATTAGAATACTCTCCAGGGATCAGACTGGATCTGGACATTCTTGAGCAGTACCTCTGTGTTTCCGGGCAGTGGTGCAGACAGGTCCTCATTGACATAGTCTTTGCCAGATGTGATGTGCTCGGTGCCTATATAGATGCCACCCCCAATGAGTTGACATCACTTCCTTTCTTTCCGTGCCAACAGTCGCACATCCAGAGAGCTACCTCAGTCACTTTTTGCCCAACTTTTTCTCAACTTTTTGTCCAGTCATTCTCCCACAATTGTTCCCTGTTTGCTAGGTATGTTGCACTCAGAAACCCATGGGTATTAATCCTTGCAGGGAATGTCACGGGCCGATGTTTGGACTGATCCTGACTTTGTTTGCTTTATGTTGCTTTGGGTCAGGCCGCGACTTCAAGTTATGTCTGGACTGTCTTTTGATGCACCCAAAGGCAATTCAGGAGAGGTCTCTGAAGATCCTTGCTGCTCGGCCGCATAAGACCTGTGTTGTTCCAGCTCTCTGGGACAGTCTCAATCGTGCGGATGATCTCTGAGGCCCACTCCTGTAGGCATTCCCTCAACCGTTCGTCACCCAGGAGTCAGAAAAGAAGTTGAATCGTTGCTTGACTTCACCCCATCCTTCCAAATTCCTGGAACAAGCATGGAACCATCCTCATGCATCGAGGCCCCGCACCCACACACCATCCACATAGCCTGCACCAACTCCATATCAGCACCTCCAAGAGTTCGTCAGAGCAACTCCTGCCTAGCTTTAGTATTTTTATGAAGCTATGGCTCATATCTGGGCAACTGAATCCCTCTGGAGAGCCTTCTGGACCCAAGGAGCCGAGAGGTGTCCCACCTTGATTACTGTCAGCAGGCCCGCCCATGATGCAGACTGGGCCCTCTGGATCCATCCCAAGATCTGGACAGACTCTAGTCCCAAGCCCCATTCCGGCTTCACTACCTTTACCTGGTCCCAGTCCCTCGATGCCGTTACGGACATCTCAGATACCTTACAATGAGGTCGAACTTATTATCTTTTCCAATTCTGCAACGGCGCAGCGTAAAACCTGTCTGAGGTAGAGACTGGCACCACTTGAGCCAAGACTGCCTTTGCCTCTGTCTTTTTGTGTGTTTGAGGAGGACGCTGTATACGGGGCCTTTGTCCCCACTGACATCGCCCAATCCTTCCCGGAGGAGGACTGATATGAGGAGCTGGGTGATGCAATCATGCTCAATAATTCGCCAGACTCTGATGGTCTCACTTATGCCCAGCCACTGGAGAAAGTGATCATGAGCAGGGCAGCTAAGGTCCTTTATCTCCAGGTCCCAGCAGTGGGCAGGGCAGCTAAGGTCCTTTATCTCCAACTCTCAGCAGTGGAGGTTAAGACTAATGTCTGAGGTACTTCAGCCGGGGCACTCCAGTGTAGAGCCATGCTTCCTTTTAATGATGCCCTCGCAGGTGTCCTCCTAGGAACCTTGTCCAAGTCCTATTCCGGGGTCCCTGTCAACCTTCAGGTTGCACGTCATCACCATCCTACACATGGGGATCCTACATTCCGTATGCAGCACCCTACCCCTGAGAGTTTGGTGGGGCAAGCTTCGACAGCCAGAGTCAACCCAAGCGCCTTCCCTTCTACTCCTCCATATGGGTAATCCAAAAGGCTGGAGGCCTTTGGGAAGACTATCTTCTACTCCACCAACTTGGCATTATAGTTGGTCAATACCAATTGATTTTAGGGCAGATGTTCCCACGCTCTGTGGGACTAGGTTGCACTTGTGCTGCCCATGGTCCTGGAGGAGGCTGGGGCGATTCTTGCACAAGTCATGTTTGATGTCCGGGACACAGCAAAATTCACCAATAGGTGTGGATTGGACACCACGGACTCCCTTGGCAGAGCGATGGACTCCACGGTGGCCTTCAGGCCCCACGTTTGGTTGCGGTAAATAGGCTTTTTGGTGCATGTCTAGACAAGCCTCATGAGACTAGCCCTTCAGTGGCTCTTGTCTGTTTGGCGACAAGGCGGATGCAGCGCTGTTGCGCTTTAAGGATCGCAGGGTCACGCCTCACTCCCTCATATTGTCCACTGCTCCACATCAACATTTGTCATTTCAACCATTCCGTGAATACGGTAGAGAGCATCATACCTGCCAATATCACCCATACCCATAGGGCCAACAGGCTTCCCTTTCTCTTTGTGGCTGTGTTCCCACAGACCTCGTCATCCGCATTTGAACCCCCTTATCCCAATCTCCCCACCCCGCCGTTTCATCCTAAACCTCTTTAGGCACCCTCATCGGGGCACTCCCATCCGGTAGGAGGCATGATCCAGCGCTTCTTACTGGAGTGCCAGAATGTCACCTCGGACAGGTAGGTGTTGCAGTTCGTTCAGCAGAGTACGCCCACCCATTTCTCACAACCTTGCCCACCCATGCCACCATTCGTACAACCGCTGTTGGAGGACCATCTATCCTTGTTATGCAAGGAAGTGCAGGCTCTTTTGGCCAAAGCAGCCATCTAGAGGGTGGCATCACCAGAAGTAGATCGTGGTTCCTCCTGCTGCTATTTTCTGGTGCCAAAAAAGGATGGAGGCCTCCGCCTTCTGCCCTATTATCGATCTTTGACCTCTCAAGGCGATTGGATGGTAGAGTTGAACCTGCAAGACTCTTACATTAACTTCCCCGTCTTATGAGCCCACATATGTTACCTGCGGTTCACAGTGGGCTCTGGGCATTTACAATTTGCTGTGCACACCTTTGGCTTCACCAGTGCATCCCGGGTATTCATAAAACGACTGGCTATGAAGGTGAGCTCACCCCAGCCAGTCATCACCCACCTCCAGACTATAGCGAACCTTCTGCATTTATTGGGGTACACTATAAACATGCCAAAGTCACACCTGACTCCTTCTGAAATGCTCAGTTTCATTGGAGCCATTCTGCATGCGGAGTAGTTCGCGCCTACACTCTGGCACGGAGGCTCCAGAACATTTGGATTATGATCCCGATGTTTTGTTCTCTGTCCTGGATCTAGGCGAGACTGACTCTGAGGCCAGGTGGCACATGCAGGCTCTGCAGAGAAATATGAAGTCCTAGTGAGCACATCACTAGGGCAATCTCTTCAATCGTATTCAAACTTCGGTGGAGACTGCACAACATATGCTATAGTGGTTACTGCAATCGTGTCAGTGGCAGACCCCTCTCACTTCGATACCTGGAGCTGACCATGATTACTGATGCCATACTTCTAGGATGGGCCGACCACCTGGGAGAGGAGGAGATTAGAGGACTCTGAATCCTGCGGAGACCCGGCACACATCAACTTTTTGGAATTGCGGGCCATCCACTTGGCGTTGAAAGCCTTCCTGCAGTCCATCAGAGAGAGGCTGGTTGGCTGGCTGGTTCAAGGATAACACCACTGCCATGTGGCACTGCAACAAGCAGGGTATTGGGACATTGTCCTGGTTGTACAATGCCTGCCAGGATCTCTGCAAGTGAGGGCAGACAAACTCAGCCATCAATACTTTGTGGACCACAAATGGCGTCTCCACCTGGAGGTAGTGCAAGGTCTCTTCTGCAAACCGGAAGAACTTTGGTTCGATCTATTCGCCACTGCAGACAATGCACATTGTCAACATTTTTACGCACTAGTGTCCGAAGCGACTCTCGCTCAGAGAGCGTTCTGCTTGGAGTGGAGTTCGGGACTCCTTTCCGCTGATACCACTCCTACCCAGAGTCCTCAAAAAGATGAGGACCAACCAGGCTCAAGTCACCCTAGTGCCCCTGGATTGAGCCTGGAGAGTATGGTACCCCAAACTCTTGTGCATGAGTATCTGTTCTACGATCAGGCTACTCTTTTAGGAGGATCTACTTTGCTGTAGCAGTGGCAGGTCTTGCTTCCCAACCTACGCACAGTCCATCTCCATGTTTGGAGATGGAGTGGCGACAGTTGAGTGTTTTTGATTTTTCTGTTCTGTTGTTCTGGCACCCAGGCATCCCTCAACAAAATCCATCCAAAGCCGTTGGGACAAATTTTATGCTTGGTGTTCAGAACAGCACGTTGACCCACTGTATGCCAAAGTGTCTGAGGTGTTACTGTTTGTGTTATCATTGACCCAGCAAGGCCTTGCTTTGGGCACTGTTAAGTGAAATTTGTCGGCTATATCGGTGTTTATGCGGTTGCCGGTTCAGCCTTCCCTGTTTAATCCATCCGTTGTGACTAATTTCTTGAAAAGTTTGCAGCACTTTTCTTCCTTCTCCCTTCCTTATGCCCTACTGTGATTTTAAATGTGGTTTTGACCTGTCTGTGCTCTCCCTTTAAACCGATGCATAATTATCCTCTTAGGATTTTGAATCTTTAAATAGACTTTTTGGTGGCCATTACAACGGCCCTGAATGTGAGTGAGCTTCAGGCGCTCTGTTTGTCCACGTATACTACCTTCTTTAGGAACAAACTGGTTCTCTGAATGCGTGCCTCCTTTCTACCTAAGGTGGTGACTCCATTTCACGTCAGTCAGACAATCCCCCTTCAGACATTCATTGCTTCCCCTCACCCTTCTAAAGAAGAAGAGGCCCCACTGTTTAGATCCAAAGAGAGCTCTTAGTTTTTATATCGATCGTACCAGGGACATCGAATGGGTGATCAGCTTTCCATTGGATTCACTGGAGCAAAGCGGGTAAGGCTGTGCAGAAGAGGACTATCTAACAATAGATTGTACACTGATTTCTATGCATTGGCAAAGAAGCAGCCTCCAGAAGTCTTGAGGGCTCACTTCACCAGAGCCAGGACTACCACCACTGCATTAGCATGCGGGGTGTCTGTGTTCGACATCTGTCAAGCGGCTACATGGACATCGCACTGTATGTTCACGAAGCTCTACTGTCTGCACAGTCAGGTCTGTCAAGATGGAAAAGCTTCCTGCTCGGTCCTGCAGGACTTTCTGGTTTGAGTCCTTTCACAGCACCTCCTCCTAGGAGTTCTTTGCTGGGGTATCTAAGGTACCTGTGGTTAGAAGTCTCTTGCAGAAGAACATGTTACTGACCTTTTGGGTAATGCCTTTTCTGTTAAGCGACTCTATCAAACTGCAGATTCTTTACTGACTCTCCCTCCCTCCCCGCTCTGCAACTACTTTCTTTCCTCTGTAAGGTCCTCCTTAGCTTCAACAACCATTCTGATGTGGCTCTGCGTCTGTGGGAGCCGAATGTATCACAAAAGAAACTGATATCAGCCTGTGTGGCTTCTATAGGGGCACTGCGCACGTCACATGGTACGGTGAACTTGGAGCTGTTGGCACCACCTACTGCTGCTCAGAGGGACCTCTCAAGTTCTCCAATATTGGATCGTTCATAGATTCACATGCTTGAATCATTCCCAGTCATCGAAGTGGGAGTCCCACGGTACCATAGTAGAGCAATATTTATTGGTATCTGTAAGAAAGTGGCTCTGTATATACTGAACCAAAGTAAGGTTCAGTGTGCACAGAGTCCACAATCCCCAGAGGTTTGGCAGAGGCTAAAGTTAGATATAACCTTACTCTCTAAAGTGGTAGCTTGGTCGAGCAGTAAGGCAGTATCAGAGGACAGTGTAAAGCATTTGTTGTACACACTCAGTCAGCAAATGGTCTCACACACTCGAGAATAGAACTCTAGGCCAATGGTTTGTATATAAAAATATATGCTTGTTTTATTTTAGAACCAACAATAGGTATCGAAATATACTTTATCAGAATGAGATGCTTTAGATAAATACTTTCAATAGGCAATAGACTTTTGAATGCAATGGTTACAGTTGTTGCAATAGGCAACACAATTTCAAACACAATATAACATGGAGCTCAATGGGAATTTCTAGTTAAATGCAATAGATTACTTTTTGGATTACTTTTCTTACCACAGGACTTGATCCTAGATTCAGTCCTGGGACATCTCCTGTAAACAGTTGAGTAAAAACGTTTTGGTTACAGTTGTGATTTTTAAGGAATATTATTGTATTTTAAAAGTTGGCACTTAGAAACTTTTTCACATAGAATCACCAATGTTATCCTATGGGAGTAAATTCACTTAGCAGGTAAGCAGTGTTATCGTTACTTTTTCTTACTCAGTGTTGGATCCTGGATCCAGCACTGGTGCATCTTCTGTAAACAATTGAAAGAATGCGTTTATGTCACACAGGCGATTTTTAACGAATATTTGTAAGTTTGCAAAATCGACACTTAGAAACTTTTTCAGCAAAAACCAGGCAATGTTATCCTATGGAAGGAAATTAAAGTTACCGGTAAGTACAATTATGATTACTTTTCAGGGTCAGTGCTGGGCACCAAGATCCAGCACTGGGATCTCTCCTGATAACAGGTGAGTAAATTCGTTTTCGTAATTCGGCTAATTTTAGATGAATATTTTAAAGTTTCAAAACTCCACACTTTGACTGGTTTCACTTGGAAATTCTTCTATGTTACCCTATGGAAGAAAAGTGAGTTATCGGCTTTTGGGTAAGTACTCGACTGGCAGAGTTAAGGTTCTGGGCATAGACTCAGGGGTCCCCCGGGGTCAGGTAAGTACAGTTGTTACACCCTCAGCGGCACAGGGGCGGCCGGGTGCAGAGTGAGTAGGCCCAATGTTATCCTATGGAAGGCAGGGGGCCTTGGGTTGGTGGCTGCTGGCAGGCAGGCCACTCGGCTGTGGGAGCAAAGCTCCTGGTCACTTACTCAGGGCAAGTGGGGAAGTCTAACAGGGTAGTGGGTGCACCCTCAGCGGCACTGGGGCGGCCGGGTGCAGTGGCCTTTTGGGCCGTCGGGCGCCCAATGGTTTTCAATGGGAAAGCTGCGTGACGAACAAAGGCTGCAAGCTCGGGGACGGTGATTCTTCAGGTGCGACCACCACTTCGAGAGGTAAGTTGGGAAGCTGTAGGAACGGTAGGCACCCAGGAGTAGGGCACAGGAGGCCGTGGGGCGTCGGGTGCAGGGGTGTCTTTAGGCGTCGGAAATCTTACCCTCGGCTGGTCGCGGTTGGAGGGGGCCCAGGTTCTGAGGCTGCAGGCGTCGTCAGGATCGTCGAGGAGGGTCCTTGTGTGCTGGATTCTGGGTCACAGTCGCCGGGGGGACGTCCTCGTGGTCTTTGTCCACTCAGGCACAGGCCGGGCTCGGCGGGTGCAGAGTGTGCTGGATTCGCGGTTCCTGGCTGGCACCAGGGGTAGGTTACTTGCTTTTGAGCAGTACCACTGCTCGTGGGAGTCCCAGGTAGGTAGAGTCACAAGGCAGTCAGGTCCTCCGGGGTTCTTGAGGTTGCTGACCACTAGAGACGCCGGGGTTTAGCAGGAGAAGGTTCGAGGGTCGACAGGCCGGTAGGGCTGGGGCCAAGTCAGTTGGTGTCTTCCTCTTGTTAGCAGCTGCACGGCAGGTCTTCTTGTTTCTTGATCTTCTTTCTTGTTTCGGAATCTGGATCTAAGGAAGGAAGGTTCAGGGTGCCCCTAAATACTAGATTTAGGGGCGTTACAGGTAGGTAAAGGGCAGGGACCAATGGGTCCATTCCCTGGGGTGGGTACACCCCTATCCTGCCACTCTCCAGTGGGAGGGGGCAGGAGCCTAGTCCTGATTGGGTAGGGCTCCCCATCTTCAAGATGGCGAGAGCCCGGAGATGTGCTTCACCTCGCCTCCCCCACCTGAGGGGTGGGGTTGGCAGAGGCTGGCACACCCCTTTCCTCCCTTGGTTTTCCCGCCAGTCTTCCCGCCAGAGTGGGGGCTGGAACCAGTGGGGACCAGTTGCTGAGTACAGCAAGTGGTCTGGGGAAGCTCACAAAGGCGGAATGCCTTTGAAGCTTCCCCCTGCCCATCCTGGGGGAGGAGGCCTAGCACCTCGCCCAGGACGTGCATTGTTGCAGGCCCGGGAGAGCGGATGGCTCTCTACCCAGGGGTCCAGCAACATGTCTGCTAGGTGGCAGCCTAGGCAGCCTCTCAGACAGGACGTGGATTGTAGGTTAGGGTCAGGGGGCAACTCTAAGTTGCCCTCTGTCGTGCATTTTACATTAAATCCCACACTGGCATCAGTGTGGGTTTAATGTGCTGAGAAGTTTGATACCAAACTTCTCAGTCTTCAGTGTAGCCATTATGGTGCTGGGGAGTTCGTAATGACAACCTCCCAGCACCATATACTCTTAATGGCAGCACTGCACTTACAGTGCCCAGGAATGGCCCTGGGTACTGTAGGGGCACAGGGCTCATGCACCTGTGCCCACACCACTGGCATAGTGCACCCAGCTAGAGGGGTGACTGAGGTATGCCAGGGCAGTGTGTTAGTGGGCATGGCACACAGGGATGTGTGCCATGTCGACTCTTTGTTTAGTTCTGCACCAAGACACTCATCCTGCAAAGGCAGGGTGTGTGTGTCAGGGTACAGGGCCTCTAAGGGTGGCACAATAAGTGCTGCTGCCCTTAGGGGCCTTCTCTGGTCACAGTGCCCTGGGTACCTAGGGTACCATTTACCAGGGGCTTACCTGGGGCCAGAGATGCCAATTGGGTTTAGGCTTTAGTACAGTTTTTAGGGAAGGAACACAGGCCCTGGGTACCTGATTGGCAGGGACCCAGGGCACACTCAGTCAAAGTACATCAGCAATTCAGCAAAAAAGTGGGGGGCATACCATGCAAGAAAGATGGCACTTTCTCACAGTATCAAAGGCTATAGTGGCAATGTAAAGTTATTTGAATAGTCTATGTACTTTAAAAAAGAAAAAAAGAAAAAAAACACACTTAATTATAACCAATAAGGCGACAGCACCCTCTAGAACAATCCAGCAGAGGCTGTTTCCCTCAAATCTTCTACCGCATGTCGTGGAGGGAGTCTCCCTGAGCTCTGCTTAGTTTTCTTCATCTCAGTTATTTGAAAACATCAAAATGTCTGATTCTTCAAAAAAAAAAAAATGACTCTTTAGATCCTGCCGATCTTGTGGGAAGAAGAGATTACATGTGGACAGCCCAAATAAAGAATGCCTATATTGCCTTCAGCCTCAACATTAAGTAAAGGATTGCAAGATAGGTCACAGTTTTTAATCTAAAACACTGCAAGACATAGAGGAGAGGCTTTTATTACGGCTCCAGAAAGAAAGAAATACCTCTTCAGGTGAGGAGAGTGGCACTTCTGCTAAGCCTCATGAAAGAAAGGTCCCACGACCAGGGGATCTCTGAGGAGAACAGAAAAGCACAAAAAACTTCCCATCATGGATCTTTGAAAGGCATTCAGCAAAAGGAGAAAACACCCAAATTCTCCTCAAAAAGTGCTTCCTCAGAGCCTACTATACCAACCACCAGGTCTTCCAGTCGCACACATACCTCCACAGAACTGTGGACGACGAGACGAAAGATCCAGGTCAAGGCACCGTCTATGAAATCTTCCCCATCAACGACCACTACAGCGACTATTACCACTGTCTCGTCTGCACCGTCAACGACGCGGACGACGGCAACCCAGGCCATCAATGCGCCCATCCCATCAACTAACACCTCGTCGACGACAATTCCTATGCTGACTTCACCGTTGACGATCCTGCCGTCGGCGCAGACACCACTGTCGATGAAGTCAACGTCTACGTCACCACTGTCCACGGTACTATAGTCTTTGATTCCCTCGTCAACGGCTCTGTCGATGACGATACAAGGACACAAACTTTTTTAAGGCCTCAAGACACGTCCCCAGCAAAGTGTCACCATATTCTCCCAGACAGTTACTTGAGGAATTGGATAATTCCGAAGAGGAGGGGCCATATGGAGACGCACATAGTCTATCTGAATGACAAGTCTAATATCAGGATGAGGATGACTGAGACCAATCTTATGGGAGTTATTATAATCCACACGCCAAACACCAATATGCGTATTACCATGGTCATCCAGATCCTCCGCATGATCCAAGTGGAGTGCTAGTGCCTCTCTCACTGGTACAAGATCTGCAGGCTATGCTGCACAACTACCTCAAAAGGCTCCCGAACCCTGCACAGGAGTCACAAACACTTCCTCTGCCACCTGTACCATCTACACCAAGGCCTATACCAGCGCCTGTAACACCAAGATTGACACCTGCCTCTAATATCGCCGCACCACCGAGAGATGATCCATCATCAACTTCTGACGATAACCGGGAAGAGGGTGGGATTCATGACACCCATCCACCTCATGAGTGGGATGACTATGTAATCCCCACTCCGTCGCCACCAGCACCGCATTCCTCAGATTCCCCACCTGAAGATATTGGGGGTTTCCACAATTTTATGGAAAGGGCTGCAGCACAGTTTAACTTGCCAATATCCATGAAGCAATCGGATTGCTTAATGTATGACTTCAAAGTGCAAGTATGCAAATCTGTTCGAGATATCCCAGTAATAGATCACATTTGGGAAGAGGGCATCACACTGATAAACTCAGTCATCCGTGGTGGCTGTGGTGCCAAGTATCGATAAGAAATACAAGGCTCCTGAGGACTCTGTTTGCCTCATAGGGCATCCCAAAGCAGACTCCGTGGTGTCGGAGGCTCGCAAGATATTGCAAAAGGGGGAACGCACATCTTCCGAGATAATCAATTGTGCAATGGATATTGCTTCCACTTGTTTCCGACAGCTAGCGGGTGCTGCTATATTGCCAAAACTAGGCTGGGTAAAATCGAAATCATTTCCTTTTCGAGGAGCTCACGGCAAAAGTTTTTTTCCTACAGAGGAACTTAACCAATATTACCACCAATATCAACCCTATTCGTTTGTATAGACCTCCATATCAATAACAGCAGTACCGCCCACCACCTACGACAGCCTACACAAGGTAGACAACCCGACCGAAGCAGCCCACCCAGTTCAGAGACCTTGCACGCAAACAGTGACCTCAACCAGGTGCCAACTACCATCCCCTTTCCTCACCCGTGGGTGCTTACATCTCGAACCATCTTCACCAATGGCGGGAAAATACAACAGACAAGTGGGTATTAGATCTGGTGACCTATGGTCATACCCTCCAAATTCATACGAACACCTCCAACCAAACCCTCCAAGGGATGCGCACTCTGACCCCCCCGCACCTTATCCCTCCCCTCCACCACATCACCCTTTGCCCTCCCCCCGCCCTCGTCATCTTTTACGGATTGAGGCCCTCATTATGCTTGCCAAGGGCGCAATTGAGATAGTACAGTTCAACCAGAGGAGCACAGGTTTCTACTCTTGTTTTTTCCTCGTCAAAAAGATATCAGGATAGTGGAGACCCATTTTAGATCTAAGAAAGTTCAACATATTCCTAAGGAACCAATCTTTTCGTATGGTCACTGTATCAGGCATCCTGAATCTTTTAAACCATGGGGATTGCATGACCACTCTCGATTTACAGGATGCATATTTTCACATTCCCATTCACCCCAAGCATTCAGGTCCTACCATTCGGCCTCATATACGCCCCACAATTGTTCACCAAATGCCTGGCATCAGTTGCAGCCGTCCTCAGAAAACGTGGTCACCAAGTATCCCCCTAACTCCACGACTGGCTGCAAAAACATCTATTCAAGCCTCCAAAGCCACTGAAAACTGCATTGCACTCTTTCACAAATTGGGCCTTACACTGAACCTTCAAAAGTCATCTCTTGTCCCCCATCAACAGATAAGGTTTCTAGGCTCCATCCTAGATACCACGCAGGACAAAGCCCTTCTTTCCATAGAGAGGTAGCAGAGACTGCTAAGAATTTCCAGAAAAAAGTCCGCTTCAGTGCATCTGTATCATTGCTAGGGATGATGTCATCTGCAATAAATCTTGTGCCCTTAGCATGCCTGAAGAAGAGACCTTTGCAAGAGGGGCTACATTGCCAATGGATACAGACAGATGGGTCTTTCGACTAGCTCATCAAAATAACTCCAGCAATGGTCCAAGCCCTGACCTGGGGGACCCACATACAACACCTTTCCAAGGGCCTCACATTTCTCCCGTTAATACCAGACTTCATCATAATAATGGATGCCTCCCTGGAAGGTTGGGTCAGACATCTTCAGGATCTCCAAAACCACAGCAAATGGTCTCCCTCTTAAAGATCCATGCATATAAATCGCCTAAAGCTCAAGGCCATTTTCCTCTCTCCAAGCTTTCTTACCTCACATACAGGGATCATCAGTTCTGGTACAAACACACAACATGAACAGCATGCACTATGTAAACAAACAAGGAGGAACAAGGTTGCTCAGGACCTATGGCACTAGTTAACTGTTCACAACATCACCTTTAAGGTAGAGCATGTTGCAGGAACGAGCAATACTCTAGTGGACACGCTCAGCAGATCCCTAGAAAGTTGCCACGAATGGGAATTGAACCAAGACGAGTTGGATTTTTTTTTTTCACCTTTGGGGCAAACCACTGCTAGAGTTCTTCACCACAAGCGACAACTGCATATGCCGCTTTTACGCCAGTCGGCACCCACTCCCAGGATCATGCGGAATGCCTTTTTGATAAGATGGTCTGGGACATATGCGTACTCTTTTCCCCCCCATCTCCATGATCCTGCGGGTTCCTAGCAAGTTGAAGGTTGAGAGATACTGCATGATCCTCATCGCTCTCCGGTGGCTCAGACAGTACTGGTTGACCGAGCTCCTCCTACTTTCAAAGACCAAGCCAGTTCCTTTGCGCATCAAACCAACATTACTGACAATGAACCAGGGCCAGATTCTGCACCCGGATCCATGCTCTCTCCAATTGTATGCATGTCTCCTAAACTCCATGAATTCCAAAATGTGAACATACCCCAGGTATGCAGGGATATTCTAGCAAGGGCAGAATCAACCAATAGATTCTACAAACTGAAGTGGAAAAGATTCTGCTTATGCTGTAACCGAACAATTTACACCCGCTGGAAGCACTACCGTAGCGAGTATTACCTTATCTTCTCTCTTTGGCTCGTTTAGGTCTAGTGCATGCATCTGTTAAAGTACATCTTGCAGCAATATCCAGATATAGGGGTTCCTCTCAAGCTCCTTTCCTATGCACCACGAGAATAATTAATAATTTATGAAAGGAGTCTTCTGAGTTTTCCCTCCGGTACGACCTCCACTGGAGTGGCATCTTAACATTGTTCTTTCCCAACTCATCAAACCACCGTTTGAACAGATTTAGAAGTCTGATCTCAAATTCCTTTCATGGAAGTTAGCCACTCTTCTTGTGCTAACATCTGCAAGAAGTGTGAGTGAGATTCAGGCATTAACAACCCAAGAGCCTTTTCTCCGGTTCACTCATAATACTGTTATTCTTCGGACTAACCCAAAATTTCACCTTAATGAACCAGTCATTTTACGAACCTTTGTTCCCAATCCGACTACCCCAGCAGAGCAGTCTCGGCACACTCTGGACATAAAAAGATGTCTGAAGTTCTACATGCATCGACCCAAACAGTTGCATAAAACATCGCAACTCTCCGTTGCTTATGGTGAAGCTCAACAGGGCATGCCTGTTATTAAACATCTACATGGCACCCCTCGCCCACGTCGCCCGACAGCACAACCTCAACATCATCTCCTACGCCGACGACACCCAGCTGATCCTCTCCCTCACCAAAGACCCTCACACCGCCAAAGCCCACCTCCACGAAGGAATGAAGGCCGTCGCCGAATGGATGAGGACCAGCCGACTGAAGCTGAACTCTGACAAGACGGAGGTCCTCATCCTTGGTTCCAACCCTTCAGCCTGGGACGACTCCTGGTGGCCAACATCACTGGGAACAGCCCCGCCACCCACCGACCACGTACGCAACCTAGGGGTCATCCTCGACCCCACCCTCTCCATGACTAAGCAGGTCAACGCCGTTTCCTCATCCTGCTTCAACATCCTCCGAATGCTCCGCAGGATCTTCAAGTGGATCCCCACCGAAACAAGAAAAACAGTCACCCAGGCCCTCGTCACCAGCAGGCTGGACTACGGAAACGCCCTCTACGCAGGAACGACGGCTAAGCTCCTGAGACGGCTGCAACGCATCCAGAACGCCTCTGCACGTCTTATCCTCGACATCCCCCGACGCAGCCACATCACACCCCACCTGAGAGACCTGCACTGGCTCCCTGTCAACAAGAGGATAACCTTCAAGCTCCTCACCCACGCACACAAAGCACTCCACAACTCCGGACCAGCCTACCTCAACAGACGACTCAGCTTCTACACCCCCACCCGCCAGCTCCGCTCGACCAGCCTCGCCCTCGCCACAGTCCCCCGCATCCGGAAAACGACCGCCGGCGGCAGATCCTTCTCCCACCTCGCCGCCAAGACCTGGAACACCCTCCCCACCAACCTCCGACAGACCCAAGACCTACTGGCCTTCAGAAGACTCCTCAAGACCTGGCTCTTCGATCAGTAGCAGCACCACCCCCCTCTTCCCCCAGCGCCTTGAGACCCTCGCGGGTATGTAGTGCGCTTTATAAGTGACTTGATTGATTGATTAAAGCAACCATGGCACGATGGATCTCTGCAACTATTCAATTTTGCCACTTCAAAGTGGGCAAACCGCTCTCATCCAAGACGAAGGCCCACTCCACAAGAACAGTCTCTACATCAATCACCTTGTTCACAGGCGTTTATTTGGAGAAGATCTTCCGTGCTGCAACGTGGAAGAGCGTCCACACTTTCAATTATCACTATTGTTTGGATTCAGCACACCACAGTGATGCGGCAGTCTGACAAGCAGTGCTTACAGCATCTATTTCAATGAGGTGAGCCTCTGTCATTTTGAATACTCTACTACTTGATATATTGTCTCCATTTACACATTATGCATCAATTTTAATGCATTCCAAAATTTGTTTTATAATTATTATTATTGTTATTATTCTGGTTATGCTCGTAATCTTAATCCCACCATCTGCAAGGGTAATGAGACCGCATGTCCCAAAGTTTACACTCTGCATGCTATTCTGATTCAAGCATGTGAATCTATGAAAGATCCAATTCTGGAGAAGAAAAGAAGTTATTTACCTGTAACTACAGTTCCCCCAATATTTATATCTTTCATAGATTCACATGTGACCCACCCTCCTCCCCTCATGTATCAGGACAATGACTTTTCACTTGTGCTCAAAACTCTGAGGGAAACAGCCTCTGTTGGGAGGGTGCTGTCGCCTGATTGGTTATATTTTAAGTTTGGGACGTTTTTTTAAAAAACATAGATAGGCTATTAAACTAACTTTACATTGCCATTATGGCCTTTGATACTAATGCATACTGCTTTGCTATGGTACAGTGGGACTTCCACTTCAACAACTGGGAATGATTCAAGCATTTGAATCTTTGAAAGATCCAATACTGGAGAACTGTAGTTACAGGTAAGAAACTTATTTTCATTTTCCTTATCCAGTCTGACTCCTGGGGCATATTCCAAGGAATCTGCGGTTAGTCTACCAGAAAAGGCGTTACAGAAGGTAAGTAACTTATTCATCTTGGTTTGAGCGTAGTCTGCACACTGCATATCATCTAAAACTATCAGCTGCTAGTGAAAAATTATCATATTAGCCCAGCTCTGACATCACACACGTTCTTGTTCCTGGTATACAAAGCTGTTACTGTGTTTGTGGGTCAGTTAGTCTAGCCAGTCCACATTCCTCGTCACAAGAGACCAAACTTGGCTATTCCAGATATGCACTGGGACTCAAATTATCTTGGTACCGTGGACATTTATCCTGCTGGAAAATATTTTTTGGTTCAGGCCAGGGAGCTAAAAATGCTGGCTCCATCACAGAGATGGTGAACAAATGGGGCTTCTGAAGAATCTATAATTGCCTTTATTACCTGTCACACCAAGGGCATTGTGATGATTTCAGCATCCTTGAAGGGCTTTATCCCTGTGTAGAGACAAGGACGCCCAATGTCTCAAGGTACTGGAAGAAAAGATTCAAATCTAGTGGTCAAGTTAATTCCAGTGCATTCTTGTTTAACTGTTGTCTCAAATTTTGATTGCCACACTTACCTACTTATGCCCAAGAGTAATATTAGCGTATGCCAATCTTTGCTAGGAGGCAGGAGAACAAATACTGATGCGCACGGACCTCATTGACACTGCTGCATGGCTAAAGGTTCCAGGCTTAAAGCAGAAGAAAATAGCAATACAGTGATTGGCGTTATTTACCCTGTGTGTCTACCGACTATCATATATTACACATTTGTGATACAGAAACCATCAATAAAGAATTTTAGTACATGAAAGTCATTGGATTGTTTTGTATGAACTTGCAATATGACTTAAGAAACCACTTACTTTCTTTGCACCGCTTTAAAGATTTTGAATTAAAGCAGAAGGACCAGAATAGTCCTTGGTTTCCCTTTGATGGGAAAAATAAGGTTAACTCCCAATGGAAAAAGTTTTCTAGTTCTACAAAATGGGAATAGTCTGTTTGTATCCAAATGCACAAACTCCTTGGTCCTTTTGGTTGTCGTCAATAGCTAATCTCTACAAATCAGTCATCTCCGACCATCTGTGCTAGTCCCAAAATGCATTCTGGAGATGATGTTCTCGAATAGAATCAGAAATTCTGGTACACATTTGCAAGACCAATTTGGCATCCATCTGTGCCTACTTGGGAAAAATTCTTTTCCACTTATAGCAAGATTATCAAAAGCCATGTGACGACCTATTACAACTTCTCCCACACCGTCACTGCTAACCCTGTTAAAATAAATTCCATGACATGGGTCCTCAATAATATTCTATCCCACCTTATTCATAAGCCTTTTAAACCAGTGTGACATGAACTTTCTTTCACAGGTGACAGTCTTCCTGATTGCCACTCTTTCTTGAAGATTTATTCGCAGATTTGAATGGCGATCCATGCTTGAACCATAAATTAGTCTCCACTATAAGCTATTACACCCATAACTTTATCTCTTTCTCTTGTCATCCTGACTGACACAATCTGCTTTACTCTCTTAATACCATAGAGTGGTCTTTACTGCTGTTTGGCGAGTATTAAATTAATAACATTCACCCACACTTTTGTTCCAATGCGTTATGTTACTGGATGTCAAGCTAGACAACATGTATTTGAGAAGAACGTATTTCACTATGTAATTGCGCCATCTACATCAATCTAGTTGGTCTGCGCAGTAAAGTGCAAGTTGCAACCACTGCCATTCAGATGAGGTCTTCTAATTTACATTACAGAAGGGGCCTTTTTTTTTTTTTACTACGGACACATTCACTAAGCCTAGTATGACACTGACCCTAAATCTGACGTGTGTGTAAGATAAGTCATTGAAAATGTATTCTCATAATACCAAATAAGGGAAACCACTAATTAATTGAGATAGACAACTTTCTTCTTGTGATCTAATGTTCAGCTATTTTACACCCAACATCCAGCTGTTCTCTTAAAACATTGTCTGAAAAATAAGATGCACTGATGAGCTAGGTTATGTTGAGGTGTGAGAGCTATAGTGATGGTGCATTGGCAATGAGCTGCTGTGATGGCGCATTGGCCACTAAACCCACTTTAATGGAATACATTTTCAGTATTTTCTCCATTCTCCCAAATCTCACCACCACAGAAAATCCCTCAGTGAAAAAAGCTGCAAAAAAATTCTCAGATGAAAAATTGCAAGATTTTTTTTTTTGTTGACTAAACAGTGAAAATCTTCATATCTATGATGGGCAAATGTAAATGAAATGGCTACAACATGCTAGAGTTTAGATCTTTGTGTGCGCTTCCTGGTCACTATGTTCTGTGGTTCAAATGGCATCAGATCCATTTTAATTTGTCTTTCAAGGCGTGTGACCCATTGAGAATATTGCAATGGTTATAGTACTTTCCTTTGTCACCGTATTTTTAAAGCACTGCCCTTAATAAAGACGCACATACAGCAATAATTCTGCAAACTAATGGTTTGGCTTGGAATGGTATGGTGAAAATGTTAACAATGACCACCTACTTTTCATAGCCCACTCAAAATAATGTGAGTTGCTATCCAGAACCCTTTTCATTAGACTGACCTCACGTTGTTAGATAAATAGATGTGGATGACCATTAGTGTTTTCTGGGTAACCATGATGAATATGTATGTGCACAACATTCTGCTATACTACTGACCTCCCTTTACTACTGAGTGAGAATTTCTAGTAGCTTCTATTAGAGAGTTAAACATTCAATCATTACAATTTTAAGTGCAACATTTAGTAGAAAATGTGAATATTTCTACTCAATCTAAATTCTTGCTTAACCAGGATCATTGCCATAAATATATGTAGCATGTCACAGCCTACTTTTGAGTCTCAGGTCTGGCATTTTCAGGGTGTATGTTTAAGGCATTGTTATGAATATCATTTGTTTTTTGGCCCAATAGGTTCTACACCCTGTGTGTCACGTACGGGCTTTGCAGCTATGGACTGCTGTGTACATGCCAACATCCTCTCCTTGTTCCCTTTCAAAGGACAGTGTGGAACTTTTCCTACCTCCTGTTTCCCAAAGTCAGGACTTCGGTGCTCGATCTCTAGACAGGTAAGAGAAACAGAAGGCTCTACACAAAAACTGCAGTACCCTGAACACTGTGGGCATTGGGTTCCAGTTGAGTAATTCCATAGTCTTACTTGCATGCTTATTGAGGGCACTGTTTGAGCTGGGCACTGACATCCACGATAGAGCAGAATGAGTGCAGGATAAGTGATGTCCTTATATTGAAGGTTTGTTATTTGTTGTGTAAGTCCCCAGCCTAATTGTGCTTCTAACTGCTTCACCGGGCACCCAACATTCCCTTACCCTTGACAGACACCCATAGAATACTGTTATGAAATGCAGGTGCATTGCCGTTCTGGGGATGAATGATCAGCATAGGAACCTGCTAGCCATGATGTATGTTTCTTTTTTTATTTCCTTAGACTAACAAAAACCCGCTCAATGGACGACTTGATCTCTGCTTGCGATGGTGGTGCCCCCCTGACACGTACCTCCAGTGACCCAAACCTCAACAACCACTGTCAGGAGATCAGGATTGACCTTGAGCCGAAGAACTGCATTGTCAATGGAAATGAATTGGAAGCCCCAGCGCAACTGCAGCCACTATATGCAGAGCCCCCAGAATTTGTGGGAATAAAATGTCAATTTATAAAATCAGTTGGCATCAAAGCTGGAAGTCCCCGTGCAAATATGGAACATGATTTTGATAACACAAGTAGTATCAATTCAAAATCTCCACCTGGTTCTGCTACTGATAATTTTCTAGAAGTTGATCGTACTGAAGAGCTAAAAGGACCTAGTGATGACACCCAAGAAGGAGTTGGTAATGTTGATACCCTTCAAAGAAGTGATGTGGTCAAGAATCCTCAAAGATATAGTGATGCTGCAAGTCTGCAAGGACTTGGTGATGCTGACCTTCTACAAAAAGTTGGAAATGCAGAGAATCTGCCAAAACCCTTTGACACTGGGACTATTCCAGGGCGTAGTGGTGATGAGACTCTATCTGACTGTGGCAACTCTAAGAATTTGGCTGTATGTGGGAATACAGAAGATGACCGGAATATTCAGAGTTTGGGTGGTGCTGAACATCTGCAAGAATGTAGCAGCAGTGAGCCTCACCAATGTCCTGAAGCTACTATTGAACAAAAATTTGAAGATGATGACGCAAAAGAGACCAGGGGAATGAAGGGAGGAGGGAGGATTGATGAAGTAGAAGAGACCATGGTCTCAAAGAAACATGTCATAAAGGGACATGTTGGAGTCAGTACTGGGGAAACTTGGCATCTCAAGGAAGTTGTAATGAATGAAGGAGAAGAGGCTAATGGTGTTTGCCAAAAAAAGAATTTTGAAACTGATGAGGCTAAGGATTTGAATGCAGGTGGGAGTCTTGGATTGAAATGGCACAATAGCACTTTTATTGCTAAAATGCAATCAAGCAGCTGCATACTAAAAGAGAGTAGGACAGCACTGGCAGCGGAAAGCCCTAAATGCAGCTCATCATCAAGTGACATAGATCCTACGTGTGGGCCATGCGGTAAACAAGTATTTGGCAAAGGAGGAGCCAGCAGGGATATCATATGTGTGGAAAGCAGCCAGACTGCAAAATTACCATTTGACTTTCCCCGTGTTTATCGCCAGAGTTCGCAGAGTCAGATGAGTGAGTTTTCACTTTTGGGATCCAACTGGGAGAGCTTGCAAGGCATGATGAAGTCTATTCCAAATGGAGAGGCTGGACACAGGAGACTCCTCATGCATGGCTGCTGCAACAAGAGGCTGAATAGCAAGCCTCTTCGCCTGGCTGGCTCCTGTGTTGGTGGACATTGGTTCCACAGAGATGGTGCAAAGACCTCATGCTATGTTCCATCTAGTCCTCCTTGTTCAGGAACTCATTTGAAGAGCTGCAAGTATTGGACATCTGGGCACTCTAAGCAGCTGCAGACGAGCAAGTTTATTGCACTGGCCTGTCCATCTCCAGTGCCTCCTCCACACCTGGATGATGATGGCCTTCCTTTCCCAGCAGATGTGGTGCAGCAGAGACTGAGACAGATTGAAGCTGGTTACAAACAGGAAGTAGAGCTGCTGCGCCGACAGGTGAGGGAGCTACAGCTGAGGCTAGAAGTTCGACACTGCTGTGCACCTCCATCAGAGCCCGAGGTGGACTATGAGGATGACTTTGTGAGTAATTTTCATCTTGAGTATGTTGCAGTTCTTCTAAAAGTTAGTTATTGAAATGGATTGCAGCCATGTTAAAAGAATCCAATACTTTATGCAGTTCCTCGTATTAAGTAGTTCTCTTTCAAATTTTTCATGATCAAAGCCTGTATTAGAAAAAGGTCTTACTTTGCTTGTTTGCGACACAGCACACTTTTAGACAAGTTTTCTGGGTGCAAACCAGGAAAGTTCTCCCTATTATGAAGAATGTGCTGTCAGCAAAGAACTTGCGCTGCTCGGGGTGAAGGGTCAGTGAGTTCAGTGAAATATGGAGCAGCTGCATCAAAGCATCTCCATGTTTCTCAGTGCAACCGCCTGCATTTTGACTGAATCTGCCTGCAGGGGGATGTCTGAGGGTGGAGTGGGGAGGGTTGGTTGGCGTGGGGCCAATGGCTTCTTGAAAGGGCTTCGCCTTGGAGGCGCACTCACAATGCGCCACATTTGTGGCGCACTTTCAATGCACCTCTTAAGAGCATGTTTACCTCTGCGCCCACATCTGTAACACGTCACAGACGCAAAGTGATTTCCTTATTTGCATGGTGTCATGCCCCAAAGCAACTGAGGGAACACCTCACGATAATGCTAGTACTACATGTGTGCTAGTGCTATCAGTATTACAAAAGGGGCCACACAAGTGTCTATGGCCCCTTTTGTAATTCCAAAGTGCCTCGGGGGCCCTCAAATCTGGTGCACACACCCATTTTGACCCCAGGGCACGTTCTGTGATATGGTCCAAGGAAGCCATTGTTCATTCTAGGGCTGCACATGGAGGCAGTCCTTCCCTCCTTCCATGTAAACTGATTCACTGATAAGTCTACTCTTGCTTTATTCCATTCAGGTATGAGTCTTAAAGAAATGTTGCATAGCACTTTACTGTGTGTAATGACTGCTAGGTCCATCCATTCTCCCAGTTTTTCTGCCTACTATTGGCATACAACAACAACATGGTTGGCATTGTTTTGTTCTTACTATTGATTTCGGTTCTGGTTCCATGCATTTGAGAAGGCTTTGATTTTACATCCACTAATGTATCTAATATTCCACCTACACCTTCCTTTCCCTTTCTTATACTGAGACCTCTAGTTCTAAGGATTTTAGTTGCCTACTGATTGTTTATACACCCACACCCTTCTGCTTTATACATGTATATGTTTTTGATTCTCTTTTAAATTATGAATCTCTTAGGATGCTCCTCTCTGAGTAGCGTCTGTCTTTATTCTTTTATGAGGCCTGCGGAATTTGAGAAAATTCTCCAGTTAATGTTTTAATAGAACATTTGTCTGCTAATTATATATTGGTTTAAAAAAATTTATGACAGCATCTCAGTACAACAGATACAAGCATAGATGTAACTTCCCCCAATGGAACAAAATAGCCATCTTGTGAGCAATGCCTTGATATTAAATACTCTCAACCGCTTCCCATCCAGTACATATTCAGAAGGTATAGCACAGTCATACTAAACAGCAGATCCAGTCTTGAGTGAACAGTGTCTCAAATTTTTTTTTTTTTTAAAGAGTAAGGTCAGCCTGGAAGCAGCTTGTCAAGAGTAAACCTCTCAATCTGGTCCAAGAAGTAGCTTTACCTCCTGGCTTAGAGAGCTCTAAAACCAATTTGTTAGTTTGTAACCACAGGTTTATATCACATTTTACCCACCAAGAAGATCCATTTTGTAAGGGTTTGCCTTTTGACAGAACCCTTGTAATATAGGAAAAGATTATTAATCTTGAAATCCTTTCCTACAGGGAACAACTCTGGTAGTATTGATTCCATATAACCATTTTTAGGTCGAGCATTGCGATGACCTGTTGTATCTCTCTGTGTGGGTTAGCCAAAGCCACCCATTGCTATTGGCTATTAGCTGCAGCATTCAGAAATGCTGGTTTCCTATTGGTGCATTTCTGTTGAAGTCCCTCCTTCGTGTGTTTATCTCTCTGTCCCGCGATTTACACTCTGAGAGAATTTTCTTTGACCATCACACAGTAGAGCGTGTGATGGCCTCTCTTCCCTCCTCCCATCTGGCTTTCATATCGGCCGGTTTCCCATTTGGCTGTGGGACGTTTTTTTCAGTTTTATTTAACGTGAATTCGACTGAAAGGTATTTCGAGTGCTTAACATGAGCACCAGTAACGTTACACAGGGACACATTCATTTTCAGGTACGCATGGGGGGATTAAGTGATTTGCCCAAAATCACCGATGTTGAGCGGACGCAGAGGTTCGAACCCGGTTCCCCAGCTTCAAAGTCGGCAGCGTTGGCCGTAAGGCCACATTCTCTCCCCTCGTTTTTGTTGCTATATTGGGGTAGACCTCACCTTCCCTTAATCTGTCCATCGCAGCACTCACGATGCTTGCTACCTGAACTCCGGTTTCAGCCAGTGCTTTTTACAGCTGCCCAACACCCACCCGCCACGCCACTTTCGTGCTCGCAGCCCGACCATGTACGAGGGGACGGAGGAAGAGGAGGGATGCGTGAACCTCCCTGAGGCGCGGGTCGCAACGTAGTTAAACAAAAAAGTACGCACTGAAGAGTTTTGTATGCACATCAGGTATTTTTTATTTAGATTGAATATATTAACATATTTGCTTAAAAATACTTGGCTACTTTCAGACCATTTCGTATGTTAAATATGTTTCAAACCATTTCCCCCGCCCCCTCCCCCCACTGCATGGACGCCACGCTTCATGGTTCACAGGCGCTCTGTTAATTAAAGAAGAAATAGGCGGACGCTTCCTCCGTCGTTTCCCTCCTCCCCCAGTCATGCCCTTCGTGTGGGTTTTACACGGAAGAGTTTTGCATACATATAGGGTTGGATTGGGGTCACAAATCGGCCTGGCATCCTAAAAAGGTGGCCCTCATTTGGGACTACACCTTTTCGCGAAACGCTGCTTCAGTGCTTTAAGTTTTATAGAGAAAAAAATGGCGGGTTCTCTCAAATAAACATGTTTTCTTAATTTCACAGTGATAAATAAAATGCAAATATTACCAGGACACTTCGTGTACATGGTGTGCCCATCTGGAGCCTGTGATCGTAGGTTAAAGTCGCATGTGTAGAACTGTGCGTGTACTTTGGGACACAGGCGTCAGGCAGTTGAACGTCCTCCACCATGTGTTCGATGGCCTTTCGTACCCTTCCCTGTCAAGGGTGGTAGCCACATCCCCTCATCTCCCGGGAATGCTTCTGAGGTTTATCCACACAGCTTTTCCAGCCCTCGTCATCCCACCTGCCCTACCTCCTTCACTAACATAGGGTTTGATTGCAGGAAAGGCGTGCTCTATAACATCATCACCCACCATATACCCTGTCACAGTAATTCCATTCAATCTAGGGAGTGCATTGGTAGTGTTGTACACACCACAAGGGAAGCGTGCCTTCCTTCTTGCCAGCGCTGTAGCAAGAACGCAAAACAAGGAAAAAGAAAGGTTTGCCACGTGGGAGATATACTTTACTCCAGTCGAATTCCTAGGATATACCCAGAACTGAGAAGTTTTCAGTCTGATGTTAGACTTGATCGAATGCATTTTCCCATGGGTATAATTAGGTGTTGCAGCTGTCGGCATGCACTTCGGCTATCCTTTCACAGGATCTTAACTGGGAGAAACTCAACTGCCAATTAAGGTGTCTCGAGGCAGAAGTAATAGAAGAGAAAGTAATAGGGAGCTAATTAAATGGGCACACTGCCATATGTTTGTCTCACACGTTCTATTCTTAATACATGTCAGTATAGTTTCTCTTCTTGCCCTGTGCTTTTTCCTCCTCTGTGCTCCCTCGTGAGCTGTCTCTGCCTCCCCTCTATTGCTCTTTCCTCCGCTTGCCTGCCAAGCCCCTGCTCAATGGCTTTCATGTTTTCTCACACTCCGATGTTTTTTTTTCAGTTTTAAGTAGCGCAAACCCAAAGGTATCGGAGCGCTTTTACATTAGCACCAGTTGCATTCATTAGGTCTCGCCTACGCAGCGCGCATGCGATGCATAGGAAAAAGACCTATAGAAATCGCTTCGGCTTTTCAGCCAAAAACGTGCACGCATTGCATTGCTTTCAATGGCAATGCGTGCACGTTTGGCGATTCCCTTGCAGGAGCGAGCTTTGGCAACATATGTTCCCTTGCTCCCGCAAGGGAATAGCTGTGTGTTCTCTCGCACTCCCCCCACCCCTCCCACTTGTTACTAGCCCAGTACTGTTTCACTTTCACGGCCGCGGGCCGCGTTTGTGTTTCAGCACATGTTAAACTTGTCTCGCAAAGGTTGCGATAGTGGGCAGTCAAGGCTTACTCTAGGATGTGGTAAAGGGAAAACTATCTATGGCCGAGTTATACCTTTTCAAACTGCCAAATTTAGAGGGAGATGAAAGCGACGCCGCATAAATACGCCAGCCGATTCACAATCCCCTTACGCCACAAGAAACTTCTTGTGATGTCTTCACCAGCGCAGTTTCCAGCGATGTGATAACAGCCGTTTATTACATTGCTAAAAGTAATTGTTTATAGTACCAGCGCACGTGTTGCTAACCTAGGCAACGTGAAGATTTTCATCCTGCGCCGCTTGTAGTCCGTCTGGACGCAGAACGCACACGCTACATTAAGCATATACTGTTCTTGGAAATAATTGTGGCTTATGAAAACTCAAGGGTAGGCTTCTGTGCATCGAGCGCTGCTCCTCCAGCAAACGCGCCTTCAAAATGGCTTGGTTTTTCCCAGAGCCGCTTTTTGTTTTAACGAGGACTTGTTCCCGTACCAATATGGCCGTCATGGATTTGTTCCTGGTACTAGATTTGTGTTAGTCTCTCTTCGCTGTCACTAGATGCCTCTGCTTTAGCAGCAGAACGTACAGAGTCCGTTTTCTATGTCTGCCCGAGGAGCACAGACGGTCACGCACCAACACTAGGTACAGCGCAGCGTGAAGTGGCTGCGTACGTTTCCCTCCCCTTCTCTCTAGGCGGCATTCGCGGCAACCGGCGGCCTGCCTCGCTCAACTCCATCCTCGTGCCCGCACCTCCAGTACCGTGAGCCGGGGCCGACACAGGAGGCACCCGGAGCTACCGTGCGCTCCCCTGGGTGCCCTCTCCATTGGGTTTCGTGTCAGGCACGTGCGAGTCCCAGAGGAGCTCCTGTGACCTGCAACCATGGGTGCCTACCTGTCACAGCGCAATACCGTGAAGACTTCAAGTGAAGGCGGCAGCCCCGGTCTGCAGTACGGCTTCTCAGCCATGCAGGGCTGGAGGGTCTCCATGGAGGTAATGGGAGGGGTTGCAGCATCTCTCTTGGGTTATGGAGACTGGAAATCCTCCATAGAGGGTCTTCTTGGAGCTGTGTGTGGGCTGAAGCTTATCTGTTCCCGAGGCGGTGGTTATCTCAGTGGAGGGGATGGAGGACTCTGGAGGAGAGAAAAGGGGTTCTTTAGAGGAGCAGAGACATAGGAGGGTCTCGATGCAGTTGTTGGAAAGCCTTGCTGGGTGTCTAAATGCTGGTGAATGATTCACGAAGATCTGGAGGGGCGAGGGGAGTTCATTGAGGTGATGGTGGTGGAGGGTCTCCATCGAGGTAGAGGGGGAGGGGTGTTGTCTCTCGTTGAAGGCCTGGAGAGCGGGAAACTCCCATTATAGTGTAAGCTGAAGGATTGTCTTTTGGAGAGATGGGATCTCCATGGATATGCGAAGACCCAAGGTTCTTGGTTGAGAGGCCTGACGATCGCCCAATGAAGGGATGAAGGTGTGTGGAAGTGATGAAAGCAGCTCTTAGAAGGCGATAGGATATTTGTGAGTACCATTGGTAGATGGTTTCTTGATGATGGTGAATGGGACGATCTGAAGGCTTTTTTAGGACCTATCTTGGGAAAATGAATAATTATTGGAGGCTGTCAGAGCTCTGAAGGTTAGTTTGTGGGATTTCCACAGTGATATGATGATTTATATCTCTGAGATGGTCGGGGAGCGTAGTTGGCTCCCTGAAGGTCTTCTAGGTTGTAAGTAGACCATCTGCTGTCTTGGATTCTTTGTCCTGTTCATTACTGACGTAATTAGTCCTTTTTGACACTTTAATGTTATCTTTTTGGGTTTTGACAGGGTTCATTATGCTGGTTACATTAAAATGTCACTTGAACTTTCAGTATTGGCAAATTGCAGGTCTATTGCAAGTCTCCCACAATCTCGAAGGTGAAATATGCAACTATAATATTTATTGACGGCAGAACTTATTTGACTGAGAGTAGTCGGGAATTAATAGATGGGTCGTTATGCTTATGACCAGAACGTTGCTGTCACCATAGTGGGCTGTCATACCTTTTTGTGTTCTTACCAGTTGTTTCCTTTGTTCTGTTATTTGTTTCCTTTGGCTGATTACGTGTTGATAGCTCCTTGTGTTGTAATCTAAAAGCTGTGGATTCCCACAGTGGTCGCCACAATTTATGGTTCGTCTTTACATTACACTAATATCTTCATTTAGTTGTACAGTTATGACCCTCTAGAATATATTTATTGCTAACAACCACAGACATTACATTTCTCTCCCTCTCTAGACTGAACTGCACTCATTTGGTTCCTAAACCAATTTACTCCGTACTCGTAAGATTACCTACTAAGCTAGTAAAGAAGGAATGTACAATACCTCCATAAAGTTGACCATGAGCACTTGAGGCAGACACCACACAAAAACAATATACGTATTATTCGCGGGTTGCCTTTGAACTTGACAGTAATCTTGAACTACCTTGTCTTTTCACCTGTATTCATTCTCCCTCTCCATATCACACATTGTTGTTCTGTGTTCCACTTTATTACCTTCCTAAACTGCTGTCCACCACTGCATTTCTTACTCCACACTTCTACAGCCTTTGCCATCAATTAAATTCTTCAAAACTTTATTACATCTAGTTACTCCATGTTCTACATGGAAATCCTTGTCTTGCATTCCATTCTCCACCCCACAGCCTTTCTTCTCCTACTACCAAAGCAACGTGGCTAAGACGCTGTATTGTCTTCCAGTCTATACAATAGTATGTAACTTTAATGGAAGTAGAAATTTTAGGCTCTACATTGGATACCATCCACCCCATCCTGACCCCCTAACCAGCTATCACACTTTGATCACTATTTTTATACTAGATTTCACATCATGCTGTCTTATTTACTTATTAACCTTCGCCGTCATTTCTTCCTATTCCTCTTATGAATTTTACATTTGAAGACTATTGCGCCCATCCTGGTGTGACAAAGGGGCTTAATCCTGTGGTGTCGTTGGTCCCTGTTCCGTACGACAACAAGTCCTTTTTAGGTCTCTCCTGAGCTAGCGCATGCGCTGCTCTGCAAGACATTTAGAAAGCGGGTTTTCAAAGTGCTACCACAGGCATTTTGGTGGCCTCAAGCTTGCGTGCACGCGCGCAGCCGGCCTCTGTCTTTTCTCCTGTCATGGGTCATTAAGTGGATCGCGATGCACTTTACCTTTCGCGGCGCGCGCGCGCATACAACTCCTGGTTTCCTTTTGCCGTCACGCGCGCCTCGCTTCAATGTCCCTCCCCCACCACAGAGCACGTCTCGCAGCTTTTTTTTTTTTTTTTTTTTAACTTTGAGCTTATCCCGCTTCTGCAACCCACCCTGCAGTTTAACTGCACGGTGATGCTGCACACGACCCAGCATCTTTAACAATGAAGGTCACACCTTTCTTTTCTTTTGCATGGCTCGCCAAACTCAATTTTTTAATATTCGATTTTTTTAAGTAGCGCAGCACGCCTCTCTTAATCTTAAACAACGGCGGCCGCACGGCTCTCCCAACTCGGATTTTTCATTATTCTAATTTTTTTTGAGCAGCGCAGCATGCCGTTTTTCTTTTCTTGTTTTCCATTTGATGCCACTAAAATAAAAAAAAACATCACGGTTAGCCATTTCTAATTCTACATATCACTGCTGCTTCATTTCTCTCGGACATGGAAACAGCTGAGTTAAAGTGCGTTTCTCAGCGTGTTGCCTTTATAGTAACCCTGCATACCGTCCAGATTTGCGGGGTGTGAACAGCAAAGCGCATCCCGACTGGTATTTCTAATTACAGTCTCTGATGCGGCGGCACACTTCCTCTCTCGCCAACAGCTTGGAGTAGAAGCGCCTCTGAGGCGTTCAATCCGCCCCGCAACCATGTTAAAATCCGGAGCAAGATCAATTACCGAATAAACAATGACAGCTTCCAGTGAGTTATTTTAGGTTAAACTACTCGCCTTTACCTTCTTCCGCAGTCATTTTCTGAACTCAGTAATCTCATCCTTTACACCCCACGAAATGTAAGTGCTAGGATCTGACGGGTTTAAACCCCGAGCTTTATCTCAGTTTATGCTCTCTGTGCTTAAATGTTTCAACCTCAATTAACCTTTCTGTACATAAAACAATCAACATCCCTGTGCTTTTCGTTTGGCAATTTATTTGCACCAGGGCACAAGTTCTAAACAAGCATTGGCATAGCCAATAGGTCTCGCCTTTGGGACCTTATAAGTGTTTAGCCATGCAACAGTTGATGTTGTTGCACCAAGGATATTGTGCTGCATAACTAAATACTTATAAGGTACCAAAAGCGAGACCTATTGGCTATGCCAATGCTTGTTTTTTTTTAGGCACGGGGAGATTAATTTATTTGCCAAGAATCACTAAGTGTTGGGCCGACGCTGAGACTCCAACTTGGCTTCCCAGTTGGCAGCTCTGAAGGGCCATATTTTGTCTCCTGTTGTTTACACACGCTCTCTGCCCCTTCCGCAGGGTGTGTAATTAGATTAAAGGCATCGGCCATGAAAACAAAGCAATTGGGTAGCAAGCAATGACAAATTTCATGGACCTTTTGTGAATTACAAATATAATGCAAATGGAGAACTACTAAAGAACGAACAACGTCCATACATAAAAACTCAAGAGTACACAGCATCTTCACGTTGATGGCAATGAACAGAAGTACTGCATATTTGCTGCTAGCACATGGCAGCTCTTCGCAAGACGTGTGGTGGAGATTTTTTGCTCCAATTAAAATATCCCTCTTTAACAGAGACATTTTAAGGATGTTGGGGCCCCTGTGCCCCTGTTCTGCTTTGAATTTATGATCCAGTTTCAGCTCTTTTATGCCCTCTTTGGCCAGGACACTGACAGTGCACAGTCGCACTCGTATTTTATTTGCAGTATTTATGTAGCACAGATCTAGCCATTTAAAACAGTGGAGTGTATCACACAGCACAGTGAGCGTGCAATATCATTGCATGTGCATTAAAAAATAATGATCAGATGTTTTTATTTCAACACTTTATTTATAACATTTTGATTTGCCACCATCCTGTTTAAAAGCATTTGTCAGCACCGCCGCCTACCAACAGGGCCAGAGCAGAGTGCGTTTAAGAGGTTGCCTTAACTGTAAACCCACGTCAAACATGGACTTCTTTGTATACTTCAGCTTTCCCAATATTTCTCCATTTCTCTTTGTACCGGTCTGTAAAAGTCTCTGCCCTTGTCTCTACTTTCACTTCTTTTTATACTATGCATATCTCAGTCTGTCCTTGCCACTGTCTCTCTTAATCTCAGTGCAAGTCTCTCTTTTTCTCCTTCGCTTCCATTCTTTTTTCATATCTGTTCATCTTTATTCCTCCGGTTTCTCCCGTTCTGTGCTGTTGTCTTTTCCTGCGTATTTAGTAACTGTAACTGGTATTGATGTCTATTGTTTCGAAAATGGTAGACTGTATTTTAGAGTGGGTGTAACAAAGGTTATATTCAGGTGTGAGGCGGTGCATCAGATTTTCACGTGGATGATGTCATCAGTGATGTAATTTGAGATGTCATCAGTGATGTCACTGACCATGTCATGAATGATGTAATATGTGACGTCATCAGCAGTGCATTGCGGGGGCGCGAGTTATAGTTAGCTGAACTAACTATAACGCCGGAATTTCTATGGTTTTGTACGAGTGAAATGTCCAACTAACTATAACGTTCCTGAAACCTATGGTTTTTTCAGTGAATTTCTATGGTTTTTTAAATGCTAATTTCTAACTATAACGGGCCTGAAACCTATGGTTTTTTCAGTGAATATATATTATATGTATATGTATATGCATATATGTATATGTATATGCATATATGTATATGTATTGCAAAACACCACTTTGGCTCTCCCAAATGTCACGCTGTCCTCCCAGCCACACACACAGAGCCGCGGACCACTGGAACTATAGGCAAGTAGTACTTTATTTACTCCTCACACGACCCGTTGTCCACATGTATATGTATATGCATATATGTGTATGTATATGCATATATGTATATGCATATATGTGTATGTATATGCATATATGTGTATGTATATGCATATGTGTGTATGTATATATGTATATGCATATGTGTGTATGTATATATGTATATGCATATGTATGTATGTATATATGCATATATGTATATATGCTTATATGTATATATAGCTAACAAACGCGTTTCGGCCATTACGGCCTTTATCAATGTCAGCGTGCTACCTTTCTTTATCCCAATATATACGTGCATTTCATTACTTCATGAAAATAAACAACGGACTTAAAAGTACATTTTTATCGCATTTTCATCGCGGCCATCTTTAAATGTGCAAATCAATGGGTGCTCATGTTATTTTTCTTAGTAAACATCTCATTACTAGATACATATACAATATTTCATTTGAAATGTAACATTTTATCGGCCTAATGGCCTCCCTCAATCATTTTATACATAACGCCCTGAATGGGCAATTGTCCTAAGCCTTTTCCCTCCTAGATTGTAATCTTGGTCGACCTCTCACGTCAACACAAAACGGAACAACTCGAGAGTGCGCAGCATCCTTTGTGGGAGCAAAGTAGTTGGGAAGCATTGAGAGTGGTTCGTCACAGCTTTGCGGCAGCTCCCGCCTGGGAAGCAAGCGGCGATTTTTGGCGAGAAACTGGTATCACATTCAAGGAGAAATACCGCCGGCTCCGCCAAACACAGTGGATTACGAGGGAAACACAATCAGGAAGTACGGACAGAGGAAGTCCAGCGGTAACATACGGAGACGACATCCGGTGCGGCAAGTCTGGAGGAGACGAGTAGGAGGACCCGTGAAACTGCCGAGGAACCGTACCGGTGAGTCGAGCAGTACTTTACCTGTAAATATCCCATTAAGTGTTTGGTCAGGCGTAGCGAGTGACTATCAAGAACACGCCAAGCCCAAGATTGGGCGTAACGGCATCAACAAGATTGAATTTATCCACCGTAATAGTGCCCAAAATGTTTAGTGAGGAGGAGCGGCTTGAGGCTACAGTTTCAATATTTTCAGTGGGGCCAAATGAAAACAGGAGTAAGAAATGCCCCAGGAAGCAACACAACTCCAGGCACTCTGAAAGGCTTATTCTATACTTTGGAAAAAACGTATGAGAAAGAAGTGCGAAAATGGTGGGAGGCGACATCATTACGCAGATACTTGGAAGTAGAGCGTATTCCGAGGGGTCTTAGAACATATTCAGTGCCATCGTATGAAAATCCAGACCCGAATCTGCTCGTAGAATGGGCAGAACATACTACAAATTCAGCTAAAGGGATGGTAGAAATTCTGATAAAATACGCCATAAGCGACCGATGTAAACTATTGGAAGAAATAAAACGACTGGAAGATCTTATTGCACAAGATTCCGCAAAAGATACGGTAGAGAATTTGAGACAACAGATGAAGTCGCGGCTTGTGAAATACGAGGAGGTGATTAGACGACGCAAACATGAGAAGTTTGCAAGAGATCAGCATGACTATGAAGCAGGAAGGGTTCTGACTTTTGCGAAAAAATTCGATCAGCCCAGAAAGTCAATACAAGAAGCAAAAAAGAAGAATGCAGCTATATCCATGAGAGACACCTCCGAATCAGAATTGGAAACAGACCAGTCGGAAATTGAGGGAGCCAGCGGAAGAACATCAGAAAATCCAAGTGAAAGGATATATTTTCCCCAGGAGTATCAAGTGATACAACAATCGTGGCGACAACTCCCTCAGAGAACAAGACCCCCAGAGCAAGAAAAAGGAATACCAGACTGGGCAACACAAGAAGCAAAACAACAGTATACCCCCAGAGTAACAAGAAGCAAGAGAGGCACTTTCAGGAACTAAAGAATGACCTAACCATCGTGAACCTATCAAACAGACAACTCTCCAAAGCTGAAAATCAGGTCCTTCGGAAGGGACTCACCTTTTGTCCTACCAATAAATGGGACTATGTGCAAACAAGAATAGATCTTTACCATTTCATTAGGAAATTAAAATTGAAGAAACTATTCTATGGGAGAACTGCGACATCTGTAGATAAAACAGAGAGAAAATCTATATCCACAGACATTTTGACAGTGGATGACCTCACAACTCTAAGAACTCTACATGAACTGGGAGGAGATGTAACTCCAGCTAGGGGGTGACACAGTGGAGGAAGAACTGGAATTCTTGGAGCAAATCGATCTAGCGCAGACAGGCGCTACCAGTCACCTAAAAAAGAAATCGAAATACATTCCTAAGACAGCTTTTGATATGATTAACAGTTTTCATGAGGTCATCATTAAAGATTTGGACAAATTGCGAACTAAACACCAGGAAAATAAAGGAACATCACAGAACATAACCAAGAAAGAGCGAGAAGCGATCAAGGCACTTAGAGGATGCATCAATAGTGATCAAGCCGTCTGATAAAGGCGGAAATATTGTCATACAAGATAAATTGTCTTATCATGAAGCTATGAGACAATTGAGTGACACGATATGTTATGCGAAAATCACGAAGAAAGATTATAATGACAGTATTTTGGATTTTTATCGAATGATTACTATGTGGAGGGATTGAGGGATTTTACATCAGGATGAATTTGGTTTTTTGAAAGTAGACCACCCTGTGACCCCTACATTCTATCATATCCCAAAAATCCACACAGATGACCAGAAACCTGGAAGACCGATTGTGTCCTCCAAAGGTAGCCTTTTGGAGAACACATCGGTTTTAGTCAATATTGTGTTATGTCCATTTGTGTATGACATGGTGTCTTATGTCATGGATAGTACAGATTTTATTAGATCAATTTCTGATATTCCATGGGAGGATGAATTTCTCTTAGTTACCCTTGACATTACTAGTCTCTATACAAGCTTTAACCACACACAGGGCTTGGAGGCAGTAAAGACTTTTTTGAAAACTAGACCATTAAAATTCGCAGAAAGCAATCAGATGATACTGCAATTCATATCATTCTGTCTGAACAGTAACATTTTTGTGTTTGGTGATCAGCTATACATCCAAAAACAGGGTACAGCTATGGGAACGTGCTTCGCCCCCAGTTACGCGAATTTATTCGTGGGCTGGTGGGAGAAGAGCGTGGCCTGGGCTGGGGCCAATGAAGTCTGGGCACAGAAAATAGCTATTTGGACCCGATTATATAGACGATATTTTTATCGTCTGGAAAGGTTCCGAAGCTGAAATTGAGGAGTATGTTAATATTCTCAACACCGACGACTATAATTTGCATTTCACAAGCAATATCAGCTCTTCGGAAGTTGCATTCCTAGATCTACCGGTGTATGTTAACGACAGTAAATTGATGACAAGATTGTATCGTAAGCCAACAGCAGGGAATGCCGTTTTACATTATACCAGTGAACACCCTCGATGCTTAGTGAATAGTATCCCATATGGGGAGCTACTTCGGATTAAAAGAAACAGCACACCCGTGAGAATTATGAAGCAGCCAAAGGTGAAGCTCTTGATCGGTTTGGTGCAAGAGGTTACCACCAGAAAACATTGAGAATTGCAGTAGATAGAGCAGATCAAAGAGTGAGGGAGGAGCTTTTAAGTAAGAAATCGATTAATAAACAAGAAGAAGTGACTAGATTAATCTTAACTTACTCAACAGACTCCAAAGAGGTACGCAAGATAGTGGAAAAACATTGGGGCATTTTACAAGCGGATGGAACAATTGGTAAGATAGTCCCCCAACATCCTAGTAATACATACAGGAAGAATACCTCCCTAAAAGATCTATTAGTACATAGCCATTTTGAGAACAAAGGTAGGGGTATGACAAAAGTAAGAGGTTTCTACCCCTGTTTGAATGTAAGGCCTGCCAGACAAGTATGAAGGTAAAAGATTACCAGGTTCCAGGAAGAGATTCCCAAAAACTTATAATGAAAACTATTAAACTGCAATACAGAGTTTGTAGTTTATTGGCTGATGTGTCCGTGCAACCTCCTCTATGTGGGTAGCACGGTACATCAGGCAAAAAAGAGAGTCCTGGAACACATGCGGGCAATAACAAACGAGGACAAAAATTACCCAGTTGCAAGGCACTTTGCCGTTCACCATCAGAGTGACAGTTAACTCTTAAGTTTCTTCTGTATAGACCAGATAGTAGCAAAGGAGATAGGGGGCGACAGGGTTAAAGCCCTACGACAATTGGAGTCAAAATATATCATAGAACTGAGAGCATTAGCCCCGTATGGTCTTAACAGTGAAGAAGAACTGGGGGTTCATGTTGGTTAAAGGAAAATGTTGTTTAAGAAATCAGTATTATTTGAATAGTAAGCCTGAAGAAATAGGAGAAATGTAGGAGTGTCCTCCTCCTTATGTGTGGGAAATCATGAATTTTAGAATATATAGATTGGGAGATTTGTAGACGGACTCTGTATTTATTGAAAGCGACCAGTTTGATAAAAAGACATGTGCATAATTTATATGCCCATTCAGGGCTAGAAGGGAGCATATTGTGTTTTGTGTTGACGTGAGAGGTCGACCAAGATTACAATCTAGGAGGGAAAAGGCTTAGGACAATTGCCCAATCAGGGCGTTATGTATAAAATGATTGAGGGAGGCCATTAGGCCGTTAAAATGTTACATTTCAAATGAAATATTGTATATTTATCTAGTAATGAGATGTTTACTAAGAAAAATAACATGAGCACCCATTGATTTGCACATTTAAAGATGGCCGTGATGAAAATGCGATAAAAATGTACTTTTAAGTCCGTTCTTTATTTTCATGAAGTGATGAAATGCACATATATATTGGGATAAAGAAAGGTAGCACGCTGACATTGACAAAGGCCGTCATGGCCGAAACGCATTTGTTAGCTACGGTGGATTTTGGCTAATAAAATTTGAAACGGAACAACTCGAGAGTGCGCCGCATCCTTTGTGGGAGCAAAGTAGTTGGGAAGCATTGAGAGCGGTTCGTCAGTGCTTTGCGAGTGGCGATTTTTGGCGAGAAATTGGTATCATATATATATATATATATATCAGTTAACATTTATTTTTAAAAATTACACATAGAAGAAATTCAGGTCATTAATACAAAATGACTATAGAAACATTTACACAAACCTCTATTTAAAAGGAAAGGGAATATGAGACATTGTTAACCAATAGCCTGTCATTCAAAGAATAACACAGAAAACTGGCCCTGTGCCTTTAAGAACTTCGCAGTACCCCCTGTATGCCAGTGTGCCTCACAGGTGACAGGTCAGTTCATTTTTCCAGCTCTTACTGTTAGGATCTTGGATCACTGAGCTCAGTCTTTTTTTGACCGAATTGTCAGAAAGACCTTTATAAACCTTTTCAAAATAACATCATTTTATCAGTCCCTGTATCTAGAATACAGAGTTTTTCTGACAGAATTTTTGTATCTTTTGTCAAAGATGCCTTAACTTTTCGTGAAGTGTTAATCCTGTGGGAAGAAGGCGGCTCAGACTGATCCACACTCAGTCTGTATTGTTTGTCTGCCAGAGTCTTATCATCCTGACTCCTGTCATTGTCATAAACTGTCCAGGCGCACTCTAAAGGACAGTTGATCAGGCTTCATGGACTCCGATAGAGGAACAGCTGGGTCATCAAGATGCCTTGGAGAGCATCAGTCTTTTGCCAAAGAGCCCTCCTCTCGTCCAGAAGACCCCCACTGAGGAAGATCTTGTGAGACATCAAAAAAGACGGTCCCAGTCGACATAGAGAGGTATGGCCTTGAGAACGGAAAAATACCTATTTGTTTGACGTCAAATACACTATCGAAGGTTGGGTCGTGTCATCTGATACCAGAGAGCACTCGTCACCGGCGTCAAGATTCGCAACGCCATCAAGGTCGGTGGTATGAAGACCTAATTCATCGACACCAAGATTTGCATCTCTGTCAAGGTCTTAGTCGGCTATCAAAAAACTTTTGTTGACATCGAGACATGTATCGCCATCTGTCACCGTCAACAGCCAAGAAACAATAATCTGATGGAGACATCTAGCCACAGATTCCTTAACTTAGAATATCCTCCAGGCGCCAGACTGGATCCGGAAATTTTTCAGCAGTACCTCTGCGCGCCGGGGTACGGCGTCGCATGGCTTCGCCAGGACGTCGTCCACGGATATGACGTCAGTGGAGCCATATAAATCCCTCCTGGTGCGCTGACGTCAGTTTTCTTTTCCGCGCCTGCAGCGCGAATCCGGGAGAAGCGGTTCCTCTGGCCTGTTTCTGTTTCTTAGGCCTTAGTGACGCCTTTTCGCGTCTGGGAACAGTGTTCCAATGCCTTTGGGCTTTGTCGTGTGAGACCTGTACGTAGCAGATGTCGGCGACGGATCTGCACACGATTTGTATGTGGTGCTTGAGTGAGCACCACGACTCTGTGGAGTGCGACGCCTGTCGGAAGCTGAAGTCCCTGCGGAACGTAGGATGAAATTTGTTGTCCGCCCGGATGTCCCGTTGGAAGTCCAATTGTCGCCGGTCTCCATCTCGAGCGGAGGCTCCTGTTCGGGGCAGGTCACGGAGTCGTTCCCGAGGCTCGCCTTCCTCAGGTAAGCACAAGAAGAAGTCACGGAGGCTGTTGGCCTCACGTAGTCATGACATCGGTGGCCGTTGCTCCCGGTCTTTACCGGACACGGCCTCTCGGCAGTTTACCCCCGCCTCCCCCCATTTCCTGGGGTTGGGGCGACTAGGACCCAGATGGAAGCCTATTACCAGGCTTTGCAGGCCATCTTTGGGTCGACCCTCTCCCTGGCGCACCTTTTGGCCCCATAGAGGTGGTAGGGACTCAGACTGGGAGCTCGCCTGCGGGTTCGCCCTCGGCGCCAGTCGATTACTCTGACTCCGGTTCTGGAGTTGCTGCGACGTCGGAAGTCGGCCCGGTGGGGTTTCACATTCAAACATCGGGCCGCAGTCCACCTACGGCGTCAGGTCACAGTCCTGTGAGGCTCCCTGCAATGACGTCTGATGCGGCCGCAGCAGGTGACCTGTCCCCGAGTCGACGCCGTCCTACACCGCAGTCTTCCGTTGCGGTGGATGTTGGGTTGACGCCGTCCTGACACCGGTCAATGGAGTCTCCTTCGGCGTTCGGCGATGTCGATGTGGCGCTGTCTCGACTTTGTTCGACGCCGGAAACGTCCTTTCCTCCTCCCGTGCTGATGATGGATGAGGCCCCCGGGGATTCACCCCCTCTCCCTCCCCACCCATCCAGTGTTGCTTACTCATTCTTCGGAACATGTTGATGTGGAGCAATTGGATGGCCCTCCTCTGGCTGCAGAGCCTGTGGCCTTTGGTGGACGTGTTAGCCTGCAACCGTCCCCTAATTATGACCTGCTGTCGCCACCTAGAATGGCCATGGAGGCTAGTGCAGCGTTTGCACGAGTTGTTTGCAAAGCTGCTGACATATTACAGTTTCACCCTCATTCTGTCTCTCTGCCTTCCGATCCCTTGTTGGATCTGCTCCACCAGGGCAACGCAGATGTCGAGCCCTTGCTGCCTTTTGGCGCGTCAGTGTACAACATTCTTCTGGGGACCTGGGCGAGGCCCTCCTCGGAGAACCCTGTGGAACGTGCTATCGCACATAGTCATCGCCCGGCTCCAGATGACCCTGTCGGTCTGTCCCTATACCCTAGGGCTCAAGGGCTTGTTGTCCAGGCAGCCTCAGTTTCGCTGCCTTCGCCCTCTCTTCTGATACTTCCATCCACTAGGGAGTCTCGCTGGTTGGAGACATGTGGTAGACAAATGTTTGCGTCCGCGAGCTCGGGCCTTCGGTCCTTAAACACGTCCTGCGTGTTTGCATGGGCTTCTTTCGCCCTCTGGGACTCTGTTGAGCACCTCCTTCCCGCTCTTCCGGAAGGTCCTCGGGCTGACCTGACTCGGATACTCCACGATGGTCGTGAGCTGGCAAATTTTTTGATTCGATCAGCCATGGACACCACTGACTCTGTGGGTCGGGCTATGGCCAGGTCAGTTGCTCTGCGTCGCCATGCTTGGCTGCGTGATGGCAGTTTTCCTGAGAATGTTCAGGAGCGTCTCCGAGATTTGCCCTTTAATGGGGCCCATATTTTTGACCGTCAGGGGGACTCAGCGGTCCAGCGTCTCATGTCGGGTTTCCCGTGATTGACATTGTTTTAAGTCCATTGTTGTGGACTTATTGTCTTGTTTGCATTGGTTGCAGTATTGTCACTGTCTTTCTCTGGTGTCAGTCTCTGGGTTCAAGTTATTTCCCAGACGGACAGTACAGCTAGACAGCTGTCTCTGCCCTTTTCTTTGTCTCCTCTAAGAGCTAGTCTCCAGAGGTGTTCCCTTGCTTTTTATAGGGATGTGACATACCCTATGTGGGGTATTCGTTGGTTATCGTGTAGCCATTCTACCTTGCCACAGGAGGTGTTCTTCCTGGGTGGTGTATGTACAATGCCCCAAGTACCGTACTTCCTGGATGGTGTAGGTCCTTACTGAGGATCCCGCGAGGTCCTCTTAGGGTTATCTTATTTCCCTCTGGGGAACTTTCCTATAGTTCATGCTGTACGCTTATCGCGATATGGTTTTCGCTTCTTTCCGTCCCCCCTACTATTGTGGGACGACTTCTCTGGTGAGACCCACAAGGGTGGCATACCTCTCTTTGGAGCTTACATGTTTGTATTTTACGGTTGGTCCGTAGTTCTCTCCTGCCTCTGAGGATGCAGACTTCTCCAGAGTATTGTTGGGTTTACGCTAGGACTGGCTCGTCCTGACGTGTGCGCGTTCATTTTCTTGCCTTTGGCTGTCTCTCAAGCGTTTTGCTGTGTTTCCACCTTTTTTTTTTGCCTATGTTGGCTGTCTTAGCCATAAGCCAATGTCTCTTGTGAGCATATTTTTCTGTTCCACTTCCGGAACAGTTTCTGTTCCGCTTTCAGTTCTGGCATGGTCTGTGGGTACGTTCATGGGCACTGGATAGCCTGCTGGTCCAACTTGCGCCACAGCGTTGACTGCGTTCTAATCTTTGTGGTATTGTCTGCTGTTCAGTCTCTGGTGTTAGGAAGTGCTTATGTACTTGGTCTTCCCTCTGCTCATTGCCAGGCAGGGGCTCAGGTTCCTCTACTCATGGCCTCGGACAATGTTATCCATAGAAGTCTCCCTGTTCAGAGATGCTCATTGTCATTTATACAGTGTCTGTATATGGTTATATATACTTATTTCTGAATATATCTGTATGTGATTTACTGTGTTTTGACATATGTTATGTCCCGCTATGGTTCGCATCGGTGCCGTAGGTACCTATTGTGCGGGCTGCTGCATTTGTCTTGGGCATGCTCTTCGCGTTCCCCTTGTCTTTAAAAAAAAAAAAGATTAAAAAAAAAATGTGTGTGTGTATGCATATAAATGTGTATGTATAGATATGTATTCATACCATAATATGTATACTGACTGTGGGAGAGCACTCATACTATGTTTTTCCTTGTTGCAGTATCTTGGGTTTCTTAGCCCCAGATTCTCTCTCTCTTTCTTTTCCTCTCTCTCTCTATTATGAGAGCGAGCCGTATGTTTGTGTCCGGCTTCTGCCCGGGTCCTTTGACCAATGAACTTCGGTGTATGGTTGGTCAGTATAACTACCTGGTGATGCGTTCTGTCTTTCTGCTGACGCATATGTGCTGTCGATGCTACATTTCATGGGATTTTGCATGTGTGTGGTGTGGCTCCACGGTCTGCATATGTGTATCCCTACTATCCACATACTGTATCTCCTTGTAGTCATGGTTTAGTATATCTCTACATGGGTGACATCGGTCTCTCTACATGTCATTCTTGGCATCCACCGTTATGCATGCTCATTTTGTACGCTCTGACTCTGTCATGCTGTTTTGTCCTTTCTCTGGGACTTTTATTTTGGGCAGATGGATGGGATTCTGCACACAGTTGTGCTTCTTATTCTTGTTACAGAAACGTATGGATTTTCTTTCATTGTGCACTGGCCGTTCTGGTTTCTGTGCTTTCCCTTTGTCCCTTCCTGGAAGGTGAAAATCTCGTACTGTCCTGTGACGGACTGTGGTGACATTGCCTTTCCTTGTTCATGCTCCTGTTCCAGAGCTTACTGGGTCTAGTGTCAGCCACGCTTGCACTTGCTGTTTCCACCTGTCTTAGTCAATCTTTATTGATGGATTAGTTCTCTTTGGAACTTGGTGGGGTTCAGTCGCAGACCCTCCTCCAATGGGTATAGCTTTGGTATCTATTCTAAGTTAGAGACATCTAGCTGCAGATTCCTTATCAGATGAACAAGTTACTTACCTTCGGTAACGATGTATCTGGTAGAGACAGTCTAGCAGCAGATTCCTTAACGCCCATCCATTCTCCCTGCTCTGCGAGGACCTTTCTAGGTTGTGTTCTTCCCACTGGTCTTTCTGCCTGTGGTCTCTGTCTTCATGCGTGTTCGTCTCTTCGCATCCTTCCCAGGTCAGGACGTCTTCTGTTTTACCTTTTGCTTCTCCACCCATTCTCGCAACTGGGTGATGGTCTCCTATATCCATCCACACTCTTGCACCCTGGTTCTTTTCCAGTGGGTAGATTGGTCATGTCCTTCTTTCCTCCCTTCCCCCCTGAGACTTTCTCCATTAGTTTAGGGTCTATTTGACTATGCTTCAGTCAATCCGTCATATTTAGTGCGTATGGTTGCACATTCTCTGTTGCAGAAATGTTGTAAATTGCCATAACTTCATGTCGTTACAGTCTTGTTGTCCATTACAATGACATTCATGTGGTTGCAGACTGCTTGTCGCTTACCATAACTTACATTTCCATTGCTGTTTTGCCTCATAGGAGGGTATGGTTCTTCGCTTCTGCGAGACTGTTTCTAGGGGCGAGTACTCGGCTCTCTACTTCAGTTCCTTACTGTATGACGGTTTTCCTCTACAATGCATTGTGATGTTTCTCATCATTTTGTTATTTATTGTCATTGTTGTTTCAAAGATTTAAATCTTTTTTGGCACACTGTTCCCACACTCACAGATTTGGTAGTGGCTCCGCGTTGTGGCGCGGAAAAGCTTCACAGTAGAAAACTGACGTCCGCGCGCCAGGAGGGACTTGTATAGCTCCACTGAAGTCACATCCGTGGACGACGTCAGGGCAGAGCCAAGCGACGCCGTCTCCCGGCGAGCAGAGGTACTGCTGAAAAATCTCCGGATCCAGTCTGACACCTGGAGGATATTCTAAGTTAAGGAATCTGCGGCTAGACTGTGTCTCTACCAGATACATCGTTACCGAAGGTACGTAACTTGTTCATCAACGTCAAGCGGGTCGACATGAAGGCGTAAGCGAAAGACCACACTGTCGAAAGACAATCAATGTCTCGTAATCCAACAGCGTTGAGGGATAAGCCACAATTGACGTCAACGGAGGTTCAGCTGCTGCCAAATGATTCGGCAGAATCAAGGCCTCACTCTCCATCTAGACCTCCCTCTCAATCGTCAGTAAACCTCTCACCACACTGGCTAGAGAGTTTGCAGAAAAGACAAGTGCCTCACACTTTGAACTCTGAGTATTCACAGACTTTCTCCCAATCACGAGTTACGCCTTGTACACCATCCCTAAAGACACTCCTCCTTCTAGGTTCTCAACAGGCACACACACCGTCAGTGACCCGGGGTTAGGAGACCACATCTGTCTTCATATAAGTTTCCTCGCAAATCAAGGAGTTCTCCAAGTCATAGATCTAAAGCATCTAGAACCAGGTCGACATCACGGTCTAGGAGATCTCATGCTTCTACTTCCAGACATAGGAGAAGATCACCCTCCTGGTCTACCACTGCTTGCTCCTCGGTGTGAGACTACTCTCCAACAGATACACCTCCAGCCAGGGTTTCCCCAGTGGATGATCTGTTAACCTTTAACGACATCCGTTATCTTTGAGCAGCATCTGATAGAAACATCTAGCCTCAGATTCCTTACCTTTGAACTTCCAGGCGTCAGGCTGGATCCGGAAGATTTTTCTTAGCAATACCCCTGCGTGCAAGTAGGTGGCGTCGGTCGACTCCGATTGACTGTGTCGTGGTCATCGTCGTCGTGACGTCTGCGCCGTCAACCTAACTTCCACTCCAGCGTGCTGACGTCAGTTCTTTTCTTTCTGCTCCAGCCAGTGCCAATCCGTTGAAGAGCTACCCCCTGTCATTTTTTTTACAGACTTTTTTTCCGACTTTTTGTCGACTTCTTTTGGTGTGTAGGATAGGTTTAGGAAAAATACTTCTGTGTTCAAGCCGTGTGGCGCCTGTCACCGCGCCATGTCGGTCACGGACCCCCACTTAGTGTGTCTCTGGTGCCTGGAGTGCGACTATGACTCGAAGTCGTGCTCCAGCTGCTGGGCCATGGTGCCAAAAGCTTTGAGGGAGCGGTCCCTAAAGCTGCCACGTGCCCGGCACCGCGGAGGTCGCCTTATCTGTCTCAATCCAGGTCTCGGTCGAGAGGAAGGTCCGGGCACCGCTCTGGTGAATCGAAGTCCTCTTTGTCAAAGTCGTCGATTTCAGGTAAGAGGCACCACAAAAAACACAAGTCTTGCGGCTGAGGAACCTCGGCGTTCGAGGCCCCACTCCGCGAAGTGGGTGCCTGGGCCGGCTCTGCGTTTACCTGCCTTTCCGGGTCCAGGAGCAACCCCTGCCCAGCTGAAGGAGTTCTATGACGCATGTGTGCCATATTTGGGCGGCCTGACCATGCCAACGCTCCTTCGGGCCCTGCAGGCTCAGGGAATGGAGGGGCCACGTGGTTCCCATGCCTGCGGCTCCGGCCCCTGTGCCTCAGCCTCCGATGGGACCGGTTCCCAGGTCCGGACCAACGCCGGTCGCACCTCCACAGCGACCTTCCCCGGTGCCGCGTCAGACGCCAAGGTCCTCGCTGGCGCCCACAGGCGGAGCCTCCCCGATCCTCATTCTCAGCCAGTCAATGGCAGAGTATGCCATCATCTTCACAACTGGCAGAACATCACATCTGACAAGTGGGTGTTGCAAATAGTTTGATGGGGCTATTCCTTCCCCTTCTAGACTACCCCTCCATCTATGCCTCCAGTGTGCGATCGGCTGACGGAGGATCACCTTGCCCTGCTCCACGAAGAAGTCAAAACTCTCTTGGCCAAGGGAGCTATAGAGAGAGTTCCCGGGCCAGAAATAGGCTGTGGTTGTAGTTCCCGCTATTTTTCTGGTCCCAAAGAAAGATAGAGGCCTTCCTTCTATCCTAGACCTCAGAGATATCCACTACTAACTCAAAAAGGAGAAGTTCAAGATGCTCACCCTAGCTCAGGTCCTGTCGGCCCTTTAACCTGGGAGACTGGATGGTAGTGTTAGACTTGCAGGATGCCTATTTTCATATCCCCATTGTGAGAAGCTGGCTTGGTATATGGTGCACATTTATGTAAGTGGGCACCCTGCATCAATCCAGACGACCCTTATGGTGATTTTAGTGGTCTTAGACAACCTTAGAAAGCTCTCTAAGTGGTAGCTGTGGAGAGCAGCCTTCAGGCTTAGCCAGAAGAAGTGTAAAGCAGCTTGTTTTACCAGAGCATAATCTTAATGGCATAGATTAAGTGAAAAAGAACCAAACAGTGTATTTATAAAAATATGTATTCATTATAAGACACTCACTGACAGATACAGATATCTCCTAGCTAGAGATATACACAATGCACACAATACTTTGCAATAGAAACAGGTAAGTAGCACAAATACACAGTGGTCGCCAGGGGGAGACGAAACCAATATATTAAAATAGTGGTATGCGAACCACGACTCAAGTCAAGACTATACCCAGAAGACTTAGAAGTGCCGGTGACCCAAGGAACCACCCAGGGTAAGTAACCAGGAACCCCACGAAGGTTGTGTGCAGAGGGGGAACACGACCGGCGTCTCAATACAAGTCAATGGGTAAGTCACGGTTGCAGTTTTAAAGGAGGACCCTTCCCAGTAGACCCTGAAGAAACCCTGTGGAAGACAGGTTGGAGAGCCACTCCACCTGTGGATACCCTAGGAACCAGGATACCTACACCAGGGAAGCCGGGTGCATAGGTGTGAAGTGGCGTCGGAAACTGCTGTCAAACTCAATGGAGGACTTCAGGAAGATGCCGCTGCTGGAGAAGTTAAATGTCCGGGGGAACCCAAAGGCGGTTTCAGGATGAGAAGTACCTGAAAGCAGAGGGGACAGGATCTATGCCACTTGGAAGTGACCAGGAGGCCCGGAAGACGAATGCCCACCGAAGTAGAGTGTTGCAGGAGAGTTGACGGTGACTTTGAAACTGCAGCTGTGCGGACCAGGCGACACTGTGGAAGACCAGATGCCGTGCACGAGCTGTCCCGCGTTGGATGTCCAGAGTTGAGGGGTCAGTGTCCGGAAACACCAACAAGCCTTTGCAACTGCAGCCAACGTGGAAAGTGAAGAAGGTACAGTGTCGGGACCAGTAAGGTCCAGGTGACTCACAACAAGCAGGGTAGTCCGGGCAGGCCCCGAGCAATCGGGGGGAGCCAGCAGAAATCAACGGAGACCCTCAGGAGGACCCACAGGCCGGAGGCACTGGAGTCGCAAGAGGACCTCAAGCATCTCACCAAAGATGCAGGCCCACGGGGCAAGTGATGCGTTGAGGATGAAGATCTTGGTCACAGGAGATTCTTGAGGTGGGGGCTACTTGGAGCCCAAAGATCTTGGTGGAAGGAAGCCAACAAGCCTTTGCGACAGCAAGTCGACGCGGTGCACAGGGGTTCGGTTCCTGCAGCTCCAACAAAGGATACTGGCCTCAAACTTGGTGAGAGGACAGGGCAGGCCTTGAGGGATGTGAAGAACCACCACCTATGTTGCTGAGCCTTTCGGAGTCCATGGGAGCCCAGGATCAGCAGACCTGTCAGCTTAGTTGCGGTGCTTGCAGATGCAAGGAAGTGACTCCTTCACTTCAAAGGAGATTCCTTCAGGTGTCCTGGATGCCCACAAGCCTTGGAAGTTTCCTGTATGGAGCACAGGCACGGATGTTGCAGCAGACGAGCAGGGTGACGAGATCAGGAGCAGCAGTAGTCTTCCCAGTTGCAGCCTTGATGCCCAGAGCGAAGTCCAGAGTGCCCGGACGGTTGAAGAAGTGGTGTCTGAAATGAATCCTGTCCCACGACGAGTCTAGTGACCCACCCGCAGGAAAGCCCTTAAGTACCCTAAGGAAATGGTTGGGACGATTCAGGGTTCCCTCCCAGGGGAGGGGTCGGACAGTGGGGAGGATACCCCCATGTTCTCTGTCCAGTTTCGTTCCAGAGCGGGAGCCAACATCTCCCTGAGCTGGTTTGAACTGGACTATGAAAGGAGGGCACCAAGTGTACCCTTCAAGCAGTCTTAGTGGCGCTAGCAAGCGCTCCCACCTGACCCCTACACACTAAACCCTGTCTAGGAGGTGGTCACACCTCCCTGTGACAGGATACCTATTGTTCTGCCTTCCCCTGCTTGAGCTTGGCTCAGCAGCAGGAGGGCGGAATCGTGTGTCTGGTCGTCAGCAGCCATGTTGTGCTGTCTGAGTCTAGAAGACTGGTACTGGGAGCACTAAGGGCCTCCCGGAGGAGCTTTACAGTGCATGGAAACATACCTTCCAGCATACCAAACATGACAGGGTTTGTTACAGCCAGTTTAGAGTCGTCCTCGCATAATGACGCATGGCCACTCTATGTATCGTAATGGCTGATGCACTTACAGCTTGGGAGAATGGACTCCGAAGGTTGTAGGGGTGTCCTACTCCTGCAGGGGCACCCTCACACTTAGAACCGAGCACCCTGCCTTCAGGATTGAAAGGCCTGCTTTAGGGGTGACTTATAGGTTTTAAGTGCAGTGACCCTAGATATAGGGAAACCTATATCTTTTGTAAGTGGTGCTAGCATCAGCTTACACAGGCTGCAATGGCAGGCCTGTAGTTACAGGTTGAGTGGTCCCCCATGGGTGGCATAATGCATGCTTCAGCCCATGGGGGACCTCTGGGGTACCTATGCCCTTGGTACCTCGGTACCATATACTAGGGACTGATCAAGGTACACCAGTGTCCAATCTGGGATGTACCCAAGTACTTACCATACCAATTTAGGGGAGAAAGCACTGAGATTGGTGTCCTGGTTAGCAGGATCCCAGTCTGACTAGTCAGAAACAGCATAGCACCAGCCAAAAGTGGGGGGTAACCATAAAAGCAGATCCTACTTTCCTACATCCGTCCTACCTGCTCACCGTCGCTACCTGCCACGAGCACTTTCAATTTGCAGTGCTCTCCTTCGGCCTCACCAGCGCCTCTCAGGTGTTCACAAAGGTGAGGGCGGAGGTCACAGCCCATCTGCGGAGATCAGGGGTTCCAGTCTTCCCCTATCTAGACGACTGGTTGTTGAAGGCGGGCTCGTCTCAAATGGTTGTCTCCCACCTCCAGACTACGGCGAGCCTCTTCCAATCGCTGGGGTTCACTATCAACATGCCAAAGTCGCACCTGACCCCCTCTCGGACGCTCCCTTTCATGGGAGCTGTTCTGGACACGGTGCAGTTTCTGGCCTATACTCCCGAACGGCGAGTCCAGGATATTCAGGCTATGTTACCGATGTTTTGGCCTCTATCCTGGATTTCGGTGAGATTGACTCTGAGGCTGTTGGGCCTCATGGCCTCTTGCATTCTGCTGGTGACACATGCAGGCTCTGCAGAGGGACCTGAAGTTCCAGTGGGCACAGTATCGAGGATATCTCACCGACCTGGTTCAGATTTCAGAGGGCACTGCAAGAAACCTGCAGTGGTGGCTAACAGACCGCGATTGGTTCAAGGGCAGACCCCTCTCCCTTCCCCACCCAGATTTCACAGTAGTAGTGACCAATGCGTCCCTTCTGGGATGGGGTGGCCATGTGGGGGAGGTGGAGATCAGAGGACTCTGGTCTCCGGCGGAGGCCCAGCTCCATATCAGTCTGTTGGAGCTTCGGGCGATCCGACTGGCACTGAAAGCCTTTTTGCAGTCGATAAAGGGAAGGCTCGTACAGGTGCTCACGGACAACATTACCGCCATGTGGTACTGCAACAAACAGTGCGGAGTGGGGTCGTGGACTCTTTGTCAAGAGGCCCTGCGTCTCTGGACTCGGCTGGATCCACAGGGCATTTCCCTGGTGGTTCAAAACCTGGCTGGTTCTCTGAACGCCAGGGCGGACAAGCTCAGCCGAAGGTGCCTTGCGGATCACGAGCGGCGTCTCTATTCGGAGGTGGCACAAGGTATCTTTCAGCGGTGGAGAGAGCATTGGTTAGATCTGTTCGCCTCCGAAGAGAACGCGCAATGTCAGCAGTTTTGCGTGTTAGAGTTTCCAAGGCAGCTCTCGCTCGGCGATGCTTTTCGCCGCAAGTGGGGCTCAGGCCTCCTATATGCCTTTCCGCCCATACCACTGCTGCCCAGAGTGCTCAAGAAGATCAGGATCGACCGAGTGCAAGTTATTCTTGTAGCTCCGTACTGGGCACAGAGAGTTTGGTATCCCGAGCTTCTAGACATGACCATCGATGCTCTGGTCAGGTTGCCTCTTAAGAAGCATCTTTTGTTGCAGCAGCAGGGAAGGGTCCTCCACCCAAACTTGTCCACTCTCCGCCTCCTTGCGTGGAGATTGAGCGGAGACAGTTGACAGCTTTCGACCTTCCTCCCGAAGTCTGTGAGGTTAATTTGGCAACCAGGCGTACCTCCACGAAATCATGGGCTCCTGGCGATGGAACAAATTTTGTAAATATTATTGACCCACTATCTGCCTCTTTATCTGAAGTCCTCCTGTTTATACTTTCCTTGGCCCGGCAGGGATCTGCTCTGGGCCCTTTGAAGAGCTATCTTTCGGACCTTTCCTCTTTTCTTCGGCTGCCTGATCAGCCTTCTCTTTTCAAATCCCCTCCGGTGCAGAGATTCTTGTAGTGGTTAACACACTTGTTTCCCCCTTCACCCTTTATAATGCCAAAGTGGGATCTTGATTTGGTTCTCACTTTTCTGATGTGCACACCGGTTGAGCCGCTGCACAACTGCCTTCTACGGCTGCTCACCATCAAAACAGCCTTCTTAGTGGCAATAATATCTGCCAGGAGGGTGAGCGAACTGCAGGCACTGTCATTGCAGCCTCCTTACCTGACAATCTTCCCGGATAAAGTGGTGCTCCACACAAGGGCATCCTTTCTCCCTAAGGTGCGAACACCCTTTCACATGGGACAGTCGGTTACTCTTCCCATCTTCTCTGGACCACTGCACCATTCCAAGGAAGAGAAGCGTCTCCACCGCCTGGATCCAAAAACAGTTATCGTTCTATCTCGATTGAACCAAAGAGTTCCAGGTGGATGACCAACTCTTTATAGGGTATGTGAGTGCAAAGAAAGGACGTGCTGTCCAAAAGAGGACTATAACCCGCTGGGTTATCCTCTGTATCACAATTTGCTATGCCTTCGCGAAGAAAGATCCCCCTGAAGGGCTTAGGGCCCATTACACCAGGGCAAAAGCGGCCACCACGGCTCTCCAGTGTGGTGTCCTGTTTGATATCTGCCAAGCAGCCACGTGGGCATCGCTGCACATGTTCGCCAGACACTACAGCCTGGATTCCCAGGTTCGCAGAAAAGGCCTGTTTGGTCGCTCTATTTTGAGGATTTTCTGGTCTAAACCTTTTCGCAGTCCCTCCTCCTGGGGTGGTATTTCTTGGGTATCTATTCAAAGGTAAGGAATCTGCGGCTAGATGTCTCAGATGGACGGTAACGCCTTATCTGGTAGACATGATATAGCCGCAGATTCCTTACCGACCCACCCATCCTCCCCGCACTGCAGAATTGTTTTTAGTTTCAGGGATGTTCGCCTTCAGGGCCCTAGTTCATTTTTTAACACACCATGGTCAGTCACTTCATGGCTTCGCACCTCTGGCATGGAAAGTCGTGAAAAGTACTGACGTCAGCGTGCTGGAGTGGCGGTTATATTGACGGCGCGTACGTCATGACGACGACTAACAAGAAGCCAACTACGTCACGCTGAGTCATCCGATGCCACCTACCGGCGCACAGGGGTATTGCTGAGATCTTTCTGATCCCGCCTGATGCCTGCAAGTTCAAAGGTAAGGGATCTGCGGCTAGATCATGTCTCTACCAGATAAGGTGTTACCGAAGGTAAGTAACTTGTCCAATAAGGCCACTCTTGCCACTGGCTTCTTGACACTTGGAGCCTTAGATGTAATTATTTTTGACCCTGCATCCTTGAAATTCGCTCCATCTCTGATCCTTAAATGTAAGCTCCTGACCAGGACCCTTTATTTCTCAGGGCTGATCCTCCTCAGGATTCAGTTATAGTACCTTTGGTTTTATCCAAGTTGAATTTTAGCACTCTCAATATCAAGAGAGTGTAACAACCTTTCAGTTGGATTGGAGGGGTTAAGGAAGAAAGTAAGTAGGGAAAGGTTCTGGTAGTCTGAAACTACCTTTGGAAGAAAACTGGGATGAGTTCTCATCACCACTCTTTTGGAATGAAAAACTGCGTATGGTCACTAGAAAAGCCCCTTTCCATGTGAGGAGTTGCAAAGAGGCTTTATGTATTGGTTCAAATGGGCGACCCATCGGTTTTCAATGGACAATATCAAGTTCCCGCAGAGAAGAGGGTGACATAATTGGAGGGAACAACTTTTTAAACCCCCTCTAAAAAAATCTTTGACCACTGGCATTTTAAAGAAAGAGGTCTGTGAAGGGGATTTCCTATAAGCTGATATGGCCGCAAGATGTACCTTAATGGAAGAAAACTGCTAAGTGGAGAAGATGCCAGAAATTGGACCACCTTAGGGTTAACTATGGCCCAGTGAGAACAGGTTTTACATCCTTTAAACAAACTATTTCTTGATGGATAGTTTCATGCATACTCATTTCTTATCAGCTAGTTAAAAAATCCTTACCTGCTAGACCTAGGGCACACTCCACTAGGGGAAAAGCTGCGACTGCAGCTCTATTAAAGAATTTACCTGTTTTCAAAATTTGAAAGCCACTACATTGAAATCTGCTCATAACTTTGTTAGGCGTTATTGTCTGGATTCAGATGCTGAAGAAGATACTCAAGTAGGACATGCTTCTTTGAGGAATCTTTTTGGTTAATTGTTGGAGTTGCTCTTGTTTGCAAGTCTGTGCTTTGTGGGATGGGCTTGCTATTCTAGTCAATGCTTATGACTATTGCTGAGGATCCCCATATAGAGCAAAGAGGATGAATATAGGTAATTGGTACCCAAAGAGTGCAAGAAGCAAGATATAGATCAGCAAGCCATGACTCCAGTCCTAGTAGTCTAAGTAGCAGGAGGCACATTCTCTTGGTTGGCATTGTCTTGTGATAGGGCTGATCAGGCCTCAGTCTCTATGTAGAGAAGGTAAGTGCGATATGCTCCCCATATATCGCGAGGACGAGACGTGGGATGCAGCAGCAGCGCATACGTTTCTGTCCTGTTGTTGCAGACCGCCATGTCTCTTAGCCATTGAGCCACAGTAGGTGTTTCAATACGAGCCCAAGTCATTGCCTCCCTGCGCTTAGCTAACAATAGGGCTATTGCAGTGAGGCGTCTAACCCCAGCGGGGCTCTCTCCCTAAACTCACCCAGCAGGGCCATCAGTGGGTCAATCTGTAGTGTATGCAGTGTTATGTCTGATAGCACCCAGAGGACTTCACACTAGTAACTTAGGATATGGGGGACACTCCCATGCATGAAGGAGAAAGTAGGCATTATGCTGTCTGCAGGGCTGGCAATTGTGTGAAAATGTAGGGTCAATCCTGGGTTGTTTTTGGTGGGATGTGTAAGTCCTATGTAGCAATTTGTGTCTATAATTCATAAACACTGTGCTTGTCTGTTTACAGCAACACTTAAATCGTTCGGTGGATGGGGTCCTACCAAGCTACCATTCCCAGGCCTTCCTAGCAACATCATTTTTAGCTGTCTGGAGGTTGCTTAACTAAACCATACAGCTGTGTCCATGAATGTGAGGAACTCTTAGGAGTGTGAATTTAGTGGGCTCCCACGGAAACCCCAACCCTGTAGCTTATACTGGTTATCTTAATCGGGCATTTATGAATTGAATAAGTCTAGGGTTGTTGTATCACCTCAGGAGCGGAATTGTTCTAGGGAGAGGAAGTTGCCAGTGATGTACAATTGACCGAGGGCCTCCAGACCCATTTTTGTTATCATATTTTGCACTGCACACACAAGCGTAAGTGGGGAGAGTAGGATACAAATGTAGTTTAATGGCCGTGGAGTAAAGATCAGTTATGCCCGCCTATGCGTCCTAGGTAGGCCTCTGGGTAGTAGCGAGGCAAGTGGAATGCTTCCAGTCAGCGCCGCTCAGGGAGCAAGTAGGGAATGCGGACATCTGAGTTGTGCCAGAAGGTAGCGAATTGGCATTGCGCCACTAGATAGTAGACCCCGGTATCTGGGATCTTGAATGCCCCACAATCGAACGGCAAGACCAGCATGTCCCAGGCGATCCTCGCTAGTTTATGCGCCCAGAGTAGTCCTATAAAAAGTGCACGAAGCGTGGCAAAGAACAGTTTATTTGGAGGTTTTGAATATTTGTGAATAAGTAGAGCCATTTAGGGAGGACTACCTCTTAATCAAGGTCAACCTACCAGCCAACGAGAGGGGAAGCGGAAGCCACAGATCAACCGACCAGTTAAGCCATCCAGGACTAGCCTGCAGTTGAGCCTGACCACATGCTCTGGCATTCTATGGCCAGATATTTGACCGAATCCTTCACCCAGCAGATGGGGTAGCCCTCTGTGACCAAGACAGTACTATCAGTAAGTGGGCAAATATCCGATATAGACCAGTCAATGAAACTCCAGAGTGGGTGTAAAATCAGATAATCTCAGATTAGTGACACCAGGTTGGCCTTGGGGTCCCTCAAGAATATCAGCATGTCATCTTCATACATTGATAGTAACAAGCGCTCGCCCCAAAAGGCAAGGCCTCTCTGGATATGCATATCCAGTGCCTGTCTGGCCAAGGGATCCATAGCTAGTATAAATAACAGCGGAGGGTGCGGGCAGTCCTGCCGGTCCCTCGCTCAACTGAGAAGGCAGTTAACCATGATGCAGGCAGTCGGCGATGCAAATAACGAGCGGATCAGGCCAAGGATATTATTAGATATGCCATATTATCACAGCACTCCCTGGAGATAAGGCCACTCAATTGAAACAAAATGCCTTTTCGGCATCAAGGCGCGCAGCTGCTGCCTTGATCTCTGGATCGAGCTGGTTAAGCACTGCGAAAACTGTGCATAGGTTCAATGCGGTGTAGGATCCAGGCCAGAGGGGGCGTGACTAACCGCCAAGCATGGCGGCCGCAAATTGACGGTGCGCCGAGGCAGGGCCCGTTCATCCTGCTACAAGCACCGGCGATGGGGGCCATCTGACCCTGATCTCCCTTGATACAGGCACACAAGTGCAGCGGCGGCGTACTATGCCGGCCAAAAAGCGGAGACTCTGTCTGGGGCGGAGAAATACCGCCCGAAAGTGGAGCCCTGCACTGCGAGGCCTGACGGAGGCTGACACGAGTGTCGGACCCTGCGAGCTGCTACGTCGATATCTGCAACACAAAGCAACGAGGTACCCCGGAGGACTCACCGCCGTGTGGACCCGAGTGGAGGCCCCTGTTGCTGTCTGCGCAGCGAGGTGGGCCTGTGGTGGGGAGCGGCCGCACCCTGCCGGCCTGGCGACGGGCACTGGACGGGGCTGGGCCGTGCCTGATGGCTGCTGCGGCGGCGCTCCGGAAGATAACTGAGGCCCTGTCGGGGGCCTGCCGGAATACTGGGAACCCCGGCTACCGGACACCGGAGTGAGCCCGTGGGACCGGCGCCTTGGTACAGGGCGGGCCCAATCGCCCTGAGGCGGCGGACTGCGGTGTTTGGGGTGAGGACCTGGGCGGCAGCTGTGACTACACCCTCCCCGGCGGGGAAGAATTCTGAGGCGGACCAGCGCTGGAGCTCCTTCCGACTCGAGCGGAGGCGTGACGGCTGGGGGCTGCTGCCCTGACTAGTCTGCCCAGACTCTGCAGACTTTGGGTATGTTCCCCTTGGACGAGGCCTGGTTGTAGTGGTGCGCAGTGCGTATGGATGAGCGCCCCCCTCCTGCAACCAACAGAGCTACCGCGTAGGTGCTCCGGCTGCCCCGCACGCATCGTTTCCTGCGTCTCCACTGCGCCGAAGGCGCTCGGCAGGAGTTGTGATCGGTGTCCCTCCCTCATAACACAGGGCAGCATATATGAACGAGCACCGCTCCTGGGTGCATTGTGTGGGGCGCCAAGAGGAGAGAGGAAGTTGCATGGGGCTCAGTGTTAGCTCACAGCATATGAAACCCAGACTGTCCATGCTTACTACCACAAGCCCAGGAACCTGTGGGGTCAGATATGTTGGGTGTAAGCAGCGAATTAGTTGCTCTATAGGACCTGCTAACTAAATACAGGGGGTGCGGCTGAGCAGAGATTGGGACCCCTCCCCCCGCCTGCAAGAACGTTTCAACGGAGGCATATATGTTGCCTTGGGGTCATCGGAGACCGGACCTCGACTTTCTGTAAAGAGCGACCTGCCTACAACTACATTACGGTGCGGGAGACCCAAAACACTGACCCTTGGGTGCTAAGTATGGACAGAGGCCCCTAGGTCCATCTCCACTCCATACCTGAGTGCGGCGGGTCTATGCTGTAGACTGAACCTTCAACGGAACCAACAGCCCGGCGCTGCTGCTGGACGACCGACCCCAGTTGGTATCACTCTTCCTTCTCTCCAAGCAGTTTGGCAAAACACAGCGCAATATATAACCACTACGTCATGAACAGTATAACTCCCACTGTCTCCCAGCTACTTCATCATGGGGCGAACAAAAGGCAAGACATTGGAAATGCCACCTGTTGACCAGCAGACCCAAGGGGAATCGGACATAACCTCGCAATCATCCTGCATCAGTTGTGTCCCACCGACTAATGAGGAGACCCCTCCAGACAAACTGGACTTAATCTTGCAGGAGATACGGGACTCACGTAAATCTATTGAACAACAAATAGGTTCCCTGTCCACTGGTTTTACCCTTCTGAAGGCAGATCATGAGAAGTTATCTGATGTAGTCAAAAACAATAAACAGTCGCTGACGGAACTTCTACCGAAACACAAAGAACACTCTGAGCATATTATCCAAATACAAAAACAGTTGGCTGACCTACAGGACAGGGCAGAGGACGCTGAGGCCAGGGCTCGCCGTAATAATATCCGTGTGCTGGGTTTACCGGAACGATCGGAGGGCCCAAATGCAACACAATTCATGGAGCAGTGGCTACGAGAACAGCACCAGAAGGATTGTCGCCTCTTTTCTGTGTGGAACCAGCACACCGGATACCACCGGGTCGTCCGACAACTGGAGCACAGCCGAGAACAATGATCGCCCGTATCCTAAACTACAAAGATCGCGATCTCCTTCTCTAGAGGGCCAGGGAAAGGGCGCCCATTCAATACGAGAATCACCGAATTTCCCTATACCCAGACTACACAGTTTTGGTTCAAAAGCAGCGTGCTTCCTACCTTCCTTTGAAAAAGAAACTTCTAGCACTAAACCTTAAATATGCCCTATTGTTCCCTACTCGTCTGAAAATCCTACATGTGCCGAAGTCCTATTTTTTCAACAGCCCGGAGGCGGCAAACGACTGGCTGGAAATCACCCTTTCTCCCCAAGCTCTGGCCAATATAGACCAGAAGACCAGGCAAGCTCAACAATGACCATCGAGACAGAGAACACGGCGGACCAGATCTTACGCAGAATCACGGCGAAGAACCCGTCCCCGGAACAGGCTCTGCTGGGTCAGGAGTCGGCGCTGGCCGCGGCGGCTGCCATGCAGGAACAAACCCGCCATCCTCTTCTGAACACTCAGATGATAATGATACATTCTGACTCTGACAGTAATGACCCGTTGTTTCCATCGATCACCCCACAAATAGTGCAGACACTGTTTGGCTGAGAATATACAGTCTCAGAAGGTGATGCATAACACATCCTGACAAGAGTCCACGATGGAGAGAAGTAAGATTTTGTCAATGTTCCTTGTATTGTTCTCCCCCCCCCCACCCCCCAGGCGCCCCATATTTTCTTAAATGTGTCAAGGGTCCTGATGTGTGGAGCTCCGTCCGGATTGAAGGTTCTATGCTTTGTCCAGGAACCACCCCCCTCCCTGCAGTTTCTGCATTAGTTAGCCGATTGGACTTTCAAATTGTTTTGCTTAATGTTTGGACCAGCAAAGTTTTAATGCTAGTCCTAGTATTGGGATTTTTAGTTGTGTTGAATTTTTTGGGGAAATGGCTCACTCCAAGTTTTGAAACACATAGTATATGTTGTGTATACCGGGGCTGCTACAGTACATATGAACAGATGCATGTATGGCGGTGGTGGGCAAGTATAAAGTGTTAACATGGAATGTTAGGGGGATGGGCTCAGTGCACAAACGACACCGGATCCATGCCCAATTAAACAGATGGAAAATACAGATAGCCTTCCTCCAGGAAACCCACCTTACTGACTCCGAGGTAATCAAACTACGTAAGAAATGGAGAGGCCAGATATTCACTACATCATACTCTGCATTTACGAGAGGAACAATCATATGGGTCAGACATGGGGTACCGTTCGGGAAAGTAGAACAGTGAATAGATACACAGGGAAGATACACAGTGCTACATGGGACTCTTGATGGGATACACATAGTAATAGGAAGTGTATATGCTCCGAATTATGAACAGGATAAATTCCTTACCAGCCTGAACACAATACTGGCTGATATCCCGTGGATACTGGGAGGGGACTATAATTCCACTCTTGACATACACCTGGACCGCTCCCACCCACTGGTTCGAGGAGCCATCTCCACTAAACTCAGAGTTCCTGAGTTCTTGGGCAGAGTGGTGGGCGATCTAAGATGTGTGGCGGCTCCAAAATCCTACCCCTCGCGAATATTCTTTCTGTTCTCCAACACATCAACTACACACTAGACTGGACAGAATATTCTGTTCTTCATCTATCACACCTCAAATATCCCAAACTACATACTTGGGTAAAACTTTATCCGATCACAATCCACTTGAAATCCTACTAGAATGGGGGGGAAATACCCTCCCCGGTCCCGACCTGGAGATTATGGCCACAGATGCTGGAAGACGCGGTCTTCCGAGATAAATTAGACACGACGATCACCAATTACTTTAATGAAAATGCGAACTCGGCCTCTTCTCGCTTAATAGAATGGGATGCATTTAAGACAGTGGTACGAGGTGCATCCATAGGAGCGACAGTGGGGGCCCGACAAGAAATTAACAAGAGTCTTACGGCACTCGAAGATTCCCTTAAAGAGTTGGAGCGGAAAGCGAATACTGATCCCTCCAATCAAAAACAACTACAGGAGGGGAGAATTCGGAATGCCGAACTCCTTGAGGATTTACGCCTCATTGACTACCGAGCTTACACCCAACATACACACGCTGAAGCAGATAAATCGGGCACCCTATTGGCCCGTCTACTGCGAGATGCCCCTGCCCCCTCCACCCCCCCCCTATATCAATACCGGAAGTGGCATTGCAGGATGGCACTATAGTGTATACACAGAAATCAATACCGCATTTAGTGACTATTATGAGAGGTTATACAGTGCTCCACTTAATGCACTGCCGGAGCGGATAGACACATTCCTGGACGGATTGACATACCCTAAATTAACAGAAAATGCCCAGGAGGAATTGGATGCCCCAATCACAAGGGCCGAAATCAAGGAGGCCATTAAGGCACTCCCGCACAATAAGACCCCCGGCCTAGACGGCTTACCGGCGGAATTTTATTCCACCTTTGCAGACAATCTAACCCCGCAACTTGCCTGTCTATATAATGCGGCACAAGAGGCCCAGTCCCTCCCACTAACTGCCATGCAGGCACTAGTCATATCCCTTCCCAAGCCAAACAGAGACTCGCGAGACATGTCAGGATTTCGCCCTCTTTCTTTATTAGCCACCTAATATAAGATACTTGGTAAGATTCTGGCCCGCCGGCTCCTCCCCTACCTTCCCAAACTCATACACGCGGATCAGTGTGGATTTATTCCGGGTCGCAATACCTCCCTGAATATAAGGTGCCTACACTATGTTATGTAAGCAGCCGCCAAGATCTCCTGTGAAACTAGCTGCATCTCTCTTGACCGCCAACAGGCGTTTGACACACTAAATTGGGAATATATGATCGCACTTATGGACAGATTCGGCATACCTCCTGGTTATATGAGGTGGGTCAAACTGCTATACACTGCACCCACTGCCCGGGTCCATACTGGATTCCACATATCTCGCCCCTACCCGGTGACAAGGGGAACAAGACAGGGCTGTCCTCTGTCACCGATATTATTTGTATTAGCATTAGAACCTCTACTCAGACTCCGGAGAGATGCTGCAAACAAGGGGATCTTACTAGGAGAGACAACACATATAGTGTCGGCATACGCTGACGACCTTCTATTGTACATTAAAGACCTAACTGTAGATCTGGAGCCTATCCCTACTATATTCCAGCAATTTCAATGCGTCTCAGGTCTGGCAATTAACGCTACAAAATCACACGCATTCTTTATGCAATATAGGGAAGCTCCAGAACCTGTCCATTTCGGTCAAATTGATTTGTTGGTTGCATCACAAACTTTTAAATATTTGGGTATTCAAATATATAGAACACCTCAGGACCTCCTAGAAAGGAACCTCATGAAAGCAATTAGATCACAACGTGCCCAGATATCCTTCTGGACATCACTACCTCTCTCGGTCATGGGGAGAATAACCATTTCCAAGATGGTGTTACTCCCAAGATTATTATATTACTTTACTAACATACCGATTCTGATACCGGCCTGTGTCTTTCGAACGCTGGACACCCTCCTCATGGAGCTGATTTGGGGTAAAGGACGCCGGAGGGTGAGCCTAGTAAAACTACAACTGAGGCCAGAAGAGGGGGGATTGGGAGCCCCCGATTTCCGAGCGTACTGCATGGCTAGCCAACTGCAATGGCTGTCATACTGGCTGGCAGGACGCAATCTAAACGAAATCGGATATACAACACAAAAATTAGAACTAGGAATTCTACACACACTGCTTTTGCCCGACTCCAAAATATCACCTGAAAATCGGCCATCCTATATTGGAAACAAACACTGAAATACACCAAATGAGCTATCCCATACTCGCCTAACGTTCCATTACTTGGTATACCTACTACAATGGGACTAATTACGAAACGAAGGATCGTACAATGGACACAAGAGGGGTGACAACGGTAGGAGCCTTGTTCATAGATGGCACACTAGCCGACCACGACAACTTCACCCATAATCAGGGAGTTCACCACACATTATTTATGATACACGCTACCATTGCTCATTATGTTAAGAAACACTGGCCCCCGAACGGGAATGAACCCCCCCACACACGGACTGGTGCAAGCACTTTATCTGATGGGTGAGGGACGACACCTAACCCACTGGCTATACAGAGGCGTTAGAATGCATGCTGGGGCCTCCCTGGTGCCCTTGCGGGACAAATGGGTGAGAGACCTCAGTAAAGAAATAACAGATAAAGAATAGGCGTGTGCACTAGAATTCCCCAAAAAGGTGTCCCGAAATGCCAAATTTAGGTATATCCAATACATGATTCTACATAGGGCATACCTTACCCCACACCGCCTCAACTGTATATATCCAGATGCACACGTCAGCTGTCCTAGATGTAAGATGGTGGACGCTGATTTTCTACACATGCTATGGAACTGCCCACGGTTGAGGGGATTCTGTTCAATGGTAGGGGATGTAATCCGGGATACGACAGGCACCTCCGTCTGGGACACGGCAGATAGCTGTCTACTAGGACTACACCCTCGTCCAAAAAAACAGAGAACACAGTATAAATTGGCGGATATGGCTATCCTCATAGCGAAACGAGCCATCACAATGAGGTGGAAGTCGGCTTTCCGCCCCTCCCCCCCCCCCTCCCATTACACACCTGGCACACAGAGATGGTCCGATGGGGAGGGGCGGAAAGTGCCATCATTAGAAGAGAGGAATTACGCGGGGTGCGCGAAACTCCCATTTCCATGGATTGGGACCAGATGTTGGAAACACTGAAGGCTAAAGATCTGGCGGATCCTTTTGGGCCCTAGCGAGTGTTACCCCATCTTACACAAGTCACTGAGTCCATGCAGTGCAGTGCAGTCCCCCTATACAACACTCCCCACTAAGGCATTAAGCACTAAAGATATTAGTTAAGACGAGACAACCCAAAGGGAATATACACAACGGAATCCTACGACGAGGAATATAGGAGCGAGCCAATTGGGGGGAGGGGGGATGGACAACGGGGAGTTGGGGAAGTTTATCATGTTCCAGATAAGACTATTTTAATACAGAGTCATCAAGAAGGTGTAAAGACACAAAATTGATAAGAATGATCATAATTGAACATACATAAACTGTTTGACTATAACAAGTGTAATGGAAATGTTATATATCACTGAATGTATTTTTGGAGGACCAACTGTGTATTATGATGATGACGACTCTTGTAACCCACAACACTGCCATGCTCGATTGTAATGATTGCATGAATAAAACCAATAAAACTATGTTTAAAATAAAAAAAAAGATCCAGGCCAGAGTTCTGCCAGGCCTTTCCCGCTCCTCATACTGTCTGGCCAACGCATGTTTCCCGAGGTGACACTCCTCCATATCGGCCGGATCCCGAAATTGCTGTAGGAGCTGGCTCTGCTCTTATAGCTGGGCACCGGGTGACCTGGAGACAGAGTGGGTCTCAAGGGCCCGCAGGTCCCCCTCCAGCCGGGCAAGGTGGCGATGAATGACCTTTAGTACCCCCGCATGTTTAGATAGGACCTGCCCCCGAATACATACCTTGAATGCCTCCCACATGGTGGCATATTTAGTGACCGTCCGGGTATTGAAGTAAAAATATTCTAGTATTGCCATTCAGATTTCATCGTTAAAGCCGGGATGTGACTAGAAGGAATTGCGGAACCGCCAGTGTTATTTGCAATATTGCGATGTCTGTATAGCGAGTCTAAACACCACTGGAGAGTGGTCAGAGAGCGTACGTGGCAGATGCTGCACCTCGCTCACAGAGGGGTTGAGTGTTTTGGTCATTAATGGTGATAACTAGAAAGTGAACTCCCTAGTATGCGGAAAGAAATGTCACAGGTCAATTAATCCGTGGAGTTCAACGAGCTAATGGGTGTGCGGAGTCCTTTGTGCCCCCGAGGTGTCTAGGGTACTATCTAAAGTGAGTTTCATATCGTCCCCCCAAGTAACAGCAGGTGAGTGTGGATCCCGCAGTTTGGCAGCAGTATGAAAGTACTGGGGGTCGTGTATATTCAGGGTGTAAGTGTTAATCAGAACCATGGGGCATGATTGAATGGGCCTTCTAGGATGAGATATTGTCTTGCAAGGTTGGTACGTTGCGGGCGCAATTGAAAGGGGATCGGAGGACACATAATTGTACACACGCCCCTTGAATAGGTGCTGTAAGTAGCAGAAATAACACTGTGGTAACCATCTGAAGCAATTGAGTTTGAAAGCCCAGTAGTAAGGTGTCTCCTGCAAAAAATCAGTATCCACCCCATGGCAATCCAGGTAGGCCAGTACCCTGCTAATGTTACGGCGATTGTTGAGCACTCACACATTCCAGCTAATCTATATCTGGGTTTGTGCACGTTCACCCATACGGATAAATGACTGTGAGTGACTGGGAATAATACACACAGCAATTAACCAAGCTTGTAAGCAGCCAACATTCTCTGGCAAACATATAATCCCCAATCCACTCTAGAGTACCCAAAAATCTGGTCCAAATTCCCAAACCCACAGAACAGAGTCAACATGGTATAGGTGCTACACACCATGGGGCGTGACAACGTTCATGGGCAAGGTGATGTAGGAGCAGAATTGTGAAATCCAAATGTGCAGAAGGGGTGGCTGTACACCCCATAATATCCAATGCTTGGAATATCTTCCTTGCCAGGACCCCGAGGTCGGCAGACAGTTGGGGAACAAAAGAATGACTGCCAGTGTGGAGTCAGGTAACCTAGACTAGCACACCCGGCGGTGTAATCTGGCTGGAGATGTTAGCCAATAGTCTAGAGTTCCTCTGGCGTGCCAGCCCTTGTATGAGGAGATGAGTGACCACTCCCAGCCTGCTGGACTCGCAGGAGCCACGGAGCCACAGAGCCAGGGGTAGGGAGGGATTTAGCAAATATGAGGGCCTCCCGGGCTTGTTGGAAAATGTAAACATTACCATCCGGGTCCCACCTTGAGCTTCACAGGATAGAGCATAGAATAGCAAATGTTTCGCTCACAAAGAAGGCATTGGGCCTCTGTAAATTTTCGCCTGGCCTACTGCACCATGCTGGTAAAGTCAGGATATATAGAAATCATTGCTCCTTGATGCTGAAGTGGACCCTTCTCCTGGGCCACCCGGAGGACTGTGTCACTGTGCTGATAGTTAAGAAGCAGTGCAATTATGGGCCTCTGGGAGGGGGGGGGGGGGGGCACCAGACTGAGGCAGAAGACCAAGAGACCTATGCGCCTACTCCACAAGGAACACAGCGGAGAAAGTCTGTTGGTCAAAAAACAGTCAGGTCTCCACATATGTTGCCATGCGGCCAGTATTGGTTGATTCTGTAATCTCCACCAGTCGGAGGCTCGTTCCAGACGAAATAACATCCAAGTTCTCACTCTTCATCGCAACAGCGAGGACCTGCTTCTCGAGTTTAACCTTCTTGGCCCGCACATCCACGCTGTCGTCCTCGAGATCCGAAATTTGATGTCCAGCACCATCTTTGCAGGCTGTCTGTCTATCTATCCAGGCTCTCTAAGCCGGTACAGACGGGCAGCCATGGATTCGATCTTAACATCAATGGAGTGAAGGATAGCCATCGTTGAATCAGAGTTCACTATGCTCCCCTTCGTGTGCCAGATCCTTATTGGAGGCCGCAGAATCAGTCCTGCATGGGGTCTTTTTAGCACCAAAGATGAGGTTCCCCTGCCACGGCTCGCCCAACCTCATGGCTAGGGTTCTGGTTGGTGGTTGGTCCGGAAGTATTATCTTGAGCCGGTGCTTCCGCAAGGAGAATCCAGCAGCCCAGCATGTAGTCTGTCGTGGGAAGGAGCTGCATCCAGCAGCGCCAGAGAGGCAGCCACGGTCCATTTGAGCACCGCGTGCCCTGCTGCACCGGACAGACAGCAGGGCGCGCGGTGCTCAAATGGAACGCGTATCACCTTTAATCCCCGAGGGTCAGCAGGGGTCAACTGTCGGGCGCGGACAGGCAGATCCTCTGCAGGAGTGCATGCCCATGGCAGCCACTCAAACCGCTCTGTAAAGCAAAAAGTGTCCACAAGAGAGGATCACCCCAGATGGGAAGGGCCTACTCGAGCCCCTCCAAGAGCAGCTCTAGGATGGTGCAGTGTCCCGGTGTAGGGACTCATGGCGAAGAAGCTCTCACTGCCTGTCCATCACATAGCTCACTTTGCCTCCTCTCAAAGGAGTCCATCCCCGAGCTTGGGAGACCCTCGCTGTCAGCACCACGAATGGCCCGCTGCACCAGCCAATTGCCCAATCTGTCTATTAGCTCTGGAGGGAGCAGCCAGCAATGTCTGGAAAGGAGGGAGGTTGCTGCAGAGCCACTGGTCTTGGCAAGCATGGAGTGCAGCCTCAGGCTCACCCGCAGCTCCGGTTTCTGCCGGGCCTCTGAGACCCACTCCTCCCATGAGGCTGCGCGTGACAAACGCAGCCATCAGCGCTGACACTTTGCACTTTCTTCATGTGTCTCACAGGGCCCAGCATTGTCTCCCGGCTCCTGATAAAGTTGGAGGAGGGTAGGCTGGTCTTCCCGCGTCTCCACAGGCAGGCAGGCCCCCGCACTGCCGCACAGTTGCCCATCACTGGCCAGGCCCATCTGCCACTCCAGAGGGAGCAGCCAGCAGCTTCTGGAGGGAGGGGGCTGCCAATGAGGGTGGCCTAAGGCCCGCCTGACTTGGTAGGCATGCTCCTCTGATGGGGGCAGTACGGTGTGGGGGGCCCAGACCTCCAGGGGGCCCCTCTGGCATTTTGTGAGGGCGACAGGCCAGTTCACTGAGCTACTGACTAGGTCCAGAGCATTGGGGGCTCCCTTCATGTACTTTGCAGGGGGGGGCCCACAAGTTTCGTTACACCACTGGATGGGGGCTGCAGCCGGCAGCGCCACAACCCTACGAGGGTGGTTGCAAGCAGCCCCCACATGGCTCACACGGCCCAGCGGCATTTCCACCGGTCCGGCATAGTTGAAGTGGGAGGCAACCAGTCTTCCCACGCCAAGGTTTCCACTGTTGCCCGGAGCCTCACTGCTACACGGCAATCTTGGTTGCTAGCATGCCCACGCCCCAAAAACGTTTTAAGTGACGTACTTAGCATGACAAGAATGAAGACACTTAGACGGGTGCCCCATAGGAATAGCGAGAATAGGTTCAAATCTCATGCAGGTGCCATAAACGAAACACTAGCAAACAAGTTTTGCAAGCCTTATAAAAACAAAAAACCAGCATATATTCTCCATTGAAATCATAAGCACTGAATAATCCCACCCACATCTGGGATCCTGGAGCACTTCTTCAAAATATATCTTCTCAAGTGTTCATCTTCACCTTACTTCAGGAAGGCCAAGTGTTAACATGTTTTGTTTTTTTTAAATCTTTTTTTTTTTTGTTGCAGCCAATAACATAGGCTATATTTGGCAATCATATACTTTATTTTTTTTTAAAAAGCCACACTCCCGTCGGGGGACGTCTCTCACAGTTCCTACCTGTCTGGAATTCAATCACCTCAGACAAGTGGGTAATACAAATTATCCAAAATGGTTATTGCCTGGAACTTACCAGCACTCCACCAACAATCCTTCCGAGAGAGCGGGCAATGTCACCAGAACATCTCACCCTGTTAAAACAAGAAGTCCTCTCTCTGTTACACAAACATGCAATAGAACCAGTCCCCTTACATCACCAAGGGACAAGAGTGTACTCCCTTTACTTTTTAATTCCCCAAAAGGACGGCTCTCTCAGGCCCATACTGGACCTCAGACAGCTAAACCTCTACATTCAATCAGACCACTTCCACATGGTCACCCTACAACAGGTGCTCCCATTGTTTCAGCAAGGCGACTTTCCTTCCACTCTAGATTTAAAGGCCGCCTATTTTCATATTCCCATTCACCCCGCTCACAGGAAATATCTCAGGTTCGTGGTGGACGGACAACACTACCAATTCAAAGTCCTCCCATTCGGGGTCACTACAGCACCAAAAGTATTCACCAAGTGCCTAGCAGTAGTAGCCGCTCATTTAAGAAGACAACACATTCACAACTTCCCTTATTTAGACCACTGGCTAATAAAAGCCAAGTCGCAACACAGCTGCCTACACCACACTCACAAAGCAGTTCAACTACTTCACGACTTGTCAACCTCACCAAGTCTCATCTGCATCCCTCCAACACGCAAGCGTATCTAGGAGCTACAATAGACACCTGCAAAGCTCTAGCGTACCCCAACCCAGTCAGAATACGCAACATGCAAACACTAATATCACAATTTCAACCGCAACACTCACTACCAGCCCGAGTGTTTATGCAGTTGATCGGAATGATGGCGTCTTGCATTCCAATTGTTCCTTACGCAAGACTCCAAATGCGTCCCCTACAGGAATGCTTAGCACGTCAGTGGAACCAGGCTCAAGGTCACTTAAACGATCTGGTGTTGGTGGACGGCCGCACTCATCGCTCTCTGCAGTGGTGGAATATACAAAACCTTTCCAAGGGGCGGCAATTCATCGATCCGGTTCCACAGATAGTGCTAACAGCAGACGCATCCCTTACGGGTTGGGGAGCTCATCTTCAAACACATACCGTTCAGGGCATGTGGACTCTACAACAAAAACAGCTCCACATAAACCATCTGGAGCTGCTTGCAATTTTTCTAGCACTAAAAGCTTTTCAGACACATCTAGTAGGCAAAGCTGTCCTAGTTCGTACAGACAACATGACAGCAATGTACTACATACAAAAACAGGGAGGGACACACTCTCTACAGCTTTCACACCTAGCTCAAAGCATTTGGAGGTGGGCCATTCCTCAAAACATATACCTCCTTGCACAACATCTCCCAGGAGTAGACAATCAGATTGCAGATCTACTCAGTCGTCAGAGACAACAGATCCACGAATGGGAACTACATCCTCAAGTACTCCTCCCATTCTTCCAAATGTGGGGCTACCCAGAAATAGATCTGTTCGCCACACCACAACGCAAAATGCCCAAACTTTGCGTCCAGGTATCCACACCCATTGTCCAAAGGCAATGCGCTATGGATGAATTGGTCAGAGAAATTTGCTTACGCTTTTCCACCTCTCCCGCTAATTCCATTAGTGGTTCGGAAGCTCACTCAACAATCCCTCACAATGATCCTAGTTGCTCCCACATGGGCTCGACAACCATGGTTCACAACCCTGTTGGAACTATCAATAGTTCCTCACCAAAAATTACACCTCTCCCCCAAGCTTCTCACTCAGAACCATGGAGAGATAAGACATCCAGATCCCAGTCAACTCAACCTTGCGATCTGGCACCTGAAGTCCTAGAATTTGGCTACCTTAACCTCCCATCAGACTGCATGAACGTCATTAAGGAGGCTAGATGTCCTTCCACAAGAGCATGCTATGCAGCAAAATGGAAACGATTTGCAATTTATTGTACTAAAAACCAAATCAATCCGTTAGATGCCTCAACTCAAAACATCGTTTGCGATCTGTTACACCTACAACGTGCTAACTTAGCATATACGTCTAAACGATTACATCTTGCCGATATCGCGGCTTATCTACAGAACAGACAACACTCGTCTTTGTTTCGAGTACCCGCTATCAAAGCCTTTATGGAAGGACTCAAAAGAATAATTCCTCCTAGACTTCCACCTTCTCCCGTGTGGAATCTTAATGTAGTCCATACAAGGCTCATGGGCCCACTATTTGAGCCTATGCACAGATGCGAATTACAATTTCTATCTTGGAAAGTAGCCTTCCTTATAGCCATCACATCTCTTAGAAGAGTTGGTGAGCTCCAGGCATTAACCATACAAGAACCATTTTTACAAATTCACCAAAATAAAGTGGTTCTTAGGACTAACCCAAATTTTTTACCAAAAGTCATTTCTGCTTTTCATCTCAACCAGTCTGTTGAGTTACCCGTCTTTTTTCCTCAACCAGACTCAGTAGCAGAACGTGCTCTTCACACATTAGATGTAAAAAGAGCAATACTGTATTACATTGAAAGAACCAAACCTTTTAGGAAGACAAAACAACTCTTCGTTGCTTTCTCACCACCACATAAGGGCAACCCCATTTCAAAAGCAGGTATTGCACGCTGGATAGTTAAGTGCATACAAATATACTACCTCAAAGCTAAACGCACCTTAACAGTTCCCCCTAAAGCACATTCTACACGCAAGATAGGGGCTTCCATGGCATTTTTAGGAAACATACCCTTAAGTGACATTTGCAAAGCTGAAACATGGTCTACACCACACACATTCACAAAACACTATTGTGTAGATGTGTTAGCAAAACAACAAGCTAGTGTGGGCCAAGCTGTTTTAAGAACACTATTTCAGACCACTGCAACAGATACAGGTTAGCCATCGCTTGGGAAAGAACTGCTATATAGTCTATGCTAACGCATATGATCTACAGCTCATATGCCTCGAATGGAAAATGCTACTTACCCAGTATGCATCTGCTCTTGGCATATACAGCTGTAGATTCATATGCACCCACCCGCCTCCCCGGGTACCTTTACCTGTTGCAGTATTATCTTACTTAGATACCCTATACATGGACATCACTTTCTACTCTTACTAACTCCATCATCACCTTTATGGCAAAACAATCTCGAAGGATGGAGTCAATGCCCATGCGCACTATCACCGAAAGGAGGAGTCACCTATCTCGTGACTACAAAGACTTCTTCGAAGAAAAACAAAGTGCAAACATCTGGGCCCAACTCCAGATGGCGATCTATGCTAACGCATATGAATCTACAGCTGTATATGCCAAGAACAGATGCATACTGGGTAAGTACCATTTTCCTTTTGTACTATTTTGTTTTTGAGTCACACTCTGTATAATTCATAGCCCATAAGAAAGCTGGCCTTTTTAGAAAGAATTAAAACCAGTGTCTGGTGCACCTCTCATTGTGGTGTTTTTTTTTAAATTTTATTTTTTTCATAGGAGTTTTATGAATGAGGCAGATTTGTCGCATCTCTTATTTGCCAGTGATATATTTGGTGCCCTGTCCCAAACCCCAGAAGTGTTACACACACACACACACACACACACACACACACACACACACAATTGTTAATATTTTACAATAAGTTCTCTGTTATGTACTTTTCTTCTACACGTCATGTAAGAACTAACATGATAATTACTCTGTGAATACAATTATTAGGTTGGATGTTACATCTCCAAGTCTTAAACTTTACCGTAGTTCCCGATAGGTGGCTATAACAATTATATATCTTTAGTTTCTACACTTATATGCTGTGCCATGCACAACTTACATCATACTTTATGCCGTTAGTCCTGATTCAACCCACCCATTAGTCGATGATTCGCCTGTCAGAATCTCTAAAGCAATCATTCTGTCTGCCTTAGGCTACCCCACACACTGGTACCTATAATACCTTTTTAACACATGGTGATCTGTGGAGAGAGTAGAAGCTCCGTGCTCATCTCTTATCTCCTGTACTCTTTACACCATTAATGCCTTTGTTCTAGCTTCGGGAAGCACACAGAATCTGCTATCTGTTGTATCTTTTTTGGCTCTGTATCAGAGGTACTATGCAATGCCAAGTTCACCTCTTGCCTATCTTACATTAAGTGCAGCAGAGTGTATAAAATCCCTTTTCTGGCTTCCAATTGTGATAGAGGAGTGGGTCAGGCCCTGTAAAAATGAATGACATGATCACAATGAGGAGCGATAGTGGAGCAATGGAGGAGCGAGTGAGGGTGTAAATCAAGGCTGTGGTGGGAGCAGTGTGAAACAAGGAGGGATGGGAGGGCAACATTGGAGTTTTTGCAGGGGCGTACAATTCTAAAAAAGGCAGGGAAGCAATGGACGAGTGGAAACATACACACGGAGATGACAGCAAGCAAGAAAATATATGTGCTACTATGGAGGACTAATAAAAGTAGTTCCCAGGTGTGGAGCGCACTGGAATGCGACAAGTCATCAAATCAAAGGGTGGTAAGCCTATAACGGTAATCAATGGGGAGGCCCAAAGCACACTGTAAGTATTGGTCTTGTCCACAATTGGGTAAGGAAGGTGGGGCTGGGGTTGGACTGGTTGCTAGACAGTAAGGTAGAGAGCCCAATCCCCCTGAGGCATTTTTCTCTTTCTATGTGCGCTGCAGAATGCGGCACACATAGAAAGACAAAAATACTGGAAGAAATGAAGAGATTTCTCCTCCTTACGCCTCTCTTGGGGATGCGTAGCATTTTGGAGCATTCCCAGGTCAACCACTGATGGTTGATCTTGGAATGCGCCAGAATCAATGGGTGGATGCATGGGAACACCCACGCTCCACCCATGGAATGCCTCCCTGGGGGCAGAGTAATGCAACGCAGCGATTTGCGCTGCGTTCTTTGCTCTAGATTTGTCAGGCCACCCAAGGTGGCCATGCATGGTTTGATAAATTTAACTTAAGAGTTGCGTCACTCTTGCTGGATTTATCAAGCCATGTGGGGCCACGAAGGTGGCCTTGCGTGGTTTGGTAGGTTTGACTTAAGAGTTGTCGCTCTTGCGCCTCATAGCGTGGCGCAAGGACAATAAATGAAACCTCACCCAGACTGTCACATCCTGTGTTTTTGTGCTGCTGTTAATTTTTCTACAACAAAATGTGTACCTGCTACATGGAAGTGGTGGTTCATGCTAGCTCTTTATAGACATGTAACTTAAGATATTTTTTTGGTAGCTGGTGGCCAAAACAGTGTGTTCCTCATTCTCTACCTCTAGGCAAAAAGATATCCTACACAGGGTCTAATGTCATAATCTTGCTCAACTTGCTTTCCACATTGTAGCCCCAAATGCCTCATACGATCATGTGCTGCAACCATTACGGGCCAAGCTTTCCCTGCTCATATTCCTATCCTCTGAGATCACCTCTGGAGGGGGCTTTCCCTTTGGACTGGGGTTTTATTTTGAAATTCACTTATGCAGGCATAGAATATCCCTAGTTTTCTAGTGGCTTTATGGTGTGATGGACTTATTATAGTATTGGCCACTTGTTGGTTCACAGAAGTGGCCAGGCAATAATATAGAATGTCTTCAATGATTTGCAGTAGAGTCGGAACCCCAGGAACTGGGCTGGGTTGTTTTCATGGATTGTGCAGTGCTGATGCAGTTGAAGACCGTGTTACCAAACTGAAAATCTCAGGATTTCTATTCGGAAATGCAAGTGTACAGTCAGCGGCACTACTTCACCAGCAGAAAGTGTGGCCTGCCAAAATCAGTGGTATTCAGACAAAATATCCCCCAAAAATATAGAGGAGCAGAAACATCGAGTTTTAAATATGGTGACACACATGGGGAAAAGGTAGGGACATTTCGGAAGTGCTGCGAGCACAGGAGATCAGAACTTGTTGAGAGTGGTTCATCTCTGTTGAGCAGAGAAGGTGTTGTGACCTGTGGGAAGAGAAAGGAGCACAATCTGCCAGGGAAGAGAATAGGACTAGGTGACGGCAGGACCCTATTTACTATCATTTGGTGGCTGTATTTACGTCATGCACGTTAATATTTTCTTTTATAGCGTTTCACATAAGTATTTCCAGAACACAAGCCCGACAGATGGGTACTGAGCAAGTGTGAAGATGGTCTGATCAGCAGTGTTCTCCCTGTGTCGGGTCATAGCTCTTACAGGTTATGATTTGGTCCAGTCCTCACTCTGGGTAAATCATGTCTCAGTTCTGTGATAGTTTACAAGAAATAACCTAATGTTCCATAGAGCTTATCATCTACTTTCAACAAGCATACATAAACTATGTTGGATCTTTCATCTCAAGTCCTACATGTCTGCTTTGGTGAGTGAAGGGAGTTTGGACCAGTCCATTCTCACCATTACCAAAAACGTCCTTTCGCAGCCAGTTCCTAGTCCACATGGCAGTTTCCATAGAAGAATGTGCTGTATGGGATATAGCACACTCCTCATTGGTTGGTTGCTGATCACTTGAATGGATAGCCCTGAGTATCAGGCCAGTTGGCAGTTTTGGGCTACAGATGTAGCCCTTAGGGTGGTTGCTTCATTGTGGATGCAAGTGTACTTCGGCTGGAGTTAAGGTCCTATGGCATTCTTTGTGTATGCCATTCTCATTCACCCTGATAATTTTCTTCTATACTTTTTAGCTAAACAGAGCAGCTATATGAGTTGTAGGACACGAGGAGCTTTAAGTGTACTTGCTTAGACCTTGCTCCATACTCTCCGGGCTCATATGCTGAGTAATTCACATGTGTCGGTATTTGGGGGAGAAATAGCATTGTGAATGCTTGCATATTAGTGTGAGGTTGAAAGAGTGAACTTGTAGCTTGTCGGGAGAACATTTGAGACCCCTGCACCTCAGCATTGCGAGACAGAATAGAGTACACAATTATATTTCCTGCACTTCATACACCAGATCGCTGATTCAATTGAAAGGTCCTTCGGAGGTTGAAGGATGTGGCTGCGTTTGGTGACACAACTTGTTTTTGTAGCTGCTTCTGTCTTGTCCTGACTCCCTTGTTGAGGTCCTCCTATGAGAAGTGAGGTTGAAAGTAAGGTTTGCTAGATGGACTCCTTCCTATCTTGCTGGTTTGTGTTTGGGTTGCTACTGTGCTGTTTCACCCTATACTTCTCTTAGTATATCCTCTACCTCCACTCTGACTCATCACAAACCTCTTCTACTATGATCTCCAAAATAACCCTTTCTAGACTTGTCCCTCCTTTGACTCTTCCCAAAACTCATTTTACTACTATCATCTTCCTAATCCATTTCTAGAGTTCTTCCCTCCATCTCGCCTAATACTCATCCCAAACCTCATCTTACTACTATGATCTCCCAATAAATTTTCTAGACTCTTCCCTCTTCTGTTAACCCCCAGCCCCCAATTCCCTCCATTATCATTTTCAATCCAACTAACAGTTGCATGTTCACCACTCAAAATAACTCAAATTTTACTGTACTAATCCTTTTTGGGTTCTGGAGTAGCCTGCTACTCGCTCAAAAGCACTTTGAAGCCTGGTCTGGGGTAGTAAGCGCTATATGTGAGAAAGTGCCATCTTTCTTGCATGGTATGCCCCCACTTTTTGCTGAAATGCTGATGTGCTTTGACTGAGTGTGCCCTGGGCTCCTGCCAACCAGGTACCCAGGGCCTGTGTTCCTTCCCTAAAACTGCATTGATACCTACACCCAATTGGCATCCCTGGCCACAGGTCAGCCCCTGGTAAATGGTACCATGGGTACCCAGGGCACTGTGACCAGGGAAGGCCCCTATGGGCTGCAGCACTTGTTGTACCACCCTTAGGGACCCTGTACCTTTACACACACACACTGCCTTTGCAGGCTGCGTGTCTTGGTGCAGAACAAAAGCGAAGAGTCGACATGGCACACATCCCTGTGTGCCATGCCTACAAGCCACTGCCCTGGCCTAGGTCAGCCACCCCTCTAGCTGGGTGCACTATGCCAGTGGTGAGGGCATAGAGGCATGAGCCCTGTGCCCCTACAGTGCCCAAGTCCATTCTTGGGCATTGTAAGTGCAGTGCTGCCATTAAGAGTATATGGTGCTGGGAGTCTGTCATTACGAACTCCACAGCACCATAATGGCCCCACTGAAAACTAAGAAGTTTGGTATCAAACTTCTTAGCCCATTAAACCCCCACTGATGCCAGTGTGGGATTTAATGTAAAACGCACTCCAGAGGGCATCTTAGAGATGCCCCCTGAAACCAACCCGACCTCCAGTGTCCGGACTGAGTGGCTGCCCAGGCTGCCACCACCAGACATGTTTCTGACCCCTGGGTCGAGAGTCTCTGCTCTCAGGGGCCTGAAAGAATGCGCCTCCTGGGGCGAGGTGCCAAAGCCTCCTCCCCCAGGATGGGCAGGGGGAGCTTCAAAGGCCTGCCGCCTTTGAGCTTCCCAGACCACTTGCTGCTTCCAGCAAACTGGTCCCCACTGGTTCTACCCCCACTTCTGGCGGGAGAACCGGCGGGAAAACCAGAGGCAGGAAATGGGTTGTGCCCACCTCTGCCAACTCCACCCCTAAGGTGGGGAGACGAGGTGAAGCCCAAACTCGAGTCCCCGCCATCTTTAGGATGGGGGGACCCAGCCAACCAGGGACAGGCTCCTGCCCCCTCCCACTGGAGAGGAGCAGAATAGGGGGTGTACCCACCCCAGGGAAGGGACCCATTGGCCCCTGCCCTTACCTACCTGTAACCACCCCTAAATTTAGTTTTTAGGGGCTCCCTGAACCTTCCTTCCTCAGTTCCAGAATCCGAAAACAAGAAGAGAAGACGAAGCAAGAAGACCAGCCGTGCAGCTGCTAAAAAGGAGGCGACGACAACTGACTTGGCCCCAGCCCTACCGGCCTGTCGACCTCTGAACCTGCTCCTGCGAACCCCGGCCTCAGCAACCTCAAAAACCCCGGAGGACCTGACTTCTGTGCCACAGCCTTCAACCCAGGGACTCCCACGAGCAGTGGTACTGCTCAAAAGAACAAACTACAAAAGACCCAGCCCTGGCACGGAACCGCGAAACCTGCAGCCTCTGCACCCGCCGAGCCCGGCCTGTGCCTGAGTGAACCAAGACTCTGAGGACGTCCCCCCGGCGATTCTGACCTGGAATCCAGTGCCCAAGGACCCTCCTCGACGACCCAGACGACGCCTGCAGCCTCAGGACAAGGGACCCCTCCAACCGCGACCAGCAGGGGGTAAGATTTCCCGACCTCAAAGACACCCCTGCACCCGGCGCCCCACGGCCCCCTGTGCCCAACTCCTGGGTGTCTACCTATCCTCCAAGACCCCAACTTACCACCCGAAGTGTTGGTCGCCCCTGAAGAGTCACCGTCCCCGAGCCTGCAGCCTTTCTTCACCGTCCAAGATCTCCATTGGTTAACATTGAGCGCCCGACGGCTCAAAAGCACCCTGCACCCAGCCGCCCGAGTGCCCCTGGAAGTGCAACCTCTACCCTAACCTACTTCCCCATTTGCCCTGGGCAAGTGACCAGGAGCCCAGCTCCCACAGCCGCGTGGCCTGCTTGCCAGCAGCCGCCAACCCGAGGCCCCCTGCCTGCCATAAGATAACATTGGGCCTACTCACTCACACCGCCCCTGTGCCGCTGAGGGTGAAACAACTGTACTTACCTGATACTGGGGGACCCCTGAGTCTATGCCCAGAACCTTAACTCTGCCAGTCGAGTACTTACCCAAAGACCGATAACTCACTTTTCTTCCATAGGGTAACACTGAGTGGCTCGCACCTGGAATTTCTTCTAAGTGTGGAGTTTTGGAACTTTAAAATATTCACCTAAAATCAACCGAGTCACGAAAACGAAAATACTCACCTGGCATTAGAAGAGGCCCCAGTGCTGGACCGGGGTGCCCAACACTGGCCCTAAAAAGTAATCCCAACGTTACTTACCGCTAACTCCATTTTCTTCCATAGGGATCCATTGACTGGTTTTCTGTGAAATTTCTTCTAAGTGTCTACTTTTGAAATACTAAAATATTGTTTAAAAATCACAACAGTAACGAATTCCGAACTACTCACCTGCTATCAGGAGAGACGTCAGTACTGCCTCTTTTAGACTAGTACCAACCATGAAAAGTAATTTTTACCGTACTTACCAGTAACTCGAAATTCCTCTCATAGGATATCATTGCCTGCTTTTGTTGAAAAAGTTTCTAAGTGTCGATTTCTGCATTTTACAAATATTCTTTAAAAATCGTGCCAACGATACAAACGTAATTACTTACCTGTTTTAGCTAGATACCCCAGTGCTGAACCCGAGAACCCAGCACTGGATTACAAAAGTAACGTAAACCTGCTTTGCTTGCAAACTGCATTTCCTTCCATAGGATAACATTGGTAATTTTACCCAGAAAAGTTTCTAAGTGTCGACTTTTGAAATACAGTAATATTCCTCAAAAATCACTACAATAACCAAAACGCTTTTTCTTACCTGTTTCCAGGAAGTGTCCCAGGACTGAATCCAGGATCCAGTCCTGTGGTTAGAAAAGTAACCTGCAAAGTCATTAATTGTAATTAATCACAATTTTCCATTAAGCTCAATGTTGCATTGTATTTGACCCTGTGTTGCCTCTTGCACCAACTGTGATTATTACCACCAACAAGTCTATTGCCTATTTGTAAGGTGGCTAACCAGAACATCTCATACTGAGAAAGTATATTTTGACCCTATTGTTGGTTCTAAAATAAAACAAGCATATATTTTTTTATATACAAACCATTGGCCTAGAGTTCAGTTCTTGAGTGTGTGGCTCCATTTGCTGACTGAGTGCGTACAACAAATGCTTTACACTGTCCTCTGATACTGCCTTACTGCTCGACCAAGCTACCACTTTAGAGAGTAAGGTTATATCTAACTTTAGCCTCTGCCAAACCTCTGGGGGACTGGGGACTCTGTGCACACTGAACCTTACTTTGGTGCAGTATATACAGAGCCACTTTCCTACACTATATAAATGTAATTACAATACAATATTAATCTATAGAATTACTGGTCTTCTTTCCACGACCTGATTCAGTGGCAAACAAGCTCTACATACTTTAGATGTCAAAAGAGCCTTAATGTAATATATTGACAGAACTAAAACATTCAGAAAAACTAAGCAATTTGTTGCTTTTTCACCTCCACACATTGGAAAGCCAATTTCAAAGGATGACATTTCCAGGTGGATTGTTAAGTGTATTCAAACTTTATATGTTAAAGCAAAAATACTTTTACTAGTTCCCCCTAGGGCTCACTCAACTCCAAAAGTAGGAGCTTCTATGGCTTTTTAGGAAACATACCTATTGCTAACATCTGCAAAGCAGCAACATGGTTCACACCACACACTTTCACAAAACATTATTGTGTGGATGTTTCAGCACATCAACAAGCTAATGTTGGACAAGCTCTACTACGTACCCTATTTCAAACAACTGCAAGCCCCACCGGCTAGACACTGCTTGGGTAAAGGGACTGCTTTAGAGTCTATGCACAGCATGTGTATCTACAGCCACACATGCCTCGAACGGTTTGTTACTTACCCTGTAAGCATCTGTTCTTGGCATGTACTGCTGTAGATTCACATGCGCCCTCCCACCTCCCCGGACACCTGTGTAGGTCGCAGTTTACTATATTACATCAATTTTATTTACATTACTTGCATGGACATCACATTACCATTACGTACTATAACTTCATTCTCACCCTACTTCCGGAAAAACAATCTAACAATGGAGTCGATGCCCATGCACAGTATCTCCTAGAGGAGGAGCTGGACATCCTCGTGGCGCAAAAACATTCTTTGAACAAAAACAACTTGTAATCACCCGTGCCCAACACTATATGGCAGACTTATAGACTTATGCACAGAATCTACAGCATTAACATGCCAAGAACAAATGCTTACAGGGTAAGTAACATAATCTTCCTCTGATGCCAAATCCTATATAAAGGTACTTAGTATTTTTATAAATTGGTGTGGATCTCCTTCTTGAGTCGTGTAGTCATTTATTAATCATTGTGTGTATTTTGCAAATGTCTTGCACCCCTCTGTGTTAAGCCTAAGGCTGCTCGACCACACTGCCCCCTAATAGAGCACTTCAGGATTGCATACCAAGCCCCTGTTCACTCCTAAGGAAAGCCCTGAACTCTTTACACAGTATATCAATTTATTAATATATCAAACAAAGAGTCAGCTTCCTACAGTATTCACCAGAAAGAGCATTACTGAAGGTAAGTAACTTTTTCGCTCTGATGCTGTATCACTGATACTAGTTTGTTTATTACTGAATTATATAAAGGTTTCAGTGAACTATTGTAAGAGGTAAATTAAGAACATGCAAGGAGTACAGTGCTTCGGTGCTCTTGAGACTAGGTTAGCACTTCATAAATATTTGTAATCAACACATATATAAAACAACACTCAGAACCAATATCCGGATCATGCATAGGAAAGTTGTGGGTCTTGGGGCATTTAGATAAACCTATGGCACATACATTCTACCTCTAGATTGTTATATGCTTTGGATTGTTTTGAAATTCATAACTACCTTTTTCCTCACTCTGTAGACTTGTCTAAAAGAGTCTGATGGCAGTGACACTGAGGACTTCTTCTCTGACCATAGTGAAGACAGACTTTCTGAGGCAAGCTGGGAACCAGTGGACAAAAAAGATACTGAGGTAATTTCTCATAGCATGGTATGTAGTGTAGGCTGTATTCTAGTGCATTTTTACTGTTTGCTTGGTCTACTGTGTATGCTGTAAAAAAAAAATAGATTTTTTTTCCAAAGTGAAAGAAATACTTCGCTTTTGTAACCTTTGTTTGCCAAGGGCACAGAAAGAGACAATTCGCTCTCTTGTCCTGCGTTTTGGTGCAAAAAGAATGTTAAACTCGAAGGTGGATTCATTATGCTCAAATTTGAATACAAGCCTCATGCGATATTCCTTGGGCATTCGTGGAAGAATTGGAAGGCACTAAACTTGAGTCTCACCTCCTACATGGTTGACCTGGAGGAGGTGAAGCAGAGAATACCTCCATCTGAAGTCAGCTCAAACTCAGGATAGTAATGGACACCTAGAATTACCAACAAGCCCACATGCAAGACTCAATATGAAAGTCTCAAACAGGAGGCACAACCCACTGAGAATGCGTTTCAGGGCCCTTCCATTTCTGACTGACAACAAGAGGATCGAAATTGACTGTTGAGCATCAAACCAAGGATCGGCAGCAAAGTGGAGTTTGACTGCCCAAAAAAAATCAACCCAATAAAATCAGACTGGCCATAAACTCTTTTCCAACCATACTCTGGTCGAAGAATGGGATTAACCTCAAAAAGTATCGCGGTCAAAGTAAGGAGCTTTCTGAAGCTTCAAAACGAGCATCACAGCCCCAACAAACAGATTCAACACCAAAGCTTGGTTCAGATACTCCGACTAGATCGGAAGTATCAAAGAAGGGACTCAACCCCAAAAACATCGAAATAGACTCACTGTGAAATATACAAGATGCTTCTGCAAAAACTCCAGTCCAGGCATGGAAGGATCACAGCTTTGATTTGGACAAGGTTGAATTCATATTCACCCAGCGCCTAACAAAAAGCCAGCCTCCGCCACTGGCATGAAAAGTACACTCATGTTTAAAGGAAACATTATCTGAGGAAATCTTCTGTTCCTAAAACGGTCAAACCCAAGGTCTCTCTAGCTCCCCCATTGCCTATAATTTCAAATAACACTGATTCAGATGATGTCCAAGATAGAACACAGCAAAAAAGAGTAGAACAAGATGATGCTTTATGTAATAAGCAAGTTAACCTGGGTGTCGGATGTGCACCTTCAAACCATTCTTACCAGCTGACACATCGGCATACCATGCAGTCATTCAGAAGACAACTATGTAGCATGGAGTACCCATGCCGATGGAGGTAGAACAACATTTCCTGGTAGAGACTTTTCTTCACACAGAATACACAAAGGAGTACCTTTGCGTGCTTAAAGCTGTGCTGAATCTACTTCAATAAATTTCAAATACTCTGTTAGAGCCAAACTCATTGCTCCTCAAGATGAGAAGAAATATAGGACAGGCTTATAGGACCCACTAAGTGTTTGTGGCCATGTTACATCGGACTTGCTGGTAGTGTGCACTGCTCTTTAGATTCACTATCACAACCTAAAGGGAAAGGTCGACTGCCAGATAGAGAGCAAGCATATTGTAGCGGAGAGGAAGAGTTGCAGCAATGATGTGTCAGATAGCTAAGTTATTGGCAACTTGATGTTCCACAACGAAACTAGCTGCCACGCCAACAGACAGGACTCTTGGACTGTATGTACACAACTTTTCCAAAGCGAACCAGTTGTCAAATTGAGGATGCCTTACCAGCACACACCAATACATCTGGTTGGGTAGTGAAGATAACTGTTCTGAATGAGATCAACACCAAAGCAAAGATTACTGACTCACTCACCCTGACACAAATGCTTGGTTAGGACTAGAAGTGATAATGCCTTTAAACTGATCAGAAATTATCACTAACTTGCTAACTTCACTGAATTGCAGTCCGGATACCACGATAGCTCTCCAAAGTAACTGTGGGGGTTGCGGGTGCTCTTCAGGGCACGCAATGGTAGTGGTGAACATATGTTTGATTGGCTTGTCTCCATTTGGCATAGCCCAATTTACTTGTAAGTCCTTAGTTTATTGTACTAGGGCCTGTAAGTTAAAGTTTCTCATGGACTACAGCACTAGTTGTGTCCCCACGAGCACAACAAGGCAAAACATGGCTCCCAGTCTGCCACTGCAAAGAGAAAGGGCAGTTTAAAACTGCTAACTCGACTTTGCCCTCTATGGTAATGGCAAAGCCCAAAACTCCCTTTTTCATAAATGCAAGTCACCCCCTAAGGTAGGCCAAATGGCCCGAAGGCAGGGAGCTGTATGTTAAGAAGTGGAACATGTACTTTTGCATGTTCCAGCAGCAAAATCCCTAAACTCTCATTTTTACTGCAGAAAGGCTAGTAGCCCCATTGGCATGTACCTAGAGGCTAACTTCTGAATCGGACTACTAAGGTTGGTACTGGTTGGTATCAAAAGAATCAGTTCATTAAATCTGATTTAATGGTTAAATCGAATTCAGTTTCATTGGTGGGCAAAGTGCAGCTTTAGTTGCCCAAGGTTTCCAATGCCATTTTACTGCTGTGCACCGGACTTGTCCTCCTGGGGAGACATGCGAACGACTCCGAGGAAAGGACACAATAGGGGCCTGCATGGGAGTGAGATGTTAGCTCACTCCTGCAGGAAGCCACAAGGGGTGTTAACCCAAAAGGCGAGCCTCAAAGGAGAAGCAGCCTTTGAAGGGCACATGGGTAACACTTGGGAAAGGGACTTCTCTATTGTTTAAGTAGACAGGCTGGCACTGCAGAGAGAAGCCAGTTGTCAAACCGGTTTTTCCAGGGGTGTGCAGCCCCTTGGTAACCACACCTCTGGGGGTGGGCTAGTGAGCCCTGAGTGTCGAGAGAGGGGTCTCTGCATTTTGGGAGTGGGCAGAACGGTGCATCCAGGGATATCCAGATGCCACACTTCCCAGGAAATGGTCATCAGGGGGAAGGGAACCTTGTAGCCCATTGGCTACCCACAGCATCCTACCCCCAGGGCATTTTCTGAAGATAAATAGGGCACCCAGAACTCGCATCTCGACTGTTTTGGAAGAAGGACCAAAGACGGACTGCCCTGCTGGATTGAGGAACCAACAAAACGAGGACTGTCTGCTGCTCCTGGTGGCTAGCGAAAAAACATTATTTTCCTAAGTTGCATTGCCTTTGTAATAAAAATAGCAACATTTATGGATCTTTTTTTTTCTAGTGTCTAAATTCTTATAAAAATACTGTTTATTTTTATAAATTGGTGTCATATTTTTGAGTGTCGTGTCGATTTGCTTGCTGCTCAGTGCCACAATTACCCATGGTTGAGCTGAGGGTTTTACAGACAAAACCTACTGGACTTAAAGGGGTTTATAAGTGTATTATACAGTGAAGTTGCACAACCACACCTTATAATACACCCCATTTCTTCACAGCTACCTTCTGGAAGTCTGGTTTCAAATTAAGCCTCAGTATTAATACTGAAAGCGAGGCAACTATATTAAAGTCTTGGGGGAGAATGTGGGGTATAGCAGTGGTGGATTTTTGGTACTGGAAAAATATGGCTGCGACAGAGCAGCCTTTAGGAGCATCAGGAGTGCATTTCAGAATTGAGGTATTGTTGGTGCTGTGTGAGTCCAGTGCTGGGGGTTCTCTGCGCTCTGGATTGTAGTTGCATTGGCAAAGTTATATGCATCTCTCTAGTTTGGAATAGCAAGGATGTTAAACGTCCAAATGCAGGCCCATTGATAGAGCTCTAAGTAGGTCATAACATTTTAATAGCAAGGAATGCTGCAGTTTAGGGTGGTATGCAGTCTTTACTCCTACCGTCTTTACCCCACAAAACTTTACTGTGCACGGAAGTACTGCACAGGACTTATTTGTTACTTTACAACTTGGGTAAGTATTTTTTTAATGTTAAAATTGTCATTAAAAAGAGTTTTATAGGCTATAGGGTGGGGAAGGGTTTTAAAGGGGTGAGGATGGCAAGAGTTTTAATAGGCTGTTTATGCATCAGGAGTGTGTTGAGGTACAAGGTAGTAAGGGTTTTTTTTTTTAGCGTTGAGGGGCGACTAGGGGTAAAGGGCGGTAACTGGCGTTTAGGGTTCAGAGAAGGGTAGAGGTAAAGGATGTTAAGAGATTTTTAATGTTCGGTGAGAAGAGTTCATTTTGTTTAAAAGGGGGGGTGGGGTTGGAGAATAACTCTGAGAAGAAACACACACAACACACACTCTATTTAGTTTAAAATTTTAGGTTTTAACTGATATTTTCACTTAACAAACCCAGTGAAATACACCAGTTATAGTTATCTCAAGTTAGCTATATCTGGTGCCCTAAAGTACCTAAAACTTGCACCACCACGTCATGCACAGTGTTACCAATTATGTAATTTCCGATACTGCAGTGACACCATCATTGTTATAGAACACGTTATGAGTGGCATGTGAGGTAATTAGCAGTGCATGGCTAGGAAGCCTTTTCATTTATTTTTTATATATTTTTTTAATGGGACTGCGGATCCGCAGATCGGTAAAAAAAAAAAAATTGATCTTCTTGCTGGGAACCCCAGCTCTACCCTTCCCCCCCATGTATTTTTTTATCAGAATGGGGACGGAGTCCCCGAGTAAAATGACTGTCAACCACCACATCTTTGTTGATGTTGTTGCAACCAGTTTGATCATATCGCATCTCTACATATAATCCTTTTAAAACATAATTTCTCAAAAGCTACTGATTGGATTTACATCAAATCACAAAACATACATTTTCTATATGAAGATCCAGGTTTCTGCCGAATTGGCTGTAATTCTGTTCAGCCCATTTGGCTGTAGCTGTGTCTAATTATGTTATGATAAATTGCATGGGGAAAGCTAGTTTTGAGACCACCCTCCTTTTTTCTCAGACCTTGCACAACAGATTACTCCAAAACTTTCCAGGAAGGAGCTGAGGTGGATAAGACTTTTTTTGTGTGTGAAAACTGCGACGTTATTAGCAAACCAAAAAATCAATTTCCTATGTAAACCTGGCCCAAACTATAACTACCCAGTTGCGAACGAGATAGGTAGCTAGATAGAGGTGGTATTACATGTAAAGGTCCACACGTAATGCCCATGGGTTAAAGGTGTGCGTGGAAACGTCATGTATTCGTTTAGAGCCCACTCTGACACACTAGGTGTCTGGAGTGCCAACCCGATGATGAAGCCTGCCACTAGTTGATTCTAGTGGGTGAGGGTCTCTCAAAAAACTTTGAGGCTTCAGGTTCATGTAGCCTATTCTGGACTTAACTCTCTCACAATTACGGATTTTCCATTGGAAGTTGAGTGGGTGTATGTGCATCTGAAATGGTCTATTGTTAAGGACCTAAATAGTTTAGATTTATGAGATTTATAAAGCGCATGGCTACAAGCAGGCTTTCCAGCGCTGCCGAGAGGAGCAGACGAAATGTGAGGTCTCAGGGGAACAGTCAAGTTTTGAGTTTCTTTCTGAAGCACTGTTCATTCTTGGTTAGTCTTAGTTCTAGATCCATACTATTCCAAAGTTTTGGGGCTAGGTGTGAAAAGGATCTTCCACCCCATCTTGATATCCTTATTTTAGGTGTATTCATCAGGAAGCTAACTCCTGACCTAAGGCATCTGTTGGGAGCATAATGGGAGACCAAGAATTGTAGCATGGTTGGGCCTCTCCTGTGCATGGCCTTGTGGTCCAGGCAGAGGGCCTTGAATTTAACCCTGGATTGAATTGGTAGCCAGTAGAGCTTCTTCAGAGATGATCTAACCGATTCATGTCTGGGAATTTTGAGAAGCAGTCTGGCTGCTGCATTCTGCACCACCTGCAGCCTGTCTGTGACATATTTGGGGGAACCCAGGTACAAAGAGTTGCCGTAGTCCACCCGAGAGACTACCAGGGCCTGTACCACCGTTTTTCTCGATTTTTCTGGGATTAAACTCAGGATTTTTCTGATCATCCGAAGGATGCCGAAACAGATACCCGCACGTTTTTTGGCCTGAGTTTCCATGGATAGGTTTTGGTCTAGCCACATCCCTAAGTTCTTTATGGACGTTTTGGGAATAGGGGGGGGGGGGATCCCCAGTTTCCCGGCTAGTTGATCTCGGCCCGTGGGCCTGGTCCAGTTCCTAGGAGCATAAGCTCTGTTTTGTCCCCATTCAATTTAAGGCTACAGTTGGACATCCAGGTTCCTATTTTTTCAAGGCATGGAACTAGTTGCAGATGGTTTGAGTTGGAAGTTTCTGCCACCAAGACAACCAGCTGAGTGTCATCAGCGTACGAAACAATGGACAATCCGAATTCCTGCACCAGGTGAGCTAGTGGGCTTAAGTAAATGTTAAAATGGTGGTTGCAATGCTGGTTACAGTTCTGAGTTGAGGTGTGGTGGCAGAAGTGTATGTGTTGGGTGGGGTTAAGGTACTGGAAACAGCAAGACATGGTGCAAGTCAAGATTGAAGCGTGTTAATAGATCTGTGTGGTTCAGGAGTAATGGCACCTGGCGTTTGGGGAGGAGGAGGTCAACAACCAATAGCCCATACAGAGACGAGCAGTGATTTCAAGCACTAGCAAAAAGACTGTACTAACGATAAAACAAAAAAGGTAAAAAAAAACCTGAAGAATACTTAAAACTAGTATAGTCTAAAGATAAAAGCCAGGCAATCAATGAACAGGTTGTGATTCACTGTGTATGCATTTATAGCCATTTTCTCAGGGGGTTGAAATATAGTTGGTGGTTTATAACATACTGTCCTTTATTTACATTTGCTGTATTCCCTGCCTTGCATTTATTCCTCACAAACTGAGTATCGGCTGTTGAACTGCCTTGTAAGTCATCGTTTGAATGTTAATCTACACCCAATTTATTCCCTCCATATCCACACACATGCAAATAATTGAACAGTCCTAGGTCTTCTAATGAAGACCCAAGAAAATAGCTGGAAAAATCTGATTGATCCATGTTTGGGTGAGATTGTAATTGAAATACATTTGCAAAAATATCTCACTGTTTGCAGAGGAACGCAGTACTCTTGATGATGACATTCTTAAAATACATTAAGCTTGCAAATCGCAGAACATTAGTTTCTAGGGCTCCAGAGTGACTCTCAGCTGCTTTGGAGTCACAGCCCTATAATTGTCTGGAATTAGTAAAACCTAACTTCGCTCACTTTCGAAAGACTTGATTTATACCAAACCACTGCCTATCCTCAGTATCAGGCCAACAGTTGGGCCAGGGAGATTTAAGTTCAAGTTCAAGCCTAAACATTTAGAGCCAGCCAGTCATTAGAAAGTGCATTTTTCTGCACCGTGGGATCATCACTGACATATCTAGATGTAGAATAGTCTTGCAACATGCAGGCACAGCGGAACACTTCTCTTCCAAAATATAGTTGCAAAAAAGTTACTGGAAATGTACATTTCAAAAATATCAATTTGTCATCTCCACATTAGTAAATAGAAGATTTTTTACTAAGTTTTTCCTTTCTGAAGTAGCCAAAGGCTACATTGCAACACCTAACTGAAAAATGTCATTCTCGCACCTTAAAGCAACGATCAACTCGTACTTTACAGTAGAGAAATATGAATGGAAATGGTTCCTGCTAGGTTATGTGTACTATGTGAAAAAGATGACAATGCTCCACTCAGGATTCACCAGCTTCCTTAGCCCAGCCTGCACTGTACGGATAGTTTGCCTCACTGCCTTGTGGCTCAGTCTGACTGGATCCTTCAGGGAGATTGCCTCCTTATTTTTGAAGTTTCATTCCAGAGATTTTTATGACTGACACTGATTTTCTTTACACTTATTTTTCCCTCATTTGGGATGTTTTCACTCACTGTCCCATCACTTTTTTTAAGTGGGAGGAAGAAGTTTGCTACATAACCTCACTCTGAGTGTTTGTTCTTTTTACCACTTACCCTCTCTGGCTCCGGTTGCTAATTAGGTCAGAAATGGCAAGAGGAGCGCTTAAGGACAGAGAAGGGGGTTCACCTGTGATGACAGTTGGAAGACCTGAAGGCCCAACACGAGAAAAGGAAATGGCTAAAGTGGGACAGAGGGGGCTTTCTCTACTGAATCCTTGCTGGCTCCCAGGTAGGACTGCGGAAGGGGGGAAGATACAAGATGAAAAGGTGCCACACACCATTGTCCCCACTCCAGGCACTCCTGGCAGTCACTGGTTGAAGTTGATGCTGCATTTGGCACTGAAATATTTTCCTTTGAGGGATGTTTCAATGGTAGGTAGAATATCTATGGCGAAGAACCATTAGTTGAAAGCGGACATTTGGGCATCAAGACCATTGATGGTGCCACTATCTTCATCAGAGAGAACATCTTTCAGATGGCTTGCATCAAAATACAGGTCATCAATTTCAATGCCGAAGAATACCTCTGAACTCCCCTTTTGGGATTTTTATTTGGACAGTTGTCCTTTTCGTCACCAGCATCGCCCTAACAGCTAAGATACTCATAATGACCAATCCAGGCACTGATCCTCTCCAGGAACTTCATACACCTCTATCAATTCCACAGAGACCAGTAATGGTTCAGAAGCACTCCTCTGTGACTCTGTTTCATGACATACTAGCACCTGTTACACTGCTTGTTCCAGATCTCTCTCGTGTCCTAAGATGCTTCCTACCTGTGTCAGTTATAGTACTGATTGTAAGAAAAAGAAATGCATCTGCACCAGAGACCTCAGTACCCAGGACTTTAAGTGGGCCGGGTCTGAGCACCAGCAGTTTTTTTAAGGAGGCCTAGAAACGGGTCTCTATCGGGCTCTGTTTTGTCCCCTGGCACAGGCAATCCATTTTTTTCGGACTGCAGCGACAGCAGGGAAACATCGATGTGCGCTGCTCACACTGCTCTCTTCTCACTAGTGGAGAAGTTACGGCATGACCTCATGCCAGGTGAGCGTTCTAGGGGAAGGGAAATCCTTTAAAGAGAGTCATTTTCTCTCTAGATTTCCCTTCTCTTTGAAGCTACAAGGAGCAGCAACATTGTCATGGTGTCACCAGGGCTGTAAGTGGAAGCTTTTTCAATATTCTATACAAGACATAGTTGCTGCTTATTTATCTTATGCAACCAACAACCATTGACAAAGCCAATAGTCCTGACTTGTTGTAAGTATGATGTTACTTGTTGTACCATATCTGGATGCAATGACAAACAGCAAAATACAAGTCCGGCGGCACACAGTATGCTAAAGACCGATTTTTAGCTTACATGTTTTAAGCCACGCCCTTAATTACATTGGCCCCGCCCCTTTGAGACCCCCCTCCCCCCAGTTTTTTCATCCCACTTAAAGCCCTGTCAGTACCCTCTAGTGATGGAACAAAATAGCTGATGCTGCTGGTAGCAAAGTACGTGGGTGTGCTGTAGTAGCCTTTTAGACTGCCAGCAACTTAAACTTGCTTGGAAGGAACAATAGGTCGCTTTGTCAAACTCCTCTTTTGCAGATGGTTTACTAAGCGCCCACTGGCAAAATGTCCTATAAGTTATCTGGAAATGTGAGCTCCTGTCAAATTATGTTATCAGTCCAGCAAATGATTCTGCAGCCTTGGCAGCCACTTACTATTGCCACAGTGTTTCCCTTCAACATGCGTCCTAGTTACACCGAACATAATTAAAGTCAGACACACCTTTAAAGATCCTAAACCTACCTTGTACTGTATCTGTCACTTATGACTGCCATTCTGATGACAAAATGGAGAGGATAAAAAAAAGAAGCAGGGACACTCAAAGGAGTTGGGCTGGAAGGAAGAAAAATTCTAGAAGTCTCAATACCGATCATGAAACTATAGGTACTCATACAGACAAAGGGTTCTCTCTTTAATGAACCTATTAAAATGCAGGGGCCACAACAGCAAATACCATACCAGTAACGCTGTTCTAGAGGAAGAGGCCAGCAACACCGGTTGGAAAATCCACATCCTAGTCTAAATAATTAATCCCTCACTTCCTAGCTTCAGTTCACCACTCCTGTGGGAGGAGGTGTAACAAGATATCTGGCAGAGTAGAATCCAATAACTGAGAAATTGGTTTTGCAAGTCATTGTGAAAAAATCTCCACCTTCCATGATTCCTTCAAAAGTGTGCCAAACATCAGTTGCACTCTTTAAAAAAGGTTACATCGCTCGTACACAAATGAGCAATATAACCTGTTCCTCCATTACAATGAAGGAAAGGAATTTACCCAAGTTATTTTTTTGATTCCTGAGAAAGGCCCCAGGAAGAATTCTGTCCAGCTATAGACCTAAGGCAAGCTAAAAAGCACATCAAAAAACTAAAATGGAGGATGTTGGCCTTACACCAAATTTACCCACAACTTATAAAAGAGGGTTGCATATGTTCATTGGATTTGCAAGATGCCCATTTTCATATCCTGATGCGGGAAAAGCATTGAGTTCTTGGGGTTCACTGTGGGGAAACGCTCCCTACCATCACAGTGCTCTTTCTAGTTGAAATCTGCACCAAAAGCATTTTCCAAATGCATGACAGCTTTTCTACGCCGATTTTCAGATCTATTTATTTCAACGACTGGCTGATAAAAGCACATTTCCAGAACATGTTCTTCAAGAACACCACCATCAGTTTACTTCATTACCTAATTCTTCTCGCCAGTTATGAAAACTCAACACCATCACCTCTTAAGACACAAGACTATCTAGTGGCAACTCTGAACAAAAAGAAAGGAAGTGTCTACAAACGCCTTCTACTACAGCATGCCAAATATCCATGTAGGAAGCAATGACCTTGTGCATTTATATAGTACCCAATGCAAGTCCCATCATGCGACCTCCAACAATGCATGGAGGGCCAAGATAATTCAGAGGACAAGTTGAAGCTAGAGCAATAAGCCAAGAAATCTCTCAAATATTGGTGCAAACCTAGAATTTCTTAAAAGAATCTCCTCTTCACCAAAACTTACTTTCTTAGACCATAGTGATAGATTCATAGCAGACAGCTTGCGGAACCAATCTGCTGGTTTGTGGTTGAAAAAACAGCAGCTCTACAATATAAATGTCTTAGAACTAAAAGCTGTATCTTGCATTGAAAGCATTCACTCCATCCATCACATTGAACAGGTTATCCATTCAGGCAGACATCACAGCAACAATGTATTATTTAAACAAGCAGGGTGGTACAAGTTCCAGGTTCCTGTCACTAGAGACTAAAGTAGTTTGCCACTGGTTCCTAGCAAGGATTTATCCATTCAAATAGTGCATCTCTTAGGTCTTCAAAATGTCTAGTAGACTTCTCGAGCAGATATTATATTGACAGTCACAAGTGTGAGTTAAACAATGACGTGTTACATTTTCTAGGCTTGGGGGATTCATATAGATCTGTTTGCAACAAGACAAAATGCTGTCAACGCGTCAACTGTGTGGGTTCAAGAGGCAATGCCTTTGTGATGAGTGGGTCCAGCAGATTTCAGTACCCTTCTCCATCCCTTCCCCTGACTTCATCAATATTAATAAAGTTGAAACATTCAATGCGAAGTTGACTCATTGCGCTGGAATGGCGTCACTGGTGGTTTCCAAAGCTTCTAGGTCCATTGCTAGGACCACACAAGAAATTACCATACAGTTAGTCAGTTTTTGAAAATGCAGGGGAAGATAAATTACTCCAAACACTAAGGGGTCTATTACGATGGCGGGCGGACTTTGTCTGCCCGCCACCGTAACGGTACACGGCTCTGACCGCCAGATGTGCGGCGGTCCAACTGTGCCTATTAGGATACGACCGCCACCTTGGCGGTCGCATTCACATATTTAACATTGTCGCGGGCGGTGCTGTAAGCAGCACCCGCCACAATGTTAAAGGCATGTTGTGCATTGGCATGCACAACGTGACCGGCACTTGCGCGGTGCCTGCCACCTTGTGTATGCCAATGAAGGGGGTACCATAGGTACCCCCAAGTGCAACCCCCCCAGGGGCCCGTAACGGGCCCCCAAAGCAATTCCGCATGTCTTTCTATTGCGGCATCGCCGCAGTGGAAAGGCGCTTTGTAGCACATCCTAATATGGATGGCGGTGCCTGCAAGGCACCGCCACCATATTGAGGTCCTTTTCCGCCCGGCCGGGGATCCGACCGGCGGAAAAGCGGCGGACGGTCTTACCGTCCGTCGCGGTGCCCCCTGCCATACTAATATGGCGGGGGGTGAAACGGGAGCATCTGGCGGGCGGATCGCCGGTGGCGATCCGCCCGATTATCATAATGGGCCCCTAAGTTGTTGAATTTTGCTGCATGGCCATTGTTGTTCAATATGGAATTACCTCAGGAATGTATGAACATTCTTAAAGAAGCCAAGCGTCATTCCACTAGGGAACCAGACAGTTTCAGGTGGTGATCGACTTGTATGGCGACTACAAAAACTACCTTGATCCCATTTTCTATCTGGAACAATATGATTATTCATTAACATTCTACATTTAGCAAATTCAAAATTGCTGTACTCCTCTTTAAAAGTTCGTCTGGCTACCCTCCCAGCCTACAAAAAAAGCCCCAACCAAAGATCCTTCCTCACGATTGAAGTAGTAAAGGACTTTTTGTTAGGAATACAGAAGACTTTTCCTCCAAGACGACAGCATTCTTCTCCATGGCAACTTAATTTGAACTTAATTTGATCCATGGCAACTTAATTTGATCTCTGAAAAGAGATGGCTGCTAATTTTCAGCATATTGATGAGGCTTGATTGCAGCGCCTCTTCTGTAAGATGGCATTCTTCGTAGCCAAATTCAACATCTAAATGTTGGGGTAATGGATCTTCCCATGCATTTTCATTTCAGCTTTAGTGAGTTGTCAGCTTTATCTGCAGCACAACTGAATACACTTTTCACCACAATTGAGCGGTGTTGAGAACTCATCAAATTTTTTGTCCTAAAGTTGTCTTTGACTTCCACATTAATCAGTCAGTATCTCTGCCAGTGTTCTTTCACCCCTGCAGGGAGAGCTCTGCATTCGCTAGATGTTAGACTGGTGACATTTTATTTGGAAAAACTAGACATTTTTAACAGACCTCTCCATACAGGGAAGGCATCCACTAAGCAAACTGTCGCTACATGGATAGCATACTTGCGTCAATTGCTATCAACAAGCTATCAAGCATTTACCTGGTAAAGCAGCTACTGCTTGTTTGAAAAACTTTCCTCATACCGAAATATGTAAAGCCACCACATGGCGGTATGTCCATACATTAACTAAACATTGTTTGGAGGAGCATACGGAAGCTGGTACAGTGGTTGGTCAGGCAGCTTTAAAGAATCTGTTTGGCTACGATGAAGGAAGTACTGGGAATCACTGGTATTCACTATAATGGATAGGCTTGCTTCCCTATTCTACATTTATGACTTATTAGTGAGGATACTACGTTGAAGAATACATGTTACTTGCAATCCTAATTTTGCATCACGGGTATCCTCACAGAAGTTATAGACCACCTTCACTCCTGCCTTAATACAAGTAATTCCTCCAGTAGCTATAAAATCACGCATTACCATACAAAGAGAACAGAGGCCATGAGACAAAGTGGCAGTGCAGTGTGTGCTAGGATAGGGAATCGCTGGACACTTAAAGGAACATTTTTTTGACCTAGTACACTTTTAAGCTAGCAGGCACCCTTTTCCAACATTTTTCTATCCTGTAATGTGCAAGTGTTGATAATGGATTTAAGTTGGAGCTGAGCGTTTTCAGTTAGATGCTACAATGTAGCTTTTTGTGTTTTAAATTAGCTATTCCAGAGAGAAACTCATTATAAAACATTCTCTTCCAAGTGATCCTCATCAATAATCTTAAGAACTGAATAGTTCCACCCACGTGCAGAGATCCCAGAAAGCTTCAAAAATTATATGTATATATATATTACAACTTTGTACCTTACATATATGTAGGCTGTCCGGAAATCGGTTAAAACCGATTGTGCCCGACATTACCCTACCGACTGCAAATCAGCTGACTTGGTTTAAACCGAGTATCGCTGATTTTTTCAAATTTGATTCACCACTTGCACCTTTTGGCCACTTGAGGGAGCCAAAGCAGTACAAACCAGCATCCGAGCTAGGCATCGGTAATTCCAATGAAACATTTCACCCTCCTCCCGCTGTTCATGGTGGTGTTCGCTCCCTTCCTCCCTCATCCTGCAATCCGTGGCTTTGCATGCTCGTCCTGCTCTCTTTTCAACGTCCGTTGCTTTGCTGCCCGCCATCCGCTCCCCTCCTGGGCCGATTGATGACATTAGGAAAATGAAAATCTATTCTTTCACTTAAACCAAATCGGGCCTGCCGGCTGCACACAGATCACTGCAGCAGGCTCTGTGATCCCAATTCAGCTCTGCTATCTGGTAGGTTAGAGTGCTTCCAGCTGTGCAGTTGACTCTCCACCTCCCCTGCCCCCCCGTTTCTTTTATGAGAGGCACACTTGGCCCACCCGGGGGTTCATTCTCTGCTGGGAGCACAGTCCTCAATTTTAACAATAGAGATTAAAGTTTCAGTTAATCACTCGGGCTCGGGCTATTTACTGAAATCAGGATTCATGTTACACCAACAGAGCGAAATTAGAGGAACGCAACCTTATGTGCAAGTTAAGGGGGCATCAGGCCTCCTTTTGTCTGAATATCCTGACTGGCAGCAGCCAGGAACCTCACACTTAAACAAGCATTTGCAATGCAATAGGTCTCGCATTTATGCGAGTTTAAGCTATTGGCATTGTAAATGACAATGCCTTTTATTTATGTTTTAATAACGAAAACAAAAATAAAAGGCATTGTTATTTGCAATGTCAATAGCTCAAACTCGCATAAATGCGAGACCTATTGCATTGCAAATGCTTCAATTCACAGTATCAAAAAAGTGGTGCTACGTCTCTTACATCATCATTACGGCTGCCCCTGTTTACAGGATACAACGATTGTTTTTGGCCGGGGGCCAGCGTGCACGACACAGCCTCCCCCTTTTATCAAGCATCCCTAGTTAAAAACTGCTGTGTACATTCTAATTCTATGAATTTCAACAATGTCTAGGAAAATAGCGACCCAAGTGGGATTTATTTTTTATTTTTCTGTATTTCTTTACTTACACCACGCATACATTGACGCATAACCGAACTCATTGTTAAAATGCGTAGTGTATTATGAAATCCCATTACCGAGTCAATTCGTTCTTCCCTCTGGGTTGAAAATTACCTGCAAGGCTTCAGAGCCAAGTCCTCTCGTCAGTCGCCTCTCTTTCAACTCGAAAGTAATAGGTTTTGGCAGATACTTAAACTAGATGATTGAGGGAAAAATGTGAAGAAATTCATCGATGATCGACAATAATTTAAAGATCTGCAGGAAGTAATTTTCTGAGAGAGAGCTCTTTAAACTTATAAGCAAACAGTAATCCGTGTGCTGCAGTGAGAATGATTGCACTCCTGAGGTGAGTGTGCTGTTTATAGATGGCAGAGAGTGAAAGTGCACATGTGAGAGGTGTTTGTCGTGTGCTCTGGTGACAGAGAGCAGTGTTGCACTCCTGAGGTGAGTGTGCTGTTTATAGATGGCAGAGAGTGAAAGTGCACATGTGGGAGGTGTTTGTCGTGTGACAGAGAGCAGTGTTGCACTCCTGAGGTGAGTGTGCTGTTTATAGATGGCAGAGAGTGAAAGTGCACATGTGGGAGGTGTTTGTCGTGTGCTCTGGTGACAGAGAGCAGTGTTGCACTCCTGAGGTGAGTGTGCTGTTTATAGATGGCAGAGAGTGAAAGTGCACATGTGGGAGGTGTTCGTCGTCTGCTCTGGTGACAGAGAGCAGTGTTGCACTCCTGAGGTGAGTGTGCTGTTTATAGATGGCAGAGAGTGAAAGTGCACATGTGGGAGGTGTTTGTCGTGTGCTCTGGTGACAGAGAGCAGTGTTGCACTCCTGAGGTGAGTGTGCTGTTTATAGATGGCAGAGAGTGAAAGTGCACATGTGGGAGGTGTTTGTCGTGTGACAGAGAGCAGTGTTGCACTCCTGAGGTGAGTGTGCTGTTTATAGATGGCAGAGAGTGAAAGTGCACATGTGGGAGGGTGTTTGTCGTGTGCTCTGGTGACAGAGAGCAGTGTTGCACTCCTGAGGTGAGTGTGCTGTTTATAGATGGCAGAGAGTGAAAGTGCACATGTAGGAGGTGTTCGTCGTCTGCTCTGGTGACAGAGAGCAGTGTTGCACTCCTGAGGTGAGTGTGCTGTTTATAGATGGCAGAGAGTGAAAGTGCACATGTGGGAGGTGTTTGTCGTGTGCTCTGGTGACAGAGAGCAGTGTTGCACTCCTGAGGTGAGTGTGCTGTTTATAGATGGCAGAGAGTGAAAGTGCACATGTGGGAGGTGTTCGTCGTCTGCTCTGGTGACAGAGAGCAGTATTGCACTCCTTGGGACTGAGTGTGCTGTTTATAAATGGCAGAGAGTGAAAGTGCACATGTGAGAGGTGTTTGTTGTGTGCTCTGGTGACAGAGAGCAGTGTTGCACTCCTGAGGTGAGTGTGCTCTTTATAGATGGCAGAGAGTGAAAGTTAGGACAGCAGTGGACATGATAGAAGTGCGTACAGATAGGTGGCCCGTGTTTTTACACAAATAATTTCAATAGCACTATTTTATTTCTTTTATAGCCCTAGGCAACCCAATGCAGGGTGTCAGAGCTCTTTACGTAACACACACATTATACATTGACAATAAATCTTGTACATGTTTAAATCAATGTACAAGATGAGTTACACGAGACAGGGTTACAAGGTGTAGGAGTCATGTCCCATCGTGTCCTTCATAGCTCACTGTGCTATATTAAAAGGATTACAATTTACAAACTGCAGGTAACAAAGGATCTCTGTGTTAAAAGTAGTCACCCACTTTACTATCTACATAAAATAAAAATCTGTCATCTGCGTGTTACATGATGTGCTTGGCAGGAGACACATTAACCTTATACTACTTTGATTCAAATCTGGGAGTTCACAAAACCAAGATCTCTCCAACAAATGCGTTCACCTCCAGAGTTCTCACCATTATTATTATTCCCTGAGATGTACTGGGCACCTTTACAGCAGATGCCTTAACCCATAAAATATTTTAAAATGCAGACTTTGTAACCAATTAAGCAGAAGAGATCTACGGCCATGCTTCTCCTTGTTGCCAATTTCTTTGTGATAGTGTTTAAAAAAATAAATATATTAGTTGAGGCCCAGATTTTGGGTTGTGCCACTGCTTTAGCACAACTCTGATGCCAAATCTCATTTGTTAAATCTCATAATGTGCTGAAATGTACTTGTTATATACCAGATAAACATGTATCAGGTCTTAATATCTGATGTCACTTCTTGTGATGTCACATCCAGTGAGGTCACTTCCTGTTATGTCACGTGCAATGTCACACGTCGTGACATGTGCTGTGATGGCAAGCGTCATGAGTTTCACTTGGATACTGCCTAACCTGGTTAGTCCCCCACTTCCTTTTTTAGGACTTGTGCCCTGCGGTTTGGTTTCAAAATTATATCTCCTATGCTATCCCTTTGGGTGGTGCTGGGAGGCGGGGAGCACAAACCTTCCCTCTTCCTTTAACAGAGCGGTGGGTCTGTGCCTTTTAACAATTTTAAAATTAACAGCCTCGCTGCTCAGCATAACTTAGGAAGAAATGCCACAGCACCCGCCCCCACACATTTACATTTCCTTTAACTGCACTTGATAATTACCGAAGGCGAATATCTCCAGCAAGCTGCGGAAATAGGAAAGGGGAAGAAGGAAGGCTCTGTGGGTGGGCTGGTAGTAGGCAAAGTGGGCTAGTTTTTGATAGAGCTCTTGCCACTTTCTGGCCAAAGTAGCATTTCAGAATCTCCATCAAGTGGTTCTCACAAGGCCGTAGTAATAAAGTGTCTGAGTGAGGCTGTCCACCGTCCAGCATTCACCGCCAAGACCGCAGAGTGGTAGGAGTGTCTCGGAGCTGGCAGTACTTGACCTGCTCCTTGAGAGGATGTGGTGGCTGCTACCAATGTCAAACCAATCCATCAACTGGCATCAACAAACGAGGCGCCATAACAAGCCTTTGTATTTGTTAGTGATGCACCTTTCATATGTTGTTACACTTTTTATCTGTTGGCACAGTGCTTATATCTGTTAATGCTGTACCTTTCATCTATATCTGTTGCACAGCATCTGCATCTCTTTGGGGCCCCCTGCACTGAACAACGCTGAATTTATTTTCCATTTTCAGCTCATTCACACTCATGGCAACTATGGTTAGATCATTGTCAACCCTCTTCCTTGGCCAGCCTCCATCTGGGCCCATTCCTGGAACAAACAGCCTCTCTGGCCGGCAACAGAAAAGCCAGAAGACTAGATGTTTGAACAAGACCGCTAGTGCCTCACTTGTGGGCCCGTGCATAGAGAGGGTGTTTTTATGCTGACTGCACTCCTGTCTCAGCTCTGAGGAACAAGAATTTTAAGTCCGGTGGTACTAGATTGTGATCGTACCAACCCAGTCATGGAGAGATCATATAATGTCGCTCTGCACTGCACTTTGACACTAGGCTTGCCCCCAGGCCCTACATTGGGGAAGCAGTCTCCAGCTGGAATGTGTCAGAAAAGCATTTGGTAAAACATGCACAACAGCTGTCGCTAGAGTAGGGCAGACTTATAGTGCTCACTGAGGGCCTCCCCTTGCCTCTGCTGCGGATGAACCCCTCCCCTTCCCATGTTCCCTGGTCTGAGCTCAGCCATGATCCAGGCACAGCCTGCTGCGGCCCTGGTAATAGGATTTAGAGCACAGGCTCTTTCCTGTAAAACAACTGTGCATCCATCAATTTTGAGAGGGCCTTTTGACAGATAAAAGTTTACATGGGAAGGAAAGAGCGAGTGCGCCATGACCAAAGACTCACTGAAGAAGCATTGTATGGGGTACTACAATAAGTTTGATTTGTAGAAATGTGTTTGTATCCTCATATACACTGTATGTACACTTTCTATATGTCATGCACTATCAGTGTAGAAAGCAAGCAATAATTAAAGCGAAACGTTCCATAAACACCGGAAAAACACTGTCTGTTGTATTTAATGGCGCGAAAATGGGTTACCACTGATAACCACTGTTTTTTTAAGGTCTTGAAATCACTGGAAAACACTGAAAAAACCCCACCAGAATTGACCAAAAATAGAAACTGAAAACAGGAAATCCTACATATATGTTTGCACCGTATAGGAAGGCCAGATTTCATTGAATTTTCATTTTAAAAAGCAGCCAATTTTATAGAACCTTTGTCACAAACTTTTTTAAAAGGAAAGGGGAATATGAGACATTGGTAGCCAACAGGCAGCAGTGCATAGCATAGTAGAGAAAACGGGCACGCAACTTTAAGAACCTCACAGTACCCCGTATCCCATCATGCCTCACAGGTCAGTTCATGTTTCTGGCTCCTGGAAACAGGATCCTGGGGCACTGAGCTCTGTCGTTTGTGGCAGAAATCATTTGGAAATCTTTCTAAACCTTGTATTTAGAGTTTTAACTCAACTTCTTTTGTCACCCTTTTCTGACAGAAAAATAGCAATTTTTTTTCTGTAGGAAAATGCCTTCACTTTTTGTGAAGTGCAGTTCCTGTGTGAAAAAGAAGGCACAGTCAGACACCCAAAGGCTCTGCATTTTGTTTCTTCCAGAGGGTCATATCCCTGATTCCTGTACTCCTTGCTAGTCCTGCTCCAGGAGAACTTTGAGGGGTAGAGAGAAAATCAGATTACATGGGTTGCAGCAAAGAAAGGATTGTGAACATACTGCTAGGTGTTCTAGAAGCCATGGAGAAGGTCAATTTTCTACCAAAGCTTCTGCTTCTTCCGGATCCAAGGACTCCTCTAGAGGTAGATTAAAGGAGATAAGGCATCAGAGGAGGAGACATCGACCCCGTTCGATGTCGAGAAGCATAGCATCGAAGGCTGGGAGCCTACCTGCTTGCTTGATGTCCGGTATGACGTTGAGACACTCGATGGTGAAGGAACCCCGATAGTTGCTGTCAAATGCTGTTGACATCGAAAATACCTCAGTCTATATCAAAGCCACTTCAGTCAATGTTAATATCACCTCCATTGGCCCTAAAGTCACCTTCACAGTTGCCTCATAGACATCTCTTGAGATCCAGATCCAAACTTAGATCTGGAAGAAGCTCTAGAGAAAGATGCCAGCCAACTCACTCTAGATCACGGAGATCTAGTACAAGGGATAGCAGGTCGTCACGATCTCATCACAGAACACTGTGTCTGTGGTGGACAACTACCTCAAGATCTTCAATCCAAGATTATTCTCCGACCCAGTCAAGCATGCCTCCACCAAGGTTATCTCCAACTGATGATTTGACTTTTAACTAGGTGTTAGTAAGAGGTGCAGTGAAGTTGAATATCCCTATGCCCACTCCTACTTACATTAGTTTTCTAGTTTTCTTTGAGACGTTACATCAAAGAATGTCATCAAGACCTCCCCTTCCTCTGGTTCCGGGTTTTGAGATTGCAATGCAGTTATTCCTAAAACCTGCATCGATAAAATCGGCTCCATCTAGGCTTTTATAGAAGTATAAGCCTCCGACCAAGATCCTCCCTTTCTCAGGTCAGATCCACCACCGGACTCCGTTATTGTGGCTGCAGCAAGAAGCCACATATAGTAGCACCATATTTTTCTGTGCCACCGGATAAGCAGAGTAAAAGAATAGATTCTCTGGGAAGGAAAATGTGTGGAACATCAGCTTCTACAATGAAAGCAGCGAGTGCTAATGCCTTTTTAGGGAAGTATGGTTGTTCTCTTTGGGACACCCTGCAAAGATTTATGGACACAGTCCCTCAGGAGGACATGCAAGCTTTCAGGAGGTCATCAATATGGGCATTCCAGTCTCAAATTAAATCCTTGGCTCTGCTGCTTACATATCCGATTTATCCGCTCATGGGTACTGTCATGCTATTTGCGCTAGGAGAAGCTCATGGCTTAGACTAATAGGTCTAAAGCCGGAAGTGCAAAGTAGAATCCTGAATCTACGATTCTCCGGAAACACGCTGTTCAGTTCTCATGCAGATGACAAAATGTAACGAATGAAAACTAAATTGGACACATTGAAAGCTGTGAGCCTAGAAAAGAAAATAATAATTTAGGTGGTACAGGCCCTATGACAGGAATTACTATCCTCAGAGGGTTCAAACTCCTCACTAGTCACACTACCAGCAACACCACCAACAAAAGCAGTCATACCACCAATGCAGAACCTGTAGAGTGAGAGGTCAGCATCAGAAAACTGCAGCAGGAAAGCGGAGTCACTTCTTTCCCATCCCCAGCTCAGTCAGTCACTCCAGTGGGAGTAAGTATTGTAACACACTTTCCAAGTGGTAGCTGATGACAGATGGGTTTTGACTATTGTTCAGAATGGGTATTCTGTTTGTTTTAAGTCCCCTCCTCCATCTCTTCCTCCCAACCAAAACATCGACCTATCAACCAGACTTATTACAAAAGGGGGTAAATGTTTTAATACAGAAAAATCCAGCAGAGGAGGTTCCTTTACATCAAATAGGACTAGGAATATATTCCCGGTACTTTCTGGTTCGAAAGAAAGGACCAAACGAGGTGTTCAGACCCATTCTCGACCTTAGGGTACTGAAGAAGTACATAAGACGAGAACAATTCAGAATTCTTGCATTACACCAGATCTGTCCTCAACTACATCAAGGAGACGTGATGTGTGCAATACATCTTCAAGATGCCTACTTCCATATTCCGATTATAAAAAAACATTGAAAGTTTTTGAGGTACACAGCAGCAGCTCAAGAAATTTTCTAAATAAAGTTCTCCCCTTGGGACTGAAATCAGCTCCTCGCACATTTGTAAAATGTTTGTCCGTTATCACAGCACATCTGGGGAAAACAAAAATATGTCTATCCTTACCTGGACGACTGGCTAATAAAAAGAACATACTCGGAAGAAACACTGAATCACTTTCAAATGTCTCAACACTCTGATCAAATTAGCCCTAAAGGTAAACCTCAGAAAAGCATACTTGCCCAGTTCAAAACATACATTATCTGGGATCTACTAAAGATACACAGTCCAAAAAAGTGTATCTGAAAGAGACACGTTAGTGACAGATTCCTTACCTTAGAATATCCCCAGGCGTCAGGCTGGATCCGGAAAGTTTTTGCGTAGTAGTACCCTTGCGCGTCGGTAGGCGGCGTCGTGCGGCTCCGCGTCCGTCGTCAGGATCGCCGGGATGACGTCGCGGGCAGTACTTAGACGCCGCCCCTGCACGCTGACATCAGTTCTTTCTTTTTCCGCGCCAGTAAGCGCAGATCCGGGAAGAGCAGTGCCCTAGTCATTTTTTGACTAAGTTTTTTGGTGATTTTTTCACTGTTTTCTCGAAGTCTCTCGACTCCGTAGGTGTCGGTAGGGATGCCCGGCTTCAAGCCATGCGACGCCTGTGGTCGAATGATGTCGATCACAGACCTGCATCAGGAATGTCTCTACTGCCTCGACCACGACACGAAGTCGTGCCCCGACTGCCGGGCCTTGCAACCGAAGGCTTTGCGAGAGCGGTCTTGAAAGCTCCTCGAGGTCCGGCAGTCGGCTCCGCGCCATGCCAAGCCCCGGTCACGCGAGAGGTCGAGGGGCCGGTCGCGGAGTCCTCATCGGTCGTCGGGGTCCAAGTCTTCGCACTCCTCCGGTAAGTCGAAGCATAAGAAGACGAAGAAGTGTCATCGCTCGACGACTTCCCCTCGCCGGTCTCGCGACTCGGCTGAGGGTCCTGTCGGCACCGACCCCGCGGCTCCGGGAGTGCCTGTGGAGCCGCCCCCGCATTACCCGTCCTTCCCGGGTTCGGGGGCGACTCCGGCCGAGATACAGGAGTTCCTGTCGGCCATGGCCCGCCTCTTTGGGCCTCAAGGTCCCCCCGGTGCGCCTTCGGGCCCCGCGGGCCCTGATGGGGTTTCTCCGGCGCCGCCGGCGACTCTGGTCTCGGCGCCGCCTGTCACACCAGCCTCGGTCCCGGCTTCGGCCTCGGCCCCGTCTCCGGTGCTGCCACAACCCTGATCGACGCCGGTTGACCTGACGACACCTCCACCGGCGCCGATCTCTCCGGTGCCGTTCCCGACGCCACCCGAGGCTTCGGGCGGCGTCGTTCCCCGGTTCTCTCCGGATCCGGACACAGCGCCGGACCGGCGTCGCTCGACGCCAGCTCCAGCGCCGATGCGGCCTTGGGTTCCGCATGTCCCTCCTCCTTATTTTGAACCAGAATTGGAGGACGCAGAGAACTGGGAGGGGTCGGATGACCCTCTCACACAGCAGTGTGAGTTTGATCAGGACTGGGCTGAGGAACTTGGGGATGCCAGTGGTCTGGACACCTCCCCTGACTCTGGCATGCTGTCTCCTCCTTCCGTGGCAACGGAGGAGGGAGCAAACTTTGCAACGGTGTTACGTAGAGCAGCTGGGGCCTTACACCTCCAGTTGCCTACAGTGGCTGTCAGGACTAACATCCTGACGGAAGTGCTTCAGCCATCGGCTACCTCCTCGGAGCCACTGCTGCCGTTTAACGAGGCGCTTTCAGACGTTCTTTTGGGCACCTGGTCCAAGCCCACCACAGGGGCTCCTGTGGACAGGAACGTGGCCCGACGCCATTGCCCTGCTCCGGGCGACCCCTGTTCCTCTCCCAACACCCCACCCCTGAGAGCTTGGTGGTCCAAGCCTCTGCTTCCCAAAGCGCCTTCCCTACTGCTCCCCCGTATAGGGAATCCAAACGCCTGGATCAATTTGGGAAGAAGGTCTTTTCTTCCTCCAGTGCTGGCTTGCGGTACGTCAATACCACTTGCCTCTTGGGCCGATATTCCCACTCCTTGTGGGACTCGGTGGCGCAAGTTCTGCCCCAGTGTTCTGAGGAGGTCCAGACACTGCTTACCCGCACCATTGCGGAGGGAAGAGATGTGGCAAAGTACACCATCAGATGTGGCCTTGATACCGCCGACTCGCTAGGCAGATCGCTTCCGACGACAGTGGCGCTGCGCCGTCACGCCTGGCTGAGAACCACTGGTTTCTCGGGTGATGTCCAAAACACTGTTATGGACATGCCCTTTGATGGGGTCGGTCTTTTTGGGAACAAGGCAGACCATGCGCTGGAGCGTTTTAAGGACTCCCGGGCTACGGCCAAGTTCCTGGGCCTTTCTGCTGTACGCCCTCCGCAGCCATCTGCTTTTCGCCCCTTTCGTGGCCACGGAAGGGGCGCCCAGTCACGTCCGCTGCCCAGCCACCGGCCCGCGCAGCAAGCGTCTTCGTGTGGCCAAGGACGTGGCTCCCGCCGTGGCGGGTCAGGCCACCAACCCCGCCCCGTCCGCGGCCTCCAAGCCCTCCTAGTCCTTCCTTTCAGGTGCACAGCACGCCAGTAGTGTGCAGGATCCGCCATCACCTTCACCACTGGCGTGCCATCACCTCGGACAGGTGGGTCTTGGACATTGTCCGAAGGGGCTACTCCCTCCCCTTCGGGACCATCCCCCCAGCCATGCCACCTCAATTCCACCGCATGTCAGGGGATCACTTGGTGCTTCTTCAGAAGGAAGTTGCGGCCCTCTTGGCCAAAAGGGCCATTGAGCGCGTTCCGACCCCAGAAGTAGGACGTGGTTGCTACTCCCACTACTTTCTGGTGCCCAAAAAGGACAAGGAGGACATGCGTCCTATCTTGGACCTCCGGAACGTCAATCGCTTCCTCTGGAAGGAGAAGTTCAAGATGCTCACCCTAGCTCAGGTCTTGACTGCCCTCGACCCTGGAGACTGGATGGTAGCGTTGGACTTGCAGGACGCATATTTCCACATCCCCGTCCTGCCGGCCCACAGGCGTTACCTGCGGTTCACGGTAGGCCTCGAGCATTTTCAGTTCACCATGCTCCCCTTTGGCCTTACCAGCGCCCCTCGGGTGTTCACAAAAGTGATGGCGGTGGTCGCAGCTCATCTGCGCCGGGCAGGGGTTCCAGTCTTCCCCTACCTTGACGACTGGCTGCTGAAGACGGGCTCGTCCCAGGCAGTCGTCTCCCACCTCCAGACTACGGCCGAACTCCTGCACTCGCTGGGGTTCTCCATCAACGTGCCGAAGTCGCACCTGATTCCTTCTCCACAGCTCCTTTTCATCGGAGCAGTTCTGGACACGACGCAGTTTCGGGTCTATCCTCCCGAACGGCGAGTCCGGGATATTCAGGCTATGATTCCGATCTTTCGGCCTCTATCCTGGGTTTCGGTACGGATGACCCTGAGGCTGCTGGGCCTCATGGCCTCCTGCATCCTGCTGGTCGATCATGCCAGATGGCATATGCGGGCTCTGCAGTGGGACCTGAAGTTCCAGTGGAGCGCAGCACCAGGGCAACCTGTCCGATCACGTCCAGATCTCGGAGGGGACTGCAAAACAGTTGCAGTGGTGGCTCTCGAACCGGCAATGGGTCATGGGCAGATCCCTCTCCCTTCCCCAGCCAGAGCACACAGTCGTGACGGACGCGTCCCTTCTGGGATGGGGTGGTCACATTGGAGAGGCGGAGATCAGAGGCCTCTGGTCTCCGGCGGAGTCCCGGCTCCATATCAACATTCTGGAGCTCCGGGCGATCCGACTTGCACTCAAGGCATTCCTTCCCTCTGTCAAAGGGAAGGTAGTGCAGGTGTTCACCGACAACACCGCCATGTGGTACTGCAACAAACAGGGCGGGGTGGGGTCGTGGACCCTATGTCAGGAGGCTCTGCGCCTCTGGACGTGGTTGGAACATCAGGGCATATTCCTGATGGTTCAACACCTGGCAGGTTCCCTGAACGCCAGGGCGGACGAACTCAGCCGCAGGTGCATGATGGATCACGAATGGCGTCTTCACTCGGAGGTGGCGCAAGGTCTCTTTCAGCAGTGGGGAGAGCCTTGGTTAGATCTGTTCGCCACCGAAGAGAACGCGCAATGTCAGCAGTTCTGCGCGTTGTAATTTCCAAGGCGGCACTCGCTCGGCGACGCTTTTCGTCGCGAGTGGAGTTGCGGTCTGTTGTACGCCTTTCCGCCTATACCACTTCTACCCAGAGTGTTGAAGAAGATTCGGCGCGACCGGGCCCAATTCATTCTTGTGGCTCCGGACTGGGCTCGAAGAGTTTGGTATCCCGAGCTACTCAGTATGAGCGTCGATCCCCCGATCCGTCTGCCTCTTCGGGAGGATCTTCTGTCGCAGCAGCAGGGGACGGTCCTCCACCCGAACCTGTCCAGTCTACACCTGCTTGCGTGGAGATTGAGCGGCGGCAGTTGATTCCTTCGACTTGCCTCCCGAAGTTTGTGATGTGATTCTGGCAGCCAGGCGTCCCTCCACTAAGGTGGTATACGCCTGCAGGTGGAACAAGTTTGTGGCATGGTGCACAGCAAAGGCTGTGAATCCCCTTTCTGCCCCTCTTTCTGAGGTTCTTCTGTTCCTTCTTTCTCTGGCCCAACAGGGTTCTGCCCTGGGTACCATCAAGGGCTATCTTTGTGCAATCTCGGCCTTCCTCAGGCTTCCTGATCAGCCCTCTCTTTTTAAGTCCCCTGTTGTTAACAGGTTTCTTAAAGGCATTACACACCTCTTTCCTCCTGTTCCGTTTATAATGCCTCAGTGGGACTTAAATTTGGTTCTTACTTTCTTAATGTGCGCTCCCTTTGAGCCTCTGCATAACTGTCCTCTTCGTCTTCTTACTCTAAAGACAGCCTTTCTGGTAGCCATCACCTCCGCTCGGCGGGTGAGTGAGCTCCATGCTCTTTCATGCAAACCCCCCTTTCTGTCTGTTCATCCAGACAAGGTTGTTCTTAGGACGCGTCCGTCCTTCTTGCCAAAGGTGGTTACTGCCTTCCACATTGGGCAGACCATCACTTTGCCCACCTTCTTTCCGCCTCCGCATCCTTCTAGAGAGGAAGAGAGGCTCCACCGTCTGGACCCAAAACGTGCGCTTTCCTTTTACATCAACCGCACACAACAGTTCCGGGTGGATGACAAGCTCTTTGTTGGCTACGTGGGCGCCAAAAAAGGTCGGGCGGTACACAAGAGGACCATCTCCCGCTGGGTCATCTTGTGTATCAAGGCCTGCTATTCTTTGGCTAAGAAGGAGCCTCCTGTTGGGCTGCGTGCCCATTCCACCAGGGCAACGGCTGCTACCACGGCTTTAGGCCGCGGTGTCCCGTTACAGGATATATGTCAGGCAGCTACGTGGGCCTCGCTGCACATGTTTACCAAACATTACTGCCTTGACAGCCAGGTCCGGAGGGACGGCTTCTTTGGCCGTTCTGTCCTCCGGGACTTCCTTGTCTGAATCTGTTCGCAGACCCACCACCGGGGTTGGTATTGCTGGGGTATCTATTCTAAGGTAAGGAATCTGTCACTAACGTGTCTCTTTCAGATGCACAAGTTACTAACTTGTGTAACGATATATCTGTAAGAGACAGTAGTTAGTGACAGATTCCTTACCGCCCCACCCATCCTCCCTGTTCTGCAAACTGATTTCTAGGGTTACGGACATCCCTTTCAGGGCCCTAGTATTTTTCAGACACCTATGTCAGCTTCTTGCATGGCTCTGCGTTCCTGGCGCGGAAAGTCGTGTACAGAACTGACGTCAGCGCGCAGGGGCGGCGTCTAAGTACTGCCCGCGACGTCATCCCGGCGATGCCAACGACGGACGCGGAGCCGCACGACGCCGCCTACCGACGCGCAAGGGTACTGCTACGCAAAAACTTTCCGGATCCAGCCTGACGCCTGGGGATATTCTAAGGTAAGGAATCTGTCACTAACTACTGTCTCTTACAGATATATCGTTACACAAGTTAGTAACTTGTGCATCTGTCGAAGGAGAGACTGTTATCAATCCAACTGAAATGTTCCAATCTATTAGACACTCGTCATCCAACAGCTCAATGGCCTCTTGCATTTTTCTAGTTTCTCATGCCATATTCACTTGAGATCTCTACAGCAATGTCTAGAGGACCAGTGAAGCCAGTTCTCGAAGAATTGGGAGAAGAAATTGACTTTCACAATCAGCCATCCAGTCACTTCTATGGTGGACCAAATAAAAAAATCTGATGAAAGGGGGCCTCATTCCATCAGGATCTCCCAGTTCAGACTCTAGTCACAGGTGCATCCCTCCAAGGATGGGTAGCACACTTGGGCCATTTAAGGACCCATGGACTATGGTCACACACAAAAAAAAAACTACCACGTCAACCTGCTAGAGTTGAGAGCAGTTCATCTCGCTTTAAAATCTTTTCTGACAGCAATCAAAACAACTTCTCTGCTTGTTCAGACAGACAACACGACAACAATCTACTATCGGAACAAGAAGGGAAGGACACATGCAAGACCTCTGTCCCTAGAGTCACAAGCCATATGGCTTATTGTTAGGAACTTGAGAATCACGGCTGTCCATCTGCCAGGTGTGCAGAATTTGGAACCGGACACTGTCGTACTTTCCAAGAAAACCACGATGGGATCTGATGGGATCCTAAATGCTGAAATCTTAGAAGAAATTTTCAAAAAACTGGAATATCCCCAAGTAGACTTATTTGCAGACGTCCAAAAACAAAAAATACCCAAAACTACGCCTCCAGAGTTTACCAGCCAGAGTAGAAGGGGCATGCTCTTTTAACCCCTTCGCTGCGGGGGTAATTCCCCCACGGGTGCGGGGGACCGGGGGGGTGAATGCGGCTCCGCGGTGCTCGTGACGAGACCAGCTCGTCATGAGTCAGTGGAGCTGTGCTCATGACGAGCTGGTCTCGTCACAAACCCGCCCACTCATTAATTCTCCCGCACAGGCGGGGAATTAATCACGCGTGGGCGGTGCGCACCTGTTATGACGAGACCAGCTCGTCATGAGCACAGCTCCACTGTGACTCATGACGAGCTGGTCTCGTCATAAGCACCGAAGGGGTTAATAGACTGATAGAAGAAATTTCTGTACGCATTTCCGCCAATTCCAACAGTCCTAGTCAAATTTTATAGATCCAAAACCAGGATTATAATGATTGCACCAGAATGGCCTCATTAGTGTTGGTTCACGGAATTTCTTCACCTGCCAGAGCGACCACACAAGAAATTGTCATGCAGACATGATCTCCTGTACAATTATGGGGGCCAGATCCTGCACCCCAACCCTCCATCTCTGATCTTAGCGGCATGGCTCCTGAATTCCTGCAATATAGCAATGTGGGTCTGTCACAAGATTGCATGAACATTGTGCAAGAAGCCAAGCGACCTTCCACAAGGAAATCCTATTCCTTTAAGTGGAAGAGATTTTGCATTTGGGGCATTCAACACAACCACAATCCTGTCAAGAAGATGAACTGATATCTTCTTAATCTGGCAAGGTTTGGTTTACAATTTTCTTCTATTAAAGTACACTTTGCGGCTAGAACTGCCTAAAAAAAAGTCTACATAACAAACCTCTTTCTTTAAGATGCCTGTGGTTAAAACTTTTCTAGAAGGTGTTAAAAAGGTATTCCCACCAGTTAAGTCCCCTTCTCCTCCTTGGGAGCTTAACATTGTTCTCTGTAAATTAATGGGTTCCACCTCTGAACCCATTCGCAAAGTTTCTTTACAGCATCTTACATGGAAAGCAGCTTTTCTAGTTGCTATTATTTCTGCACGAAGGGTTAGTGAGTTTCAGGCGCTTCTAAACCTTATATAGTATTCTATAGTAATAGTGTTAATGGGAACACACTCCGGTTTTCACACTAATCAAACTATTTCCTTGCCCACTTTTTTTCCTAATCCATCCTCACCCGCAGAGAAATCCTTACATTCTCTGGACTTTGAAAGTCCTGAAATTTAATTTAGACAAATACAAAGATACAAGACATTCTTTAAATAAATTATGGTCCAGTATGAACAGGCTTACTTTCTTCAAAACAATCTATTTGTAGATGGATTGTATCCTGTATAATTACTTCATAGCAGCAAAGAAGCCCCTACCTGGTAGACCTTAGGCATCATTCCACTTGGTGAAAGGCTGCTACCATACCTTTCTTAGAAATGTTCCCATTTCAGAAATATGTAAGGCTGCTAATTTGAAAATTTGTTTATACTTTTACTAGACACTACTTGGATAGATTCAGACTCCAGAGTGGATACTCAAGTAGGGTAGGCTTCTTTGAGAAACCTTTTTGGGTGATTATTAGAGCTGTTTTTATTTCATGTTTGTCTTTTTGTGGGATGGGCCACATGGTTAGGCATGGCACCCCCTACTTTATGATCCTAAAACAAAGTACGCTGGCTTTGCCAGGGGAGACTGATTTCGACCATGTTATGACGCCTGGTGACCCCCAAGAAAGTGAGAGTCAGTGCCTGCCAGGGAGACTGATCTTGACACTATAAGGGGGGCCGGCGACTCTTCAAAGGGATTTGACAGCGACTTCCAAATCTGCCACATACGGCCGGCAACTGGGTTTGACTGAGACCTTTAAATTCGCCACATAAGGTGGTGGGATGACACAAATCCACCACATAAAGCACATGCACTCACACACAGTGAATGATCACCTCAAAACATGCATCTGCATACTACATAGCAAGGGAGAAGCTTACTGGGACCACACTGTAGGGTCCCTCACAAGATATGGCCCTCCAACTCCGCATAATCTATTCCTGGCAATGCAAGGATAACACAGCTCTTTACCAGGTTGCTTTTATGTTACAACAAATATAAACCTACATAAAGGCAAGGTTGAAAGATGACAAGGTGCACCTTTCAAATCTCCCTGCTAAGTAATAAAAGCACACGGAGTCAGAACAGAGCATGCTCAAGGGTTACAGTATCTCACCCTTGCACTTTATCACTGGGGTACTAAATACAATAAAGGCATGCTTTCCCCTGCTGCAGAACAGGCCCTTTCGCAAATAGTTTGGCCTAAAGCCCACTATGCATAGTACAAATTAAGGGCCATGACCCAAATCAAAAAATTGGGGGACTTTGGTCTCCCACAGAAACAGTAGAGCACATACAGCTACCACAACCCAAGGCAATCCTCCTAGCACTAAACAGCTTCCACACCCACATAATGGACAGCACGGTGGCGATCCCAAAGCAAACATGCACGTATGTAAACATATTCACAGCACACATACATATGTCCATGCCTATAGATGTACATGTAAACATCTTGGGTATACAAGTGGATTGTACACGCTGGTTAGGAGTGTATGTATGTGTGTGTGTGTGTGTGTGTGTGTATATATATATATATATATATCAGCAGCACTCCATTAAAGCCTCAATAGATCACGGAGAATGGAGCACGGACCACAGTTAGGTGCAGGAAACAGTTCTTTATTGTCAGCTCATGAAGCCTCGGCAGCCATGACGCGTTTCGACCCAACAAGGGTCTTGATCACATGACACGCTTGCCGGGAGGTAGGTTCCTTTTAAATCATTTTTTCACATTTTTTTGTATGATTTTCTTAAAGTGCCAGATGCCATAAGGTAAAAACATGGAAATAGACAACAGATTTCATGGTACAAATTAGGCCCGGTATTAGGTTAAAAATACATGAACTGATATAGGTATAAACACCATAACAAATATATCATGTTTAAAACCTATACACCAATATTCTAAAAGATGCCATAAAATCAATACAGTACTGTTAATGTTAAAAAGCATTTTTAAAAAACCACTGGTTTTCTTAGAATAGATGAATCCCTTGACAAATAATGTCTCATGCAGACGTCCAGGTATAAATACCATTATATAGCTGTGCAAATTCAACTTCTTTGATATTTATGAAATATAATCAGTGAATATACAAGATACAGTACTTCATGATGTAAACAATTAACATGTAAACCTTATGACTGAAAGTGAATGGTGCTAGTGCAAAAATATAAAAGTGCTAAGTGCAATAGTTTCATAGTATAAAATGAGTGTAAAAACCTATCTATCCCGTGTAGATTAAAAAATGGGGAATTTTTCTTGACGGTTGTTATAAAAAAAAAAAACTGTGATTTCATGTGTGTGGGGTTTAGATGATCCAAAAGGTATTGTTGTTGTTTATATATTCTGAATTATGTTCAAATTGAACACCAATCCTTTTGTTAGACTTACAAGCACGTGTATAATTCCTCTGTGGCGTTCAGACCTTTCGGGTACTTGGAATCAAGGTGGAGAATGTACCACTTTTCCAATTGTCTAAGGGCTTTCTCCCTATCACCTCCTCTTTGTGGGGGGGGTGGGGGGTGGATAGAGCCAATCAGATAATATTTTAGGGTCTGCGTTGTGAAATTCACCAAAGTGTCTGGCCACCGGGTAGGATGGATCCCTGTTCTTGATTGCCCTTATGTGCTGGAGTACCCTCTTGTGTCCTTGCAGTATGGTACTGCCTATATAGCGTAGGCCACAAGGGCACTCCAGCACATAAACCACAAAGTTGGATTTGCATGTAAGGGCTTTTTTAATAGGTCTTTCTTTTTCCTCAAAGGGTGTTTCATAGGTTGTTCGGCTGATTCCAAATTGACATGCTTTGCACGTCTTGCATTTGAAGAACCCTTTTCTTTGGGAAAGCCAAGTCCCACTGGTTTGGCCGCTAGGGTCATTTCGGACCAGGGCATCCCTCATCGAGGGTGCCCTGCTGTAGGTAATGGCTGGTCTTTTGGGAAGTAGGTGACCTATTATGGGATCCCCTAATATTAGGGGCCAATTTCTTTTGATGATGTTTCTGGTGTGTTTTTCTTGTTTGCTGTACCCTAAAATAAACCTAAAAGTGTCAGCATCTTGTTTTTTGTCTTTACTTCCCTCTGTGTTTTTCCTAAGGAGGCTTTCCCTGGGGACTGTATTGCTTCGTTTAATGGCCTCGTCAATGCAGTGGGTCGTGTAACCTCTGTCTAAGAATCTGCTCCTGCTGTTAGTTTGCGCTTGCATGAGATCTTCCTCGCAACTGCAGATTCGTTTTAAACGGAGCATCTCTCCATATGGAATGCTTCGAATTAAATGCAGGGTGTGTGTGTGTGTGTGTGTGTGTGTGTGTGTGTGTGTATATATATATATATATATAATGTGTGTGTATATAGTTATATGTATGTTTATATAGGGTGTAGCCACGACCGCCACCAAGATGGCCTCATCCTTGTGAGGCCTTGGCGGCATTGCCCCTTCATTGTTCATTAATCGCCACCATCATCGCCTCATGCAGTGAATACTGCTGCTGACTGTGGCGCTCCGGGCCCAGGTCAGTCGCGGGCGGAGTTTTTTTAACCCAGCTGCTGTTTCTGTTCACCGGGGACGGTGCGGCCCAGCACTGCCTCGAGGGGCCACGGGCGAGCCTGAGACCAACCGGACTCGCTGGCTCCGCGCCCTCTTCCCTGGGTCTGCTCTACTGTGTGTCGGCCAGCCGCGGGGCTGAGCCTGCCACTGGTGCTGGCCCCTGTGTACCTGCCTGCCTTGGTGCGAGCGGTCAGCCTGTCGCGGTCTGCCTCTGTCTTGGGCGTTTCCCCTGCTCGGCGGCCAGGTGGGCTGCGGACGTGCCTTGCGGTGCTACGGCGGCTGGGCACGTACGGGATGGCATGCCCGCCTGGACTACTGCTGCTGCTGTGAGGATCGTGCCCGTCGCCTCCCGCCAGCCCTGCTTGGGGTGCAGTTGAGGGGGAGGCGGCAGCTTCCTGGAGGGATGTAGGCCCGCAATGCTGGTCCCGCAAGGAGCGGCAGGGTGATGGGGCGAGTCCCCCTTGTGGCAGACTGGGCTCTGGCGCTCGGTGCTGTCCCTCACCTGTTGGGCCCCGTTTCCCTCCTTCAATACCAAGGCCCTCACCCACCGGCTGCTCCCTTCCGCCTGGATCTTGCCGGCCCGTCTCCCTTGGGTTGATCTTGATCTCCAATCATAAATGTGGACCGGCGGGTCTGTCAGTGTTGTTGCGTGGGGCCCGCGGATAGCTTCCAGCAGGACCCGCCCCCTCCCTCCTTGATGTGAAGCTCACGTGGACATTTGCTGGTGGGTGCTGCAGCGGCTCTGGGGTTGGCCCGGTGGAGGCTTCTGCCACCCCCTCTTTCACTCCCGCCGTTGGGTCCGTGGCCCAAACTCCCCGTACCACCCCCCTGTTGGCGTCCGGCCTGGCGCCTCCGCTGGGCCTCCCTCCATTCATGCCGCATCTTACTCTGCATCTCATTTGCACCTGTCCACTGTGGCTACATTTTCCTTGCAATGGGCTGCGCGGATCCCAAGCAGTGCAGGCTGACATTCGGCCATACAAAACCTGCCAAGGACACTTCTTCCCACTCCGACGCGGAGGAGACAACGGATCGAGAAATGGACAACGCTACGTCCAGCGGCATGACCGCTATCTTGGCGGAGTTCAAGGCTGGCTTCCAGCAATGGATGCCCGCTTGGACATGCTCGCTGGTCGCATGGACAGGTTGGGGAAGCGCCTGGATCTTCTGGGGGCAAGAATAGATGGTGCTGAGGAGCGAATATCGGGGCTCGAGGACAACAGCTCTACTGTGCAGAAACAGCTGGATAAGCTAGAACGAATTCTAAAGCAAGTGGCTACCAAAAATGAAGACCTGGAGGCCAGGTCCAGGAGATAAAATATACGCATATCTGGCATTGCTGAAACCACCAACATGGGAAGGCCTGTAACCTTTGTCGAGCAACTCCTTGCAGAATTATTTGATCTCTCCAGCTTCTCCCACACTTTCGTGGTGGAGCGTGCTCACCGGTCCCTCGGCCCTCACCCCCGGACGGAGCTCCGCCTCGATTCCTCATTGCTCACCTCCTTAACTATAGGGACAGAGATACTGCCCTCTGCCTAGCCTGTGAGAAGAGACTTCTCCGCTACCAGGGTGCTGGCACCTCCCTTTACCCTGATTTCAGCCCCATGGTTCAGGATGCCTGCCATAAATTCAGCAACGTCATGAACTCACTTCGAAAGCAGGGCATCCGATACTCTACCCATTATACCTCCGTGTGGCATAAGAGTGGAAAACCTGAATCTTCGATGCCCCTTCGGACGTCTCCACATTCTGCAAACCCCTGCAGGCTAAGTCTCCCTCGCCCGCTCATTCTACCACCGTCAAGTCTGGATCTGCTGAGTGTTCACTTTCCGCCACTCCTGACCGCTCCCTCCTGGTGTGACTGCTCCGTTCCAACCTGTTCATTGTAAGCTGGCTGTATCCCTGCCGGGACACTAGTGCTATTTACAGACTCTGCATTTTGTGTTCTCTGTAATTGATGTTCTAGTACAATTGCAGCTGATTAATTACTGTTGTTGCATATTAATTTTTTCATACTGGGGCCACTGCTCGTCGTGTTGTCGCTATGCCCCCATGGTGACCACCACCTACTGGTTGTTGGGTTTTTGTTTTTTGGTTCGTCTTGATGGGTCTCGCTGGATACCGTATGTTCCAGTGTGGGAGGGGGATGGGGTTCCATGTTTCGATTTAATGTTTTGTCTCTTTGTTCTCCACTTACACTCTGCTGCCACATCTCCTGCATTGCCCTTACATGTACCGCTAAGACACCCCTTCACGCTCTCCTTTCATCACGGTCATGCCCCCCAACCAAGGTAACGGGTCCGTTGACTTCGCTTTCATTAACTGGATCATTCAGGGAATCTACAACCTCAGGAAGGGTAAACAGGTGCTCTCCTACTTGAACAGGCATGGAATTAAAATTGCCTTTCTGCAGGAGACTCGCCTACCTCCCACGGCAGACTGCGCATTCGCAAGGCCTTGGGGTACACACCACTACTTCTCCCTCTATAGCTCCTCCTTCCGGGGCACCTGCATCCTTCTACATAAGAGTCCCTTTCACTATCCAATCGAGTCATGTAGATTCTGAGGGCCGGTACATGCTTCTTCAGGGTATCCTTGTCAACAAACGGATAATGCTGTTGAATATTTATGCCCCCAATATGGATGACTGCCTTTTTCCATGACCTCTTGGCATGTATGGACCACTTGGGGTTGGACTATGTGGTGCTGGGAGGGGATCTGAATATGCTGATGAGCACTTAAACTGATTCCACCAGCATACACCTTAGCGGTAAGGCGCAGGATTAACTGTGGCATTTGCTTGATACCCATGTCCTTTTTGATGCTTGGCGCTCCCACCATCCCTCCACTCCAGGGTTCGCTATTCTGCCACCCGCTCCGTCTGGACCAGGCTGGATTACTGGCTACTATCGGCCAATGTGGACCCCTGATTGCATGAGGTCACGAACCATAGTACGGTTTTCCTCTGCTTGTGGGTCCCTTATGGGTGCAGAGCAGAACTTGCTTGGAGACTCCCGAGCGAGTCCCTTTGTGACCTAGTGTTCCGTGGGGAGGTACTTACAGCCATAACTGATTATTTCGAGCTGAATGTTGGGTCGATGCGGACATAAGCCATACTCTGGGAAGCCTTTAAAGGGATTTATTTGTGTAGTATACATCTCTCAGCATACGGGTATATTACGTGTCATAAGCACACAATTGCATAGTATTGAATCCGCCTTACCAGATATCAATGAGAGGGCTGCCGCAGGCGGGGATCCCTGCTTGGGTCAACGCTCTGCTGTATTGATGGATTTTTGGGATCCGGGATTCAGGGATAGAGTTCGCCTATATGGAGAAGCATGCCAGGGCTCGCCGTTATGGTGAGGGAGTGCGCCTGGGTCACACTCGCCTGACTTCTGAGACGCAACCACGCTCAAAACTATATCAAAGAGATGTGCTCGGAATCTGGACAGTGAGTGTCTGGCTGTGAGAGAGTTGTGGCTGAACTATCGGAATCTATACTCTTCGCGTGTCCCTGATCTCCCCTCTGAAATATCCTCCTATCTCGAGGTGGCGATGATCTGGCTGAACCCATCACCGTCGAAGAAGTTTCACTAGCCATTGACTCGTTTGACAGCTAAAGAAGCTACATGGCTCGGATGGCCTGACTGGAGCCTTCTATAAGACCTTTAAGCAAATCCTAGCCCCTCAACTTCTAACGCATTACAATGAATCCCTGGCCTCTTTTGCTCTGCCCTCATCCCTTCACGAGGCCATCCTTGTCCTCCTGCTGAAACCAGGAAACGACCCTCTTTCATGCTCCTCATACCGCCCCCTGTCTCTCCTGAACATCAACAATAACATTCTGGCTAATGTCCTTGCCAGTAGATTCTCCCTCCTAATGGAACACATCATCTCACCTGTGCAGTCTGGCTTTGTTCCGCACCGTTCCACCGCCCTCAACCTGTGCACCATATTTGCTGTTCTCAATAAAATCGCACCATCCACTCCTGAAGTTGTGGTGTAGCTGGATGCTGAGAAAGCATTTTACTCTCTTGAGTGGCCATTTTTTGAGAGCAGTTATGGGAAAACTTGGCATCCCCTCCATTTTCATATCTCCAATTATGCTTCTATACGCCCACCCTATGGCTCGTCTCTGCGTTAACGGCACGCTTTCTGAACCATTTCCCATAACGAGGGGGACCAGACTGGGACGCCCACTCTCTCCCATCCTTTTCATCATCGCTATGGACCCATTGGTCCGTTGCATGCAGGATCGTCACCTGCACCGCGGCCTACAGCTCACCCATGGTCCACTCTTACTCTCCCTATACGCAGACAACATCTTAGCTATTTATCCGTCCTCCGCCTGAAAATTTTTCTCTCTTGGTACAGGAGGTCGTACGATTTGGCAACTTGTCCGGACCCGTTCGACAACTCGGCTATGGTCCAGCAATGAACAAACTTGCTACCCAGGTTGACCGTTGGATTTAACTGCCCCCTCCACTGCTGGTCGTATATCGTTACTTGGCCAAGCAAGGGCTTGCTTTGGGGACTATTTGTCGGCTCATTCGCGGTTGCCAGATCAGCCTTCTTTATTTAAATCACCTGTTGTGATGACATTTTTAAAAGGTTTGCAACATTTATTTCCACCCAATGCCCTTTGTGATGCCACAGTGGGACTTGAACTTAAGTACTCGCTTTTTTGATATGTGCCCCATTTGAACCGCTGCACAGTTGTCCCTTGAGGCTTTTGATGTTAAACTGTGTTTGTCATTTCCATAATACCGGCTAGGCTTGTGAGCAAGCTACAGGCTCTTTCTGTCAACTCGCCTTCTATTAAAATCTTCCCAAATAAGTTGGTGTTGAGGACCTGAGCTATCTTTCGGGGCCAAAGTGATCACTTCATTTCATGTTTGGCAGGCTATCACGCCTCCAGCATACCTTGCGCCATCTCATCCCTCTAAAGAGGAAGAGAGGCTCCATTGTTTGCACCCTAAGGGAGAATTAAGCTTTTAAAAAGATTGCACCAAAAACATTGGATGGACGATCAGCTTTTTGTGGGGTTTGCTGGGGCAAAGAGGGTCAAGCAGCGCAATAAGACCATCTGATGGACTGTTCTCCATATTAAGATCTGATAGGCACTGGCTAAGAAACAGCCCCAAGAAGGCTTACGGGCTCATTCCGTCAAAGCTGCTGCCACTGCGCTGGCATGTAGAGTGCCTGTCCTGGATATTTAGTTACACCCAACAGGGGCAGCCCTACTACCCAGAACGTGGGGCATTTAAACAATAATACAATAACAATGGTTCAGGGAATAAGTTAATTCACAACAGTATAAACAATTTAACAAAAATAAATTGAGAAAAAAAGAATTTAACAAAAATATGAAATGAAAAGTCCCCACAACAGATTGCTAGAATTTCTTTTTCTTTAGTTATTGAAAGATATATGCAAAACATACAACCATATATACATGAACAATTTGTGCTTACATTGTTACACATACAAAACATACACATTATATACAGTGTAAAAAGAAAAACAATGGCCAAAAAGGGTAAAGACCATACAATGAGAATTGTCCGTGTTATGACGAGAACATAATGCAATCAATGCTTAATTCCAGTTATCCAGAGAATTGTCGACAGCGTTTCGACCTTTAAAATTTAACAGGTCAATCGGGGCACATAATTTTAGAGCAACCAAGGACACAATCTGAAAATGAAAATGATAATGTATATCTGTACATGTGAGGGTAACTAGGACATTCACATAGAGCACATTAGCTCGTTTGTCGGTTGGCACTGAAATAACCAGTTACAGTAAATGAAAACTCATAAGCTATATATGCCTAAAATATATAGACAGACGGATAGATAGGTAGGTAGATAGATATATATATATATATATATATATATATATATATATAGGTATATATATAGGTATATATATATATATATATAGGTATATATATATATATATAGGTATATATATCCACCATACTACCAAACCTTAATCAAACTAAACCCTAAAGTGACAGAAAATTAAGTGTGTAACAGATTAAAACCGGAGATACACATATCTCCTGTTACATCCAAAATTAGCAAGTATAAAAAAACTCCCTTGCAACAAGAACGGTTTCACGTTTAGTAAAATGATATCCAATATCTGATAATTGTGTATCTTCACGAATAAATCAAGGTCAATACCTCCTAAAATGAAACATATGAATTCAAAAATTGTGTACACTACAGACTAAATTGAATTAAAGTCTAAAATCTCCCAATGTTAAACTTACCAGGGAGCAACAATCCCTGTGTTGACATGTATGGCTAAACTACTTTTGAAGAAGTCAGAAATATGCCACGTCAGTTTTTGTGAAGATTCCCCAAGGAAAAGGATTGAAAGATAGTTCCTTCAATTTAAATGTAAGAGTGGCTTCTCTATTACTCACAACTTGGCAATGGGCCGCATTCGTTTTTGCAAAGTTTCCTTAAAATAAACCGATATTGAATCCAGTCAGCCAAAATGGTCTCTCTTGTTAGAATGTATAAGTGGTAAATCATTTAAAGACTTACTGTGGTATGAATTAATCTCTGAATACGGCTACATTCAGTTAGAGACGCCAAGGCAATGCCCTGCCCTAACCGGCATTTAAAATAGCACTGCTCACTCTTCAAAATGGAGAACAGACTACCCGTCGCCAACAAGTAGTCTGTCACGCGCCTAGTATGGATGTATTCATAATCAGTTTACACTAACAAATTTAAAGAATTCTTTTAACTTTTCACAATTTGAAAAGGTGTATAATTCATATGGGAGGATTAAAGAATTACATAAAATTAAGTTGCGTAGTTAGATGCGTGTGCATGGCAGAAAGACATACCGTAGCCATGAAAACCCAGCCGAAATGCAAGAATTCTCACATGATCCTCCAGTCTAAACATCAACATAATATTATATATACCGTATATATGCTCAGGAAGCACTACTGCCTGAACAGCCAAGTCAGTCAAAGGAGCCTTTTGCCTCCATCAGTCCAGCAGGACATTTTAGTCTGAACCAGTTCACAAACCCATCACCTGTGGATGTACTGCTATTATAGCTATTTACAAGGGGAGGAATCTGAGGTTAGAAGAATTCAGAAGCTGATTACAAATGGCAGTTACACCCGGAGGTGGTGTAAGGTCTCGTCTGCGAATGGGGAGAACTTTGGCTCAATCTGTTCACCACCATGAGAACTCGCAATGTCAGCACTTCAGCGTGTTGTAGTTTCCAAGGCATCTCTCACTTGGACACCTATGGCGCCTCAAGTGGAATTTGAGACTCCTGTATGCTTTGTCTATACCATTCCTGCTCCATGTTCTCAAGAAGATTAGGACCGACCGGGCCCAAGGCATCCTAGTGGCTCCGGATTGAGCATATATCCTCCGTTCAGGCTGCCGCTCCGTGAGGACCTGCTGTTGCAGCAGAAGAGCGTGGTTCTGCACCTAAGCCTTCACAATCACCACCTTCATACGTGGAGATTGTGTGGCCATTGAACCGATTGAACGCCATTGACCTTCCTCCAAAGGTGGTTGTCATTTTGGCATCCATCGACAAAAAACTATATTTCTGTGGTTGGGACAAATTTGCGACTTGGTGCAGCACCCACCAGATTGAACCCCTCCAACCCAAGTTATCTGACATTCTGTTAATTACTCTTTCTCTTGCCCAGCAAGATTTGGCTTCAGGCACAGTTAAGGGTTCTCTTTTGGCTTTCTTACGGTTGCCAGATCAGCCTTTGTTGTTTAAGTCACAGGTTGTGAAATTATTTTTGAAAGGGCTTAAGCACATCCTCCCTCCCCCTTTTTTTCTTCCTTTTAATGCCGCAAAGGGACTTTAATCTGATTGGGACTTATCTGATGTGCACCTATTCGATCTGTTTCACAGATGTCCTTCATGGTTCCTTACCATCAAGACGGTGTTCCTAAACCCCATCATCTCGGCACAGCGTGTGAGTGAGTTTTAGGCTCTTTGTATTACTCCATCCATCTGGTTCTGCAGACTTGGGCCTCCTTTCATGCCGAAAGTTGTGAGGCAGTTCAACGTCAGTCAAACCAGGTTATGTTATACATTTTTTTAAAGTGCTCGTATACTTCCAGGGGCTTCTTGGCACTAGCTGAGACGAAAAAGAAAAAAACAGCAGATTTATTGGGAGATGAAAAGCCAAGTCTTAAGAGCCTTCCTAAAGGCCAAAAGACTGGGTTGAGCTTTAATGAGCCTAGGAAGATCATTCCAAGCCTTAGAGGCTCCTAGCGTGAAACTTCTACCTCCCCAGTTAACAAGTTTAAATCTGGGGACTGAGACCAAATGCAGATCTAAGGGTGCGAGAAGAAAACCAGGAAAAGCATTTTTGCAGGAAAACAAGACCAGTGCCCTGCAGGGCCTTATACACTGTGCATAAAACTTTAAATAGTATCCTCTGTTTAACCAGCAATCAATGGAGCTTAGCAATGTAATGGTACACCAATTGACGTTTGGGGATCTTGCCTAGCAGCCATGCTGCCGCATTTTGTAATGTTTTCAATTTGTTCAACACATGCATTAAGATGGAGCCCATTGCAGTATTTATTTTAGAGATAACTAGAGAAGTGACCACTGTTTTTTGGAGGTCAGCAGGTAAGAAGTGGAGATTTTTTTTAAATTGTTAAAAGTGAAGAATTCAGAAGTAACGGCATTTGCTTGATCAACATAGGAGAGCTTGTTTTTCAACAAAACTGCTAGATTCCCGACGCACCTAGCAGGAGTCTGGGTGTGGGGGGGATCCAAGCCCATCAGGCCACCAATCGGGCAACCGGAACGATGGCTGGGCTCCAAATACCAAGACCTCCGTTTTGGAGGCATTCAGTTTAAGGCAGTTTTCAGCCAGTTAGCTGCCTACTGCTCTTATGCAGCTACAGAATTTTTCAGCCCCTGCCCTGCTACCAGAAGCAGGTGAGATGACAATTTGAGTATCGTCTGCATAAGACGTAATATCAAAGCCAAATGATCTGATAAGTTGAGCTAGCGGGATCACGTATATGTTAAACATGTTAAAGATCTCGCCCAACTTTGGACCCATGACCTCACCTGCAAGGATGGCCGGTCCTGGGAAACAAGGGTCGTCAGGAGAATCTGATCTGGCAGCTTTAAGAAGCTTAATTACCACAGTGTGAGAAGGGGGTACAAAGCGGCTAAATCAGTATTCAGAGTTGGAAGATTGAAGGAGATGTTAATTAGTCCTATCATGCTGAGAATAGATGAAAAAGTGTTATAAACAGTCTCCACTTTCAGGCGGAAAGCCTTGGCTACTGGATTACAGAAGTCTTGGTTACAAACAGTAGGCCGGGGTGAAGAGACCGTTTCTTTACTGTAGAGACTAGTGTCTTAGTAGAGTTTGCAGCTGATTTGATTCTATTTTATTAGTGAAGAAAAGTGGATTTGTAATTAGACAGATATTATATTTGGCCTTTTCACTGCTGCAATAATTAGTGCGCCACAATCTTTCTTGTCTTCTACAGACCTGTTTCAAGATCCTTAATTCCTCCGAAAACCATGGGGCAGTAGTACAGAGTTTCTTAATTGTATCCTTTTGTTCGAGGCATGTGTGCTGTAGATACACATGCTTTGCATACTCCTGCCATCTAGTGTTGGGTCCGGATGTTTGCAAGTTGTTTTTCTTCGAAGAAGTCTTTCCTAGTCTCAACGTAAGGTGACTCCTCCTTTCGGTGATAGTGCGCATGGTCATCAACTCCATTGTTTGTTTTTTTCCGCCATCGGGTTCGGACGTGTGTTGCTGCGCTCCGGTTTGAAACCGTTCTTCGGTTCCACTCGACGCGCAACCCTCTCTACCTCGACGGTATTGTTTTCATACGCGTTCCCACTTCTCCGCATATCGTTTCTGTCACCGAAAACTACTTATCGATCAGAAAGCTTTGTGGACGGCCTTTGTGCCTAAACGCGTCGGGTCAGTTCTCCGTCGATAGAACAGATACGTTCAAATTTTGCCCTCAGTGCCTCGCAAAGTATCCGCGCACTGATTCACACAAAGTGTGTAACCTGTGCTTGTCTCCGGAGCACAAGGAGGAAGACTGTGACGCCTGCAAATCATTTAGATCGAAGAAAACTCTTCGAGATCGTCGGCCCGACGTCGAGAAATGCAGCGTCAAAGCATCAAAGACACACAGGACATCTTCGGTGAACATTCCAATCAAGAAGATGTGGGGGCATCTGCGGCGGAGGAAGAAGAAGAAATCTTCTCCGGCCAGGACTCTGACTCAGTCCTCGAGATAGACCTCGACGTTGAGGAATTGCCGCAAGGACGAGGTCACGTGAGTACCAAAGACCCCTTGCCCCACCACTTCCCCAGAAAAGACAAGGCTTCGGCACCACCTCTGCCATCTGGCCAAGGTCGGCACCGATGCAATGTTTCTGACGCCCCGCCTCCAGGCTCGGTTCCGACACACACTGTCTCACCAAAAGTCCTCTTCGAATCCGAAACCATCCGGATCCAAGCAGAAATCCAGCTTGGAGCCAAAACTTTCCAAGCCGAAAGCGAAACAGCCTTCAGAACCGAAATCTTCAGTTTCCAAAGAGCATCACATGTCGACACCGAAAACACCGACACCGAAAACACCAGCGCCGAAAACAAAACATGCCTTGTCCGATCCGAATTTAGACGTCCTGCCAAAAAAGGACCGAAAACAAAAAACTCTATATTAACCCTGACACAGGTGTTGTATACATACGAAACAATCTCAAAAACACAAACTTCCAGATGAGGACACTCATTACAAGATTCCTTTAAAGAGCAAATCTGTTGCCACCAGTCCTTTTCATCTGCCACCGCCATCCACTCCACCACCACCCTCTCCACCTTCAAATCCTTTACAAATTACATCTCGGGATTCTCCACAATCTCATCATGATAATGATGATATCGATGATGATGGTACACATTTACCAGCAGACCCATGGTCCAATTATACTATTGATCCCCCAACAGATAACGACCTAGACCTTTACCCAGCCAAGCCATCGCCCCCAGATGACAATGTAGCCTACCAAGAATTCATTGCCAGGGCAGCACTATATCATGTGGTGGCACTACACAAAGAGGCATTAGAGGAAGATTTTTTGTTCAAAACTTTAGGGTCCACACATAGGTCGCCGCAAACACTTCCTATGCTTAAGGGCATGATGAGACACGCAGATGACATTTTTAAGGATTCTGTGCGTGCACACATATGAACTCCTAGAGTTGATAAAAAATATAAGGCCTCCCCAACTGATCCAGTATTTACCAAGGGGCAATTACCATTAGATTCACTAGTTGTATCTAATGCTCGTAAAAGGGCTAATTCCCAAACATCTGGGGACACTCCTCCACCAGATAAAGAGTCAAAGTTAATTGATGCTTCTGGCAAGCGCATAGCGGCTCAAGCTGCCAATCACTGGCGCATTGCAAATACGCAAGGCCTTTTAGCCAGATACGACAGAGCTCACTGGGACGAAATGGAGCTGATGCTTCAATATCTCCCAGATGAGCATAAAACCAGAGCCCAGTACTTAGTAAATAAAGGGAAACTAATTTCTAACTCTTCAATAAGTTGTGCGTTGGATGCTGCTGATACTGCAGCTAGAGAGGTCAACACCAGCATTCTTCTTAGGAGACATGCTTGGTTAAGGATCTCTGGATTTAAGCCTGAGTTCCAACAATTCATTCTGAACAGATCATTCAACAAAAAGGATAATGTTACTTACCCAGTAAGCATCTGTTCTTGTCATGTAGAGCTGTAGATTCACATGCTTTGCATACTCCTGCCATCTAGTGTTGGGTCTGGATGTTTGCAAGTTGTTTTTGTTAGAAGAATTCGTTCCAGTCACGAGGTAGGTGACTCCTCCTTTCAGTGATAGTGCGCATGGGCATCGACTCCATTGTTAGATTGTTTTCCCACAGAGGGTGAGAATGGAGTCAGTATGTGTAGAATAGAGATGTCCATGCGTATGAATGTGAATTAAGAACTACAACAACTACAGGAGACCGGGGAAGTGGGTGGGCACATGTGAATCTATAGCTCTACATGCCAATAACAGATGCTTACTGTGTAAGTACCATTTTCTGTTTGAGGCAAGTGAGCTGTAGATCACATGCTTTGCATAGACTATATAGCATTAAACTCCCAAAGCGGTGGCTAACCTGTAGTGGTTGTAGTTGTTTGAAACAGTGTTTTCAGTACTGCTTGGCCTACATTTGCCTGTTGTCTTGCTGCTAACACATCTACACAATGGTGTTTGGTGAATGTGTGCGGTGTAGACCATGTTGCTGCCTTACATATATCAGCTATGGGAATATTTCCCAAGAAGGCCATAGTAGCCCTTATTTTGCGAGTAGAGTGCGCTCTAGGGGGGTACTAACAAAGTACTCTTTGCTTTAACATAACGTGTTTGGATACATTTTACAATCCATCTTGCAATACCTGACTTAAATATAGGATTGCCCTTGTGAGGTGGAGAAAAAGCAACAAATAGTTGCTTTGTTTTCCTAAAATCTTTGGTTCTTTCTTTGTAGTAAAGTATAGCACGTCTAACATCAAGTGTGTGTGTGTAGGGCTTGTTCTGCTACAGAATCAGGTTTAGGAAAGAACACAGGAAACTCAACTGATTGATTGATATGAAAAGCAGAAACTACTTTAGGGAAAAATTTAGGGTTGGCGCGAAGAACCACTCCATCTTTGTGAAATTGAAAGAAAGGCTCTTGTATAGTTAATGCCTGAAGTTCACCAACTCTCCTTAGTGTGGTTATCGCTATGAGGAAAGCAACTTTCCATGATAGGAATTGTAACTGCCATTTGTGCATTGGTTCAAAAGGTGGGCCCATTAGCCTTGTAAAGACTATGTTTAAGTTCCACTCTGGAGCAGGGCAAATTCTTGGTTGGTATCACCCTTTTTAATCCTTCCATGAAGGCTTTAATCACTGGTACTTTGAACAGAGATAAGTGTTGTCTGTTTTGCAAGTATGCAGCTATGGCTGCTAGGTGTAAACGAATGGATGTGTAAGCTAGTCCACATTGCTGTAAATGCAACAGATAACAAATGATGTTCTGTACAGAAGCATCAAGTGGATTGATGTTGTTGTTACAATAGACAACAAATCGTTTCCATTTTGCTGCATAACATGCTCTAGTAGTAGGCTTTCTAGCCTCTTTGAGAATAGCCATACAGTCTGGTGGCAGTTGTAAATAACCAAACTCTATCACTTCAAGAGCCAAATGCTAGGTTGAGTTCTCTCGGATTTGGATGTCTGATTTCTCCATGGCTCTGAGTGAGGAGACGGTGTGAGATGTAGCTTTTTATTTGGAACCACAGAGTTCTAACAGGGCGGTGTACCAAGGTTGACGAGCCCATGTGGGGCTATCAAGATCAGTGTGAGGGACGTTTGTCTGAGCTTCCGAACCAGTAATGGAATTAGTGGGAGAGGCGGAAAAGCGTAAGCAAATATCACTGACCAATTCATCCATAGAGCATTGCCCTTGAATGCTGGGTGTGGGAACCTGGATGCGAAGCTTGGGCATTTTGCGTTGTGCACTGTGGCAAACAGATCTATCTGTGGAAAACCCCATGTTGGACTTGGCCCTTTTTGCAGGGTCATCCCTAAACTTTTTGCCTTCCTCCTATATTTTTTCTGACCTGTTGTTGGCTGTTTTATGACTCTGGGCACTTTACCACTGCTGATCAGTGCTAAAGTGCATATGCTCTCCCTATGATAAATTGTGTTATGTATTAGTGACTCCATGATTGGATGATTGGTTTACTTGTCAGTCCCTAGTACAGTGCACGGAGTGTGCCCAGGGCTTGTAAATCCAATGCCGCTGGTGGGCTTGCAGCACGGGTTGTGCCACCCACAGAAGCGGCTTGTAAAATGTGCCTCAGGCCTGCCATTGCAGAGCCTGTGTGCAGCCTAGGGCTGCCATGTCGACTTGGTGAGTACACCCACTTACCAGTCCCTAAACCTTCCCTTTACTGCATGTTGGTCACCCCTAAAGTAGGCCCTAGGGCAGGGTGCATTGTAAGTACAAGGTAGGACATGCCCTGGTGTGTGTGGCATGTCCTAATAGTGAATTACAGCCATTTTCGTTTTTCACTATTGCAAGGCTACCTGCTCCCCATAGGCCAGAATGGGCAGACTGACTATTACACCTTATAATCAGAACTGACCCAGGGAACATGGTAGAAAAACGAATTTAGTATGCCTGAACTCAGAATGATAAAATACATCTTTTAGTGAAGTTGGTTTTAACATTCTGTGTTTGAAAATACCACTTTTAGAAAGTGGGTATTTTCTTGCCTAAACTTCCAAGCCTGCCTCTGCTAGGTTGTGTATTCCTTGTCTGGAGATTGAGTGACAGGGGCTGGGGGTGGCTACAGGAGACAGGGTGAGTCAGCACAGGGCTGAATAGAAAGATCTGCATCCAGAGTGGAGGGAGGAGTTGCACCTGGGTCTGAATAGGGCTGTGCCTGCCTTCCACAATGCTGGCTCCACCTCCTGCCGGGCGGCTGAGCACCCTGCCCCACATTCTGAAAGGAAAGAAGGAGACAGAAAAACAAAGTGCTCCAGGACTGACCAGAACTGGTTTTGGGCTGGGCAGAGGCCTCTCTGCCTTCAGAGAACAAAGGAAAACTGTGTATAAAAAGGGGACCCAGACCCCTAGGAAATTAGATCACTTTGGGAAAACAAGAAGAAACCTTTGCTGAGGAGCGGAACCAAGAAGGAACTGAGGAGAAGACTATCCCTAAGCTAGAGGGATCTGCCTGCAGTGGTTGCCTGACTGCCAAAGGAAGGAGAAAGGACTTTGTGTGCACTTTTATTCAACTTGTAAAGTATCTCCAAGGGCTTGAGAAAAGAGCTTGCCTCCTGCTGAAGTCTCAGGGACAACAGACTTCAACCACCAGCTCCCCAAGAATCCTTTGGAAGTGCCTGCTGCTGTTTTGGGCCTTCTGAAGGGACTGCGTGTCGCAAGGAGCTGGAAGCGCGACTCAAGAGGAAGAAGCGTGTCGCCGTCGCTGCTGCTGCCGTCGCAACTCCGAAGGAGGGTGTCGCCGCTGTAGCTGTCGTATTGCACCGCATCGAGAGAAGCGTCCCGCAACGAAGAGGAAGCGTGTCGCCGTCGCTGCTGCTGCCGTCGCAACTCCGAAGGAGGGTGTCGCCGCTGTAGCTGTCGCATTGCACCGCATCAAGAGAAGAGTCTCGCATCGAGGAAGAAGCGTGTCGCCGCCGCAGCCGCTGCCGTCGCAACTCCGAAGGAGGGTGTCGCCGCTGTAGCTGTCGCATTGCACCGCATCAAGAGAAGCGCCTCGCATCCACGGAGAAGCGTGCCGCCGTCGGAGCTGCTGCCGTCGCATCACGAAACAAGGGTGTCGCCGCTGCAGTTGTCGCATCGAGCGGAAGCGTCTCGCCACGTCGGAGAAGAGGGTCGCCGCCAAAGCCGCTGTCGTCGCATCGCTGAACAAGGGTGTCGCCGCTGTAGCTGACGCATCGAGTCGAGACTTCTCGCAACCTCGGAGAAGCGTGCCGCATCAGGAAGAACTTGACGTCTTTATTTCTTTGCACCAGAACTTTGTCGCATTTCCATCGCTGCAACATTGCTTGTTGTGGAAGCGTCCCGCATCGTAAGGTACATTGACTTAAAGTGTCGCATCTTAAGAACTGAACTGAACTAAGCTAAAACTACCATTTTAAGTACAGTATTGTGGATTTTTGTCGTTTATGGTCTTGTGTTAAAACTATATAAAGAATACTTATTTTTGATATAAAACCTTGTGTGGTGTCCATCTGTAGTGTGTCACTAGATTACTGTATGTGTTCACAAATGCTTTACACACTGCCTCTGAGATAAGCCTGTCTGCTCGTGCCAAGCTACCAAGGGGGTGAGCAGGGGTTATTTTAGGAGTGTACCCCTTTACCCTGACTAGAGGCGAGGGTCCCTATTTGTCACAAGTACCTACCTGTGCCAACTAGAGACCCCCAATTCTAACATTGGTGGTCAGCGGTGAGGATTCTGGACTTGCATTTGTGACTCATGTACAGTGATTGGTGAACACTACTAGTGAGTGCAGACCAAAACGCGACCACATACTGTTTGTCTGTTTTATGGTGTCCTCCTGGAGGTATTTTTGATACCATGACTCTGGTTAGTTGTTGCAAAATGGAACTCAACTTCTGGCACATGTTTGTCTACACAATGAAGGAGCTACGTGTGTTTTGCAAGGAAAGGGGGCTGCCTGTGAAGAGAAGGTCCAGGGAGGATCTAGAGGCATCCCTATTTCAGTATGAGTTACCCAGCTGGAAGGCAACACTACCAGTTGAGTCTGAGAAGGAGGAATTCCCTAGAAGTGAGGGAGAAACAGAAAAAGATAGCTGGCTTCTGGCTTATGAGCAGAAGCTGAGAGAAATTGACGAAGAGCTGAGAGAGCTTGATGAGGCTCAGAGGGCCTTAGCCCAAGAAGAAGAAATTTGGGCAGCTCAGGAAGTGAGCTTTGCTGAGTTGGAGGTGGAGTCCAGCTCAGATGGTGGCAGCAAAATTAAGTTATTCAGTGCTGAGAGAGTAGTGCACACACCCAGAGATGTGGCGCCTGACTTGGAGGGGGTTAACATACACCAGGAGGTTCAAGGACATGAGGTAGCTCCAGTAGTGCGCAGTGTCCCTGAGAGGAATAGGGAAACTGACACAGGGATTCATGGTCCTAGTAGTAGGAGGGACACTCTACTGACTCTAGATGAGAGGTGCAGGGAGAGGGGTTCCCCCATGGTTGAAGTCCTGGTATGTGAGTGTGAAGACCGCCCAGAAGAGTGTGGGTTGAGTGACAGAGACAGTCAGATACTGTCTTGCCAGTCTCAGGAGAGTGGTGTGGAGTACGTGTGTGAGGCACTGGATGGTGAGGTGAAGGATAGTTTGGTTAACCCCTGTGGGGGACTGTGTGATCCAATTTTGGGAGAGCATATTGTAAGTCCCTGTTTTCCAGAGCTATGCCAACACCTGTTGGAGAGTGAGTTCTCTGACCTCAGGGAGCTCACATTGGAGGCAGACCTTTTGGTGGATTCCAGAGGGTCTGAAGAGGCATTGGGGAGTGACCCTAAGAGGAGTGGCTCAGGTGTCTTCCAACCCAGAGTGGTGGGAGAGGTTCAGTGTAGCCCAGCTAGGTCCCGTGGTAATGGGAGGGGTGTAGGGACTCACGTCCTGTCTCAGTGGAGAAGGAGTGAGTGTGGGGCTGCGTGTCCCAAGGTGCCCGAAACCCAGTCTCAGAGCCTGGATGGTTCTTTAAGGGAACACCAGGTAGGGAGCCTAGGCTGTCCTGATGGGCCGCCTGTTGAGGAGGCTCTCCTAGTGTCTAGAGAACCTGGAGCGTCTGTAAATGGAGCTCCAGTGTTTCTGGTATCTGGCAGTGCCGCTCCACTTGGGAGGGTGCAGAAGTCCAGAGTGAGGGGTGAGAGGGGGAGAGAGTCCCCAGTGGAAGAACCAGTGGGTCAGGGACCAGCCAGAAGGGCTGAGTCACCAGTGAATGACCATGGTAACACCACTTCTGTCCTGGGGGATCTTCCCGCGCTGTCAGATGGACAGGGGTCGGGAGATCTGCGCCAGGCGGACTGTCACACAACACATGAGAGATGTGTTACCCTCTGGGGGGCATGCGTGCTCCCCAGGATGTCCTGGTGCGCCAGGCAGATTATTACACAACTCTAGAGGAGTGTGTTTCCCTTGGGGGGTTGGTGTACCCTCCCGGAAGTCCTGGGTTGCCAGGCACAGGTCCAGCCTAAGGGTACAGACCCTGGGTTGGAGGGCCAGGTTCAGGGTGTCCCCCTGACCTGGAGGAAGGGGCAGCTGCTAACAGTGCCCCTACCAGTTTGTCTTCTGGGGGCACCGCTCCAGGTGGGAGGGTGCAGGACCCCAGTAAGGGGGGCGGGGAGAGGACAGCCTCACCCCTGGCCTCTGCCCAGTCTAAGGGTACAGACCCTATGCTGGGATCCCAGTTGCAGGATAGAACCCCTGAACTGGTGGGCGAATTGTGCAGGACACCTGCCACAGGTGCCCTGACAATTCTGGAAGGGGGTACCGCTCCAGGTGGGAGGGTGCAGAGCCCCAAGGAGGAGGACCGGGTGTGGGAAAGCCCACCCCAGTCTCCAGTCCAGCCGCCGGGTACAGGCCCGGGGCTGGTAGGTCAGTGTCAGGATGTCATACCTGACCTGACAGGAGGGAGAATGGACAAAGGGTGCCAAGCACCTGGGGCTACTGCCCCCCGCTCTCTGACGCCACAGAGGTTTGAGAGCCCTGAGAGGCATAAGGCCTGGGTCTCATCCCTGACCACTGTCAGTGGCCACTGTGGCTTGCTGTCTGTCTGTTGGGACACACCTGTGAGCAAGTTAAGGTTAGGTGCTGCACAGGTGGGGTCCACAGGTGAGGAGAAGGGTTCTCCATGGATTAGCTTGGTGGGCCCTGAGAGTATGGACAGAGGGATTCCAATAGGTTCAGATTGGCGTAGAACTGGAGTATGCCCCTGCTGTTGCGGGCCAGGTCCAGGTTCTATCGCCCAAAGCAGGGAAGCCCATCAAGGTAGTGATTGGTCTACCCTGCGTTTTGGCTGGAAGGGGGTTGTGTTGGACTTGGCCCTTTTTGCAGGGTCATCCCTAAACTTTTTGCCTTCCTCCTATATTTTTTCTGACCTGTTGTTGGCTGTTTTATGACTCTGGGCACTTTACCACTGCTGATCAGTGCTAAAGTGCATATGCTCTCCCTATGATAAATTGTGTTATGTATTAGTGACTCCATGATTGGATGATTGGTTTACTTGTCAGTCCCTAGTACAGTGCACTGAGTGTGCCCAGGGCTTGTAAATCCAATGCCGCTGGTGGGCTTGCAGCACTGGTTGTGCCACCCACAGAAGCGGCTTGTAAAATGTGCCTCAGGCCTGCCATTGCAGAGCCTGTGTGCAGCCTAGGGCTGCCATGTCGACTTGGTGAGTACACCCACTTACCAGTCCCTAAACCTTCCCTTTACTGCATGTTGGTCACCCCTAAAGTAGGCCCTAGGGCAGGGTGCATTGTAAGTACAAGGTAGGACATGCCCTGGTGTGTGTGGCATGTCCTAATAGTGAATTACAGCCATTTTCGTTTTTCACTATTGCAAGGCTACCTGCTCCCCATAGGCCAGAATGGGCAGACTGACTATTACACCTTATAGTCAGAACTGACCCAGGGAACATGGTAGAAAAACGAATTTAGTATGCCTGAACTCAGAATGATAAAATACATCTTTTAGTGAAGTTGGTTTTAACATTCTGTGTTTGAAAATACCACTTTTAGAAAGTGGGTATTTTCTTGCCTAAACTTCCAAGCCTGCCTCTGCTAGGTTGTGTATTCCTTGTCTGGAGATTGAGTGACAGGGGCTGGGGGTGGCTACAGGAGACAGGGTGAGTCAGCACAGGGCTGAATAGAAAGATCTGCATCCAGAGTGGAGGGAGGAGTTGCACCTGGGTCTGAATAGGGCTGTGCCTGCCTTCCACAATGCTGGCTCCACCTCCTGCCGGGCGGCTGAGCACCCTGCCCCACATTCTGAAAGGAAAGAAGGAGACAGAAAAACAAAGTGCTCCAGGACTGACCAGAACTGGTTTTGGGCTGGGCAGAGGCCTCTCTGCCTTCAGAGAACAAAGGAAAACTGTGTATAAAAAGGGGACCCAGACCCCTAGGAAATTAGATCACTTTGGGAAAACAAGAAGAAACCTTTGCTGAGGAGCGGAACCAAGAAGGAACTGAGGAGAAGACTATCCCTAAGCTAGAGGGATCTGCCTGCAGTGGTTGCCTGACTGCCAAAGGAAGGAGAAAGGACTTTGTGTGCACTTTTATTCAACTTGTAAAGTATCTCCAAGGGCTTGAGAAAAGAGCTTGCCTCCTGCTGAAGTCTCAGGGACAACAGACTTCAACCACCAGCTCCCCAAGAATCCTTTGGAAGTGCCTGCTGCTGTTTTGGGCCTTCTGAAGGGACTGCGTGTCGCAAGGAGCTGGAAGCGCGACTCAAGAGGAAGAAGCGTGTCGCCGTCGCTGCTGCTGCCGTCGCAACTCCGAAGGAGGGTGTCGCCGCTGTAGCTGTCGTATTGCACCGCATCGAGAGAAGCGTCCCGCAACGAAGAGGAAGCGTGTCGCCGTCGCTGCTGCTGCCGTCGCAACTCCGAAGGAGGGTGTCGCCGCTGTAGCTGTCGCATTGCACCGCATCAAGAGAAGAGTCTCGCATCGAGGAAGAAGCGTGTCGCCGCCGCAGCCGCTGCCGTCGCAACTCCGAAGGAGGGTGTCGCCGCTGTAGCTGTCGCATTGCACCGCATCAAGAGAAGCGCCTCGCATCCACGGAGAAGCGTGCCGCCGTCGGAGCTGCTGCCGTCGCATCACGAAACAAGGGTGTCGCCGCTGCAGTTGTCGCATCGAGCGGAAGCGTCTCGCCACGTCGGAGAAGAGGGTCGCCGCCAAAGCCGCTGTCGTCGCATCGCTGAACAAGGGTGTCGCCGCTGTAGCTGACGCATCGAGTCGAGACTTCTCGCAACCTCGGAGAAGCGTGCCGCATCAGGAAGAACTTGACGTCTTTATTTCTTTGCACCAGAACTTTGTCGCATTTCCATCGCTGCAACATTGCTTGTTGTGGAAGCGTCCCGCATCGTAAGGTACATTGACTTAAAGTGTCGCATCTTAAGAACTGAACTGAACTAAGCTAAAACTACCATTTTAAGTACAGTATTGTGGATTTTTGTCGTTTATGGTCTTGTGTTAAAACTATATAAAGAATACTTATTTTTGATATAAAACCTTGTGTGGTGTCCATCTGTAGTGTGTCACTAGATTACTGTATGTGTTCACAAATGCTTTACACACTGCCTCTGAGATAAGCCTGTCTGCTCGTGCCAAGCTACCAAGGGGGTGAGCAGGGGTTATTTTAGGAGTGTACCCCTTTACCCTGACTAGAGGCGAGGGTCCCTATTTGTCACAAGTACCTACCTGTGCCAACTAGAGACCCCCAATTCTAACACCCCATTTGTGAAAGTAGGGAAGAAGAACTTGGGGGTGAATTTCCCACTCGTGTACTTGCTGCCTGTGTCTGCTGAGCAGGTCTGCAATCAGATTGTCTACTCCTGGAAGGTGTTCTGCTAGGAGATAGATTTTGTGGTGAATCGCCCAATTCCAAATGCTTTGTGCAAGGCGCGACAGTTGGAGAGAGTGATTCCCTCCTTGTTTCTGTAGGTAGTACATCGCTGTCATGTTGTCTGTGCGAACTGAGACAGTCTTTTTTTTTTTTTTTTTTAAATAAACTTTATTGCCTTTTTCATGTATTTCTCTCAGCACTGTAATATCTTTACAGGTTATCATTTTGCAATCTCAGTTTATCCCTTAGTACTCATCCCCTCCACATATCAATTACACTTGCATTATTATTGCCTCTAACACTGTAGTGCGGACTCCCAGTCTCGTTTGTATTCAATCCCCCTCCCTTCCCCCCTCCCCACTAAAACTTAAACCCAACTACCCCCCACTCTCCCCCTGCACTGCTGTCTCCTACGGTTGCAGGATGAGCCCTTTTGATCACCTCCGGTATCCCTTGATGTGTGTTTCTTTGCCATTCGGTCGCTCTCTTCCGGTTCTATCCCCCCTCAGTTCATAGGCTTCTAAGGGTCCTCTTCCCCTGGTACCTGCTCCATTCCCCCCTCCTGATTCTGCCTCCGGGGACTTTCCTGTTGTGATGGTCCTTTAGGGGTGGTGGCTTCAGACCCAGGATCGTTGCCCCTCATTTCTTCCATCAGCACCTCCCATACCTGTGCCCTCTCCAACATGCTCAGGCTCCTTCTCGCATTTCTGAGCAAGATTCTGCCCTCGCACCCCGCCCATTTCTCCAACTCTCGCTTCCACCTATGTATGCTGGGGCCATTCGGTGCCTTCCATCTACTAGTAATTTCCTGCTTCACCAGTATGAAGACGAGGTCCTGAAACTTATCAGTGACCTTAGTCTTAGCTGTATGGGGGAACAGGTTGAGTAGGATATGTTCTGGTGTGCATGGGACTCTCCGTTCTGTTATCCCAGCCGTCTCCCTTGCTATTTCCTGCCAATATTGCGCCAGGGACTGGCAGCTCCATAACATATGAATGTAGTTCGCCCCTCGTTCTCTACACCTCGGGCATTCAGCATCCTCTCTGAGAAAGAACCAGTTGATGCGTTCCGGTGTTATGTACGCTCGGTGCAGCATGTAAAAACTAATTAGACTGAAGCGTGCGTTTCTGGACACTTTAGTTGTGCGTAAATGAATGTTCTCCCAGTCCTTGTCTTCTAGTGGTCTGCCTATGTCTTCCACCCACTGATTCCTCAACCTGTCTAGCTGCTGTACAGAGTCCCGCCCTATGGCCCTGTATAGGCATGTGACGGCTTTTATGGTCCCCCCTGCCAGGCCTATGTACTCGCAGGTGGCATGTCGTGGTGGCTGTCGTGCCAGTGCCTCAGTGTCGCCGTATTGCCCCTGTGACTGCCCCATAGAGTAGAAAGTGTCCCTGTGGGTTGTCACAGTCTGTACTGAACTCTTCAAAGGGGAGTAGCTCCCCATCCCGGTATAGGTCTCCCACTCTCGAGGCTCTGGCTCATTCCCAGTCTCCTATCCCCCTCCATTGTCCCCCTTCTGGGAGTGCCCCCAGAAGTGCCAGTGGTACTTCCGGTGAGTATGGGCGTTGTGTCCTAGTCTTCTGTAGACACCTGCCCCAGCATCGGCGTATCACCTTGTGTTCGTTGCTTTGGACCTGCTGTGTCTTCACAGTCCCCATCAGGGTGCGGAACACATTAAGCCTATCTAGGGTGAAGGGAGGTGTCCTCCTGTCCGGTGTCAGACTCCGTGCCACCCACCGCGTGAATCTCTGTAATTGCCCTGCCAAGTAATATGCCTCCATGTCAGGCGAGGCCCCCTTCTGTGTCCTTTTTAACGTGGTTAGGGCTACCCTCCTTCTGCCCGTCCCCCATATAAATGCAGAGATGCAGGAGTCCAGTTCTCGGAACCATGCCCCCGGTATCCACACCGGTAGTGTGGTAAAGAAGTATAATAACCTGGGGAGAGCCACCATTTTTAGTAGGGAAATCCGGCCCGCCACCGAGAGGGGGAGTTTTCCCCAGAATGTCATGTTGTCCTTGAGCGACCGCAGTGCACCCCCTACATTTCCTTCTTGCACATCCGCCATGGAGTGAAAAACCTTCACCCCCAGATACCAAAAGCATCGGGGTTCCCAGTGAAGCTCACCCTGGCCCTCTGGCGGCGGTGTGCCCGCCTCCATTGGGAACAGCCGGGACTTCTGCCAGTTAACCCGCAGCCCCGCTAATGCGCCAAACTCTTCCATCATATTCTTCTCCCCTCGCAGTTCCCCCTCCGCGTTTTTAGGAAGAGCAGAAGATAGTCAGCATACAGCGCTATGTAGTGCCGTTGCCCTCCTAACTGGAGGCCTCTGTACCCTCCCCCGGACCGTGCCCTACATGCTAGTGGCTCTACGGCCAGTGCAAACAGCAATGGGGAGAGGGGACACCCCTGTCGTGTGCCCCTCTCCACCCGGTACTGCTCAGATATCGTGCGTCCCGTGCGGACCCTCGCCACCGGGCCAGCATACAGAAGTCGCACCCACCGTATAAATCCCTGCCCGACTCACATTTTTGCTAGGACGGCTTAGAGGAACCCCTATTCAAGGCTATCAAAGGCCTTCTCTATATCTATTGCAAATATCGCACCCTCCCGCTCTTCTATCACGCCTAGCTCTATGATGGAAAGTAGACTGCGTATGTTCAGGTTCGTATTTCTGCTTGGGATGAAACCTGCCTGGTGCACCAGGGACGTCATATTTGGGAGTAACCTCGTTGGCAATAGCTTACTCAAGATCTTGAAGTAGAGGTTCAGCATCGACAGGGGTCGGTACGCCGTACATTCCAGGGGAGACTTATCAGGCTTAAGCAGGGGAATTACCACCGCTTCCCAAGTGGTGTTTGGTAGTTGACCTCTCTCCCCAGCCTCTTCATACATCTCCACTAGCCTAGGGGCTAATTCCTCCACATACGCTGCATAAAACTCCTTAGGGAGCCTGTCTGTGCCCGGGGTTTTCCCTCTCGCTAGCTCTTTAATGGCCACTCTGATTTCATGTTCCAATATTTCTGCCCCTAGCTGCTCTGCGTCCTCCACTGATAAGGTGTGGAGAGGAAGCTCCGACAAGTACTCTTCTATCTCCCCTTCCCTCCTAGGTCCAGCGCTCGTGTATAGCTGTTCATAGTAGTTATGAAACCTATTGTTTATGGCATCTTGCCTGTATAATGGGCGCCCTGCCGGGTCTGCTATTTCGATTATGGTATTCCCCCTTCGAGTGGGGTTGGCAAGCCATGCCAACAGTGTGCCCGCCTTATCCCTCTCAGTATGGGTCCTATCTGTGTACGCTTTAAAGTCAAAACACTGCAACCGTTCCTCTTGCGCAGCTACCTCTTCCTTCGCCTCCAGTAACTCCTGGCGTAGTTCGGGGTGGTCCGGGCGCCTAAGTTCAATCTCCCTCAACACTCGGTCTGCCCTTTCAACATCCGTGAGCAGTGTTCGCCATACCCCAATGGACGCTGCCATGCACCGTCCCCTGATTACTGCCTTAAAGGCCTCCCATTCCGTTACCCTGGAGTCAGTGGAATGTGCATTATCCGCTAAGTATGTTGTAATATGGCTCCTGATCTCGTGTAAGAACACTTGGTCCTCCAGGACCTCGGGCCTGAGGCGCCATGTAGGGATGGGTTGCTGTTGTGTCCCCCAGTGCAGCCTAGTCAATATCGGGTTGTGATCTGACACAGTACGTGTTCGGTATTCCGTGCCCTGAAGCAGTGCATGCATGTCAGGTGAACATAGAAAAGTATCCAGCCGTACATGTAGGTCGTGAACATGTGAGAGGTGGGAGTATTCCTTTTCTAGCGGGTGGATGCGTATCCACGTGTCTACAAGCCCCCATCGGGTCTGCCAGTCCCTAAAAGCCCTGGCTGTTCTATGGGGAGTCACGGAGAGGCGGGTGGGACCGATCGAGTTCCGGGTCGTGATACAGTTAAAGTCTCCCCCCATAATGATCGAGCCAATCATGTGGGGTGCCAGGATCCCAGACATCTGTTCTAGAAAGGCCCCCTGGTCTACGTTCGGTCCATATATGTTTATTAGCGTTACGTGATGCCCATCTAACCTCCCTGTTACTATTACGTAGCGGCCCTCTGGATCTACTTTGTGTTTTGTGTGCTGAAATGGGACCCCGCCCGTATCCAGATCAATACTCCCCTTGCGAACGCCGAGAATGAGGTGTAGTATGCCTGTCCCCTCCATCTCCGATGTAATGCCGCCACTTCAGGGGCCAGAGTGTGGGTTTCTTGCAACATTGCTATGTGAATCCCTCGCCTCTTTGTAGCACTTGTGCATGGAGTGCATACCCCGGACATTCCAGGATAGGAGGTTATATGTCGTCTGCTTTGGCATTGCAGTTTATCTTTCCCTCCTCACCACCCCCTACGTGGCCCACTTCCAGCGACTTGCTCTGAGTGATGCGATCCTTGCTACTACAGCTCATGTCCCCTCTTGGTAGACAGCAGTGCCCCCAACTTATAACTATGTACACACCCCAACACCCCCTCCCCAGGACAAGTGAGGATCTCTTCCCCCATCCAAACTACGCACCAGTGTGCAATTAGAACAAGTGTTCAAAGTTCGGGTAGTGACGAGGCTAGTGCTCACCTGGAGGAAATCCTGTCACCCCCACCCAGTGCATAATGCATATAAACATCAGGTCATCATTCCCGGGCCCCCTTCTCATGCGAGCCCATGTTCGGGTCATCTCAACACCCCTCCCTGCTCCCCCCCCCCCCCCCGCTCAAGACTCCTGCTTGTTACTTGCGTGTCTCGTGCTGGTGTCGGAGTCTGATTCTCTTGGGTCCTCCCCAGACAATGAGGAGGTGCTTCGTGTTCCATGGTGCTATTGCCGCTACTGCTCTCTCCCTGTCTCGTCGAGTTTCTGCTGCCGTTAGTTGACTCTTGGGTTCCGCCCTTTCCCTGGGGGGTCTTGTTAAGTCTCGGTCTGGCTTTTCCAGCTCCTCGCCTCTCTGTTCTTGTGGGCCTTGCTCCTCAATCCAGTCCCACACTTCCTGTGGTGTACTGAAGAACTTGGTTCCCCCGTTTAATATCATCCGAAGCTTGGCCGGGAACACCATGGAATATGGTATCCCCATTTGTCTCAATTTTCGTTAACTGAGACATAGGATGCTCTCTGTCTCTGCACTTCTCTGGAGAAGTCAGGGAAGAGCCTAACTGTGCTGTTGTCTACTTTGAGGTGTCCTTTAATCCGTGCCTAGCTCAGCACATGATCTGTCTTTGTAGAAGAGTAGCTGCGCTACCATTGGGCCTCGGTGGCCTCCCAGGTGGGAGCGCCCTTGCAGGGACTCTGTGTACCCATTCCAAGGCAAAGTATGGGGACAGGCCCTCTTCTGCCACCTCAGTGCGGATCCAGTTTTCCAGGTAGACAACCATATTGTTCCCTTCCACTTTTTCTGGCAGGCCTATGACTCGTATGTTGTTGTGCCGTGCTCTATTTTCAGCGTCCTCAGCTCCAGCACGTGCACCCTTTTCTCAATGTCTGTAAGTTTGTGGGTAGCCGTGTTCGCCAGTGGCTTCAGGTCTCTGGCATCTCCTTTGGCTGTCGTGACTCGGTCTGCTAGCTTCCTATAATCCGCCCTCAGCAGGTCTAGGAACGTATCAATCTTGGATTCGACGGCTGTTCTTGACGTTTCTATAGCCTGCAGGATGTCGTAGAGAGATGGGTCATTGTGGGCTTCTTTGCTTTCGCTACGGGTCCCCGTCCGCAGCCTTGAGTCACCAGCATCTTCCCCTGTCTGCTCCTGCTGCTCTGTATCCTGCCTTTTGGATACTTTCCCCATGGTGACGGTTGTCCATTGGTAGGGGCTTTCTCTCCCCTGATGCCTCCATCCAGACCTTGCCCAGGGGTTCACACACCTTCAGCGTCTTCAATTCGACCTCCGGAGGCGTTTTTCCGTGCCACCGTCCTTGGCCGCTGGTCCTGGGGCCCCCTCCTCGCCCCTCTCGCTGAGATCCAAGTGTCCTCCTTCAGGGCCGCTCCTGGTGTTCTTCGTTTCCTGCTATTCTAGGCATCCCAGTCTCTCCGCCACCTGTCCTCCAGTATCCATCGCGCGGACCGCCACTCAGCCACTGTCCCGTCGTCTATAAGTTGCTGGGACACCGCTCCACCCCGTGGCCTTCCTTGGTGCATGTCCTACTGTGCAATCTCTGTGGCTCCACATACAGACCCCCTCCTACCAGGGCCGGCAGTCTGTCTTGCCCGTCGTCCCTCTCGCCTCGTGTGTGTTCACCGCCTCTGTCGTTGCAGGCCACTCATCTCCAGTGCTCCATGTGATCTGTCCCGCTGCCACGTGCACTCGTTAGGCCCTCTGTCTCGTTTCACGGGCTGTCTCCGGTGCCTTCTCTCCTTACTGCAAGAGGGGAGGCGCAGATCCCAGCCTCCCCCTCAAGTCGTCAGTGGCAGCCCTCCAGGCTCCTCGCACCGCCTCTAGGCGCTCTTGGTAGCCCTTGCGCTGCTTTCTCCCGGGCCCTCCTCCCCAATGCCTCCTTACTAACTTCTTAGCAACGAGTCCTCCGGATCTTCGTCCCCCCAAGCCAGCAGTTTCATGATCCCGCTGCTCCTGGGGCCTCTCGGCTTCCGCGATCCGCCTCCGATCAGGCCGCGGCCGCCATCTTGTCTGGCCTCACGGCCTCCTCGCTTATTTCGTGCACTCTGCCCAGGCTGTCCCCAGTGCGCTATCCCCCTGCTCCTGGCTGGAATGCGCAGGTCCCAGTCTTCTCGTTTTCTGGCGCCCTATCTGTGCTAGTGAGAACCCTCCAGGCTTTCTGCACCACTGCAATGCTTCCTCGGCAGCTTGCGTGCCGCCATCACCTGGGCCCTCCTCCTTAATGCCTCATTACTGTTGGCTTTCCCCTTCGGGCAGCGAGGGCACCGGCTCTCCGTCTTCTTTGTACCAGCAGCATACTGTGCCCACTGCCCTAGGGCTTCCCGGCTTCTACGAGACGCCGCCAGTTAGGCCGTGACCGCAGACGCCATCTTGACTCGCCTCGCGGTCCCTCCGCCAAGTTAGTTTTTTCCCATGGCGCCGCTTCTGCCGGCTCCTTCCCGCAGTGCCGCTCATTTCCCCTCCACTTCAGGGGTTGGGGGGAATGTCGCCTGTGTCGGGGGGTCCACCTATATCGGGAAGGATGACACTGGATGGGGGATCACCGGCGGGAGCTTAGGTTCAGACTCCCTGCTCCATCGGCGTCCGGCCATGCCCCCTACGAACTAAGACAGTCTTGCCTACAAGTTGGGTGAGAAAAGCTTTGAGTGCTCGGAACACTGTTAGAAGTTCCAGGTAGTTGATGTGGAGACTTTTGTGATTGTCCGACCACAGTCCCTGTACTGTGTAATGTTGAAGATGGGCACCCCAACCTGTTAACGATGCGTCTGTTGTCCGTATAGTCTGTGGAATCGGGTCTATGAAAGGCCGCCCTTTTGCCAAGTTTTGAGGGTTCCATCACTGCAGAGAGCGATGAGTGTGGCTGTCTACCAGCACTAGATCGGTTAATAGACCCTGTGACTGATTCCACTGACGCGCTAGACATTCTTGGAGAGGACACATGTGAAGCCTTGCATGAGGTACGATTGCAATGCAGGATGCCATCATTCCCAGCAGTTGGATGAAGACTCTGGCTGGTAATGATTGGTTGGGTTGGAATTGTAATACTGTGGCCTGAATACTGCGAATTCTGGCTACATTGGGAGTGGCTAGAGCTTTGAGAGTGTTAAGGGAAGTTCCCAGATAAGATTGCACTTGTGCAGGACACAGGTGAGACTTTTGTGCATTTATTGTAAACCCTAACTGGTGAAGAAGGTGCACTGTTGTTTGAGTGTGTAGTATACAGTTCTGGTAAATGCCCGCTTTGACAAGCCAAAGACACACAATTGATGGACGGAATGCAGAACAAATCAAAACATTCACCCCCAGTCAAGAGATCTGGGTTAAATCCATCATTCTTTTGCTCACCATGCCACCCCAGTTTAGACCTGGCCATATGCAAATCAGTCTTGACCCTGTGCCTCATGGGAACAGTCCAGCCCGAACTGCCAAGCCAGGTCCGCTCTGGACCGGAAACAAGCATCCTAGGACCGGTTTCGGGGTTTCACCCTCTTCAGCCAGGATAGCTTGATTCCAGTGGCACAGTGAGCCCGGGACCCACGTCTGGGCATACCCGGCGCACTTAGGGCGAGGAAGCAAAAGACACACAATTGAAGGACGGAATGCAGAACAAATCAAAACATTCACCCCCAGTCAAGAGATCTGGGTTAAATCCATCATTCTTTTGCTCACCATGCCACCCCAGTTTAGACCTGGCCATATGCAAATCAGTCTTGACCCTGTGCCTCATGGGAACAGTCCAGCCCGAACTGCCAAGCCAGTCATCCAGGTAAGGGAAGGCAGGTATACATTGTCTTCTGAGATGATCAGCTACTACTGCAAGACATTTGGTGAACACTCTGGGGCTGTGGTGACGCCAAATGGAAGTACCTTGAACTGGTAATGTTTGCCTGCTATCACAAGCCTGAGGTATTTGCGATGAGCGGGATGAATTGGAATATGAAAGTAGGCGTCCTTTAGATCTAGAGTAGACATAAAGTCGCCCTGCTGCAAGAGAGGAGTTAACATGTGAAAGTGTTCAGACAATATGCATTTGTTTAACTCTCTGAGATCTAGAGTAGGTCTTAAAGAGCCGTCCTTTTTGGGAATGAGAAAGTAAAGGGTGTAAACCCCTGACCCTTGGTACTGAAGTGGGACTGGTTCTATAGCCCCTTTGAGTAATAAAGTTTGCACTTCTTGTTGAAGCAAGTGCTGGTGGTCTGGTAATATTTTGTGAGATCGAGGAGAAATGTTTGGAGGAAAGTGTTGAAGTCTTCCTCCGACAGGTGTGGAATAGTGTGAGGGAAGTGTTGGAAAGTCACTGTTTGCTTGAGGAAGGGGAAGTGCGAGGTGTGTTGTTTTTACCTCTTCCCCTGGGACTGTTTCCCCTATAACCTCCTCTGAAAAATCCTCTTGTAAAAGAGGATTGGGAATTGCCTTTGTAGGAGGAAGTGTTCTGGTCAGTGCCTGTGGACTTGGACCTTCCCCTATAAAAAGAGCGCTGAAAGGAACCTCTATTTGAGGGAGATTGAAGCGCTCCCATCGATTTTGCTACATCGGTGTCCTTTTTCTTTTTTTCCCGAGCGCTAGATCGACTTCGGGGCCAAAAAGATGTTTTTATCAAAGGGTAAAGCCAGGATGGATTGTTGGACTTCAGGTTTGAATCCTGATATCCGCACCATGCGTGTCATCATAGTAAAATGCTAGTATTTACTTCTCTAGCTGCGGTGTCAACTGCATCTAGAGTGCATCTGATAGAGGCATTAGAAATTAGTTTGCCTTCCTGGACTAAATCCTGAGCCTTTGCCATATGTTCCTCTGGGAGAAACTGAAGTAACTGTTCCATTTCGTCCCAGTGGCCTCTATCGTATCTTGCCAGTAAGCCCTGCGTATTAGCGATACGCCATTGGTTAGCTGCTTGCGCAGCCACCCGTTTACCCAAAGCATCGATAAGCTTCGATTCTTTATCTGGGGGAGGGGCATCCCCTGATGCTTGAATGTTAGCCCTCTTTCTAGCATTTGATACCACTAAAGAGTCAAGTGGTAACTGACCCTTAATAAATATAGGATTTGTGGGGGAACATTTATATTTTTTATCTACTCTAGGAGTAAGGATTCTGGCACGGACAGGATCTTTGAAAATATCGTCTGTGTGCCTTAACATACCCTTGAGCATAGGCAGTGTCCAACTGGTCTTATGGGATCCTAGAGTGTCAAAGAGAAAATCTTCCTCTAAAGACTCTTTATGTAGCTTCACCCCATGGTATTCGGCTGTTCTAGCAGTAAGCTGTTGGTAAGACAGATTGTCATCAGGTGGAGATGGCCTGGCAGGATAAAGATCTGGGTCTGTGTCCTGTGGAGGATCAGTTGTGTAGTCCGTCCAAGGATCTGGTAATGAGGTAGAGGAGATTGACTAGGTGTAATCTGTAATGGATCAAGCTGTGCTGGAGAGGGAGGAGGAGAGGGAGATGGAAAGGGAGATGGAAGTGTATGGAAAGGACTAGTGCCTACACTTTTTTTCTTGAGAGGAATTTTGCATGGGCTATCCTCCGAAAGCTTGTGCTTAGATGGTGTTTTAGCATGGATATGCCCTGTGTCTGGGTGAATATACAGCTTATTCTGTTTTGGATCCAGTTTAGGAGGTACAGTGTCTGTTTGGATCCGGTTGTGTTGCAGGCAAGTCTTTGCTTTTCGGCACCAAAGTTTTCGGAGTTGAGCCGGAATGTCCTTTCGGTGCCAAAGGTTTTGTCTCCGAGGGATGTTTTTTGATTTTCGGTGTCAAAGGTTTCGGTTCGGAACCGATATTGGATTTCGAGCTGGAAGATTTCGGCTCGGAAGTGAGCTTTGGCTGACTCGTCCCGTGCCGGAAGGCTTTACAGAGAGTTTCGGTGCCGAGCCATGAGGCGGAGCGTTGGAAACCTCTTCTCGGTGCCGACCTTGGCGCAGAGGTGGTGCCGAAGCCTTAGATTTCTTAGGGAGGGGGGGAGAAGGTGTCTTGAGTACTCTCGTCCCCTTGTCCCTGCGGCACATCATCGTCCTCGAGGTCGATATGCAAGTCTGATCCGGATTCAGACGCAGCTGAAGCCATCTCGTCCTCTGCCGCTGATACCGCTTCTTGTTCGGAGTCTTCGCTGAAGGGCTCCGGTGTGACATTCAATCGCTGCCGCTGCATCTCTCGACGTCGAGCCAGACGATCACGGAGAGTTTTCTTTGACCTGAAGGAGCGGCACGCGTCGCAGTCTTGCTCTTTGTGCTCGGGGGACAAGCACAAATTACACACCAGATGAGAGTCCCTATGCGGATATTTCGCGTGGCAAAGGGGGCAGAATTTAAATGGAGTCCGTTCCATCGACGAGGAGCCGAACGGACGCGGATGGGCCGGAAGGCCGCCCGCAGATCTTCCAGTCGAAATGTCAAAGATTCTTGAAATTCTAATCAAACCGCGGAAAGAGAAAACTCGTTCGAAAAAATACCGTCTAGGTAGAGAGAGTACGCACCGAGGGGGAACCCGAGGATCGATTCCGAAGCGGAGCGCAGCAATACCCGTCCGAACCCGATGGCAGAAAAAAACAATCTTAACAATGAAGTCGATGCCCATGCACACTATCACCGAAAGGAGGAGTCACCTACCTCGTGACTGGAAAGATTTCTTCGAACAAAAACAACTTGCAAACATCCGGACCCAACACTAGATGGCAGGAGTATGCAAAGCATGTGATCTACAGCTCACATGCCTCGAACACATCTTTTTGGACCTGATGTCGATCAGGCTTTGGAAAAAATGAAAAAGGACACTGAAGTCGCCAAATCTATGTGAGCACTCCAGTTCCCTTCCAATAGAGGTTCCTTTCGTCGGTCCTTTTACCGAGCAGGGTCTAGGACCACACCCTCAGACCAAAATACATCCACCTATAAGGGTAACAACCAGTCATCTCCTTCAAGAGGATTCTTTCGAGAAGGTTACAGAGGGAACAATTCTAAGGGTAGAGGAAAAGGCAGTACGCCCCCTTCCCCTAATAAGCAGTGACTCCCCCACACTTTCCCCTCCGACTATTCCACACCTGTCAGGGGAAGACTGCAACAATTCCTCCCAATTTGGCAGTCCATAACTACAGACAAACTGGTGATTGGAATTATCCAACATGGTTATTGCCTGGAGCTTACCAATGATCCTCCAAATATTCCACCTCGCTCTCACAAACTGTCTGCTCAACACTTGCACTTGCTCCAACAAGAAGTGCAATCCCTATTACTAAAAGAAGCTATAGAACCAGTTCCAATACAATACCAAGGTACAGGGGTTTACTCTCTGTATTTTCTCATCCCCAAAAAGGACGGTTCCTTAAGACCTATTCTGGATCTCAGTTAAACCAATATATTCTGTCAGAACACTTTCACATGGTAACCCTTCAGCACATACTTCCACCTTTACAAAAAGCAGATTTTATGTCTGCTCTCGACTTAAAAGACGCATATTTCCATGTTCCAATTCACCCAGCATATCGCAAATACCTCAGATTTGTGATAGCAAGCAAGCATTATCAATTCAAGGTACTTCCCTTTGGAGTGACAACAGCACCCATAGTACTTACCAAATGCCTGGCAGTAGTCGCAGCTCATCTCATAAGACAGCAGGTTCACGTCTTCCCATACCTAGACTGGCTCATCAAATTCAGCACTTACCAAACCTGTCTGCGACATACTCAAATGACAATAAACCTACTTCATCAGCTGGGTTTTACAGTCAATGCACAAAAATCTCATCTGCGTCCTTTGCAAATGCAATCATACCTAGGAGCCACTCTAAACACAGTCAAAGCTCTAGGATCTCCCAATATAGCCAGAATTCACAACAATAAGGATACAATACTAAAATTTCAATCCAACCAAGCCTTACCAGACAGGGTGTTCATGCAACTACTGGGAATGATGGCGTCTTGCATCGCAATTGTACCCCATGCAAGACTTCATATGCGTCCCTTACAAGAGTGCTTAGCACGCCAATGGAATCAATCGCAGGGTCAGTTAACCAATCTAGTGTTGGTAGATGGCCGTACACTTCGCTCTCTGCAGTGGTGGAACCCACAAAACGTATCAAAAGGACGTCCTTTCATCGACCCTGTTCCACAGGTGGTGCTCACAGCAGACGCATCTCTAACAGGTTGGGGTGCTCATCTCCAAAGCTATACCATACAAGCTCTGTGGAGCAACAAGCACACAAATCTACTCATAAACTATCTAGAGCTTGTATCGATTTTTCTTGCGCTTAAAGCTTTTCAAACTCACTTACTAGGCTAAACAGTCCTGATCGGGACAGACAACATGACGGCAATGTATTATGTACAAAAACAGGGAGGAACACACACACTCCAACAGTCACGGCTTGCTAATACACTTTGGAAATGGGCAATTCATCACAGGATTTATCTCCTGGCAGAACACCTCCCAGGAGTCAACAATCAAATTGCCGATCTCCTCAGCAGAAAAATACGCCAAGTTCACCAGTGGGAGATTCATCCCCAAGTTCTCCTTCCATACTTTCAACTATGGGGGGTTCCCACAGATAGACTTGTTCACCACAGCCGAAAACGCAAAATGCCCAAACTTCGGCTCCAGGTTCCCACACCCGCTCTCAAAGGGCAATGCCCTATGGATAAACTGGTCAGGAATATTTGCCTATGCTTTTCCACCTCTCCCACTCATTCCATCTGTGGTTCGGAAGCTAAGACAAACATCACTCACACTGATTCTAGTAGCGCCCACATGGGCTCGTCAACCATGGTACACTACCCTGTTGGAGATGTCACTAGTTCCACATCAAAGGCTGTACCTCACCTCCAGCCTTCTCACTCAGAACCATGGAGAAATCAGACATACAAATCCCAAAGAACTGAATTTAGCAATATGGCTCCTGAAATCATAGAGTTTGGCTACTTAAATTTACCACCAGCTGTATGAATATTCTAAAAGAGGCAAGAAAACCGATGACTAGGGCTTGCTATGCAGCAAAGTAGAAAAGGTTCGCTATATACTGCAATAACAACAAAATAAACCCTCTGGATACTTCTATACAGAACATTATCTGTTACATTTACAGCAAACTGGACTAGCTTACACATCTGTTTGCATCTAGCAGCAGAAGCTGCATATTTACTGATCAGACAACATTTGTCGCTATTCAGAGTTCCAGTAATCAAAGCTTTCATGGAAGGCTTAAAAAGAATAATACCACCAAAGATTCCTCCTGCCCCAGTATGAAATCTCAACATTGTCCTTACAAGACTCATGGGACCACCTTTTGAACCATTGTATAGGTGTCCTTTACAGTTTCTCTCATGGAAAGTGGCTTTCCTCATCGCAATCACCTCATTAAGGAGAGTTGGTGGGCTACAGGCATTAACATTAGATGAACCCTTCTTTCAACTACACAAGGATAGGGTAGTTCCCCACACCAACCCTAAATTCCTCCCCAAAGTGGTTTCTGCTCTTTATATCAACCAATCGGTTGAGTTACCTGTGTTTTTCCCTCCTCAGATTCTGTAGCAGAACGCGCTCTTCACACGCTTGATGTTAAAAGAGCTTTATTGTACTACATAGATAGGACAAAATACTTTCGCAAAACAACTGTTTGTTGTTTTTGCTCCACCTCACAAAGGCAATCCCATTTCTAAATCTAGTATTGCAAGATGGATCGTTAAATGCATTCAGATATGCTACGCTAATGCCAAAAGAACTTTATCCATACCCCCTAAAGCGCATTCCACTCGCAAAATAGCGGCTTCTATGGCCTTTTTAGGTAACATTCCTCTAGCTGACATATGTAAGGCAGCTACATGGTCTACACCACACACATTTACCAAACACTATTGCGTCGATGTGTTAGCACGTCAACAAGCTAATATAGGCCAGGCAGTACTTAAAACGCTATTTCAAACAACTGCAACATCTACAAGTTAGCCACCGCTTTGGGAGTATGCTGCTTTATAGTCTATGCAAAGCATGTGTATCTACAGCACACATGCCTCGAACGGATAATGTTACTTACTCAGTAAGCATCTGTTCTTGGCATGTAGAGCTGTAGATTCACATGCGCCCACCCGCCTCCCCGGGTACTTGTAGTTGTTGCAGTTGTCTTGTTATATACTCATACGCATGGACATCGCTATACTACACTCACTCCATTCTCACCCTCTACGGGAAAACAATCTAACAATGGAGTCGATGATCATGCGCACTATCACCGAAAGGAGGAGTTACCTTACCTCGTGACTAGGAAAGACTTATTCAAAGAAAAACAACTTGCAAACATCCGGACCCAACACTAGATGGCAGGAGTATACAAAGCAACTGACGTCAGCGTGCTGGTGTGACACCTACATGCATGTCATTTCCGGAACGGTGTCTGTGTAGAGCCACACGGCACCACCTAGTTTCCCACGGAGGTACTGCTGAAATTTTTTCCAGATCCAGTCCGACGCCTGAGGAATATTCAAAAGTTGAGTAATCTGCAGCTAGATAGTCTGTACCAGAAAGAGCGTTACCAAAAGTAAGTAGCTTGTTCATTTTAGCCTTGACTGGACCAGAGTATGCAAAACTTAGTTTTAGTCAATCACATGCACTTATTTCCTAATTATATTGGTGTTGGTTCCAATTATACTTGTTCTTGTGCTTATATTCTTAATTAGTGATGGCATAGTCATACAGTAACCCATGACGTTTCGCCCATGGAACTTTATAAAGACTGCAAAACTATTTACATAGTAAGAGTCTTGTTTATTAATGCCCACCTAGCCGTTGTTTTCAGGTACTGGCCAGAGCACATTTTAAAAACAATATTGATTAACCGTCCACTGGAATTCATAACTGAACTATTACAATAACTGTATTCTTCCTGAAAAGGAATCTCTCCATTGATCCTTGAGGGACTTCACACCTTTGGACCTCAAGAACATGAGTGGCAGATTAAGGACCCAATCCTGTCACATGGTCCATCATCATAAGACACTGACAAGGTCAAAGCACACATACCTATGAAATCTGAAATGTAATTTCATTAACCTCATCATGTCAGTCTTAACTCGAGGGTGTTTATTTTAATCATAACTTGTTTGGGGAAAAAATAATCTAACTTGCAGACCCCAGTTAGTTTATTCTGTTCTTCAGTAGGAGTTCCAAAGGTATTGAGTAGCTTAACTGTTACTTAGACTTTTGTCTACTAACTGGGAAGTTGCCGTGTATTAATGCCCTCTGCTTTAACCAAACACCCTTTTGTGGATATTGATGTTCGGTTTTGTTTTGTCTTTTTTCGACAGGTTACAAGATGGGTTCCCGACCACATGGCCTCACATTGCTTTAACTGCGATTGTGAGTTCTGGTTGGCTAAACGTAGACACCATTGCAGGTAATATTAAATGTATGCATAATTTATGTATGGTGCAATACTATGGTCCACTGGTGTTTTACCTTTATTCATCTTCAATTATATTAAGTTGTAGATTTGCTTTGTAACATTTCAAAACTGGTTTCAAGTATTTCCAAATGCAGTCACTGTTTGGCAGAACTTGAGTGCTGCTGGCGCCCAAGCTACAGTGATTTATCATTTGCAGGTCTCAGAATATGAAGGTTTAAATATTCGTTTTCACTGCCTCATCTACCTGAAAAATCAGCTAGCTAAAAACATCAATGTTTTAAAGATTTTTGGATAACGGGAGTTGCTGGTCATGCTTGATATGCACAGCAGAACTTTATAGGACCAGTAAAGTATAAAGTCTGGTCAGAGGTGCATTGGCATGCCTGCTTTTCAAGCATTCTGTTGGCCAGCATGCTTTTTGAAGGTGTCTGTGCAGAGAGTAGCTTTTGAAAGTCTGAGACCACAACAATTTTCATATCCCGATCTGCTACTTCATTGTTCTGTAGCAGGAATTTTTGACCTATCGTCACAAAAACAAATCAATAGAGGAGAAAATCAGCACTGCACTGCGCTAAACCGAAATAAAAATTCAGCAAATGATTGTTATATAATTTTTTTTTTTTTTTTTTTTTAAACAATGTGCATTTCTTACCCATTAAATACCTTGTTTTGCTTTTGGGCTAGAAAACTGTATGCCTTAATTATTTTTGGTGCTCGTTTCTTGTCTTGCTTTTAATCTCCCTTTCCTTTTCTTTGGTGACAGGAACTGTGGAAATGTGTTCTGTGCCAGTTGTTGCCATCTGAAGCTTTCAATCCCTGATCAGCAGCTGTATGATCCTGTTCTCGTCTGCAATTCTTGCTATGATCAGATTCAGGTGTCTCGAGCTAGAGAACTTATGAGTCAACAGCTGAAGAAGCCCATTGCTACAGCATCGAGCTGAAATTCAAGAAGTAGTGACCTGAGCTTGATGTTCATGGCCTGACCTCTCAAAGCCCATCCTTGTCCCTTGCAGTGAGACAAAAAGGTTGCTTGAAGCAGATGTTCCACCTCTGATATAGTTGAAAGATCTTGGGCTCTCATCACTTCCACAGTGAGATGAAATGCACTGTTGGTTGGTGGCAAGTTGTGGTACTCTAACCTGGAGTTACCGAGAGGAGGTGACCTCGTTCGTCAGCATCTTCCTGCTCTAGAGAGTTCTTCAGCTGTGGTATGACTGCACTATGAAAATCTATTCTGAAGATTTGGGGCGTAATTAAAAGGCTATACTGTTCGTTTTATAATGTGCAAAATTGCCTATTTTGCTGCAGAAGGGAAAATGGATGAAGGGCCTTACTGTGCCCTCCTTCACAGAAAGTTGCACATGAAAGGAGGATATGTTGGTTTTGTCAATCTTGGCCCTGGACATCGTAACACTGTTTTTGCGCAGTCCATCTTGTGACCTTATATTTCCAAATTCTGACAGTTCTCCATGCCTGTAGCTGATGGCGAGGCTATGTTGAGTGCCGCTATGTGTTTGCTCTGTCCCAACCAGGGATTACATTTTTTTTTCATTGCAGATGTGCCATTCCATAAACCGATGGTTCCTTATCTTCTAATTCACTTTGCAGTGCACTCTCACTTTCCACATTATACTGGTATGACTAGAGTTGGCGAAAGGCAATTAGGTTTTTAAGCTTAAGGCTAAACTTATGGAGGTGTCAGTTGAGTGCAGCTAATAAAGGGCGAAGCTAAGTCACTGTGAAAGGTACAAAATTAATTTCTGTATATCCCTTGCTTTTTTCCGTCTCTCTTCTCAACTGCCTGACACTCCATGCTGGTTCAGAATGGGATCCTGGGTGGTCTACAGATCAGACGAACTACGTCATTGCTCGACTATCCACCTCTCAGCATGTATATACAACAACTATCCCCAATTCTATTCCTTGGTTTTCATATAGCTCTCTACCATTAAGATGTGATACTTCCAAGGTGGAAGAGCTTTTGTTGTGTTGTCCTGGGGTGTAATGTCTTGGCTGTAGGTGTTTCAAGGGGCTTAGAAAACAATGCTGCTATATATTTTCGTGCACTTACCAGTGTAATCCAAGAAAAGGGATGACGCATTGATACCAAAATGCCAACATAATTGAGGAGTCCTCTGTAATTACATTTTTTCACTAGCACCAATGATCGCAACATGTTTTGGTTCATTGCTATTGGGCTGCTTTTCCCACTTTACATACTCTTTACTAACCCTTTTTGCAGTTTTCCATGGTTACTGTTCTTTGAATTTTGTGTTTTCCTGTTCACTCTGCTCTCTCCTTTACTAGAAGCTCAGTATTCTTTCCAGTTATTTTCTGTACTTGTTCCCCTTCATATACTTACATACTGTCAATTTTGTGTTTTCCTGTTCACTCTGCTCTCTCCTTTACTAGAAGCTCAGTATTCTTTCCAGTTATTTTCTGTACTTGTTCCCCTTCATATACTTACATACTGTCAATTTTGTGTTTTCCTGTTCACTCTGCTCTCTCCTTTACTAGAAGCTAAGTATTCTTTCCAGTTATTTTCTGTACTTGTTCCCCTTCATATACTTACATACTGTCAATTTGTAAATATTCTACTCCCCCTTGCTCCCTCTCATCACTGTTCCCTCTTTATGGTACTACCTTTTTTATTTTCCTCCGGTTTAGTCTGTGTAGAGCCTCATTTCTGTCACTTTATTCCCTGCTGCTCCCTATTTTTCTGGATTGTATGTGCACAAGGCATTCCACAAATTCTGACTGAACTGTATTCTCAAGTTCCCTCTTATGTTCGCCACGTAGTCATTACAATACTTTTGTCCAAGCATAACTTCTGAGTTTCATCATTTCAAGAGTTTGGTCTTTTTCTTCTCTTTGTCTAGTCTCTGCTCATTTTCCCTCATTTTTCTGCTCCATGTTTCCTCACTTAACCTCAAATTCTTTCTTCTACCCATTCTGTTAATTAACCCCTCACTCGCTACATTCCTCGGATTTCAATATCAGAACAGCATATACAACAAGCAAACCTATATCCTCAATCTGGAGGCACATATTTGCAAGGGTGCTGCCAGATTCTGGAAGTTGTGAGATGCATTGTGCTTGGTTGAAAGAAAACTAGAAGGACCCTATTGCTGATCTTTTGTGGTAACTAGACCAGCTGCAAGCACATCCAAACAGTGGTGACAGCAATGGAACCGACAAGATGTGCTGGCCAGTAACACAAATGGAAATCAGTTCAATATTGTTGTGAGATAAAAATAAAACAGTACAAAAATAAAATCTATGACTAAAAACAAGGTTTTATGTTGCTTTATGTATTTATATATTTTTACTGAGGGGAGTTTGTGAAATATGTACTTGGATAACGCCATATACTTGGAAAGACCTCTGAGACGCTTTGATGTTTGATTGAAAATCTGGATAATTCTCCATTAATGCATTTTCCAGATCTACATGCTTTTGCATTCTTTTTTAATTCAAGGAACCAACATGTCTGTGTAGGAAGGATACAATCTAGAGCATTACATGTAACTTCCTAATTGCACACCAGAGTTAGCAGAAGCCAGTATGTGAAGACTGTAGATTCTCGACAAGGAATTGAACTTGGTATACAGTCTTCTGAAGGACAGCATTAGAAAGACACCTAGTAGTGCTGCAAGGTTCAGGTCACAGTGTGACTTTATATAACATGCATTCTTTTCCAGGGGATCCCCATCAATAGTCATAAGCACTACTGTCTTGCCCACGCTCTGGTTTCTAAAGCACTTATGCAAAAACAAATATATATGTATGTGTGTGTGTATATATGTATATATGTGTATATATATATATATATATATATATATATATTACACAGTACCCTCTGAAGCTTAGAGTGCCACTTAAAATATGCAAAAAAAAGGAAACCAGGAACTCTAGGCAGTTACCAAGTTTAGCCGGAGAGCAGTTCCTTTATATGGAGTACCTTACAACACCACCAACACTTAATCTGCTCACCTCAAATGTCTTTCTCTAGCATATTTTTTAAGCATAGGATTAGCACTGTGCCATCCACACCAAGCTAGAGACTGACCAAGCCAGAGGGTCGGTGATGTTGTAGGGTTCTCCTTATAAAGGAGCTGCTCTCCACCTAAACTTGGGAACTAACTAATGTTGATGGAAAACTAACCAGAGTTTCTTGTCCCCTCTCGTAGCACTTCCCTCAATCTCCGACGCTTCTCTAGGGTGGCGACATACGTGCCACTCCGCTGGCCACATTCAGGATGCTTGATATTAGACCTCGAAAAAGCCTGCGATTCTCTCAAGTGGGAATACCTGTTCGCTACGTTGGCCAAATAATGCCTAGGGGCCGCATTCATCAGCATGATTAAACTGCTTTACAAGCATCCGACTATTCGAGTAAAACAGGCCCGTATATATCCGAACATATCGCATTGAGCCGGGGAACCAGACAAGGCTACCCCTTATCCCCACTTCTTTTTTCCTTAGCTATGGAGCCCTTAGCGGAAGTCATCCGTACCCAGGTAGGAATTCCCTTAGCAGACGGGAAGCACACAATCTTGCTATATGCGGATGACATCCTGATGTATGTGAGAGATATTCGCTCTATCCTTCCCTCACTAGTACACACCCTGAGGGTGTTTGCTGATATATTGGGATACGTGTTAACGTGGAGAAATCCTGCCTATATCCCTTTAAAGATTCCTGCCAGGACCCTATGTACATCCTCAATAGAGAACGTGTGCTGTGGAATGCTGACACCTTCCGCTATCAAGGCATTTGCGTTTACCAACAGGCGGTAGACCTGTTCAACGGCAACATAGGTAGGGCGTCGACTGCTTTCTGCGCCCAAATTTCCTTCTGCAGCACCCTCCCTTTGTCTCCGGTCGGATGCCCTCACCAAAATGGTAATCCTTCCACGGTTCCTTTACTACTTTTCAAATCTGCCCCTCTATGTCCCTCCTCCCTTTTTTAATACACTGGAGAAAACGATTAGGGATTGTATTTGGACCAACTTCCGTCACCGCCTATCCATCAAAAAACTTTACTTACCTGCAGGCTGTGGTGGTCTCACGACACCTAACATTGAGCATTACTACCTTGCGGCACAACTGCAGTGGGTAGCCCGATGGTTGGCCTCCCACCAACTTACCGAAACTGCAACATCACACCCGCCCCTATCGCTTGCCTCCCTACTTCACTTATTCCACCCTTGCTCGAAACCCACTGCAATAGAATCTTTACTACTCAAAGTGGCGTATAGGTACAATCGAAGATGCTTATACATTTCCCGCAAAACAACACCATATGCTCCTGCCATACCACTCCAAGGACCTCCTAGGGGTCTCGGAGTCACTACAGCAGCTGAACTACACAACTGGGATGAAGCAAACATCCATGACATAGACCTCTACCAGGATGGAACCCTGATACCATATGCCACGCTAGTCGAGGAGGAGGGACTACACCCTGGCCGCTTCCTACTCCCCCGCTCACTCCTGGCAGCTCTCACGGCCCGTTGGGGCGACATGACCAGTGAACCCCACACACACTTAACAGTTCAATACCTACATGTAATGGGGAGCGGTAGGCACCTAACACGATGGTTTGCTGCCTTCCTCAAACAAAACACCGCAATTACATTGGAACCAATAAAACTCCACTGGGAGGAGGACCTAGAATGCCCACTTACAGGCCCTGAATGGGCGGCAGTCCTGGAGAGCCCTATACGTGTTCCTCGCAACCAGCGCTTCTGCCATATTCAATATTATATCACACACAGAGCATATCTTACCCCAGCTAAAATTAATAGATACTTCCACCGCTCAGGTGCGGTCTGTCCTCTTTGCCAACTGGTCAACGTGGATCTTTTACACATGCTGTGGAACTGCCCTTGCCTCAGCGGGGACTGGAACACGATAGTAGAAGAAGCCCTCACCAAATGCACAGAACGCAACAACCCCTTTTAAATGGGAGGCCTACATCCTACACCTTTATAGCAGGAATAAGAGACATAAGGTTGCATCCCACTTCCTAGGCCTAGCAACCGCTAAAAGGTTGATCCTCTGAGCCCCCCCATGCCTTAGCGTTCCGGCATTCCTTATTGATATGGGCCAAGGCAGTGAGCATTGCACTACACCGAGAAGACACGTTGGGACTTCGCAGACTCCCGATGGCCGCTAGCTGGGACGCAATATTGGCGGATTTGCAAAGCATCCACAGTGCCAAAATGGGTGGCCTGACCCTAGGTGATGGGTTGGTCACTGAGCATATATAAATGGACTGACGCTTGGCAGGACTGCGACGCAATGCCATCAACAGTTTTGTACACTTAATCTGTGACTAGGCATATCCCTGACCAATTACCAAATCACTACTATCTACAATGCAAACATAAGTGGGACGGGAGGGCGGGCTTGGTGGACAACAATGGTGTTCCAGTTTTAAACGCTAACCCTGCATTATGTTTTCTTTGTCCCCGATTGTTGTACTCTGCCTTTCTTGATTAGAAACTGTTGCACAGTGAACGCTTATTGAATTCATTAACAAATTGTACCCAGTGAGCCCGAGACGTAATCCTTACTTGTAATCAGCTGCAATATACTCCTGTTCGCTCTACCTCTGTAACTCTCTCGCAGTGTCCTGTATGTGCGACTTGCCCACAATACCGGGGACATTCAATGCGTTATACTGTTATTAATTGAAAATCAATAAAAAATGATTTTTTTTTAAAAATGTAGGCTTTACACCAAACCTATCCACAAGTGAGTCAAGGAGGTTGAATGTGCCCAATAGATTTGCACAATGCCTATTCCACACTTACAGCAAAGATTACAAACATCTTACGGAAACAATTCTTGAAAATCAATTTTCCGTAATCAACAATCATTACAGTACAAAAGATTCACTATTTAGGAGTAACATTAGACACTACTGTTGCAAAAGTGTTTCCTTCAGAGAAGAAACTCCTATCTATTCAGCACAAATAGGGCAGGCAAAAGCAAACTCCCCATGCAACAGTGTGACAAGATTCCTCATTGCTGGGATCAATGGCATCATGCATCTTTCTGACACCCATTGCCAGGCTCTCCATGAGACCGTTACAGCAATGCCTGGAGGATTAGTGGAGCCAGACAGGATGTTGGGAAAACAAGATACCATTAACCAAACAAGCTATCCAGTCATTCTCTTGGTGGTGCAAAGAACCCTACCTTTTAAAAGGAGGTTCTTTTCAAAACGACATACCTACACAAACTGTAGTGACAGACCCTTCACTTCTAGCATGTGGTGATCCTATTGACCACCTACGAACACAAGGGACAAGGTAGAAGAGAGAGAAATCTTGTCACACCAATCTGGAGGTAAGAACTCAACTTACTTTGAAAGTAGGGGAATTTCTTAAAGAAGGTAGAGTGACTCTGGAAGCGGTGCCTCATAATGTCCCCATTGTGTGTAGTTGTGCATCTCTCTAGGATAGCTAACCCTATGGATTTTCTGGTTAATAAGCTGAATTCAGATAAGGATCTTCATCATTCAAAGTAGGATATCCCTGCAAGTCAGACATCATACATTTAACAGTCTCTGTATCTCATTCATCTGAAACAGAACCGGGAATCATAATGTCATTCATTGAAACCTTAATTATATATGGTAATTTGCAATGTCTCAGTGGGCCCCATAATCTGATACGAATCCTTCTCCCAAGCAATGCCTTTGGGCACAGGATAAGCTGTGATGGCAGCGTAGAGATCTCTGTGGGTGGGAGAATGTGACTAGTTCACGAAAATAGGGATGCAAATGTTCTTCCAGGGACGAAATGCCTATTTCGTAGCAGTAGAACGATGATCATTATTATCAGCCATAGGATGAAAAGAAAAAATTCCATGGTGATCCAAACATAAAACTACAGTGGAATCGGGTACCTGTCACAAAGCCACTGGTAAGCACAACGCAGACTACGGCGTTTGACGACTGTAGATTGAGTTGCTAAATCCTCTGAAGCATATCCAGAATCATTCTCTAAATTGGTGGGCTCTCGAGTTTTTCAAAAGGCCACCATATCAGGTTTGGTTGAGGATCTCAATGTTCTGCGTTTTTTGCTGTGCTCGGCAATGCCTGGCTTCGAACTCGAGCTAGTGGTGCAGCTTTGTTTGAGGGGTGTTGTAGTTGTAGTAGTAATATTTTGTTTTTGGTTTTGGGAAAAAAAGCACAGACATAAATACAATAAAACCACACCAGATCAATTATACACCTGTGTGACCATACAGTCTTTTAATTGATAATAAATATGCGCCTTTGGCATGGGTTAGTTATTTCAGAAGCAAATATTCTAAAATGATTCAACTATAAAGTGCTTATGTGGAATGTAACTCCAATAGTGCTAACCTTTCAGTTTTAATCAGCACTTAATTATAGGCTTTAACGACCGCAATAGTTCACAATATTAAATGTCATATGCAGTATACTCTTTGTGATGCATGAGCAGGAGTTTTTAATAATCACACATTTGATTAGCAACTCCCTCATAAACTATTAAAAAAAGCCTAAGCAATAAACTTCTCCAGATAAAAATGTCTAAAAGCAGTCCATTAAAACAGAACTAAAGTACTTTTTGTGCATAACATTTCCTAACAATACTTATGTAAAAGTTAATAACAGCGATGTCTGTAGCTGGACGCTCTCGGAGAAAGAACATCAATTGAATAGATCATGATTTTAAAAATTTCAAAAATACAGTGCTATAGACAGTGCACGATAAACAAGTACATTTAAAAAAATGGGATACAATTCATTAACATAAAAAACAGTTCCATAACCTAGCCAGTAGTTACAATTTCTTGCATCTCAGCCGCCAGGCATATAACAGGTATTTAGACTGTGCAAAAATTAGCCATTCGGTACTATCACTTCTAAGAATTTTAATAGTAGCCCTCAAGTATCTTGCGGATAAAGTGTGACAGATCAAGATTAACCAGGTTTTCCTGATATCGGTGTACCTAGGACGGAAGAATAGAAAGTGGTGGTCTGTATCTAGGCTACCCAAGCACGATGGACAATTTGGGGAGGTGGGTCTGCCATTACAGCATTTTGCCAGCAAATGGTTTTTGCAGTAACTGTATCTAAATTCCAGGTACAAGGATTTGTTTGAGGGGGTTCAATTCGATTCAAGAATTCCTCAAAGTGCATATTATCTTTAAAATCCAGAAACCTCCCTGTTAACTCCCCATCAGTAGTGTGATTCAGCCAAGGTCCACTGATCTAGTCCCAGTATCTTTTTAAGGCGCATAAGAGTATTGTTCTGTATACAATCAGGATTGTACCAGAGTTCACTCCTACCCAGTCTGAACCAGTGTATGCAGCCTTTAGTATTAAGGGCAGTCACTTCAAGAAATGATTGTCTCAGGGGGAGTGGGGATTTATTAGACCAAACTCTGATCCAATAAGCTGAAGGTCTGAATGTTGCCACATGCGTTATGTTTCTGAGACCAAGGTCTAGCCAAATGGGGATTAATAGCGCATTCCGGGGTAGTTTGAGAACTGATGACAAAGATATTCTCTGTTTTTTCAACGATCCCTACATTATTCAAGCCCCATATCTCTGTGTCTTGGCCAGATCAATTTCAATGGCCGGAGCAGCTGGCCTGTATTTTGACATTTTCAAATTTGTGACTAAGGCGAAGCTTACAAGTTGGAGTGTTTGCTGGCTCTTAGAGATTTGCGGGACCCTGATAATGTGTTTGTGAACCTTACCCCCAATTAATTAAATTGTGTTACTTGCTCCAAAAGAGTGTCTCCCAATTCCCAATCACTTGTGCGGGTTGATCGTCATGAGTTTTGTCTTAGCTGCGTTTACTTCCAGCCCAAACTTCCTATAGGATACTAAAAATAGTCCAATAGATTTTGACGCCCCATTGGGGTCTTGTATACAAGTAGGGTTTCATCTGCAAGTAGTAGTGATGCAACTGCATGATCAGCAATCTTTGAGAGATCCCCATTACAATTAACTAGAGTCTCAGTCAACATATAATATATAGGGTGAACAGAGTCTGTGCCATCACTCAACCTTGCCACACCCCTCTGTTTTCCCTAGAACGCTCAGTCAATTCGCCATTTCTCTCGCATCTTATCTGGGCATATTTGTCCCAGTGAAGCCTAATTATTGTTAGTAGGAGGTAGCTCAGAACCCCTAACCGCTCTAGAGCTCCCAACATTTTTTTCTCTGGGAATGAGATCACATGCAGCATGTAAGTCGACGATCACTTGATGACTACATATTTCCATAGTATCGTTAGGAACCTGAATAGTTGGTCGATACTGCTCATGTTCTCTCTGAACCCAGCCTGTAGAGGTATTGTATTGTAATTGCATTTATATAGCGCTTACTACCCCTGACGAGGCGTCGAAGCGCTTTTTCAAGGTGACAAAATATGTCCCTTCCTAATCCAGTCTTGAAGTCTCACTAGCAAATGCCTACATAATTTATGTAAAATATTGATTAGGCTGATAGGCCTATAATTTGCTGGTTCACTTTTATCTCCCTTCTTGTGTACTGTTACTACCTCAGCACCCAGCCAGGAATATCGGGTACCTCTGCGCCCTTTAAGCTTTGGTTGAGAATGACACTCCATATTTCAGGTTCTGAGATGAAGAGATCACCTGGGATTTTGTCTAAGCCCGGTACTTTATCCCTTTGCAAAGTGGTGAGGGCTATCTTTGTATCCTCAAGGCTAAAGGTAATCAGGTCTGCATCCCATGTCTCTCTCTGCATGTATGTACAAGCTAAATCGCTAACCCCCATCCCAGTGTCTGCCTGTTTAGCATACAGTGAACTAAGGTGATTTACCAAGGTCTGGGGTTGAATGTGGAAGTCTTCTATAATTTGGCTCCTAAACCCCTTTGTTAGTATGTGCCAGAACTGTTTACTGTCCTTACTTTTTGCCGCAGTAGTCTCTCCATACCCCCTCTACCCAATTCTGTTATGCCTCAATTTGGGCTGCTTAATATTGTTTCCTTTTAAAGGCCACTGTACTCCTGCAGCCCTTTTTTATGGCGCTCATCAACTCAAATCTTACTGCCTAGCAGTGTTAATCAAACCGTTCTACTTCATTGTTACTTAGCACCATACTCTTCCCAGCCTTGTAGAGTTTAAAAAAATCTTTCCTATTAGTCCACTAAATGTATTTAGAATTGGTTGTGCCTCATCTGCGTGCTTATAGATGTTGTCTAATGATTGTATAACGATAGTATAAGTCTGTGCAAGGGTGTCTTCATTCCTCTCATTCATGGGCCACTTGAGCCTCCTTCTGTTATTACTGAGAACAATTGGATTAAATAGTTTCTCCTTTATTTGGCGCTGGGGGGAGATGAACATGTGGCCCAGTTCTAGTATCAGGGCGTTATGGTCACTGTCTAACCTTTCAGTTACCCTCATGTCGATCATATGACGCCAGAGAAGTATGTCCAGTAGGATACAATCTAATCTGGATCTGCAATTAACCTGTTTAAAGGTGTTTATATAGGGTCCTTACCTGTAGTTGAGCGCCCGCTACACGCTCGAAGGCTATACTTAAGAGTAAGTGAATCTACTTGAAGTGCTACCTTCGTATTTCTAAAACCAACTTGACTCAATCTAGGAATTCCCCATTCCTCATCCTCTGTGACATCTGACATCACTTCAAGTGGTTCGTCAGTAGTGTTCCAGTCCCTTGCGAGCATTAAGTATCTAGCATGCTCGGCCCTTGCCAAAAAGTCATCAAGGCCGTTATGGTAAGAGTTCTGGTTCTGCGAAGAAAATCTGTTGTAAATGTTAACCAGAACACTGTTTCCCATTTGTGCTTGTAAGACTCAACAGCCAGTAGGTCCTTGGAGTACGTGTCTAGTTTTTTTAGACTATATTTCAAATGTATATTAACGCAGATAATAAGGCCCCCGGCCGGCCGACCAGCTGGTGACAGAGAAGCCTCTACACTAAAATTAGTGAAGCCCACACTGTGGACCACGTCTGTGACCCACGTCTCCTGGGGGTGACACATATCGGATCTATCAATAAAGTTACCCAAGTGCACACTGTTGAGTTTGGATTTAAGGCCAGCTATATCCCAGGACAATATCTTCAGGTTTTTTGATGATCTCTGGGATTGCATTGCAAGTTGTGTAAGCGCTAGAGATTGTCTCCCCTCGTTACTAGCCTCGCTGGGATTGGTGTGTAAATCTGTTGCTGTAGGTACATTGGGGCAAGAGCCTCCCCCTGTCAGACTAATTATGTTGCATCAGGGTAGCAATCCCTCTTCCCATCATGCCCAACCACCTCCTGCCTCCCCATTCGGCAGCCCCTTTTTGGAACCACGTTGAGCTTTGAAGGTCAGATTAACCGGGAGCTTAATGCTTCTCAAGTCAAGTGCCTTCCTCCTGGGTGGAAGAGTATATTTTAACTGGATCTTAGATCCGTTCGGAGGTGAGTTCATTGATCCAAATTCAGTAGTCAGTCACCAAGATTTCCATCGGCCAGCTCAAAAGTAATGTAATCAAATTTATCGTTAAGATGGCACTCTCGTGGCTACTATGTCTCATCTTATAATTCAAAGACATTGCCTAATCCAGTGAGTGACTTTATCAATTAATATCTCGCATTACCATTTGTTAAGGGTGCAATTTTTAGGTACATTTATCGTATACATTTTATTTCTACTCGCACCTGTATGGTTCTCAGGGGCTGTACAGGAGTTCCCTTGTGTGAGCCTAATAAACTCCCTCATAGGATGTCTTTCCTCCTGCAGATTTATTACCTTCCTCCCGCCCGATACCTCCTGAGGGTGTGATGAAATCCTAGCGCACTGTAAGGCCAAAGCCAGGGATTGTACAGGGGTACTTGGTGCAAGAGACCAGGGGGCGTAAGTTACAACCTTTGGCAGAGCCACCCTTGAACTAGTCAGAGAATGATCACTGTTTGCAGAATGAGATATTCGAACCTGCCATTTTTTGGGACCCACCACTAAATCAGACTGCTGTGAGGTATGTATCCCAGTGTTTTCTGGACCCATGACCACCTGCGCCCTCCTATTTTACTGACACCTAAAGCCGCCTTTACTTTCATCAAGTGCGTGTGTCATATCAATTTTATCAGCGTTGTATTCAGAGTAGGGAGAGAATGAGCGGTGCTACTTTAAATCATTGTTGGCTGGGCTGGTCTTCTGTTGAGGACTGGCCACATAGTGTTTATTCATGTGGTCGATGGGCACCTGTCTGTTTCTCCTTGAGCCAGGCAAAGGAGACAGAATAACAGTTTTATTGACGTTTATCCCAAGAACAGTCACGGATGGTCCAAAGGCTTATTCGTTGTGGATTTTCTTCCAGACTAGGTCCCCAGCTTTGGAAACCCGCCAGCAGCAGTTATAACCTTCTCTTCACAGGTGGCAGCGTCAGAGCAGTTCATGTTGGACAGCTTGTCTCTGACTTCTTGGATATTCTGTAAAACATTCAAGCATTTTTCCAAGGCAAGTTATTCAATCCTATCTGGACCCCATACAGGTTATGGTACCAACTTAGACCTGAACGTAGCACCCCTAGCATGTAAAGGCTTATTTAATCATGCTATTGGCCCCTTCAACAACGCTTTTAGGCTCTGCGCTAATGGGTTGCTGAATTGCAGACATTGAATCCCTGTAAGCCTTGGAGGCAAGCACAGGACCGTTATCTGAATCAAATAAATGAACTGTCCCAATCACAACCAGACACTGCAAATCTTTTACTACCGCTGAAGCACATACATTTCTCTTTGTCCACACCCATAGGAATCCAGAACATGAATCGATTGCAACCAAAATGTTTTGATATCGGTTGAAGCAATGGGTTGGACCGATATAGTCCAAATAAATCACCCTGAAGGGAAGGTTTGAGACTGTAAGAGGGGCTGCGAGGGCCGTTTGACAGGAGAAGGCATAATCTGTTGGCAATTGTAACACTGTCTAACATAATTCCTAGTCTGATTGTATAAACCAGGCTACCAATAGTGTTGCTGTAGCATTGCTAAGGTTGCATTGGCCCCTGCATGAGCAGATGCCAGGCTCTCATGGTCTTCCCTGATTAAATCTATGTGAGATAGGTTTTTAGGTAGTATCATGTCTTCTACTTTAGGAAGAGTAACTATAGGAACATTATCTGAACTATGGGTATACAAGTATTTAGGGGAAAAGCCTACGGGAGGCATCCCACCATGGTTGCTTATGGCGGTTAAGATAGCTGGGTTGATCTTAGCCTGAGATCTCGTTAAAACTACTACTCGAACAGTCTGAATTGCAGCTAGGTTGGCCACACATTTCCCTTTGGTGAGAACATGATCACACTGATGGCCCAAAGTCTTTCTTACATTGAACAAAGGTAGCTTGTCTTGTAAAACAGCTACCTCTACCGAAAGTGGTTTATCCTTTTGAATCCATTCAAATGCCAAAATATATTTTGACTAAAGAACTCATTGGAAATATCTAGGGTCATTCTGTATTTTTTCTGCACCAGGTTAGTCATTAAATCAGTTCGAAGTGCATTTTGCACTGTGTATGTTCTGTATGCGAATTCAAATTCCTAAAGTCTTGACTATCCTAAAGAAGCTGTTAGGTTTGAAGATGTGGGGGGAAGTGGGGGGGGGGGTTGCGTGTTCATGGAGTAAAGGCAAGTCGTTATTATTCCTTGATACTGTAGCTGATCTAGTATTGATTTAATGCCACACTTGGCTTCTGGCTTCAAAGGGTATTGAGCTTGTGGCTCACTGCGTAAAGGAATAACGTGGAATGGATTCTCTATCCCTTCCCGCTTGGTTTTTGTATAAGGCTGGGGACTGTATTACAGCCCATTCACTGATTTAAATCTCCCTGAAATCTTCAGGTACTATAGGACGGAAATCTACCCTGTACAGGTCCCCCACCCTCCTCCCGGGGTGCTTCCATAACATAACAAAGACCGGATGTCAGTCTTCTTCGGCTAGTATGATATCAGTCATCCGATAGATGTGACCAGAAGATTGCATTAATTGTGCATGGTATATCCCCCTCAATCTGTATGTTTAAATCATAAACGTTATCTGAAAGAGACTATTAGATATAGATTCCTTACCTTAGAAATACCCCAGGCGTCAGACTGGATCCGGAGAATTTTTTCTCAGCAGTACCCCTGCGCATCGGTAGGTGTCGTCAGTCGACTCTGTGTTCATCGTTGGCGTCGTGATCGCCGGAATGACGTTGCGGTATCTACTTAGACGCCGCCCCTGCGTGCTGACGTCAGTTCTTTCTTTTTCCGCGCCAGCCAGTGCAGATCCGGAGAGAGCGGTACCCTTAGTCATTTTTTGACTAGAACTTTTTCGAATATTGTCGACATCTTTTTAGAGTCGTTCGACTCCTGGTGCACATAGGGATGTCCCATCGGCGAACCGGCTTCACGCCTTGTGACTCCTGTCACAAGCAGATGTCCGTCACGGATCCGCACCTCGTGTGCCTCTGGTGCTTGGAGCGCGACCACGATCCGAAGTCGTGCTCCGACTGTCGGGCCATAAACCCGAAGTCTTTGCGGGAGCGGTCCCGAAAGCTTCTGGAGGCCCGGCAGTCGGCTCCGTACCGCTCGAGGTCCCAGTCAAGAAGAAGGTCGCGGGACCGGTTGCGGAGCCACCACCATCATTCCTCATCGAAGTCTTCATCATCGGGTAAGTCGAAGCACAAGAAGAAGGCGAAGAAGCATGGTCGCTCTTCGCCTTCTCCCCGTCCGTCGACCGGCGCGGGACGCAGAGGGTCGTCGTCCTCCGGCTCCGCCCTCTGAGCCTGCTGGGACAGCTCCGAGCTTCCCTCCCTTCCCGGGGACCGGAGCGTCCCCTGCTCAGCTTTGTACCTTTTACGAAGCCCTCCATTCCATCTTTGGGCAGCCCGACTGCGGCCGGTGCGCCTTCGGGCCCGCGGACTCGGCTGGGGGCTCTAGGCCTTCGATGCCGGCGGCTCCGGCCTCGGCACCACTGGGCCCCCAAGGATCCAGGCCTGGATCCGGATCGGCGCCAGTCGACCTCATGGTACCTTCCCCGGCACCGATCCCTCTGACGATGCCTCCGCCACCTCCGACGCCGGTTGCGTCCCCAGCCGGAGTCGACCCTGGCCTCCCCCTCGACTTGGACACGGAGCCGGACCGGCATCGGCCGACGCCAGTACCGGCGCCAGAGGGTAGCTTTGTACCGCTGTTCTTCCCTGGCATTCCTTATCATCCTGAGTGGCAGCCAGAGGAGGGTGAGGAGGACTGGGAGGGGTCTGTTGACCCTCTGGCAGACCAGCTTGAAGAGCCGGACTGGAGAGAGGAGTTGGGTGATGGCAGTGGTCTGGATACTTCCCCAGACCTTGATATGCTTTCTCCCCCTACCGTGGCATTGCGTAGGGCAGCTGAGGCCTTGTGCCTTGAGCTTCCTACGGTGGCGGTCAGGACTAACCTCCTGACTGAGGTGCTTCAACCGGCGGCAGCCTCCTCGGAGCACTTGCTGCCTTTCAGTTAGGCCCTCACTGACGTCCTCCTGGGCTCCTGGTCCAAGCCCAGCACAGGGGCTCCTGTGGATAGGATGATCACCCGACGCCACCGCCCAGCACCGGGCAACCCACTTTTCCTCTCCCAACACCCTACCCTCAAGAGCTTGGTGGTCAAAGCCTCATCTTTGTAAGGAAGCGCTTTCCCTACAGCTCCTCAAGATAGGGAATCCAAGAAGCTGGACCATCTTGGGAAGATGTTTTCTTACGCCAGCTTAGGACTGCGGTTGGTGAACACCACATGTGTCTTGGGCCGTTACACACATTCAATGTGGGACACAGTTGCGCAAGTGCTGCCACAGTGCCCGGAGGAGGCCCGGATCGTGCTCGCCACGCTGAGGGTCGAGACGCAGCAAAGTTTACCATTCGGTGTGGACTGGATACTGCCAACTCGCTTGGTAGGACGATTTCCACCTCAGTAGCCCTGAGACGCTACGCCTGGCTGAGAATGTCTGGCTTCTGTTGGGATGTCCATTCTACCCTTTTGGACATGCTCTTTGATGGCCGTCGCCTGTTTGGCGACAAGGCAGACAACACGCTCGAGCGCTTCAAGGACTCTAGAGCTACGGCCAGGTCCTTGGGCCTTGCAGTGATTTCTCGCCCCATGCAGTCTGCCTTTTGCCCCTTTCGTGGCCACGGAAGGGGTGCCCCACCACGTTCCACACAGGGCTGCACAAGTCACCCAGCCTCTGCGCGGCCGGGGACGTGGGACCCAGCGTCGTGGGTCCGGGGCCAGAGGGCAGGCCAGTCCACCAATGCCCCCCCTGCAGCTGCCTCCAAACGTTCCTAGTCCGACCTTTCAGGGCCACCAGTTGCACAACATCACGTCGGACAGGTGGGCTACTTCCTCCCCTTCGAGACTAGCCCTCCATCCATGCCACCAGCACTCCATCGCATGTCAGAGGATCACTTGGGCCTTCTCCTTCAGGAAGTTGTGGCTCTCTTGGCCAAGGGAGCTATCTAGCGAGTCCCTGTGCCAGAAGTAGGTCGTGGTTGTTATTCCCACTACTTCCTGGTACCCAAGAAGGACAAATTCCTGCGTCCTATCTTGAATTGCAGGGACGTCAACTGCTTCCTCCGGAAGGAGAAGTTCAAAATGTTGACATTAGCTCAGGTCCTTTTTGCTCTCGACCCTGGGGACTGGATGGTAGCGTTGGACTTGCAGGATGCTTATTTCCACATCCCCGTCCTGGCAGCCCACAGGCGTTACCTATGGTTCACGGTAGGCCATGAGCATTTTCAGTTTACCGTGCTCCCCTTTGACCTTACTAGCGCCCCTCGGGTGTTCATAAAAGTGATGGCGATGGTCGCAGCTCATCTGCGCAGATCAGGGGTTCCAGTCTTCCCTTACCTCGACAACCGGCTGTTGAAGGCGAGCTTGCCCCAGGCTGTCGTCTCCCACCTCCAGACTACGGCGGACCTCCCGCACTCACTGGGGTTCACTATCAACGTGCCAAAGTCACACCTGACTCCCTCTCAGAAGCTCCTTTTCATCGGAGCAGTTCTGGATACAGCGCAGTTTTGGGCTTATCCTCCCGAGCAGTGAGTCAGGGATATTCGGGCTATGATACCGATGTTTCAGCCTCTATCCCGGATTTCGGTGAGAATGACCCTGAGGCTGCTGGGCCTCATGGCCTCCTGCATTCTGCTGGTGGATCATGCCAAGGTGGCATATGCAGGCTCTGCAGTGGGACCTGAAGTTCCAGTGGGCGCAGCATCAGGGGAATCTTTCTGATTGTGTTCAGATCTCGGAGGGCACTGCACGCCAATTGCAGTGGTGGCTAACGGACAAGGATTGGGTCAACGGCAGATCCCTCTCCCTTCCCCTACCAGAGTTCACCGTGGTGACAGATGCGTCACTCCTGGGATGGGGCAGCCACATGGGAGAGGCGGAGATCAGAGGCCTCTGGTCTCCGGTGGAGTCCGAGCTCCACATCAACCTTCTGGAGCTCCGGGCGATTCGTCTTGCATTGAAGGCATTCCTTCCTTCTGTCAGAGGAAGGGTAGTGCAGGTGTTCACGGACAACACCACATCCATGTGGTACTGCAAAAAACGGGGTGGGGTTTTGTACCCTATGTCAAGAGGCTCTTCGCCTTTGGACGTGGTTGGAGCATCAGGGCATGTCCCTGTTGGTTCAACACCTGGCAGGTTCTCTGAACGCCAGGGCGAATGAACTCAGCCACCGGTGCATGAGGGATCACGAATGGCGTCTTCACTCGGAGGTGATGCAATGTCTCTTATAGCAGTGGGGAGAACCTTGGTTAGATCTGTTAGCCACCAAAGAGAAAGCACAATGTCATCAGTTCTGCGCATTAGAATTTCCAGGCGGCACACGCTCGGTGACGCTTTTTGTCGCGAGTGGAATTGCGGTCTTCTATATGCCTTTCCGCCTATACCACTTCTGCCCAGAGTGCTGAAGAAGATCAAGCGCGACTGGGCCCAAGTCATTCTTGTGGCTCCGGACTGGGCACAAAGAGTCTGGTATCCCGAGCTCTTGAACATGGCCATCGATCCTCCAATCAGACTGCCTCTTCTGTAGAATCTTCTGTTGCAGCAGCAGGGGACGATCCTCCACCCGAACCTGCCCAGCCTCCACCTCCTTACGTGAAGATTGAGCGGCGACAGTTGACCGCTTTTGACCTTCCTCCCGAAGTCTGTAATGTCATCTTGGCAGCCAGGCGTCCCTCCACTAAAACGGTATACGCCTGTTGCAAAAAGCAAACATGCACTGCGGTAGCAGCCTCCCTCTGGCACTCTGCTCTGATCAGTGGCAGGCAAGATGCATCCTCTTCACTGAGTGCCCGCAATGTCCAAGATTGTCTTTGGACGGTATATTGCAGGATAATCTGTGGTGCAAGACCTCTCTACCTAAGGGATAGAGTGGTGATCGTTAAATACTAAACTTTTTCAGGGATGAAAACCTCTGATATTTCAGGAATGTGGTACATAGATTATGGGCGCCAGAGAAAGGGTCCTAGACAAATCTTAAAGAAGATGGGAGACCAGGGACGTCAATTCGAACTACACCTTTTTGATGAACTATCTAGGGATGTTTCTTGATGGGCCTGACATATTGATAAGGGAACACTTGTTCCAGACTAGGTGTTGCATCAGTTGTTTATATCTGGGTCATTAACAAAATGACTTGATACTCTCTCAGTTCTACAAATGATAAGGGCAGACAACGTTTGTTATTATTGTTTAGATAGATAAGACAGTGAGTCGACAGAATTCGGGAGGAGCGTTGTACGAGATGGAGCTGGAGGCCTGACTGGAATGGAGTCGGACCTTAGGGACTTTATATCAAAGAGTCAATCGTGCAGCAGTAGCTGCATATAGAAAATCTCCTTCACAAACCTTTTTTCCAAATACTAGTAGTAGAGGATTTCGTAGAGCGGAATAAAAACAAATGTTCCTCCTATTCAGACTCCCATCCCTCCGCCCACACTGCAGCCCAGAAATATATTTCTTTCAAAATTAATGTGTTGTCCATTTATAAGGCCAACTCCACATCATTTATCATGGAAGGTAGCCTTCTTTGAAGCCATTACTTCCATCTGCAGAGTTGGTGAAATTCAAGCTGTATGCTCGAAAGAACCTTGTACAGTGTTTCATAAAAACAGGGTTATAATGAGAACTCTCCTTTCTTTCCTTCCAAAAGTAGTATCTGGTTCCCATGTAAATCAGATAATATCCTTACTAACATTCTTTCCAAACCCATCTAATCCAGCATAAAGTGCCCTTCATTTATTGGATGTCAATGGTTTTAAAATGTTATTTAGAGAACACAAAATAATTCAGATCATAATTCAGATCATCGATTTGTGAACTATGGTGCTCTTAGAACTGGTTTATCTACTTCAAAGCACTACATTTCCAGGTTGTTTCTCTTGCATTAATCTGTTACTAATTATTAAATAAAAACCCCCACTAGTAAATCTGAAGCTCATTTAACTAGGGGTAACGCTACGACTATGGTTCTTTTGATAAGAATACCCATTTCAGAAATTTGTAAAGCTAATACACCGAGATCAATGCTATACCAAAGGGGATGATGGACGGAGCGTTAGAGCAAATCAAACCCTCACCCCCAGTCAACTGATGTGGGTTTAATCCACCATCATTCTTTAGCTCACTCCACCACCCCAGTTCAGACATGGCCATATGCAAATCAGTCTGACCCTGTGCCTCATGGGAAAAGTCCAGCCCGAACTGCCAAGCCATGTCTTCCCTGGACCGGAAACAAGCATCCTGGAAAAACCGGTTTCGGGTTCAAAACCCTCATCACCAGGCTATCTTGAATCCAGTGGCAAAGTGAGCAAGGGACCCACGTCTGGGCATACCCTGCCAACTTAGGGCGAACAAAGCGATACCAAAGGGGATGATGGACGGAGCGTTAGAGCAAATCAAACACTCACCCCCAGTCAAATGATCTGGGTTTAATCCACCATCATTCTTTAGCTCACTCCACCACCACCCCAGTTCAGACATGGCCATATGCAAATCAGTCTGACCCTGTGCCACATGGGAACAGTCAAGCCCGAACTGGCAAGCCATGTCTTCCCTGGACCGGAAACAAGCATCCTGGAAAAACCGGTTTCGGGTTCAAAACCCTCATCAGCCAGGCTATCTTGAATCCAGTGGCAAAGTGAGCAAGGGACCCACATCTGGGCATACCCTGCCAACTTAGGGCGAACAAAGCGATACCAAAGGGGATGATGGACGGAGCCCAAAGGGGATGATGGACGGAGCGTTGGAGCAAATCAAACACTCACCCCCAGTCAACTGATCTGGGTTTAATCCACCATCATTCTTTAGCTCACTCCACCACCCCAGTTCAGACATGGCCATATGCAAATCAGTCTGACCCTGTGCCTCATGGGAACAGTCCAGCCCGAACTGCCAAGCCATGTCTTCCCTGGACCGGAAACAAGCATCCTGGAAAAAACGGTTTCGGGTTCAAAACCCTCATCAGCCAGGCTATCTTGAATCCAGTGGCAAAGTGAGCAAGGGACCCACGTCTGGGCATACCCTGCCAACTTAGGGCGAACAAAGCGATACCAAAGGGGATGATGGACGGAGCGTTAGAGCAAATCAAACACTCACCCCCAGTCAACTGATCTGGGTTTAATCCATCATCATTCTTTAGCTCACTCCACCACCCCAGTTCAGACATGGCCATATGCAAATCAGTCTGACCCTGTGCCTCATGGGAACAGTCCAGCCCAAACTGCCAAGCCATGTCTTCCTGGACCGGAAACAAGCATCCTGGGACCGGTTTCGGGTTCAAAACCCTCATCAGCCAGGCTATCTTGAATCCAGTGGCAAAGTGAGCAAGGGACCCACATCTGGGCATACCCTGCCAACTTAGGGCGACTGATCTGGGTTTAATCCACCATGAACTGGGGTGGTGGAGTGAGCTAAAGAATGATGATGGCAGGGTATGCCCAGACGTGGGTCCCTTGCTCACTTTGCCACTGGATTCAAGATAGCCTGGCTGATGAGGGTTTTGAACCCGAAACCGGTCCCAGGATGCTTGTTTCCGGTCCAGGGAAGACATGGCTTGGCAGTTCGGGCTGGACTGTTCCCATGAGGCACAGGGTCAGACTGATTTGCATATGGCCATGTCTGAACTGGGGTGGTGGAGTGAGCTAAAGAATGATGATGGATTAAACCCAGATCAGTTGACTGGGGGTGAGTGTTTGATTTGCTCTAACGCTCCGTCCATCATCCCCTTTGGTATCGCTTTGTTCGCCCTAAGTTGGCAGGGTATGCCCAGACGTGGGTCCCTTGCTCACTTTGCCACTGGATTCAAGATAGCCTGGCTGATGAGGGTTTTGAACCCGAAACCGGTCCCAGGATGCTTGTTTCCGGTCCAGGGAAGACATGGCTTGGCAGTTTGGGCTGGACTGTTCCCATGAGGCACAGGGTCAGACTGATTTGCATATGGCCATGTCTGAACTGGGGTGGTGGAGTGAGCTAAAGAATGATGATGGATTAAACCCAGATCAGTTGACTGGGGGTGAGTGTTTGATTTGCTCTAACGCTCCGTCCATCATCCCCTTTGGTATCACACCGAGATCAATAACATACTTTTACCAGACATTAATTACAGTTTGGATTCCGATTTTAGAGCTGATATACAAGTAGGTCCAGCCTCCTTAAGGCATCTTTTTGCATAATGAATGTAATTGTTTTTACATTTTCCCTCCTTGTCCGCAAATTTTTGTGGCATGCTATTCTATTCAGCTTGCTATTCTATTCAGTGCTTATGACGTGATGAGGATCGCCTGGAAATGAAGGAAAAGTTTCTTACCTGTAATCCTAGTTCTCTTTAAGGGGAATCCTTAACAAAGTCATTAGCAACCCTCCCTGGGCAAGGGTTGGGAACAGAAATTTCTGTTTTGTGCTACCTTATTTCCGTAAAAATTAACTCACCTAACTGGCACTTAATGCTCTAGCTGATAGTCTGTGTTAGAACTGACCTGCATTTCCTTTATTTTTTTTGAGGTTTGTGACTGATATTTCTAATTACTTTCTCCTATCTGTATTTCTACAATTGGAAAGTATATATATATATATATATATCTTACCGAGTGCCATTGGATCCTACACATGGGCGGGACAATTCACTGCTTGCGACTTTGAGGATGCCCCTAGTAGAGAACTGGGATTAATGGTAAGAAACGTTTCCATTCAGAATGTGATTACAAGCTTGGAATGCTGTTAAATACTTTATATTTTTAAGGAATGACCTTGGTCTACTTCAGCTTCATATAATGCAGTTAAAACCAGTTAATTATCTGGTTCCTCCTCTGCATAACCGTAATCGCCATGCAGGTAATGTGGTGGCAGAGCTGTACAGCCCTGGTGTTTTTCCCGAGTATTGTGGCGAGCGCCTTGCAGGTAACAAGCATTCACTAGAGCACATGGAGTGCTTCATGACCCAGTCCCATATTTCCTGAGCATCTAGCTCTTTTAACCATTAGAATGAACCTGTGACCCCAACACTGAAACCTGCCAAGCAGGGTTAATTTTAAATGTGCAGCGACTCCTAGTTCGAGAGTTTAGTGCCACACACCCTTTGAGTTCCGAAGAGTAGCTCTAAACTGAGAGGGTAAATTAAGGCTGTCAACCTTTCTGTTGCCACTCTCAACTACCTTTGTGACAGAGTGCACTTTCACATACACTGCATATATTTTATTTTGCTTGTAATGGTGGCTTAAGTGCTCCACTCCGTGTGCTTATTTTTTTCTTTTCCACCGAAATCGGATCTTCAGAGATTCACATGCTTTATTCATCCCTGTTGTCATCAAGCTGGTAGTCGCACAGTAACATCAGAACAGTTCTATGTTAAACTACCTCTATGGCTGAAATAAGACTGTTTAGTATCCTAGTCACATCATTTAAAAAGAATCAAACTTCAACCAATGAGGCACAATGTCTGAAGACTGCACCCCGAGAAGTCACTATCCTTCAGATTTCTACCACACGTGTGTGAAGGGAGTCCCCTGAGCTCCATCCTAATGAGGGAGTTCCCCCCTGAAGCACGGCAATATTTGTATTAGAGAAGAGGGCGCACACCCATCTGCATGAACGTCTGTACTTTTTCAATAGCGTCCAACCCAGCCCTTTCAGGGGGGCGAGAGGAAGAAGCCAATACCCGTTTAGAGGTGGATACAGGTACCAAGCATATCAACCTCATCAGCAGTCCTACTTCCAGTACTGACCACCACCGTCAGCTTCTCTTCAAAGGCTTGAAAATCAAGGTAAAATGAATCTTCCAGGCATTTGTGACAGGTTTCTGGTGGCTGCCTCATCGGGTTCGATATCTCCTGTAGTCCGAAAAATATCTTCAGCTGGTGGAAAATGATAAGGACAGAGCAATGAGTCCTGGACCTCATAAGTCTTGGAAACACATTGGAGTTCATACAAAAACCTCTTAGATATTCGATGGCCATAATATGTTGCCTATAGTAATGTTATTTCTCTGGATGATCACAATATGTTGATATTTGTAAATCAAAATCTGTGTACAAAAAAAAAAATCTCTTGCATCCAAATAAATCACATGGTTATTGCAAACAAATTTCCATGATGATAAAAAAGGGCCATTGGGCCAGTACTTGAGTCACAGTGAAATAGGCTGCTCTCCTTGCTTTTGTCTAATAATTAATGGAGACTAATTTTACATCGTTGTCAAATGAAACATTTCTCAAGAAGCAAACATTTTTCAGGGTTACACTGCTATAAATCCAGTTATTACAGGAAGAAGGTTTTTTGTCCAACCTAGATCTACCAGGATGGAATTGTTTCTTACCTGTAACTCCTGTTGTCTCGTAGGAGTATTTGCATTGTAGTCATAGGCACTGAATAGTCCTGATCACATGCAGGGACCCCGGAGGAGTTGTTATATATAAAATCTTCTTAAGTGTAGATTATCGCCTTTGTCAGGAAGGCCTGCAAAGACACTCGAGAGAGAGATTATGCAGCCTATTTACCTAGTCAGATTCTTCATCATGAAGAGAAAAAAAGGCCAGATTAAAGTATTTGAGGGTAATTTGAGTGCCAACAGAATAGATATTCCTCACAAACCATTTTTATGATGGAGATGAAGGGAGCAGGACAGAGTAGCCTCTTAGGCTGTCATTATATGTCTAAAAAAAGACACTGTTCCTTTAAGAACCCAGATACCACCGTTTTCCCATCATTCAGAGCAGGTGACAGTTACTTCAGTTCTGTTTGAAGGCTATGTTAAAAGATACAAAATATAGGAATACCTCTGTTCACTCCACCGGAAGGGTTGCTTATGATTATAATGGAAATACCCCTACGAGAGAACAGGAGTGAGTTACAAGCAATAAACAATTCCTTCTCTCGTAGGGGATATCCATTTATAGTCATAAGCTCTGAATAGAAGAGCAAGCCCATACCTATATAGCTTGATAGAGTAGACCGAGGATAATGTGGACAAGTCAAGCAAAGAGATTTCTGATGGAAGCCTGCCCTACTTGAGCGTCTGCTCTAACGACAGAATCTAGGCAGTATTGTTTGGTGAATCTATGTACTGATTTCCAGGTAACTGCTTTACAGATCTCTGGAATAGGGATATTGCATAATACAGCAGCGGTAGCTGCCTTCCCCTGATGGAGTGTGCTTTAGGTCTAGCTGGGAGATTTCTGTTAGCCTTTTGGTAGCCAAATAAAATGCAAGACACTATCCATCGTGAAATTCTGGCTTGAGGGATGGTAGGCGAAGCCAGGAGTGTCTTCGAAGAGCGACGCCATGGCAGTACTCATGAGCTGCTAATAAAGCCGATTCTGCTGCAGCACTAATGATCTGATTTGAGACCATAAATCCCTCATTCAGGATATCCATGAAGTCTTCCCTCTTATATCTAGGGAGATGTTCAGCAAACTGGTTCATGGAGTCCCACAGTGCACTGTCATATCTGCCTAGTAGGGCAGTGGCGCTAGCTGCTTTAACGGAGGTTGCTGCCGTGCCTCACACCTTTTGGCCGACAGAGTCCCACTTCTGACTCTCCTTATTGGGAGGTACAGGAGAAGTGGGGGTAGTGGCCTGTTGTTGCTTTGCCACTACCACGATCACAGAGTCTGGTGTTGGATCCTGCTCCGAAAAAAGATCCATAGCCAGTTCAAAGAGACCTAGTACTAGAGGTAGCAAGGGTCTAGGTACGATTTATGTTGCAGTCTCTCAAAAATGACTGATGTCGTTGGTGTCAGAGTCAACATAGTTATATTTAGTTTTATTGGTCCCCTTACAAGGGCTTTTTGGAATGTGGTGACATCATCCACCTGTGTAATGCGTGGAGGTGGAGAGTCAGACAGTTTTGGAGAATAAAGTCCAGTAGAAGTGGAGAATCTTGACCGAGAACGTGACTGAAGTGTCACATGGCCCATGGGGACATTGTCGTCTTCTCTAAGTTAGCATGAGCACGCCGCAGACAGCCTGCAGCTTTGTGCACGTTACTACAAGGCTTTATTTTTGCAACTGTCCCTATTGCCGTTTTCATATGAGAACCCATCGCTGTGTTCACACACTGCAGGTTCCTGGGATTTTGTCTGAACATTGTGGGCAAGGTCGGACAGCAATGCCCCTTGTTATTTTGTTCTGCCCAGGCCTTAGCACCTAGACAAAACACACCAATGCATCTGTTGTTTGGGACAACGTACTTTAGTCTTATTGGAATACATGAATAAGGAGCACACACTTGGAGCGGGACCTTTCCAGTGAGAAGAGCGAAACAGCACCTATGATGTAGATCTACCCTCTATAGGCTAAGGCATAGGTCTTCAAACTGTGGGGCGCGCCCCCCTGGGGGGGCGCCGCATCCCCTCAGGGGGGGCGCGAACTCCACCCCACCTATTAACCTTCCATTGTTTCTTCCAGGCCCATTAGGCTTCGTGTGTCTCAGTCCGAGCTGCTGCTGCAGATCGGGCTGCTGGGGACTCGTCTGGGCAGTGTCTGGAGTCTTATCTCCGGCACGCCCGAGTTTTTCACAGGTCTTTAAAGTCCATGTGCAACCCATGTATATCTTGTAAACAGAGCACAAAGAGACAAACAAGAGCTCAAAGCGAGCACAAAAGAGCACAAACTAGTACAAAAAGCTCAAAGAAGGGTACAAATAACACAAAAGGGCACAAAAAAGCAGAAAATAGCAAAAAGGAAAAAGAAAGGAGCACAAAATGCACATCCCGATTGCGACCCCTTTTTGCTTCCTCGATAGGGAATTTCAGAATGGTTAATGGCTGCTAAACTGTTCAGGTTTTTTTAAAATATGCTTGGGGGGTAGTCTGAACCGAAAACTGACCTATTGATAGCGAGCCATTTAAACTTTCCTGTTACATTTGAATGGCATTCATAACTTCCTAAGCTCCGGTCATAAAAGGCATGATTGTAGACATAAGAGGAATCCCTTTAGAGAAAACCGAAAATAATGTAACTTTTTTTTCTTTTTATGTAGTGTTTTTTGTTCAGGCTTTTGTTTGACCTTTACTACTGTTTCGATGTCGCAGGTAAAGGGGCAGGGATACATGTTTAGCGCTTTACCCAGGCTCCATTACCTCCGTGAATGGACTTGACCCAGCTTCAAAGCTGAGGTGAGCCTGGTGCTTCCTTAAATTAACTCTGAACATTCGTGTCCATATTTCACCCATGTTCCTATGTGTAGCCAGCTATACACCTTGTGTAATTGACCTGCCAGACACGAGTTGAGCACTGCTAAACTTGATCATTTTTTTGGGGTGGGTTACATATATCCACCACTCAAATTACTTTCATATTTCACTATACTAATTCACCACTAATCCTTTATGGGTTTCCCGAGTAGCGTGCTACTCGCCCCCCAAAAAAGCGCTTCAACACCCCATCAGGGGTAACAAGCGCTATATAAATGCAAACCTTTTTTCCCTCTTCTATCCCGCCACTTTCCTTCTGAATCCAAATAATTGACTAACCCATCCACCACTTAAATCACTTTCATATTTCACTATACTAATTCAACACTAAACCTTTATGGGTTCCGGAGCAGAGTGCTACTCGCCGAAAAAGCGCTTCGACGCCTCGTCAGGGGTTGTAAGCGCTATATAAATGCAATTACAATATTTACATACCTTTGTAAACTGGTTACAGAGGCTGTTTGTTTTCTGGTTCCAGTACCCCCTGGTCCCCCACTCTGCCTATTTCTTACATTTGGATTTTACTTTTTACTGCCTTAGTGTGAAAATGCATTTCATTAAAAGGAATATAAAGTTAGGTTACCAAAAGAAAAATGCCAGACATCTGTTTAAAGAGCCTGCAAAGGCCTTGTCTTGACATTAAATAGGGTTATAAATAAAATAGTATGTATTCATTTGTAATGTGACTTTTCAATCTTTGTTCCCTTTAATTATCAGTCATGGATCATTCAGGCCGCCCTAAAACACAATTAAAAATGCTGTTCCAAGTATGCACGGATAAGTGCTGAAAATAGGCTTTAGGGGACTGCTTATTTTTGTACGGTCTGGGACATCAATATAATGAGCTGGCCCCCCTAATCATAAGACTGGAAGTTTGTTGCAGGATCAGCACAATATTTATTTCCTCCACCCTCGATCCCTGGACCCTGAATAATGCCATAAAAGCAATAGTGTAACTTATATCTGAAACCCTATGCCAGCCCTCAATAACATGCTGAATAACTTCAACTGTGTCTGGGAATGCAACCTGCATTCAGACAACTCACTCCTCATTCTCGCCCTTCACTTTCACACTCGCCCTGCACTCACAGGGATCACAATGTACTCACACTGATCACCATGCACTCACACCACCCGCTCACCCTGCACTCAGTGACCACACTGCACTTATGCCATTCACCATGAACTCACATCGTTCTCCCTCCACTTACCCTGCGGTCACATGAGCACACCGCTCACTCTGAACTCACAGTGATCACTCTGCACTCACACTGATCACCATGCACTCACACCATTCACCCGCTCACTCTGCACTCACACTGATCACTCTGCACTCACAATGCTCTTGCGCTGTTCACCCTGTACCTCACCCTGCAGTCACACGAGCACACTACTCACCCTGCTCATGTGACACTTCACTCACCTGTCCCCCTCACTGCTCACTCTGCAATCTCACTCAAACAAGCCCATCACTAACCATACATTCATTTGTCCCACTCTGCACTTACATCTGCACCCAAATGGTCACCTCACTCACCATGCAGCCACTCCTCTCACCCTACTCTCACACTGTCGCATCATTCACCGTGCACTCACATGGGCACTCCTGTCACCCACACAGCGCAGAGGGCTAATGTGCCTGCTACAAAAAACGTGTACCATGCAGATCACAGAACTGAGTGTTAGTGAACTACGGTAGCCCTATAAAAAAGTGAAATGTTGGTCAGAAAGGGGCTATAGAGAGATGAGGTGCATTGTTGGTGAGTGGTAGTGAGGGAATTCATGGAGAAGGAAGAAATGGGAAAGGGGGCGCTCAAAAAGACTGTTCACCATGGGCGACCAGTGTTGGGGCCAGCCCTGGCTGGGAGTCTTAGCCCCCCCCCCCGAAGTTCGGGTCTAGTTGCAGCCCTGGTTGCTTCCCATGTCAGAAGTACATTTGCTTCCTGTTTTTCATACCCCCTCTCGAGTTAGGGCTCTCTGATTGGAGTAGTCATCCAGAACCGCCAATCAGCATGTAGTTCCTGCAGCAGAGCACTGCTTTGACGTCGGCACTGACGTTCCTCCAATGAACGGGACAGCAGGACGGGTGCCTGGGAGTGCCGCAAATTTTGTATACATAAAGTTGCAAAATACTTCAACTTTGCTAATGAAACAGCACTTCTTCACTGTTGCCTTTTGCCTCGTGGTTGCTGAATTTGACATCTGGTTGCTGCCGTTCGCCTCGCTCTTGAATCCTTCCCCCTCAAGGTTATCCTGGTTTGTACCCTGGCAGCTACTGCATTTTACTGCAAGGAATTTACAATGTTGTATCCTTCCTGAAGATTCCATTCTCTGGCAGGTAAGAGTGAAGAGCTTTTTGTTTTATTTTTGTAAAGCTTCGCTCCTTTCCCCTTCGTCCCACTACTAGTGGGAACGTTGGAGGCTTCAAGGAGGAGCGGATTTGGAGATAATGCCATAGGTGCTGACTTTGGTTCTGGGGACCCAGGTTCGAGTCCTGGCATCAGCTCAACATCATGTGATCCTGGGCAAAATCACTTAATTTACCAGTGACTTACGAAAAATGAATTTGACCTTGATTAAAGTCGCTGGTGCTTGTTTAACATGTTCCAGTCCCTAGAGCGGAGTACACAAGCCTAATATAACAAATATTGTGAAGTATGCCTACCATCTGTCCTCACTTCTTTCGTAGACCAAATTTAAATGCTTTCTTGTGCAGTTATTTCTGAAGCTTTCGAAGGCCATCTTCTTTCTAAGCCAACTATGCTAACAAATTGACTCTTGATGCTGCTAGAGAATAAAGATGTATATATCCTCTTGAATCACTTATATCACATGTGTATGATGTAAATGTCCCCTAGGCCTTCTTGGAAAACTGTGGCTGGGCTCCTACTGGCACGGCAACACTTGGCCATACTCCACATAATCACAGATTTTTGAATTGTGTCAGAAAGCATGTTTTGTGGAACCCCTTTTTCTGATATCTTGTATAGGGGCAAGGATGTGGCGCAACAGCCAGAGCTGAAGACTGTGGAGCCAGGTTCAATTCTTGGTGTCTGCTCAACATCCTGTGATTCTGGGCAAATCACTTAATCTCCCTGTGCTTACAAAAAATGAATGTGTGCTTGTGTAATGTAAAAGATGCTCCTGTAAGGCGCTCCAATACCTTTGGGTCATATTCGCGCTATATAAAACAGCAAAAAATGTATTACAAAATTTTGTGAGCACTCCCGTTTCCGGGTACTGCTCAAGACTGGAAGTGGAGCACAGCCTAAGGATGGCAGAAGCAAGAATCCGTCCACACATTGACTGTCTCTGTGGAGAAAAACAAGCACACCGCTCACCTGTGTTTTGGGAGTGTTTTTACTAATCTATCCTAAATTTTGTGTTTTATGTGAAAAATAAAGCACCAATGTAATTTTTTGGGCTAATGTTTTCTTGGAGACTTTTCATTTGAACTTTATAATAAGCACAAACACTACAAAAACTTCAGGTTACTAAACACTCTTACTTTATTTAATATTATGTGCCCTGTACGACGTGGGCTCTGCAGGAGGGAATGGCCATCAATGATTCAGAGTACCAGCTTCCAGAACGTTTTTGTCAGGTGGTGGTGGTGGGGGGGGCTCGACGTGTAAAAAGGTTTAGATGGGGGGGCTCAGCCGACAAAAGTTTGAAGACCTCTGGGCTAAGGTATGGGGTCTTCAGACAAAGCCCAGAGATGGTCTAATATATAATAATACTATTTCTATACAATGGGAGGGAGATTAGGCTATACTGTCTTTTCACAATGACTTCTTTCATGATTTATGGACTAACTGCTATGCTGACTGTATTTGTATTATGCATTTTTCTGCTTGTTGTGGCACATATACTGCATTTTAGAGCACGTTAGCTAAAATAAATATTTTAGACTTGTTCGTGTCTCTGTCAGATCTTATTGTGGACAAGTACAAGAGTGTGAGCGAAAGGGTGTGTCTTGCTACTGTGATTCCTGAGAGATCTGGGAGTGTTGTGTTCTGGGGTGTCTAATCACTTGTTTCTCTGTGTTAGGAGAGCAAGTGAGACACTAGAGCTAGTCGGTCCTGGGCTCATGGGTACTAGGGTGGTAGGATGACTCGGTCCCTATACACTAAGGTCCCATAATCCAGCGCATAGTTCTGTTTTTGGGCAGAATCCCTGCAACATAACGCCACCAACGTTTGATCTGGTACTTATTCTTGAGACCCCTGAGTAGTGCTTGTGCTTGTCCACGATACCCTCACAGGTTTCTGGGGACGTCTGTAGTGAGGGGGCTTGGCCTCCTATATTTGTAGGGTATCCCTATTTCTATAGGTTTTTCAAGCTTGAAGTTCAAAAGGTATTTGGGCCCTATTTTGCGCTGCCATTTTACTTGTTCGTTTCTTTATACACATGGCACAACCGTTTGCTATTGCGGGACCTAACCGCGCGGCGGTTACAGCTTACTTAACTCAACACGGAGTCCCCAATGCAGGGGCTAATATTCGTTTTTTGTGGTTGAGGCAGATTCCGCATACCGCTTTAAAGTATTTTATTCTTGGATTACATTTCCCGCGATGGATGCGAATGATAATTTATATCACGCTTACACGGCCGCTGCTCCTCAAGCACCGTATCGTCCTTATGCATTAATTGAAGTTCCGTTGACGTCCTGGGAGCATACCATTTGGTTTAATGGCGCCCTTCCTCACCCTGTCTCTTTTGTTCGAATGGGCCCCTTGTCTATCGATGGGGCAACTTGGCCTGTTTTGACTGGTTTTACACCACATCCAAATTATCTCAATGTTACTATCGTAGAGCTACGTCTATTGTACACACAGTTGGTTCATCTTTATAGACGAGTCATACAGTTTGTCTCGTGCACTTCAGGCAGCTCCGGCCGGAGCTGTTCCGCCGGCACTAGGTCACGGCGGAGGCCTTGTGATTAATCCCGTCATGATTAACTCTGTGATGGGTAAACATCCTCAAAATCGGTATGACTTGCCATTTTGGCTCGCACAAAAAATTGAGCAGATCCAGGCTGTTTTTCCACATACATCTCCTGTTGAAAAACATAGGATTCTTACAATGAGTATGCAGAGTGGTCTGATTCCTCCTTTAGGGGACTGACCCACCTGGGGAATGGTGTTTGCTTCAGTGTATACACTGCTTTGGCACCCCCTCCATTATTGTTCTGCCCATAGTTCAGAAGAAGGTACATGACTGGGGCTGGTCCAGCCCTAGATTTGGGGATGAAATTAGTGGCTATGTTCCCTGTTGTCTCAGATATGATTCTGGCCAACATTAAAGGTGAAGCAGTTTGCTTGAAAGTGCGCCAACACCTGGCGGCGGTGCCGGACATGGATCGGGAGCGACAGTTGCCGATTATTATTGCGGATGTTTATTCATCCTTGGGATGCAATAGTTTAGGGATTTGACCATTTACTCAGCCATAAGCTAAACCCCTGCCTGAGAAGGCGGGTCGTCCAGTCTTTCCTAAAAACGCAGGGAACAAAAATGTGCGGCAGCAACAACAGAATCCTGGTTCTCATGCAGGTTTGCCTCCACCAGATGCTTCTGCATGTAGATATGATTTGCGTAACCGCTCTAAAATTAAGACACCTGAGAGGTTCCAGATCCTCGTTCCTTTCAGGAATCGTCGGATCAACAATGCGGCGGAGGGTGGCAGGATCGCAGACAAGGGAGTCTACGCAGGCAAGACGTGACCCGCAGCGCCAGTTTGATGTAAAAGTCAAGCGGGAGGGACCACCTCAATATCGAACCCCATTTCAGAAGAAAAAAGTTGCCGCTTTGACTGCAAAGTATGCCTCAGACGGTGAGAACCCTCCTCCTCGACAGGAGTTGGGCGGTAACCCTCCTCGACAGCGCGGCGGAGATTACCATAGTGCGGCAGACACTCCACCAGCGTCTGGAGGCGAAAGCAACTGACACTTTTATAACCGTAGAAACAGCCGATACTCGGTTTGCTCCTCCTGCTAGGCTTTATGAAGTGAGCCTCCAAATTGAAGGTGATATTTAACGCCTGGTCAAAGCAGTCTTTTGGAAAAATCTAACATATTCTTATGATATTTTATTGGTGGAGGTTGATTGGCCTCCCCCTTTTGTCCTTGCATCCTCCAGAGGGGAGGATGTTATTCAACCCAGTTTTTCTGCAATATGTACCTGAGGAGGATATAATTGCTTATGCTTCGGAGTGGGCATTGTCCCTGGCTCCTGCATTATATCGCAATCAAGCGGGTTGGCACATGGATTTCCCAGTACATGTGATTCCTTTGCATTCTACACCACAGCCCCAACCGCAGTATCCAATTAAACGTGACGCTAAAGCGTCCGTAAGTGACATCTTGACTCAATTGGAATATCAGGGTGTAATTGAATGCTGTGTTTCGTGGATGAATAATCCTCTTTTTCCGATATTGAAACCGGACCGTTCATATCGTATAGTTTTAGATTACAGACATTTAAACAGTCACGTTCATACCTTTGCGGTTCAGAACACTCATAGCTCTGCGTTAGTAAACAACATTGTTCGAAAAAAGTATAAAACTACCTTGGATATTTCCAACGGCTTTTTCAGCCATTCTTTGGCTCCGGAAAGCTGTGATTTGACCGCATTCAGTGCTCTAGGCAATCAGAGACGCTATGCAAGATTGCCTATGGGATATAAGAATAGCCCACGCGTGTTTGTGGCACGTATTGTTTCAATTTTACATGACATTGGCCCAGATGCCTTTTCGTACGTCGATGACTTTTATATGACTGATGATGAGTCCGCATCTTATGCCTGTTGACCGCATTGTCGCACATTTTGCGAAGTTAGGCTACAAATTAAATTTTGCGAAATCACACATTGCCTTTCTGGCAGTACTTTTCTTTGGTTATGAACTCAATAACGAAGGTAGGGGGTTGGCCCCCCACGTTTTGGAGAAATGTGCTCAATTGCAGCATCTTTCTACCCTTAAATTACAGTCTTTGCTGGTTTTTTTTTTAATTCTGGCAGGACTTACATTCCTGATTATGCCCAATGTATCAAACCACTTTATGCGTTGATACAACCCTCTTTTTCAGCTTCCAGTTGGCTTCCGGAACATACCGCAGTACTTGGGTCTTTGCAGTCTGATCTGCTTGCAACTCAATTCTTGTTAACGAGACACAATACAACTAATTTGGTCATACGGATTGTACCAGGTGCGTTAGGGTTCTCTTATGTGACTTTCAATGAAGGGAACACTGTCCCAATTGCTTATAAATCACATTTGTATACTGAAGCTGAGATGCGTTTTTCTTCTACAGAAAAGATTTTAACACCTGTTTAGATGGCGATTCTGAAAGAATGCTCTTTGGCTCAAGGTAAACGCATTTTCATGGTTTCGCCGGTTCCTGCTTTCGAAGCAGGCACGAAGGCTAGTGTACTGAATTCTAAAGCTTGCATCCACGTTGGATACAATGGGCTAGTTCTTTGACGTCAGCTGATGTCAACTTTATCTTTGACCCTCTTTGCAAACACAGGACTTTTTACAGTATGAACATGTTCATCCTCCTCCTTTATCATTGCTCCCTCTTGATCAGTACAAATGCATTATTTACACTGATGGGTCTGCACAGCCTGCCATTGATTCTAAACATGCTTATTCAGCAGCCTGCATAATTGTGGCAGGCACCATAGTAGATGGTGAGTTCAAATCGTCCTTAGTGCACACACAATCCTTTGGAGATTGCACAGCACAATTGGCCGAGCTACGTGCTTTGGTTTTGGCTCTTGAGTTTGCTGATCCAGACGTCGCTACACTTGTAGTGTGCGATTCATTTTACTGTGTACAATCCTTCAATGCCAACTTATTTTTCTGGACACAAAATGATTTTCGTGATTCTAAAGGTAGCGCAATTAAGCATAAAACGCTTTGGGTCAAAGTGGCCACTCTTAAAGGAACGTTTGCCACTCACACATGTTATCCGCACATTGGGCCATCAACGTGTGGGAGCACACGCTGTTGGTAATTCGCTGGCTGATGAGGCAGCCAAATCTGCGTTAGCCACCTGCTCGGTAACAGCAGTTACTAGGTCTATGACTAAAATTGATGATATTTTGGCAGATGTTGCCGCTACGAAGGAGGGAACGCAGTTTCCCCAAGGTTTCCCTTCTCGTTATACCGATCATTTAACATCTGATCAAATTCCATTTGTGACTATTCCATCCGTTGGTGACTGGCTGATTCCCAACGAGGACCGCAGACTTTAATAGTGGCTGCACATGAAGGCATGGCTTCTGCACATGCGGGCGTGTCAGCAACTATTTAGCTTTTGCAGCAACATTTTTGGTGGCGTGGCTTATACCAGCAAACACGTAAATATGTTCTTTCCTGTGACATTTGTCAACAGATTAAATCTTACACTGTTTCACGTCCACCCCATACTCAACTCTACATTTCAAATCAACCATTTGGTTGCATTTATCTTGATCACTGCAGTCCTTTAACGTCTGCTAATGCTTTTAAGTATATTCTGGGTGCTGTGGATTCATGCACTAGATTCCTTTGGGTTTGGCCGCAACGTAGTGCTGACGCTCAAACTGTTATAAAAGATTTGCGTGTCTTTGTAGGGACATTTGCCTGTGGCACCTTCCATTCAGTCCAAGGTCCGGCTTTTGACTCTAAGGCTTACCGGGATGCAAGGGGTGCAGGTGCAATTCTCGTCTCCATTTCGGCCTCAGGGCAATTCTGTTGTGGAGCGGATGAACCGTGACTTAAAGCAATCTTTGACAGCTAGGGTTTTAGGTACTGGTAGGGGCTGGTTGACTCATCTTTATGGAGTCCAACGTGCACTTAATAATCTCCCTAGAAGATCTCTGGGTGGGCGGACCCCATACGAGTTGCTCTTTGGCATTAAAATGTTTGTGCCAGACCTTGATGGTCTAGATGTTGTGGCGGCTGATGCAACATTTGATGTAGATAACCACTGTGCTATGTTACTGGATCTACAAAAGGCTCGCAACTCATTTGCCCTCTTCAATGGATGCAGCGGTGCTGTTTCCGGTTTCTGGCTGGCTTCCTAAAGTTGGTGATCTGGTCCGAGAGAAGGTGGAGAACAAAAAAGAATTTGGTCCATCATACCGTGCACCGGTCAGAGTCCATGGTTTAAAGGGAACCCGTACTGTGATTCTGATACCTGCTCGTAAGGAGAATCGATACATTTCAATCGAGCATGTCAAGCTACACTAAATGGCTGATACTGAATAGTATGACTACAAGCATTCCGCGCTGGGATGTTTCACTGCATCCAATAGCTTCTGTTTCCCCGACAAGTCCCCAACAAATGGAGGGGGAGATGGAATCTTCAATTGATTTGTTGCCTGTTTTACCTTCTACATCTACAACTGAGGATGCTGAGTATGCTTCCCCACCAGTTGAAATTATAGTTGACATTCCTGAAAGTACAATTCATTCACCTTCCATTGGAGAACAGCCCTCGTTGTTTCAGCTAGGGTCCAGTGGTTACTATATGGACCGTGATAACTTTTCTTCAGATACATCTTCGTCTGTGGCAGAGTCCCCTACACGGATTTGGATTTTTATCTCCTGGTTAAAAAGAACTTACCTGGTCCCGCCATGGACATACGTCTGGATTGTGCTGACAATGGTGTTCCTCTTCATGTGGATTGGATTCGTGACTGTGTTTTTCTTATTAATTAATGGCCATTACTTACATGAAGGCTCTGCTGTAGACTTGGTTAACGGAACTCTGACCCCTCACACTTCATCTCATTAAATGAAAAGAGATCAAACCCTAGTAAATATATCAGCCTTCCCAATTGTTGATGGTATCATTTGGGATAAAGTACCATTCAATATCCATGGCTCGACAGAAACTTTGCAAATTCCAAACGTCTTCCTACTGCCTCCGGTGCCCTTTTCAATGGGCCCTGAATGTCTGTCTCTCCAATACGTCACATGCTGCCCTGGATTATGAATTGTTGATGGGCCCGTTGATGGTCCATGACCAGGACTGTTCCGTGGGTAGGCGCCTGGTGTGTGATCCTCTACTTGGACCAACGGCAGGCTTGAGTACCTGTGCTCGTTCACAGTGCCTCTTGGATCGGAGTTTCATCTAAGTTAACGCAGGTTGCCCTGATATGCTCCTAACGGCCTCTAAATATGAGGAGCATGTGTGCTCGTTCAAATTACTTAATTGGATGGCATACCTTTTTAATATTGAAGGTTTTGACAACCTGTTGGAGCTTATGGCATTCCACTTTTCCCGTGAAATGTTTGACTCTGAAGATACACTGTGAATGGATATCATTTTGGCCCTCCTTTTGTTTTTTTTTATTTTAGTCCTTAAAGTGCTCCCTTGGATCTTGAAGGCTCTTTGGCCTGCCACCAAGACGCTTTGCCTCTGCTTACCTCTAACTTTTGTTTTAGCCCGGAGCTAATGACCTGACCAAGGGGAGTGTGTCACATGGCCCATGGGGACATTGTCGTCTTTTACAAGTTAGCATGAGCCTACCGCAGACAGCCCGTGGCTTTTTGCACGTTACTACAATCATTATTTTTGCAACTGTCTCTATTGCTGTTTTTACATGAGAACCCATCGCTGTGTTCACACTCTGCAGGTTCCTGGGATTTTGTCTGAACATTGTGGGCAAGGTCGAACAACAATGCCCCTTGTTGTTTTGTTCTGGCCAGGCCTTAGCACCTAGACAAAACACACTGATGCAGCTGTTGTTTGGGATAACGTACTTTGGTCTTATTGGAATACACAAATAGGGAGCACACACTTATAGAGGGACCTTTCCAGGGAGAAGAGCGAGACAGCACCTATGATGTAGATCTACCCTCTATAGGCTAAGGTATGGGGTCTGCAGACAGAGCCTAGAGATCTTCTAATATATGATAATACTATTTCTATGCAAGGGGAGGGAGGTTAGGCTATACTGTCTTTTCACAATGACTTCTCTTTTCATGATTTATAGACTAACTGCTTTGCTGACCGTATTTGTACTATGCATTTTTCTGCTTGTTGTGGCACGTATACTGCATCTTAGACAATGTTAGCTAAAATAAATATTTTAGACTTGTTCGTGTCTCTGTCAGATGTTATTGTGGACAAGTACAAGAGTGTGAGCGAAAGGGTGTGTCTTGCTACCGCGATTCCTGAGAGATCTTGGAGTGTTGTGTCCTGGGGTGTCTAATCACTTGTTTCTCTGAGTGAGTAGGAGGGCAAGTGAGACACTATAGCAAGTCGGTCCTGGGGTCTAGGGTACTAAGGTGGTAGGATGACTCGGTCCCTATACACTAAGGTCCCATAATTCCGCGCATAGTTCTGTTTTTGGGCAGCATTCCTGCAACAGAAGATGATGGTGATGGTGGGAGCACCTAGAAGAGGTAGAAGTGCATTGTGCGCTATGATGATGGCGCTAGAATGAAGGCGCAATCTGGAACGAGATCTTCTTGGAGTGACTGGTGCCTGTGGTGGTGGGGGAGGAGGAGGCAGAGGTGGAGAAGATGGCTGAACCCCTGAAGATGGAGAATATGTTCTCAAATACTCAGAGTCTGGGGAGGTGGAGATGCGTCTTTTCTTGCCCCCTGTAACCTGAACGTCGTCAAAAAAATTCTCGGCGTCCGACGAACCTCGATGCCTCGACGTCATCCTGCTTGTCGACTGTGAGCACCGACGGTGCCTCAACGTTGAAGTATGCCTCAACGTCTATCTTTGCCAGTGCATCAATAGCAACCTTGATCTCGATGGCAACCTCAATGGAGTCCTCAACGTCGAGCAAGGCCTGTGGGTCGATGGAGCAGTCGTCGTCATTGATAGACCTGGCTTCGATGCTGATTTTCAACATCGTACCTTGGAGAGACGGCGAACAGGCCGGTACCATACCTCTCCTCGATGTCGACCAGGACCAGTGTCATTTTTGTGCCGTTTTCTTCCTGGTATGCCCTCCAGAGGCAGATGACAGAGCCCTGGTAGAGGTCCGAGTCTCTCCTTGCCCTGAGCTCCCCACCTTTAGATTGTGTCTGCAGTCTTCTTCGCTACTCTTTTCCATGAAGGCGAATCTTCTCTTTGTGTCTCAGAGTGCGTCTTGAAAAGTTCCTGCAGTGATGGGAAGACTCAGGAACATGGTCTTCTGTAAGGCAGATGAAACACATCTCATGTGGATCTGTCTTGGCCTTCTTTCTCCCACAGGCTGGGCACTTGTCAAAAAGAGATGGCATTTGCTTAACAAATTACCTTTGATTTCAGTCAGAAAAAGACAAAAAAAAAGCTAGGGAGAGACCAAAGACGTCGAGTGAAAGGGTTATCCGTGAAATTCAGTTAAGAATTTTGAAGACAAAAAAAACAATTTTGATCGAGCTCAATGCTCCAGGATCCTGTCAGCAGGAGCCTGAAAAAAGAACTCAAGTAACTGCCACCTGCTGTGCATGATGGGATACTGGTGCGTTAGTTCTTTAAGGCACAGTGGCTTTTTTAAACATATAATGATGGCCTAAGCGGCTACTCTGTCCTGCTCCCTTCATCTCCATCACAAAAAGGGTTTGTGAGGGATATTTATTCTGTTTGCACTCAAATTATCCTCAAATACTTTAATCTGGCCCTTCTTTCTCTTCAAGAAAAAGAATCTGGCCATTTAAGCCTAGGTAAATAGCTGCATAGTTCATCTCTCTCTTAAGTGTATTTGCAGGCCTTCCTGAAGAAATGCGAAAATCTACACTTAAGAAGATATATATATATATATATGTTCGAGGCATATGAGCTGTACACTGTGCATAGATCGCCATCTGGTGTTGGGCTCAGATGCTTGCACTTTGTTGTTGTCTTGGAAGAGTCTTTTGTAGTCACGAGGTAGGTGACTCCTCCTTTGGACGATAGTGCGCATGGGCATCGACTCCATCTTCAGATTGTTTTTTTCCGCCATCGGGTTCGGATGTAACTTCAGCGCTCCGGTTCCGGACTTTATTTTCCAAACCTTTTCGACGCGCACATTATCTCTAACTCGACGGTATTGTTTTCGATCGCGTAATCTTCGACGCACATCTCTCCTACTCCATTCCGGTCGTCGACGCGGGCCGTTGGGCCTACCGACGCCGCTCGGGCCTACAGCTCATGGAAAGAACTCCATTTAAAAAATGCCCCCAGTGTGGAGCCAAATTCCCACACAGTGACCATCATAAGGTCTGTAACCTGTGTCTCTCGCCCGAACACGACGAGAACGACTGCCAGGCCTGCGCCTCTTTTAGATCCAAGAAAACCATCCGTGATCGCCGGGCCCGACGACACATCATGGCGCAGACACCAGCTCCGGCACCAGCGGACATCTTCGATGAAGGCCCCGATGTTCCGGAGGACGATTCCGAAGACCTACAAATCGTGTCCGAAGCAGACGACTCCGACTCAGACGACCACAACACTCCTGGTCAACGAGTGAGTACAACTGCCCCTACCCCAGCTCCACCTCAAAAAACCAAGGCCCTGGTCAAGACTTCGCCTGCTGGCCCCAGTCGCGACCTAAAACAAGCTTCAGAAGCCCCACCCTCGGGCTCTGCTCCGAAGACAAAGTCCAAGACTTACGGTAGCTCGGGACCGAGCAAACCTCATCTCACAGTCCCACTGGCGCCTTCGGCACCGAAGACGGGAGACCAACCTACTCCCAAACACAAGTCGGCACCGACCACTTCAACGCCGAAACACAAACCATCGGCTCCGAAGCCAAAACCTTCGGAACCGAAGAACATCTCCGGCTCCATACCAAAGCCAAAGGACTCTAAATAAACTCCTAAAGCTAAGGAGCACAAATCAAAACCTCGCTCGGATCCGAAGACTTCGGCGCCGAAACCGGTTATCGACGAAGAAAGACTTTTTCACCCTGATCCTCTCGATCCCAAGCAGAAAAAGCTACACATATACCCCAAAACCGGACATGTGGCTACTATTCCACACAACAAAAGGAAGTTGGACACAAAAGACACTCCTGTAGTGCCTTCAAAGAAGAAAGACTGTGCCACTTCACCTATCAGACCCTCTTCTCCTGTTCTTCTTCCCCTAACCCTATCCTTTCTCCTGAGCCAGGTCCTCCTTCTAAACCTGTCTCTCCTCCACACACTCCAACACCTCCTCCACATTCACCACAGGATGATGTTGATGATGATTTCGACAATGGGGGGCACACCAATGACCCTTATACTGATCCTGACGATCATACAGATATGCCACAAGATCATTGGGACGATTACAATGACCCAATAGACCTCCCTTCTCCACAGCCATACCCAACAAAACCATCTCCCCCAGAAGACAATATTGGTTTTGGACAACTCGTAAACAGGGCTGCTCTCTACCATGGCATCCCCATACACTCAGACCCTACGGAGGACGACTTCCTCCTAGAAACCTTTGAACAGTCCCAGAAAACTGTCCAAACCCTCCCGATGTTAAAAGGGGTAATTAAACACGCCCCTGACATATTCAAAGACCCAGTCAGGACCAGAATTCTCAATCCTAGGATTGATAAAAAATATAAACCTGCCCCTGCCGATCCCACCTACATCAAAGGGCAACTACCCTTAGACTCACTAGTAGTCTCTAATGCTAGGAAGCGCGCCAATTCTCAAACCTCCGGTGACGCACCACCTCCGGATAAAGAATCCAAATTGCTAGATGCCTCTGGCAAAAGAGTAGCTGCTCAGGCAACTAATCACTGGCGCATAGCCAACACCCAAGCATTACTTGCTAGGTACGACAGGGCCCACTACGACCGCCTAGAGACCCTGTTACAACATTTGCCTGACCAATACAAAACTGAGGCAAATGACTTAATTCAAGAGGGCAAACTAATAAGCAACGCATCCATCAAATGTGCCCTAGACGCAGCCGACACAGCCTCCAGGTCTGTCAACACTAGTGTGCTACTCAGACGACATGCCTGGTTACGCATTTCAGGCTTTAAACAAGACATTCAAACGGCTATCCTTAATCAACCATTCGATCAGGAACACCTTTTTGGGCCGGCGGTAGACACCATTTTAGAAAAAATGAAAAAGGACACTGACCGCTAAATCCATGGGAGCATTGCAGTCTCCATCCCCACGTGGTTCCTTTCGTCGCTCCTTTTATAGGGGAGCATCTATAAATATTGGAACAGACACCGCCTCCTCTTCATATAAAACCACCACTCACGCATCCCCCAACAGAGGATATTTTAGAGGTGGATACAGGGGAAATGACAACAAGGGCAGAGGCCGAGGTAATTCCAACACTCGTTCCTCCTCCGCTACTAAACAGTGACTTCCCTCCACTCCCTCCAGACCATTCCACTCCGGTCGGAGGGAGACTCTCACAGTTCCTGCCTGTCTGGGATTCCATCACAACAGACAAGTGGGTAAGACAGATTATCCAGTATGGTTACTGCCTCTAACTCACAGCAACCCCACCCAACATTCCACCCAAAAAGCGTTCTCTCACTGCTTCAAAAGCACGCAATAGAACCAGTTCCCTTACAGCACCAAAACACGGGGGTTTACTCGCTGTATTTCCTAATCCCCAAAAAGGACGGCACCCTCAGACCAATACTGGACCTCAGACCCCTCAACCTCTACATATAGTCCGATCATTTCCATATGATCACTCTGCAACAAGTTCTTCCACTTCTACAACAAGGCGACTTTCTCACCACACTAGATCTCAAAGACGCTTACTTCCACATTCCCATACACCCTGCCCACAAGAAGTATCTAAGGTTCATAGTGGACGGACAACACTATCAGTTCAAAGTCCTACCATTCGGGGTAACCACCGCACCCAGAGTATTCACAAAGTGCCTTGCGGTAGTAGCAGCACACTTAAGAAGACAACAAATCCATGTCTTTCCATATCTCGACAACTGGCTAATAAAAGCCAAGTCCTTCAACCATTGTGTTCATCACACTTATCAAACGATCCAACTACTACACGACTTAGGATTCACACTAAATTACCCCAAGTCAAACCTCCAGCCTTCCCACATACATCAGTATCTAGGAGCCACAATAGACACTTCCAAAGCTCTAGCATTTCCAAGTCCAGCTCGCATAGCCAGTATACAAGCCCTAACCACCAAATTTCAACCGCAGCAGCCACTCCCAGCAAGGGTGTTCATGCAGCTCAAAGGAATGATGGCCTCTTGCATATTTCTCGTACCTCATGCAAGACTTCAGATGCGCCCCCTACAGGAATGCCTAGCACGTCAGTGGAACCAGGCTCAAGGACAACTTACAGATCTGGTGTTGGTAGACAGCCGCACCCATCACTCTCTGCAGTGGTGGAACACACAATACCTGTCCAAAGGGTGGCCGTTCCTCGAGCCACTTCCACAGATAACACTAACAGCAGACGCATCACTCACCGGTTGGGGAGCCCATCTCCTAAACCATACAATTCAAGGCAAATGGACCACTCAACAAAAACTGCTCCATATCAACCACCTGGAATTACTGGCAGTATTTCTAGCATTAAAATCATTCCAAGTACATCTACAACACAAGACTGTCCTAATCCGCACCGACAACATGACAGCCATGTACTACATACAAAAACAAGGAGGCACACATTCTCTGCAGCTGTCCCAGCTCGCACAAACCATATGGAGATGGGCCATCCCACAAAAGATATACCTGCTAGCACAACATCTTCCAGGAATTCACAATCCGATTGCGAATCTGCTAAGTCGACAGACACAGCAGATACACAAATGGGAACTTCATCCCCAAGTTCTCCAACATTTTTTCCAAAAGTGGGGTCAACCAGACATAGATCTGTTCGCCACACACATGAACGCAAAATGCCCAACCTTCGCCGCAAGGTTTCCACACCCGTCGTACAAAGGCAATGCAATATGGATGAACTGGTCAGGCAGATTTGCGTACGCTTTTCCGCCACTCCCACTGATTCCCCTAGTAGTACGCAAGCTCCGACAACAGTCTCTCAAAATGATTCTGGTGGCTCCCACATGGGCACGCCAACCATGGTTTACAACTCTACTCGAACTGTCGGTGGTTCCACACCAAAAACTATGCCTCTCCCCAACATTGCTAACGCAGAACCATGGAGAGATACAACACCCCGATCCAGGACAACTGAATCTAGCGATCTGGCTCCTGAAGTCCTAGAGTTCGGTTATCTTAACCTTCCGCCAGACTGTATGTACATTATTAAAGAAGCCAGACGCCCTACTACTAGAGCTTGCTATGCAGCTAAATGGAAAAGATTTGTCATCTACTGCAAAAATAATAAAATTGATCCACTGGATGCTTCCATCCAAGACATTATTTGCTATTTGCTACACTTACAAAGATGTAATCTAGCATATTCCTCCATACGATTACATCTAACAGCACTCGCCGCTTATTTACAAAACAGACATTTGTCATTATTCAGAGTGCCTGCAATTAAAGCCTTTATGGAGGGACTTAAAAGAATAATTCCTCCCAGACTGCCACCCTCTCCAGTGTGGAATTTAAACATTGTCCTTACCAGGCTCATGGGTCCCCCATTCGAACCTCTACATAAATGTGAACTGCAGTTCCTCACATGGAAAGTTGCTTTCCTGGTCGCAATCACCTCTCTCAGAAGGGTAAGCGAGATCCAGGCTTTAAACATACAAGAACCATTCTTACAAATACATCATAATAAAGTGGTTCTCAGAACAAATCCAAAATTCCTTCCCAAAGTAATCTCAGCTTTTCACCTTAACCAATCTGTTGAGTTACCAGTGTTTTTCCAAAACCCAGACTCTGTAGCAGAAAGAGCTCTTCACACACTCGACGTCAAAAGAGCCCTACTTTACTACATAGACAGGACTAAGCCTTTTAGAAACACAAAACAACTGTTTGTAGCCTTTGCACCACCTCATAAAGTCAACCCCATCTCTAAAGCTGGGATCGCTAGGTGGATAGTAAAATGCATTCAAATATGCTACCAAAAGGCTAAACGCACATTAACAATTCCCCCTAGAGCACATTCAACACGTAAACTAGGGGCTTCCATGGCATTCTTAGGGAACATTCCCTTAGATGATATATGAAGGCAGCAACATGGTCTACACCACACACTTTCACCAAACACTATTGTGTTGACGTGCAGGCAAAGCAACAAGCTTCTGTAGGCCAAGCTGTTCTTAGAACATTATTTCAAACTACTGCAACTGATACAGGTGACCACAGCTAAGGGAGACACTGCTGTACAATCTATGCACAGTGTGCAATCTGCAGCTCATATGCCTCGAACGGAAAATGCTACTTACCAGTATGCATCTGTTCTTGGCATGTAGAGCTGCAGAGTTGTACACGCCCACCCGCCTCCCCGGAACCTGTATCTGTTCCAGTATTATCTTAATTAGATACATTCACATGGACATCTCTTACTTCTTACTAACTCCATCATTTTCCCATCATGGCGAAAAACAATCTGAAGATGGCGTCGATGCCCATGCGCACTATCGTCCAAAGGAGGAGTCACCTACCTCTTGACTACAAAAGACTCTTCCAAGACAACAACAAAGTGCAAGCATCCGAGCCCAACACCAGATGGCGATCTATGCACAGTGTACAACTCTGCACCTCTACATGCCAAGAACAGATGCACACTGGTAAGTAGCATTTTCCATATATAACAACTGCTCTAGGGTCCACGCACGTGAGAGGGACTATTCAGCACTTATGAGTATAAATGGAAATCCCCTATGAGAGAAACATATTGCCATATCCACATCAATCCAAAGCACAGTAAACATCTCAGATTCAAAGTAGCTGGCTGCAATATCAATTCAAGTTTCTTCCATCCGGCCACAGATCAACCCCAAGAATCTTTACAAAGCATAAGGCTCTTTTGCAGCACTTCTGAGGAAACTGGGACATCGGGTATTTCCCTAAATTGCAATCGGTTAGTCAAAGGAAAGTCATTCAAGATGACAGAGAATTATGTGAAGGCCAGCCTGCGACTTTTTCAGAATTGGGTCGAACACTCAACAAGGGCAAATCAAGAAAGACAAAATTACTGGGAGCAATGTTGGATACAAACATTGGCAAGGTCATCCTATCCAAAGAAATACCAACACTATTACTCCATGTAATGCAGCAATTTCAAAATAACCAAATCACCATGAAAATGTACATTTCTTATAGGAAGAATATCATTCTGCATTCATGTAAAGCCAAAATTCTGCCTGCATATGCGCCTGTTCCAGGAAAAGTGGGGGAGAAGGGGCAGCTTATGGGGAGGGGGGAGTCTCATTCTCTTCCACTATCAAAAGAAGCTCAGAGAACATAGGATTGGGTCATGCAGCACCACATCCAGTTGACGGCAGAGAATGTTCCTGGAGAGGCCAAAGCATTGGCATATGTCTTAATCAGAATAAACAAGGAATGCCACGACTGGGATCTCCTTCATACCCAGTTAACAAGATTTTCACACACTGGGGCAAGCTAAGCTTAAAGCTGTTTGTGACCGATTGGAGTAGGAAATGTGGTTATTGTGCCAGTAGGCATGCACTACAGATTTTGAGGGGAAGTGTTTTTGATAGCCTGGTTTAGAGTTTTTCCTTCAGTAAAACATCCACCAATTCTTTGGCAACTCAATACGGTACTCTCTCAACTTTTGAGCCAATACATATAGCATTCATAACATTTCTATCCTGGGACCTGGCTTGTCTATTGGCTCTTACATCTGCAAGATGAGTAGATGTAATTCAAGCCTTTAAAGTAAAGGAATCTTACCCGCAATTCTGTGACAAGAGTCCTTTTGAAAACGAATACACACTGTGTATCTAAAGTACCATTGGAATCTGTAATCATTAAGACGGTCTTCAAAGGTCCCAGCCCTGCAGCAGAAACATTGTCTGCTAGATGTTAGGCTAGGTCTGTAATTTAATCTAGACAGAACAAGCAAATTCAGAAAATCTGATCAGCTACTCGTAGCTTACGGTCCTTTTAGAAAAGGACAATATCTCTTAAAACAGATTTTAGCTTGTAGGGTGTTTGCTGCTATACTATAATGCCACAATAAAGCTGGCCACCATTTACAAACAAGTTCCTGAGTATTTCAACAAGAAATGCGTCAACATCAACAACTTTGTTCATTGGAGCATCGCTAGTTACCATTTGACGCACAGCATCCTCAAAGAACAGACACTTTTATGCATTATTGTTTGGAGTCTGCAGCGCAGAGATGCTTCATTTGGACAAGTTGTTCTGCACAATCGTTTTCATTAAAGTGAGTCTTCTTTGAATTACCCACTATCCGCATGTGTTTGTACAATTTTTCTGATAGAGACTTCTAGCCGCAAATTCTTCCACTTTTGAATATTCCCCAGGCGTCAGACTGGATCCAGAAACTTTTCCATAGTACCTCTGTGGGCCGGAAGGTGGCACCTTACCGCTCCGCAGTGATGCCATTCTGCTCCAGAAATGAAATGCAGGGCTTTTATAGGTGCCACCCCGTGCACAGATGTCAGATCCTTTCCATGCCACCAGGTGCAGTGCGAAGGGGAGCTCGCACGTAAAAGGGGCTGTGGTTAGAGTTCTTTGCAGGGCCCTTGCCCAGGCATACCGTGCCGTACGGATCAGGATATTTGTGTCCCGGACCACCGCAGCAGGATTGGGGCGCATCAGAATGAGAGTTAGAAGAGACCTGGAAGAGGACCTGCGCTTCCCAAACCCATTGCCTTCCAGAGCAGCGTACAGCAACGAGCAACCCACTGTAACTGGGCAGGCAAGTTATACAGTTCGAAGTCTGGGGCCGCCGTGCACCCCTCCATCTACCACTAATCCTAGTTTTTTTCTCAGGGCTACCCTTCGTCTGAAAGTCCCCCAGTAGAGTGACAAGCACACTATCTAAGTTCCGAAAGTACGCTCTGGATCTCGATTGGTAAGGCTGCAAAGAGATAGAGGAGTTGACGCAGTAGGACCATCTTGAATATAGCCATCCGACTGCTAACCAACATCAGTAAGGTACCCCAGAAGGAGACCGAATGTCGCGCAGTGGACAAGGCTTATGTAAAGTTGCCATCAAATAGCAATTCTGTGGTTCTAGTCACATCTACCCCTAGGTAACAGATGGAGGTGTGCTTCCAACCGAAAGCCAATATAGCAGTGAAGAGGCGTTCCTCCCCTGGGCCAAAGCGGGCCTCAGGCAGACCAAACGGTGCTAATGGCCCTGGATGCAAAAATAGCATTCAACAGTATTGACTGGCCTTCTCTCTTTGCCACCCTGATCAAACTAGGATTTGGGCTGAAATTCTGCGGGTGGGTCAGGATTTTACATCGGGCCCCTATGGCTAGGATAAGGGTCAACAGGACTATGTCACAAGCCTTTACTCTGCAGAAGGGAACCAGACAGGGGTGCCCTCTCTCGCACATGATTTTTGGCTTGGCACTTGAGCCGCTTGGGGCCTGGATCCTCCAAGATGGTTAATTAGGGTGACAGAGGCTGGGAGGACCATGTCTCCCTATATGCCGATGACATCCTACTATACGTCACCAAACCCTACTTCTCGATAGTTAAGATTCTGACCATCTTTGATCTTTTCGGTAGCTACTCTGCTATTGAATAAACGGAGCCAAGTCCACTATCTTCCCCCTCTCGGAACCCACGCCGTGACTCCTTACTGACTGCTTGGCACCGTTGGTGACCGGGGAATTTCAGTATTTAGGTATATATGTCACCCGTGACCCCTATGAATTTCTGAGTAGAAGTATTGTACCCCAGCTGGACAGGTTCCGAAATGATGTAACCCATTGGCGGACCCTACCGTTGTCTTTAATGGGCAGAGCTGCTCTCTACAATATGATGTCCCTCCAACGCCTACTATATGTGCTCCAAAATACACTGTTTCACATCCCTCCAGCATACTTTGGGAAAATTGATCGGGAACTACGTTTGTTTCTCTGGAACGGAGGGACCCCACGCATAGCTCTATGAAAATTGCACAGGGGTGTGTTTGATGGAAGACTAGCAATCCCTGATATAAGGAAATATTACTGGGCATCACAGCTATTGGTGATTAACGACTGTGTGTTCTCGGTTAGACAGGAACCAGCCTACCTCATTGACAGGGATGCAATGCGTCACAGGGATCACGAGGTGATCATCTACTGCTGGAGGAGGGAAAAAACACTGGGATAGGGGTGCGGGTGTGGAGGGAAGCTAGAAGATACCTGGGTTGGCACGACAAACTCACCACCTTGATTCCATTGTGGCACAGTGACTTACTCTGAGAGGTTAGCACCCTTGAGGGCTTCTCTAAAGGGGCGATAATCCATATAGAACATTTGGGAGATGTGTGGAGGGATCCACAACTTCATACAATGTGAGGTTCTCTGGCAGGAATTTAAGATGGCGGAGACCGAGTACTACAGCTATCTCCAACTGGGACATGCGATGAGGCGGCATATCGTTGAGGGAGAGCAGCTCCCAGAGGCCTCCCCTCTGGAAGACCGTTTGCTCTAAGGTCCAATACCCGACAAAGGGATCTCCACAATTTATAGGAAACTGGTTAATAATTCCCCTGAACTATTAGACCCCCTCAGGAGGGACTGGACTGAAGTTCTGGGGGACATGAATGATGAAGATTGGGTGTAGGCCCTCCAGAGCCCACTGGGAACGGCTATCAGAGACATGTTTAGACTGGTCCAACTTAAGATCCTGCACAGAGTGTATTACCCAAGGACTCTCAAACATAAAATAGGTAGGGCCTAGACCCCTTTGTGCCTCTGGGGATGCAATCAAGAAGGCACTTTATTTCACATTCTTTGGACCTGCCCACCGATTCAGGGGTTTTGTTGCAGGGTGACGGAGGTCATGTCCAGTGGTAACTCCAGACAGGTACCCCTTGAAGCAAAGTGGTTATTACTGGTGATACAAGGAGAGGAAAATCACCTAAATACCACAAAATTTGATTAAAGATTGCGACCCGGGTGACTAAGCGCAATATAGTAGGAAGTTGGGGCCTAGACACTCCCCCCACGCGTTGTGGAGTGGGAATCCGATCTTGATTGGTGCCAGAGGGCGGAGGAGGTGATCTACCTAAGTTGAGGCTGCCCCAAAAAATGGGAAAAAGTAAGGGGGGGCCTGAAATGAATTGAGGGGTGCTGATGGAGGGACACTGCTAGCGAAGACAGGATCAGATTTTGCATTTTTATGGGTTTACTGTACTGGAATTCCTATAAGATGTATTTGCCTTAAAAGCGCCAAAAATGATCACCATTTGAAGGCTATTAATTGACCATACAGCCTTCTGTTCTGATGACAACCTTTACTTTGATATGCAGCTGTTTATCTCTACCATGTAATATAAGATAAGCAAGGTTCAATACAAATATTTACCAAAAAAGGATATGGATCAGCTGGCGGCTTTTGGTAGTGTGCTACGGGTATAAAGCCCGTTTGATCGGGGTGAATTAGCTTGCACGTGTGTGTGTCAAAATCCTGTTAGCCAGTATCTTACTCAGGATCTTATAGTCCGCGTTGAGCATGGATAGAGAGAGGGTGATGGGAATCCACCATAAGTGGGTCTTTGCCTTTCATGACTGAGCAACTATTGAGGCCTTGCTCAAGGTAGAGGGAAGCACACCCCACTGCCACGCTGCATTGAATACAGCTACCAACTGGGGGGAATAGGCAGAGTAAAAGTACGCTAGCAGGCCATCTGATGCTGGGGATCTTGCCCCTGCCCGTCTCCTTAATAACTTCCTGGATGGTGATCTCAGCCCCCTTCCATTCGGCCACAGCCAGGTTTAAAGTCGGAGGGGAAAGGGCACTCCCCGACCTTTTTTCAGGACCTCTCAAGAATCACCCTGCAGAAGCGCAGAGATTTCCGCCCCGTCACAGAGCATCTGCGGAAGGCCAAGATTCCTTATGCCTGGGGTCACCCTTTTCGCATCATCTTTAGATATGAGGGGGCGCTGCATCAGTTCCGATCTCTCAAAGAGGCCTGCGCTCTTCTCCACCTTGACGCCCAGGATGACTCTGGGGACAAGCCTGTATTCCCCAAGCATCAATGGCCGGCCTGGCAGAGGGTGACAGGCAGCCGCTGCGCGCCTAGGCCAGACTCTGAAACCATCAGCAAGGAGAGACATACAGTGCTGCAGGCTCTTTCTTCCAAAGTCACCATCCCAATGACTCCGTGACTCAGCAGCGAGCATGCCCCTGGGGTTGGAGCGGGCCTGGTGAGGACCCAAATGAGGCGGCGGAGGAGTGGAGGAACTTATGTTCGACTTGATGACCCACACTCCACACGTCCGACTGACCCATACTGGATCTCTTCGGAAATTCTCCTCCAGTACTGTTCCATCTTGGCCGAATACGCCTCATACCGACCGGTCGGAGTTGAGGACTCAGACACTCAGTTACTGTCCTTCCTTCTGTTTAAAGTATCCTTTACGTTATTCAAAGGGGTCTTTCTGTCTTCTTCCTCTTCTTCTCCTCCGCACCAACCTAGGCTATTGCTGGACGGCAACTCATCTGAAATCTTCACACTAGAACAAGCTGGAGGGGTAGGGCAACTACAGCAAAAGATTCATGAGCAAGGGGCAGGAGTACGGATGTCACTAATAAGATGCACAATACCCTCAATGTCCGAGGCCTTAACAGCCCAGTCAAGCGCAAGGCGATCTTATCCTACTTAGAAGACACTGGGGGGGACATTTGCTTACTACAAGAAACCCGTTTGCTCAATAGGGACACCCATCGCATGCGCTCCCCGAAGTTCCCTAGACAATATAGGTCCTCAGACTCGTCCAAGAAGAATGGGGTAGCCATACTAATTGCCCAGAGCTTCCAAGGAAAGGTGATCGAGACCATTGCCGAACAAAAAGGTAGAGCACTAGGGCTTAGAATACAATGGGGCTGTACACAGTTTACGGTAGCGTCCGTATACGCCCCAAATGAGGACCAGGAGCGCTTGCTTCTAAACTTCCTTATGAAAGTGTTGGCCACGCCTGACCGGGAGGCAGTGATTGGGGCAGACCTGAACTTAATAATGAACACGGACTTAGACCGCTCCGGACAACGCACAACTCAAACAGGGACACTCTCACAGACGGGACAGCATTGGCTTGCTAACAGCACACTCAATGACGTATGGAGGCAGACACACCCTTCTACCAGGATTATACATACTTTTCGGCAGCTCACAAGACTTATGCCCAAATCGATCACTTCCTAATCACAGATGCCCTGGTGGGATGCGTGGCCGAAGCAACGATAGAGCCGCGCTCTCTCTCCGAACATGCCCTGATCACGCTATCGCTGAACCAAGGTGCCGCCCAACCCCGCCGATCATGTTGGCGTCTTCGAGATGCGCTGCTTCACTCAGACCAAATAACAAAGGCAATTTTGAAAACACTTAGAGACTATTTCACCGATAACGACGGTGAGGGCGTGCGCCCAGCCTCTCTACGGGAAGCATTAAAATTGGTTACACGAGGGGAACTAATAGCCATATCTGCAGGCGACAATAGGCTTAGAAAGGAGCATAGGAAGGAGGTAGAGACAGCGGTAGCGGAATTAGAATCCATACACAAACGCACCGGTGCCCCCCGGGTGTGGCGAGAATTAGAGCGGAAACGGCTCATTCTTCGCAGGCTGGACTTCGACAGAGCGGAATATGCCTACGGCACAAATTCTTCCTTAGTTGCAATCGTTCAGGCCGCATGCTCGCCCACAAACTGAGGCAAGGAGAGATCTTTCGGTCGATCCCGGCAGTTAAAACCCCATGCGGGACAATAGTCCATATGGATTCTGAGATCACAGAGGCCTTCACTGCTTTCTATTCCAAACTCTACTCGAAGGGAGACTCCCCCAGCGGAGATATAGCCGCCTACTTCCAGGAGTGCTGCTGTCTACGTTGCCGGCGGGGACACGGCCACCTATATCGATCGCACTATTCAAATAGATGAGGTAATCGCAGCGACAGCCCGCCTCTAAATAGCGAAGTCCCCGGGCCCTGATGGCTTCACCCCCTTGTTCTATAAGAAATTCTGTCAGGTCCTAGCCCCCATGCTAACGCAGCTCTTTAACTCTTTTATTGACACTGAGGTACTACCGGGCTCGTTCACAGAAGCCTCAATATCGGTAATCTTAAAACTCACAAAAGACCCCCTGGAGTGCGCATCCTATCGGCCGATCTCACTGCTCAACGTGGACACCAAAATTTTCACTGGTATCTTGGCCGCGCGCATTAACCCGTACATGTTGGGCCTTAACGACCCGGACCAAGCCGGGTTTATCCCGACTAGGCAATGCAGGGATAACATGAAGCGCCTCATACATCTTAGAGATCTCATTGCCCGCTCCAGATGGGAGGCCCTCCTGTTGTCTGTCGACGCAGAGAAGGCCTTTGATAGGGTCCATTGGCCATTCTTAATGGAGACGCTCTGCCGGTTCGGTTTCGGGGACAGGTTTCTCGGCTGGTTAAGATGCATATACAAAACACCTAGAGCATCGGTCAGGGTCAATGGGTATTCCTCTGGGCTCTTTCCAATATGCAGGGGAACCCGACAGGGATGCCCTCTCTTTCCCTCTACTGTTTGCCTTGTATATGGAGCCAATGGCCCAGAGGGTCAGAGGCAATCCAGGAATCTCCGGAGTTTGCCTCGGGGCAGACACACATACTGTTAGCCTATACGCCGACGATGTGATCCTGTCTCTGACGAAACCGGCGACTTCATTAGCGGCACTAGTAGACGAGTTCTCCTGCTTTAGCGAAGTTTCGGGATTTAAGGTCAATCTATGTAAGTCACAAATCCTAAATCTGTCCACGTCCCCTGCCACTGAGGAAGCCCTGATTAAATAATTCCCATTCTCCTGGGCCAGCCATCACATACCATACCTAGGAACTCTTCTGACGCGCACCCCGGCCAAAACTCTAACAGCTAATTATACCCCACTCCTAGAACAGACTAACAAAACTCTGGCAACATGGACACGCTCAGGTCTCTCATGGGCAGGCCGTATTGCAGCAGTCAAGATGACGATTATGCCACGCATGCTCTACATCTTTCAAACTATTCCCTTAACGACCCCGACCATATTGTGGAACCTCCAGCGAGCTATAAATTGCTTTGTCTGGGGTGGGAAGCAACCGCGTCTCAGCTTCTCGCAAATTGCAAAGATGAAACCTGATGGGGGGATGGGAGTCCCAGTGGTATCACGGTATTTCTAAGCTTCTCAGTTACGCTTTATCATGGAGTGGAACCGTCCTCTATCGGAGAAACTGTTGTATAGTTCCTATATTACCCGTACAGGATCTGTGCGTTCGGATAACATAAACTGTAGGATTGGTGGCAGACTGGCTCTGAGCACCCCACCGAGAATGTTAGCCTTTCTGTTTTAGCTAGCTCACAGTGCCACTAGAATCTCCTCTTATCGGGGAGAGAATAGTTTCTGGCAACCTCAGAACATGACAACCCTGATCCCCCAGGATCGTGGAAACAATATGCTACTTTTCCCTCAGTCACTCGTGCTCACTTATTCGGTCTCAGAGAGTTACACAGAAGAAACAGTCGGGCGTGTTACAATAAGAATTTATTGCACAGTTGTTCTTCTAGTGTAAAATAGATGTGCTGCAACAACTGTTAGACAGTAGCAGATATATATGATTAGCAGTACAGTGAAAATAAAAGGATAGTACAGTTCTACCATCTTGCAATAATCATGAATACATACATGAATATAAAATGCCTGATAAAAGTGTGTGTACTCCTGCGATGCCTATCTAGATGTTCCTAAGTGTACCTAGCATGTGAGTAGGTGTGAAGCCAAGAATCCCTCTAGGATTTAGTCTAACCCCATTACCTGAAGTGAGAGAGTGTGGGACCCCGTCCTGGTCTCAAGTTGGACACCCCGCAATGGATGTGTTAGACCACTGTCAGCTGGAACGTCTGCATGCAGGAGCCTCAGCGTCTCTGGTCAGTGTGTCGGCCTGGAAGTCTCGGTTCCCTCTAACAACCCTAGCAAGATGTGCTGTATTTATACAAAAAATATCTAGGGTTTCTTTGTCCCTTGTTTCTTGTATTAGCCATTGTTAGATTTGAGGATGACGTATGGGATGAACCTTGTACGTAGATATTATGCAGGTGGTGTAGCCCCTGCCAGGTTTCCAACAACCCTCATGAATATTCATTCATACTGTACGAGTCCATTGATGGCGTTATAGGACGCTATTGTTCAGGGAAAAACCCTCCTGCGCCCAGGACTAGAACTAGGTAAAGGTTCATTCCTAAAGGCTCGTTACTGTGTAGTATAAGGGAGATAATGTAGGTGAAGGTGTACAATATTACCCAGGCCTATATTAGGGTACCTATATGAAACATAACAAAACATTGGACTTTCATGGATCAAACGATAGCGGGTAGAAATATCTAGCGTGAAATCTGGCTCCCACGTAAGCATAGGGCATGGGGTCTGTACTCTTCTCCTGTCACGGCGACAACTCTGAAGGTCTGGGATGCAACGGCGATTCGACACAGGTTTACCACTTTCCCCTCCCCGATGACTCCGCTGGTCGACAACCCGGACTTTCCACGAGGGTGTAAATCTGAACCTTTTCAGCGATGGCGTGAGAAGGGTTGTAAAAGGGTGGGCTCTCTTTTTGACCAGGAGGGAATTATCCCTTTTGATCAGCTTCAGACGGACTATGCGATTCCTGCTGCGAATTGCTACATGTATCAACAAGTACGTCACTGGGTAACCTCTCCAGAGGTGAGACCAGGGGCCTCACGATGGTTAACACAGTTCGAAAAGTGGCTCGTCACTAAGGATGATGACAAACGCCTTATATCAGAACTATACACATTCCTCTCCTCGGACACCTCGCCCGCGAAAACCAAGGGACAGTTAAGATTGGAGGAGGAATTAGGCAGACACCTTACAAGTAAAGAGTGGCAGGATATCGTCTACAGAGCACACCACACAGCACATGACATTTCAGGTACAGAAGCTGCATATAAGTTGGCCGCGTATTGGTATTTAACTCCGGCCTGATTTAATCATTGGAACAAAGATCGCTCGGCATACTGTTGGCGGGGTTGTGAGCAGACTGGCTCCCTAGTGCATCTACTTTGGCACTGCCCCAAGTTAGTGAGATACTGGAATCTAATATTACAAGATATAGATGATGCCTTCGACATGGACATCCCACGCTTCCCCGCGTACATCCTGCTAGGCCTTCCCAACTGCTTGACCTTTCCTGTGCACTCCATGAGAGGGAGACAGATAGCTATAGCCCTGAATGCCTCGGGTCTAGAGTTATTAGCTCATTGGGGTTCCGAGAAAGTCCCAGTCCATTCTGCTTGGCTTAGACAACTATGGGCGGTGTTGGGCATGGAACAATTATCGTTGGTGGCAGACAACAAGGCAGATATCTTTCAGGAACTTTGGGCTCCTTTTACAACTATCCTCAGTAAGGAGTTCAGAGACGTAACCTGCCCCAAGCTCCTACAGGTTTTACGCCTCACCGATACAGACCAGTTTCATAAGCCACAGTAAATATTGGGAAGGAGCCCCCACGAAACTTCGACACAGGTCTAACACAGGGTGCGGAGCAGACTGGGAGGGTTGGAGAGGGGGGTATTGTTTTTTCTCTTTTCTTCCTCTAAGGCTTGTTGCCAGGTTAAAAGTTCAAGTAAGTGATGTACTTCGCTATGGCAGAGCACGAGACAAGGCTCAAGAAGGCTAAGATTACAAAGCAAATTCTTGATGAGTAGCCTATTGTAGCCCTTAGCCAACGCTGCCTGCCTCCGGGTTGTTTATTTTAAAAAATAGTGTTCGGAAATGGCCAACCAGGTCCAAGGTAGGTAGTCTCCGTTAAGGTGACAAGGTGCCACAGTTGTATTTGGTAATCAATATCTCAGGGAGCGATAAGTAATATGCGCAGGGACATGAAGGTCAGAATAACGTAAGTTATTTATTTTTAGAAAGATTATTCAAAAATCCGGTGCTCACATAAGTAAGTGACAAAAAGCGTGACGTGAAAAAGTGACGGTTACTTTAAAACATAAACATCGCAATGACAACATATAGGAGAACTCCTCAAGGAATTTATACAGAGTGTAAGGAGTTCTTGTTGTAGGGGGTCGACGGCGTTTCGATCTCAGTTATTCGAGATCATCTTCAGGACATAGAAATAGTGAGCAAGCTGAATCTAAAAAAGATATACATATGTTATAGTAGGGTCCCTGGTTATTCAATTATATATACTAATTGCATGAATCATAATTAGTGAATATTGGTGCTCCCAGGGTAGAGTAAAGGCCGGGGGAACCTCTTTATTTGTGTGTAACACCAATAAATCCAGTCTAAAACAGGAGAAAACATTATTTCAACTACACCGGAATAGAGTGTAAAAAATTAATTAATTAAAACAACATAGCAGCAGATGTACCGTGAGAAGGATGTGAGGAGACATCCAGGTGAGAAACAGTTGTGCGCAAGTAATCAAGACCAGAAAAATGTGCAACCAAAGATATTGTCAATGCAAGGGAGTAATCAGTGTGAGTCAATTAGCGCGCGAAAAAGTTGCAGAAAGGATTGTACCAGAAAGTTAAGTATGAGAGGAAAAGGTACAAGAGCCAAAAGTGCAAGACAAGGTACAAGACTTACTTAGAGCCGGGTAGAGGCCGGGGAAAGTACAAGATTGAATTAAATCCGCCGCAGGGGGCATTGAAGTAAAGCACAGAGTGCTAAGGCTGTATCCAATTAGAGCCGTCCGCTTATAAAGAGCCCGTCTAGGAGGGAGCAGTAAGGAGATATTAATTGCGGCACACAAAAGTAGCTTAATTAACATCTATGTGCAGAGAAGGCACTTACATGAAAGGGCTGAATGAACCAATTAAGGAGAGCCGTGCGAGTGGGGGCCACTCGGTCTAGCGCGATCTAAACAGTGCAGCGGGTTGCAGCCGGTCAGGGCTCAGACTACGTAGCCGTTATATAAACAAGCATTGGCATAGCCAATCGGTCTCGCATTTGGGACCTTATAAGTGTTTAGCCAGAGCTGTTGTCTTTGGCAATGTATTAAAGCTATGTTGTAGAGCATTGTAGTTCTATGCAGCATGTTGAAAAGTTATATTAAATTTTTTTTAAATAAAATAGCAGCAGCAACAATAAAACAACAGCAATAATAAAAACAACTATGCATGTATGGATAGCTATACAGCAGAAAACTAGCTGTTGGGTAACATATCATACATATCACATACATATCAGAAATCGCAGGAGGTCTCAAAGATTATTAGCAATAATGTGAGTGCGCTGCTGCTAAGTTATAATATTGAAAGCACAGGTCACTATCAATGAATATTAGAGGTAAACACATTTAGAATTTCGACGTGTGCCTGTGCACTGTCAGTGACCTGGCCAAGGACGGCATGAAAGAGATGAAATTGTTTCATACATTTTAAAACTGTCACAAACGGGGCCTTCCAAAATACGTGTGGCCCAGGGCCCCGGAAATGCTTACGATGTCGCTGGGTGCAATCGAACGCCCTGAGGCCCTGCTCGACACTGATGAAGGAAAGCCTGGGCCGGTGCTCACCGGTTGGTTGTCCTGCAGCTGCTGCTCCCCAGCCACGGCCCATCCAGAGACAGGAGGCCCCTCTATGCTCAATAGTGACTGGAGCACATCAGCACGGCGGAGGGCATGGGGTCTCCCTGCAGGCACTGCCACATGTTCACACTCAACAAGAAAAAATAAATCCTTAGCATTTTTGAAGACAGAAAAAGTAAATTAGTAACATACAAGCAAAAAAAAAAAAAAAGTCCACAAATAATGGGTCAGTTTAATTTTTTATTTTACACTTCCTAAAACCAACTTTTACAGCAGGAGGGGATATAGCCATGAGGGGTTTAGGGGTTTACTGGAGGGCCCGAGACATTGGCCGCGCGGCCGTAAAAGTAACGCCGCGCGGCCGCGAAATAAAATTTTTAAAAAACGCGAGTGGTGACGCGAGTTGTGCGCACGCGCGACGAGAAAAAGTGCTGTGCACATCGCGCGCGCTTGTGCGCGTAACCGCACGCTGGTGGCCGCTTTCGGAGCACTTTTAAAAGCCCCTTACTAAAGTCTCGCAGAGCAGCGCATGCGCGCTGGCTCAGCGAGACCTAATAAAAAATACAAGCCACGAGTGTCACGAAATTCTAAAGGCATGTGCTAAGAATTTAACAAGTCGAGAGAGATGGCGGAATAAAAAACTTACTTGCTCAAAACGGACTTAATTAATGTGCTTGAAAGCGAAGGGCTGCGTGTCCTATTAATTGAAGGGAAGCGCTGGGCCGGTTATCTGCAGAGTAAGGGAATGAGGCAATGACTAGCTGGAAGGAGGAGCTCAGTAGTGCAGATTAAGCAAAAGCGTGTCGCAGTCACTTACTTGTTTGTGTAGGCTACATGAATGGGCCTGAATTGGGAGAACGGAGCTGAGTTTCCTGCTGCTTCCGAAACGCTCTCACTGTGGGAGGCCGAGGCAGTGTGCTCACGTGGTTAAAAAGAGCCGGTGAGCCTAATCAGCTGGTACGAACCACTAATAGGTGTGGCTAATTGGTTGAAATTATGTTTTTTCCTGTTTTAGACGGGATTCATTGGTGTTACACACAATTAAAGAGGCTCCACCGCCCTTTACTCTTCACTGAAAGCACCAATATTCACTAATTATGATTCATGCAATTAGTATATTTAATTGAATAACCAGGGACCCTACTATAACATATGTATATCTTTTTTAGATTCAGCTTGCTCACTATTTCTATGTCCTGAAGATGATCTCGAATAACTGAGATCGAAACGCCGTCGACCCCCTACAACAGAGGTCTTCAAACTTTTGTCGGCTGAGCCCCCCCATCTAAACCTTTTTACACGTCGAGCCCCCCCACCACCACCACCACCACCTGACAAAAACGTTCTGGAAGCTGGTACTCTGAATCATTGATGGCCATTCCCTCCTGCAGAGCCCACGTCGTACAGGGCACATAATATTAAATAAAGTAAGAGTGTTTAGTAACCTGAAGTTTTTGTAGTGTTTGTGCTTATTATAAAGTTCAAATGAAAAGTCTCCAAGAAAACATTAGCCCAAAAAAATTACATTGGTGCTTTATTTTTCACATAAAACACAAAATTTAGGATAGATTAGTAAAAACACTCCCAAAACACAGGTGAGGGGTGTGCTTGTTTTTCTCCACAGAGACAGTCAATGTGTGGACGGATTCTTGCTTCTGCCATCCTTAGGCTGTGCTCCACTTCCAGTCTTGAGCAGTACCCGGAAACGGGAGTGCTCACAAAATTTTGTAATACATTTTTTGCTGTTTTATATAGCGCGAATATGACCCAAAGGTATTGGAGCGCCTTACAGGAGCATCTTTTACATTACACAAGCACACATTCATTTTTTGTAAGCACAGGGAGATTAAGTGATTTGCCCAGAATCACAGGATGTTGAGCAGACACCAAGAATTGAACCTGGCTCCACAGTCTTCAGCTCTGGCTGTTGCGCCACATCCTTGCCCCTATAAAAGATATCAGAAAAAGGGGTTCCACAAAACATGCTTTCTGACACAATTCAAAAATCTGTGATTATGTGGAGTATGGCCAGGTGTTGCCGTGCCAGTAGGAGTCCAGCCACAGTTTTCCAAGAAGGCCTAGGGGACATTTACATCATACACATGTGATATAAGTGATTCAAGAGGATATATACATCTTTATTCTCTAGCAGCATCAAGAGTCAATTTGTTAGCATAGTTGGCTTAGAAAGAAGATGGCCTTCGAAAGCTTCAGAAATAACTGCACAAGAAAGCATTTAAATTTGGTCTACGAAAGAAGTGAGGACAGATGGTAGGCATACTTCACAATATTTGTTATATTAGGCTTGTGTACTCCGCTCTAGGGACTGGAACATGTTAAACAAGCACCAGCGACTTTAATCAAGGTCAAATTCATTTTTCGTAAGTCACTGGTAAATTAAGTGATTTTGCCCAGGATCACATGATGTTGAGCTGATGCCAGGACTCGAACCTGGGTCCCCAGAACCAAAGTCAGTACCTATGGCATTATCTCCAAATCCGCTCCTCCTTGAAGCCTCCAACGTTCCCACTAGTAGTGGGACAAAGGGGAAAGGAGCGAAGCTTTACAAAAATAAAACAAAAAGCTCTTCACTCTTACCTGCCAGAGAATGGAATCTTCAGGAAGGATACAACCATTGTAAATTCCTTGCAGTAAAATGCAGTAGCTGCCAGGGTACAAACCAGGATAACCTTGAGGGGGAAGGATTCAAGAGCGAGGCAAACGGCAGCAACCAGATGTCAAATTCAGCAACCACGAGGCAAAAGGCAACAGTGAAGAAGTGCTGTTTCATTAGCAAAGTTGAAGTATTTTGCAACTTTATGTATACAAAATTTGCGGCACTCCCAGGCACCCGTCCTGCTGTCCCGTTCATTGGAGGAACGTCAGTGCCGACGTCAAAGCAGTGCTCTGCTGCAGGAACTACATGCTGATTGGCGGTTCTGGATGACTACTCCAATCAGAGAGCCCTAACTCGAGAGGGGGGTATGAAAAACAGGAAGCAAATGTACTTCTGACATGGGAAGCAACCAGGGCTGCAACTAGACCCGAACTTCGGGGGGCTAAGACTCCCAGCCAGGGCTGGCCCTAACACTGGTCGCCCATGGTGAACAGTCTTTTTGAGCGCCCCCTTTCCCATTTCTTCCTTCTCCATGAATTCCCTCACTACCACTCACCAACAATGCACCTCATCTCTCTATAGCCCCTTTCTGACCAACATTTCACTTTTTTATAGGGCTACCGTAGTTCACTAACACTCAGTTCTGTGATCTGCATGGTACACGTTTTTTGTAGCAGGCACATTAGCCCTCTGCGCTGTGTGGGTGACAGGAGTGCCCATGTGAGTGCACGGTGAATGATGCGACAGTGTGAGAGTAGGGTGAGAGGAGTGGCTGCAGGGTGAGTGAGGTGACCATTTGGGTGCAGATGTAAGTGCAGAGTGGGACAAATGAATGTATGGTTAGTGATGGGCTTGTTTGAGTGAGATTGCAGAGTGAGCAGTGAGGGGGACAGGTGAGTGAAGTGTCACATGAGCAGGGTGAGTAGTGTGCTCGTGTGACTGCAGGGTGAGGTACAGGGTGAACAGCGCAAGAGCATTGTGAGTGCAGAGTGATCAGTGTGAGTGCAGAGTGAGCGGGTGAATGGTGTGAGTGCATGGTGATCAGTGTGAGTGCAGAGTGATCACTGTGAGTGCAGAGTGAGCGGTGTGCTCATGTGACCGCAGGGTAAGTGGAGGGAGAACGATGTGAGTTCATGGTGATGGCATAAGTGCAGTGTGGTCACTGAGTGCAGGGTGAGCGGGTGGTGTGAGTGCATGGTGATCAGTGTGAGTACATTGTGATCCCTGTGAGTGCAGGGCGAGTGTGAAAGTGAAGGGCGAGAATGAGGAGTGAGTTGTCTGAATGCAGGTTGCATTCCCAGACACAGTTGAAGTTATTCAGCATGTTATTGAGGGCTGGCATAGGGTTTCAGATATAAGTTACACTATTGCTTTTATGGCATTATTCAGGGTCCAGGGATCGAGGGTGGAGGAAATAAATATTGTGCTGATCCTGCAACAAACTTCCAGTCTTATGATTAGGGGGCCAGCTCATTATATTGATGTCCCAGACAGTACAAAAATAAGCAGTCCCCTAAAGCCTATTTTCAGCACTTATCCGTGCATACTTGGAACAGCATTTTTAATTGTGTTTTAGGGCGGCCTGAATGATCCATGACTGATAATTAAAGGGAACAAAGATTGAAAAGTCACATTACAAATGAATACATACTATTTTATTTATAACCCTATTTAATGTCAAGACAAGGCCTTTGCAGGCTCTTTAAACAGATGTCTGGCATTTTTCTTTTGGTAACCCAACTTTATATTCCTTTTAATGAAATGCATTTTCACACTAAGGCAGTAAAAAGTAAAATCCAAATGTAAGAAATAGGCAGAGTGGGGGACCAGGGGTACTGGAACCAGAAAACAAACAGCCTCTGTAACCAGTTTACAAAGGTATGTAAATATTGTAATTGCATTTATATAGCGCTTACAACCCCTGACGAGGCGTCGAAGCGCTTTTCGGCGAGTAGCACTCTGCTCCGGAACCCATAAAGGTTTAGTGTTGAATTAGTATAGTGAAATATGAAAGTGATTTAAGTGGTGGATGGGTTAGTCAATTATTTGGATTCAGAAGGAAAGTGGCGGGATAGAAGAGGGAAAAAGGTTTGCATTTATATAGCGCTTGTTACCCCTGATGGGGTGTTGAAGCGCTTTTTTGGGGGGGCGAGTAGCACGCTACTCGGGAAACCCATAAAGGATTAGTGGTGAATTAGTACAGTGAAATATGAAAGTAATTTGAGTGGTGGATATATGTAACCCACCCCAAAAAAATGATCAAGTTTAGCAGTGCTCAACTCGTGTCTGGCAGGTCAATTACACAAGGTGTATAGCTGGCTACACATAGGAACATGGGTGAAATATGGACACGAATGTTCAGAGTTAATTTAAGGAAGCACCAGGCTCACCTCAGCTTTGAAGCTGGGTCAAGTCCATTCACGGAGGTAATGGAGCCTGGGTAAAGCGCTAAACATGTATCCCTGCCACTTTACCTGCGACATCGAAACAGTAGTAAAGGTCAAACAAAAGCCTGAACAAAAAAACACTGCTTAAAAAGAAAAAAAGTTACATTATTTTCGGTTTTCTCTAAAGGGATTCCTCCTATGTCTACAATCATGCCTTTTATGACCGGAGCTTAGGAAGTTATGAATGCCATTCAAATGTAACAGGAAAGTTTAAATGGCTCGCTATCAATAGGTCAGTTTTCGGTTCAGACTACCCCCAAGCATATTTTAAAAAACCTGAACAGTTTAGCAGCCATTAACCATTCTGAAATTCCCTATCGAGGAAGCAAAAAGGGGTCGCAATCGGGATGTGCATTTTGTGCTCCTTTCTTTTTCCTTTTTGCTATTTTCTGCTTTTTTGTGCCCTTTTGTGTTATTTGTACCCTTCTTTGAGCTTTTTGTACTAGTTTGTGCTCTTTTGTGCTCGCTTTGAGCTCTTGTTTGTCTCTTTGTGCTCTGTTTACAAGATATACATGGGTTGCACATGGACTTTAAAGACCTGTGAAAAACTCGGGCGTGCCGGAGATAAGACTCCAGACACTGCCCAGACGAGTCCCCAGCAGCCCGATCTGCAGCAGCAGCTCGGACTGAGACACACGAAGCCTAATGGGCCTGGAAGAAACAATGGAAGGTTAATAGGTGGGGTGGAGTTCGCGCCCCCCCTGAGGGGATGCGGCGCCCCCCCAGGGGGGCGCGCCCCACAGTTTGAAGACCTATGCCCTACAACAAGAACTCCTTACACTCTGTATAAATTTCTTGAGGACTTCTCCTATATGTTGTCAATGCGATGTTTGTTTTAAAGTCACCGTCACTTTTTCACGTCACGCTTTTTGTCACTTACTTATGTGAGCACCTGATTTTTGAATAATCTTTCTAAAAATAAATAACTTACGTTATTCTGACCTTCATGTCCCTGTGCATATTACTTATCCCTCCCTGAGATATTGATTACCAAGTACAACTGTGGCACCTTTTCACTTTAACGGAGACTACCTACCTTGGACCTGGTTGGCCATTTCCGAACCACTGTTTTCTAAAATATTCATCCACCCCAGGTTCACATATCAGGGTCCCCTTGTTTTCTTACTACATGCCTCCGGGTTGTTGGCATTCAGCTGTGTCAATTTCATAAGGCCACTGCCTCCAATGCCGACTACTGACTATGTATCGCAGAGAGTTTTTTTTTCTCTTCGATGCTGTGCTTTGATATAAACTAATAAAAAGAGTTATTCCATAAAGTGAGAGGGGTGGAATCCCCTATGTAGTTTAATACTTCTGCCTCATCAATCTCTGCATAGAGCACACGGTAGTAGCGCAGGAACACTGCGTTGATATCCTCCTGTGCAAACACAACTCAACCTGAAGGATGGTTATTCCTGAAGGATGGTATGACCCCCCTGTTTCTTCCTGAAGGAGCCAGGCCAGCATGCTCCCTGATTTATCCCTCTCCGTTTGGGCCCTCGCAATTTATGCCCTGTAATCATATTGGTTCAGGTGTTCTACGGATGTAAACTATTTCCTCACATTTGGTAAGCAGCTGCTCTCTACCCACTGGTGTTTTGCCCAGCTCCAAACGTTGCCCTGTGAGGACCAATTCCTGTTGGTGTATAACCGGGCGTGCAGTCCCATCTTGCTAGCGATACAGTAGCTGTGCACCACCACTTTAAAGTTCTCCCACTCGATCCCCTCTGAGGAGACTGAGCCCTTGTTATCAAACTGGTGATTCTGTCATGAAGTAGGGACTGGAACACCTGGTATTCCAGCAGGGTTGGGTCCAACCTCCAGGTCACGATGCAGGCCCTGCGGGGAGACCTCGGAAATGTGCACATCAGGGGACAATGGATGGGACACACTTATTCTGCATAGGAATGGCTACCGAAATGGGTAGGTGGGGCTAGAATAGATAAATGATTATGGGCCTTGGAAAATGATCATCCAACTGCTTCCAATGCTACGTTTGAGGAGGGGAGGGAACGTTGTGATTAATGGTGCGGGTTGTCGACTTTTGCTTCTGTTTTGCAGGTTCTGTTCCTGGGCCTCAGGCCATTGGTTTGAATATCTGGATAGTGGACCATTCTTGCGTAAAGTGGGTGGAGAGACATGAAAAATCCAGCAGTCATGGGGCAAATTTGGGTTTTAATGTTGGAATGTATTCTATCAAGTGGCATGGGAAAGGGGGCATGAGATGGAAGGAGTTTTTTCCCTATTTAAATAGGCTGTTGTTTGGAGGCAGGTGTCCCGATATCTTGCTGATACACTTTGGAGAATGATTTAATGGTGCAGAAAAGTTTGGTGTTGATAAGTCATGAAAGCAGATTTGAAAGAGATTAGGAAGCAGTGGACTGGTTGCCATGTGTTATGGATGGAGTTTATGCCCAGAAGGGTCTAGCGTCGGGCCCACAAGCCAGCAGCGGTAGATAGGGCCAGTAAAAAGCTGAATAAAGACATTCGCTCTTTTTTGTAGGGAGGTCGGAATAGGTAGAGATGAACATTCAGATCTCCATTATGAGGACGTGGACATTTCCTGTGGAGATGGAATGCAACTATCCTTCATGGGCATGGAACTGTACTTGCTGCAGCTGAAACTAGTATTGGCCAAGGTCTTGAATATTCGTTAAGTAGCGGTTCCTAGGTTGGGGGGTGGGGAGCACAAAAAAGCGTGTGGTGCCTTTTTCTGGTTGGCGGTTGGCAGAGAAGTTGCCGTGGTTTACCGAGGTTTATTGTTGTTGACAGCGGCAATTCAGGCTGAAAGGGAACAAGTAGATATGTTTACGCCTGGATGAGCCAGGAAGTTAAAGGTTCTGTAGGAAGTTCATTTAGTTAGAGGTTAATAGTTGCAGTTAACAGGGAGGGGAGTTTAGAGGACGCATTTACAGTTAATCAGCTCTGCAGCAAGTACACTATTGCTGAATTAAGTTGTTGTGGGGGTGCTATTTAGGGGTGGGGGTAGCTTAACATAGGTGATCAACTTTGTATAGTGAGGCTGTAGTTTTGTAAGGCAAAGACCCAGATTGTTTTTGTGATGTGCACCTGTTTCAATAAAGTGGCCTTTTTCACATTTGTTATTAATGTCTGTATACATTTCAATTTCTATGTTTGTTTGTCTGTATGCTTCTGTGTTTGTGAGCCTGGCTGTCTATGTGGCGTACATGTATTTAAATCTGTGAGTTGGTATAAATATGTGCATGGATACTTGTGTTTCTGTAATTGTATGTTTATAAATATGTAACTTAGTGTGTGAGCTTTAATGTGTGTATGCATGTCTATCTTTGTGTTTGTATGTACGTGTGCGTATTTGTTTGTGGGTATGGTTTATAAAGATTTGTATGAATACATCAGTCTGTAAATGTGTCTACTTGTGTTCATGTTTTAATATCTGTAAAAATGTCTTTGTGTTTTTGTGTATGCATGTTATGTGAGAATGTGCTTGTGTGCGTGCGTTTAAAAAAGACGGAAACTGCCATTATGTTTCTTCCTTCCTGCAATAAACATCATGTGGTCATCATTGAAAACAGATAATTGCTTGTACTGAATCTAAAATGAAGCTAAATATTCCATATTTTGCACATGAGGAGGCATCTGCGTCTCCCTCCATCTCTCTGTCTCCAGTGCGAGTTTATATTGATCTCTTTTAATTCCTGATAAAATCAGCAATAACCGCGCGCCTTATGCTCTGGATAAGTCGATAGGCATATATAAGCACATCCCACAGGGCTTATATATGCTGAGCAATCAGCATATATAAGCATTTATGATCAAGTTTCAGTGGGACACAAAATAAAAACAAACACATTCTTATAGCCTGCCTCCTCCACGGACACATTGCATTCTGCTATCTGATCTTTCAAAACTGAATAGTTACATTTGCTGACAGCACTAATTGATGTACGAAACTAATGTACATTATATAGGTTGGTTGTGATTAAACATATGAGGTGGTGTTTTTATTTGTGTAAAATAAAGCAATTCAACCTTGATGTAGTTAAAACAAATTACTTTTTGTTGTTTATTTTCATCACATGTAATAATATAAATGGCCATTCATAAATCAAATGTAAAATGTACGTGAAAAGGGGGTGCTAAGCGGAGAAGCAATAGAGGAGCTGGGGAAATACTTTTAAAAAAATAAGCGGGATGGGGAGTATTAGACTTGTGAGCCTTAGTGTGGTTTACCCCAAAACCTATTGCCTTCACTCCTATTTTTCTGAATTCGTTTTTGCTGGTCTTAGGACTCTTTGCACTTTACTGTGGCTAACCAGTGCTAAAGTGCTTGTGCTCATTCCCTCAGACATGTGAAATTGGCTTACACATGATTGACATATTTAATTTACTTATAAGTCCCTAGTAAAGTGGTATAACATATACCCAGGGAATGTAAATTATATCTTACTAGTGGGCCCGCTGCATTTATTGTGCCACGCACTTAAGTAGCCCTTTAAAACATGCCTCCGGCCTACCACTGCAGCCTGCTAGCAGTTTTAAACTGGCAATTCAACTTTGCAAAATATCCCCTTTGATAAACCTAAAACTCCTTTTTTAATACATAAAAGTCACCCTTAAGGTAGGCCCTAAAGGGTGCATTGTAATGAAATAGTTAGACATGTACCTTTAAGTATTACATGTCCTGGTAGTGAATAACAAATTCATTTTTAGGTCCAGCATTTGAGACCTCTTGTATATACTTTAGTATATACTTCTCATGCGGGCTTAAAGCCATTTCATTTGTTTGTTTCAGTGACATGTAAAAAAATATTTGCTTGCTATTGGACAGTCCTTCCTCTTTGTTCCTCCTTTTTAGGTGTTACCTGCACGACGCTTGCGCTGTGCTTGTGAAATCTATTGTATTTAATATAAATCTTAAAAGGGGCTTACATCCCACCCTTCCTTTTCATTCGTTTGTGTGCGTGCCACTTACTTTCCCTCCGTTTCTATTGGTTATAGCATACCATTTCCTGTTCAGTGTCTTCTTCTTCTTATCAGTGTCCCGAGGTTGAAGTACTCCTTTCCATCCACTTGAACTTCTTTGTTATTTTAATTACGAGTGAGCACGCCACTTTTTTCAACCTACTTCTTGGTGACTGTGCTGCTGTGCTTCATAGGGAATTTGTTCAAGTGTGACTTCTTCGCATATTTTTATATTTGTAGGCAGGGAAGGTTAAGTAATTTGCTTACAGGACATTGAGCCGAATAGACTCCAACTTGGTTCGACAACTCTAAAGTGGGAGACTCTGGCCGCAACGCCACACCCTCTCCCCTCTCGCCCAGTCTTGCTTTTTTTTTCACAACAGATTTTATTGTATTTCTGCCACAATATGGCCCAAGGGGCCTAAACCACATATATACATGTCAGTATATATAAGTATGGCCTTTTCATCAGCATCTATACAGATCATATGCAAAAATGCTTTGTAACGAACCAACTGAGTGCACAGTGTCCCAACTATGCTCCCCAGAATCTGCCTTCCCGCACCCCAATATCCTGAACACTTATTGATTGCACAACTGTCTGATAAGCCGTCATCGCCTATCTAGAGTCGTTTTCAGAGGTCAGAGATTCCAGAAGTAGACCACGATACTCCACCCACCTGTGCCAAATCTTAGGATGTTTTTGTGGGCATACCCGAGCCAGATAAATCAGTAGCTCCAGGCCCATGCAGAAGTCCATGCTCTGTTTGCATACACCCAGTAGGGGAGGGGAGTTAGCTTTCCATAGCCTGGCAATGTCTCGTGTTGCTAGGATAAGTCCCAGAAACAATAAGTGTTTTTTGTACCTGTTGTCCACAATTTAGTCAGTGGTGTGTAGAAGAATTCATTTTGAGGACACAGGAAGTACCCAGGCTAGTACCTCAGACAGGCACGCCACAACCCCGCCAGAACCTTGTGATTGCACTGCACGACCATACTGTGTGGAGAAAGGTGCCCTCGCTGTTACCACAGCGTAGGCAGGTGGAAGAGGCCACCAGGTCAATTCACCTGAGCCTTTGTTGGGTGTAATATACACGGTGTAGGTATTTGAAATGTATGACTTGTAGGCATGAGAAAATGGCTGCGCCACACAAGGACGCCAGGGCCTCGGTCCATTCGTCATTGTCTATTGATCCTAGGCCTCACGGAGGACAGCTAATGTGGTATTACTATTGGTAATGAGAGACAGATATACTTTAGTGATCTTGTGATCCCCCAAGTCTCCCATGACTAATTTGCCTTCTAGCGGATTAAACTTCGGCAGAGCTTCCAGGTTTTTAAGGTATGGGGAGAGGGCGTTATGAAAATGTAGGTATTTGTAGAATTGGTTACATGACATAGCAAATTCACTTTGAAGCTCTTGAAGGGATTTAAGAATCAAGCCATGCATGACCACACCCAGTGAGGATATGCCAATATTATCCCATCCTTGGAACCCGGACAGATTAGTTAGTTGGGGAAGGAGACCATTATGCCAAAGAGGGGTCTCTTGTGTGAGGCGGCCCCTCCACCCCATAGCCCTTAGCGATTGTCTCCACACTAGGATCACCACTCTCGCCACGGGCAACAAGGCCAGACTTACTTTCTTCAGCTGTCTAAACGGAGGGCGCTTTAAGCAAATCAAGCAGAGGTGTAGCAAGGAAGTCTTATGTCCTAATTACACTCCGTTCAACTGCACCATAGGACGCCTATTCATTTCAGTGGATTTGCAAATTACCAACCCAGTTGCCTAACCAGTAAACATTTTTTTCCCCAATTACTCTAAGGCATTTATAACCTCTATCCCTACAATGGCTACAGCTTGCGACTTTTAGAACTTGAAAACAACTTGGAGTTTTGGCGTCATGTGAATTTGGGAAACTGAGTTTACAGCTTTGTCCCCTTTCGAAATGCACTTTGTGCAAGCAGCATCCATCAGCAAGGGCTTTTTCTTCTTGCTTCCCCCGTCGTCTTTGCTTCCTCATCGTTGGTCCTTGCACTCCTCTCACCCTGACCCCTCCATGGCCTTCGCTACCCCTCCTTCCAAGACGGAATTCAACCCTTTTGGCAGATTTGCTTTCAGCAGCAGAAGGATCTTGCTACAAGTGCCAAAGAAGGCTGCTTTACACCTTTATTATGCAGCATTCCTTCGAACCAAATCACACATCTTTCAAACTTGTACTGTTTACCCAGTCCACCGAGCTATTACTCCGCGCTAAAAACCAAGAGATACTGCTGCAGAACTCCACAAACAGCCTGTCGTTTAAAAAAACACTTTACAGCCTGCAGCAAGTAGTTTGATTTCACCACTTTTTCTGTGGTTTGTCGTGTGAGGGAGGGGTAATTGCTATACGTTTATGAGTAAAATTCTCAAGCTTGCAGTTTAGTAAAATGTACTTTGAGCTTTACATGAGCACCAGTTACATTGCACATTCATTTTTTGTAGTTGCGGGGAAAGTAAATGATTTGCCCGGAATCACAGGACTTGAACTCTGGTGCCAAGGTCCAAAGGCACAGCTCTGGCTGCTACACCACAGCCTCTTCTTATCGCTTTAGTGTGTTTTCTGGGACAGAGCCAAGAGCACAGAATTCCCTCCAGAAGTTCACTTAGCCTCTTCACTTGTGTTGCTTGTTTGCATTTCCTTACAAACACTCCTTACAAGTGCATCTGCAGGCCATCTCTCTCCTCCCCATATCTTGCAGCCTTTTCCTGGTTCACACCTCGTTGCTTCCCCATTCTTTTTATTTATTTCTGTTTCCATAAATACAGCTCCCATCTTTTTGACATCATTTGCACTCATCCAATAAACTAATCTCTGGGTCTCTTAAATCATTTCCCTTCAGACTACAAGGATGAACATTAAGTCCTCTGTGCAGAGGCATACAAGGGACCCCCATGGCATAACTCAGCATTTATCGCTGCAAGATGTCCTTCCCGTCAGAGCAAGGTGCAGCTAGCGACACGTGGCACAGTCTTACCTTATCTCGGTCCCCGGCCTCAACTGCATTCACACTGTACTTATCCGGTACATGTTTTTTTTCTTTGTCCTCCCCCATTTACCTAATCTCCCGCTTTATAATGCCACAAGTAACAGCACAATATATTGCGTTTCTCAAGATACAAGTCATAACACTTTAACAGAGTTTCAGTAACTTATATTGCACAACTACTCACCAGGCTACAACTTACAACAAAAAAAACAACTTCTTATTAATCACGTAGGCAAAACCTATTGCATTTACCAATGCTAGTTCTCTTTCGTTCCTCCCAGGGAGCAGGGACCAAGTACTGTATCATTACTCTTTGGTTTTTGGGGGGACCATTTTTTTTATTTCTTTCCTGCTCGTGTTACACTGTGGGTGTGTGTTCAGCTTCTGGCCCATATTTCATTGCATCTTTCCTCCCCGCCCCCTATTTATTTATTCAATATCAGACGCCCACAACTGCTGCCGTCCGTGGGGTCCTGCATGAATGCTTTTCTCCGAATTGCCTCCTGATCTGCGAGAAGCTAATCCGGTCTCTCTCTGCACCTCCCGCACTGAGGTGCCAGAATTATCGCTGTTGGTTCTATTCACACATGTGGCCACGGAGCTCCTTTCTTGAAAGGGGGACAGACCAAGAACCTCTTCAGCCTCAAGATAGCATCTGTGAGTGAGGTAGAAGCAGGCGGCTGCCATGTAGCTCTTTGGTTTATTTATCTTCTTGTTTCGATGGGAAGAGAGTTTTGCCACGGTCCCTGGGAAGCTGTGTTGTATGACTAACAGGAACTAGTACGGAAGCTCTGTGTGTAGGCTGCCGAAGAGGAAGTGAGCGGATACAGCGCTGGTGCCTGAGGTTAGTTGTTGCTGACAAAGAGCGGATCTTTCACAGTTAGCGGGGCAGATGCCAGGTCAGTGTACGCCAGACATAGAACAGAGGAGATGATGGCAAGTTAGCAAATTAATAAGTTTTACTTAAGCTATCGGAATATATATTTTTGTTGTAGTTTTATATAGCGCAAACTTGACCTGGAGGTATGGGAGCTCTTTATATGAGCACCAACCAGTTACATCACACGAGGAAACATTAACTTTTTTGGTACTGGGAGATTAAGTGATTTGCCCAGAGTCACAGAAGGTTGAGCGCCCAGTTCCAAAGTAGGCAGCTTTGGTCGTAATCCTCTACCGTGCATGCTGTATTTTAAAAGCTAGTTTAATGTGTCCATTTTCTTAGCAAATTAGCCCTCTTTATGTTTTCAGCCAAGGGAAAGAGTTGTTTGTAAATGCCCCTTGGAAGAAGTGATTAAGGAGTATAGACTGATGCCGCAAAGGCAGCATATCTCTCTGAATGTTATTCGCACTCTGAACGTTAATTGCTACTAATTGAAGCTAAGTATGTATTTCACCAATTGCAGCATCCCGTTACTTTTTTTGTCATGCAGTGCAATTATTTATGTTCTGTCCAGCCCTGCAAAGTACCATACAACAGGCGTTAGACTAAAGCATTTCAGTGTGGTGGTTCGCATCACTGCACTGAAATGCAAAGTCATGCATTATAGCGCCACCTCAGCTGTCAAGCCGGAGTGCTGCTATAATGCACCATACTGACTGAAAGCTGCAGTGGAAGCACACAGTGAGCACTGCTCCCAGCAGGCTTGGTGGGGACTGGCTGAGCTGCTCGCATCTCTGGCTGCTACTCTGCTACAATGTAACACATAATAGGACACCTTCCACCGCGTGGCATTACATTCACTGACGTCAGGAGTCAGACGCAGTTGAATAGGCGGGTCCGTCCTGCCGTCCACGGCGCGAGCGGGCGGCAGTTCATGAGACTGAAAAATGATTTGGCCGGTGCTGGCAATGGCGACGGTAAATGATCCCGGGACCCGACCCCACCCCACCAGCGTCGGCAGCTGAGTCAAGTGAATCACGGACTGTGGAGCAGGCCCGGTTCTAGCGGGTGGGCCAGGCCCACCCAAACATGAGCCTGGCCCACCCAAACAGGAGCCTTGGCCCTCGCAGTGAGGGCTTGAAGGCAGGCGCGCAAAGCACACCGTACACGTTGTGTGTGTCAGCCCGGGCCGAGACAGCTTCCCGGGCGCGCACACACACAGACAGTTTTAGAGATTATCGCAGCCGCACCCTAGTACTTCACAGGTCTTTAAAAGACCATTTACATGTTAACGAGGCTTTGTTTATTTTTCACCCCTTCATCTCCACATTGCAAAAGGCGACACATCCTTTCTTTGACAGCGGTAACCTTTGCCTACTGTTCTGCTGCATGGATATTTATTTTTCTATGCAGTGCAGGAGAAAAGAAGTTTGTTTATTCCTATTCACCTTTCCTGACCCCTGCAGCTGCTTATCACATCAGGCTGTGACACAAAGTTTGACTAACGGAGTAGGTAAGAGAATGTGTTACTATTTGTTTTTCTTTTTAAAATCTGCACAGGCCCAGCAGGACACATACTTCGTGAGTGCTTCATTTACACAGTTTTTATCATTATCATGGCCGATGCAGGACAACAATAAGACAATACAAAATGCCCAGATAACGCTGGTGATAAATGATCCTGCTGGAGAGCAATCGTTTCTGTTAGTAGTTTTAAAATGCAGATGAAATGTATTTTATGTGGAAGCTCAGTGGGTTACTGCCTTTGTCACAGAGATCCTTGTGCTACTTGCAGTTCAGAAGTTACAATCCTAACATAGGACAGTGACCAATGAACTGTCATCAAAGAGCTGCATACAAACATGAATGGTATAGTTAGAACTTCGCTTTCTTTTTTGTGTGATATAGTTAGAACTTCCCCAGTCTTTCATTATTCTAATGTTGCTAAAATGAGTATGTTTGGGCAGATATACATTTTTATCAGTAAAGCTGACCCCCATGGAATACTCTTTAACTCCTAAGGTTGTGTTTCCCCAGACCAAACCCTCTTAAAATATACTGCCCACCAGTATGGATGACATGTGATTCATACACCTTGTAATCCTCATTGGCTTATGTGGCATTCCCTGTAGACTGATTTACATACTTGTATGATTCATTGTCTCTGTATAATGTGTGCGTGGTGTAAAGTACTGACACACACTACACTGATATGAGTAGCGCTGTACAACAAATGAAATGCATATGAGAGAGGGGCTACGTAAAGATGAGGGGCACTGTTGGAGGGTGGCAGTGAGGGAATCCGAGGAAGAGGTCATGGAGTGGAGGGGGGAGCTAGGGAGAGATGAGGGGCACTGCTGGAAGGTGGCAGTGAGGGAGTCTGAGGAGGAGGTCATGAGGGGGATGGGCTACAAAGAGATGAGGGGCACTAGTGGAGGGTGGCAGTGAGGGAATCCGAGGAGGAGGTCAATAGGGGGGCCATGGAGGGATGAGGGGCACTGTTGGAAGGTGGTAGTAAAGGTTATTTACGGAGAAAGAGGTTATTGGTGCGGCGCCAAAAAAGACTCGCATCAGCGCTGAAGCCGGCCCTGTCATGGCCTTTCTGTTTTTCTTTATTTAATTAGCAGTCGGGTCATAAGGGCTGCTGTGGAACAAACTTTAAAGTGCGTGCTAATTATATTTACCGCTATATTCAATGTTTTAAGTTTGAAGGTGATTTTACTAATGTTTTTACCGGGAAAAATGAAAGTGGAGCCCGATGGTGCCTGATATGGGGCTGGGGCCCAAGGTCAGCTGTGAGATAAGGTGCACTGGAGAGGAGTAGTGGATAATCAAGCCTGTAAGGGAGTGCGTTGCAGAGTCCGGGGTCAGGTGGAGGTAGTAATGAAGAGGGATTCTCCTGAAGACTCGCACAGAGGGAGCCTGAGTAGTGTCACTTGCCTGATACTCCCACCTCAGAAACCTCCTCTTCCCATCAAAGGAACATTACATGGAAAAAACACTTTTTCAGAGTGATAATATTTAGAAAGAGATTTGGAAAAGAGTGCGTTTTACTGGACCTTGTAAGACTAAGAAGAGATAAAGGAGGGCCCTGAATCAGGCCTGCCTAGACATATATGCGACAAATCGAGCCCGCAGTGGCCCACCCAAATGCACCCTTGGCCCACCCAAATAAAAATTCCTGGAGCCGGGCCTGCTGTGGAGGCAGCCAAAATGATCCTCATCAGCCCAGAGCACACCCGTCCAGTGTACAGCTGAGCCAGATTCATCCTGCATTGCCGTGGGAGTCCAAGAGTCCTTGCGGCCACTGCCCACCAATTGCCGCTGGCGGGCTCTTGCTTTGCAAAGTGCCTGAGTGTGACAGTGAGGTATCTCCTAGTTTTTTTTAAATTCTGTTTATTAACATTTTTTATATGAAATACATCTGGTTAGGTAAACATGTTACACTGTCGAGAGTTGACATCTATCGCAGAGAGAGAGCTGCGGGAGGCAACATTTAGAAAAACACATTCACTGCGGATTACAGACGAAGGTGAGCGTTGCTCAGATTTCACAGTATGCTAGATGCAGTTCAATGTTCGTCTCACAGTGTACAAAGCTTTATAGCCGAAAAGCAACAGAGCCCAACTGGAGAGGAGAGATCTGTGGTGAAAAAACGAAAGGGGGAAAGAGAGAGAAAGAGGAAAGGGAAAGAAGAAAAGCAAGAGAGGGGTGGAAGACCAGCCAGCAGGAGTTCAGCTGAGGACTCTGGCGTATGCACTCATATCGGGAGGAAGGCTAAGGGCACTGTCACACTAAACATCTCCATTGGGTGATTGTTGCGTGGAGGGCGGATCATTAGTGTGCGTCCGCAAGTATGTCAGCATTGGTTCCCATATGTTCCTGAGCCGGGTGTAAACGGACACAAGCTTCCAATTTGCGGACAGCTGCTCCTGACAGAACACCGCGTCCCTGAGCCAATACTCCCTCAGTGGGACCCAACTTCTTCCCCAGTACATTGCAATGCGCCTCTTAGCAAGTAGCAATAGCATAGCCACCAATCTCCTACAGTACACCGGCATTTCCATGAGGTATCGCAGCAATGCAATTAAAGGAGAGTGGTCCAGGCGCTTGCCAAGCATCTCCTCAATAGTCTGGAATATAGTCTCCCAGTAGAGGTATATATTAGGACATCCCCATGTAAGATGAAGGAATGTGGCATCATGGGATCCACAGCGCACGCAGCGCGCTTCAGCAGCCAGTACGATTTTGCCAAGCCAGTCAGGCGTTCTGTACAATCTATGCAAGAATTTAAAATGAAGGAGGCGCAGCTGATAAGGGACAAGGCTTTTATCTGCGTGCAGCAGAAGGACCATTTTTCCGACATAATCACAATGCCGAGGGAGTCATCCCACTATCTATGAGCTTTTGGGGTGCATATGGGTGCTGTGCGTTGCTTGTCGGTGTATAGCCGAGTAAACAGCTTATGCGGTGAGGGATTTTTAGGTCGAGCCTAGAGTCAGTGTTCATGCGCTGCTCTGCGAGACATGGAGTATCTCCTCTAGGGGCTTTGATAACGCCCCTGTCTTCCCGTTGGTTCCTTTGTGTGCTTATAGACATTCCCTTGTTTTAATGGCTGTTTCTCACGATGTCCCGCCTTTCGGTGGGTGGTTCCCGCCCCTGCTATGTATAGTATTGCCCTTCTGTTTTCTTTGATCACGTCGTTGCACTTCTTTTTCTACTGCCTTGTTTTGACCAGCTCTTCAGGCACGTTTGTGCGCTTCCCTTCATCAGCAGCACTGCACCTTATTTCAACTTTAACCACAGTGGCCGCTTCAGGAGGCCCCCGTGCCACCAGGTAACATTTTAATTATAATCAGTGCGGCGGCCGCCCCAGCCTCATCTGAGTATTGCGGCCGCACGCATGTCTTTTGTCCATTCCTGCATGTGTGGATCGGGAGTCTCAGGGCACGGCTCAGTTAAATTTAGAGTTATGCGTCAGTTTCCTTATATGCATTGACTAACTACGTCTGCTAACTGAAAGAAAGGTGCAATCTTGTGCAGCTCGCTGCTTCTAGCACCACAGTAATGACGATGCCTCCCACCCCCAAAGGCTGAGTGAATCACGTGTTCTTTTTTTTAAACTCGCGCCAGGACACACACCTGAAACTACATCAGAATTTACACAAAGTCGGGCCGGAAGTCCAAGTCGACCGTAAGCAGAGGCTGGCCACGAAATTGCTGCTCTCGCTGCCTAGCCTAGAGTGAAGTATAATTTTAAAGTTGGAGGAGTGTGCTTTTTGCGGCTTTTGCATGTTTGTAGAAGGGATTCGTACACGCCTATGTCTGTGTGATGCGAGAGATACCGGAGGTGTTCTGAGGGAGGAGGGTTTGACAGCCGTGATAAAGGGAATTAACAGGCCTCCATCGGCTAGGCAATCAGCGCGATCCGTGATTTTAGCATGTGGTGCTGTTCCAGTAGTCAGATTTCGAAGAAAACCCCTTTACAAAACAGAGGGGCATATTCTCAAGGACTTTTCGCTGAGTTAGCGGCACTTTATCGCAGCCAAAGTGGTGATAAATTCATCGCACCATTCACAAGCTGGTGCTAACAGACGATATCACCAGTTATCCTGCGATAGCCGCAAAAAACATCGTCATGGATGACACCGGCAACTAACGCTAATGAGATGCAGAGTAGGCGTTCCCGTGCAAAAACCCGCTGAAACATCACTACGCAACATGCCCAATGACCAGCCAGATCGGCGATAAGAATCAAAAACATGCGATAAGGCACATTAGCAGCAGGGATTTAACACCTGCTCCTACCTGGTGTTAAGTTGGACGACAACCTGCACCATGAAAGGGAGCCCAGCCCAGAGCCACACCTGAAGAACAACAGATGCCATGGAGCTACTGATCATGCAGCCTGGAGCCCCAAGAGGGCCACAACACCCACCGCCACCACACCCAGGCCCCCCCTCCCCCGGATCCCCCCCGGGGCCCTACCCCAGGTACCCCCCCCACCCCCAGACAACACAACAATTCGCCTGATGTCGCACAAGTACAACAACCAACATCCATGTGTGGTCCGAAAAAGGAAAAACATACATACATCTTAGAATTCCAAAAATAATCAATTTATTCAAATTCAACTCAACATCAATAATTGGAAGAGTCATGGCGGGTCTTCTCCGGACAAACCGTAAGACACAGCCTGCAAGACAAAATTGAAGATAAGAAGGTGTGTCATGCGCTCAACAAAGGACAGAGAGAGAGAGAAGGAGAGAGAGAAAGAAAGGGAGAGAGAGAGTGAAAGAGAGGGAGAGAGAGAAAGATAGAGAAAGAGACGGAGAGAGAGAGACAGTGAAAGGAAGAGAGGGACAGGGAGAGACAGTGCCGACACTGCGCACCCAGGCTGCTGCACCCCAGCCCCTCCCGCCGCCCAGCGGGGATTGCCCGCCCCTGCGCACCCAGGCCTCACTGCTCACCTGCTGCCACCGGTGTGTCTCCAACCACGTGCCGGTTCACACTGCAGGCCACCAGGTCCCTCATCTGAAACCGAGTCCACAGCTAATGATGGCAGAGTACATATCATTGCACACGGCAACATCGCTTGGCCGCCCCTGCGCACACAGGCTGCTGCACCCCAGCCCCTCCCGCCGCCCAGCAGGGATTGCCCGCCCCTGTGCACCCAGGCCTCACTGCTCACCTGCTGCCACCGGTGTGTCTCCAACCACGTGCCGGTTCACACTGCAGGCCACCAGGTCCCTCATCTGAAACAGAGTCCACAGCTAATGATGGCAGAGTACATATCATTGCACACGGCAACATCGCTTGGCCGCCCCTGCGCACAAAGGCTGCTGCACCCCAGCCCCTCCCGCCGCCCAGCGGGGATTGCCCGCCCCTGCGCACCCAGGCCTCACTGCTCACCTTCCGCCACCGGCGTGTCTCCAAGAGGGCCCACCACGTCCCGGTGCAAGCTCCAAGCCCTGGGCCCGTGACCTTGGCAGCCTCCACATCATGCATCCCCGCAGCGCGGGCCACCAGGTCGCACACTTGATTCTGGGTCTTGATTTTGCAATGACAGAGATCATATCAGTGCACACGTCATCATCGCAGGCTGCACACCCGCTCAGCTCTCTAGGTGCCACTAACTCTGTGAAACGCGAGGCAACGCCACGTGGTGGTAGGCCCGCGCTGCCCGCTGGCTCAGGCCTACATTGCGGTCCACCAGGCGCACACTTGACTCTGGGTCTTGATATTGCAGTGGCAGAGACCATATCAGTGCACACGTCATCATCGCAGCTGCACACCCGCTCAGCACTTTAGGTGCCCCAACCTCAGTGCACAGTAAGTCACCGTCCCGTGGCGATAGGCCCATGCCGTCCGCAGTGCAACCGGTGCCACCGACTCCGTGCAACGCAAGTCATGGACCCTAAATGATTGAGTCTCGTAATCGGCCAGGCGGACGCAGCCATGTCACCTCAGGCAGTGGGGAAGAACTGGGACACGCAGTGTCGTCATCCCCCCCTTTATACGTAAGCCGAGTGGGCTGGCTCGGCGCACGCCAGGCCAGCGTAGGGGTGTGAACAATTATCCCTGGCCTCTGGGTGTGGTTCATATCTGGGCTGCACAGAAAACCAACTGATGCGTGTGTCTCTGTTGCAGTGTCTGCGCCACACGGCCCGCAATCGACAATGTTGCAATGTTGCATGCAGCCGGAGGGCGTCCGCGCACGAAGGGACTGTACAAGGAGTGCAAGGCCGCTCGGGGTCTTGGCTCTTACATGGCAACTGTTGTGTGTGTTCATCGCTTTTGGTGCACCATAAGCCCAAGGCCTACCCTCAATTGCAGCGTGATAGCCACATCACATTCCCAGGATACAAGCAGTAGTCTGACTAACATTAGGGATGAAAGCCCCTTTGTCTCAATACAGAAGGCGGAAGGACATCTGCACCCCCGACCTTGGAAATGCATGTGGCAGGCACCCCCTAAGAGTGATACCATGGCAGATGATGACGACTCCCACACTACACACGGCGTCAATGAAAGATCAACGTCTCCACACCCCACACACAGAAGTCCTTGCTCGAGGTACTCCTGCATGAACAGCCTTGACACTTACGTACAGGACAACCCATACGTACAAACTTTGCACACTCATACGACTCATTGCTCCGAGCTGTGGCATATCATCCACATAACAGCCGCAGGTCAGAAGAGTGCCGGTTCTACGAGTGCGAACAACGCAATGTCAGAACATCCCGGGCACATGCACAACCCCTGTCACGTGGAACTGTACCGTGACCGAATGCTGCATTTGTTGGGGGGCACTGCCACTGGCAGTGTTGCGCATCAGTTACCGTCTGAGCTTCCGTCTTGCGTACGTCACCTGCGTCCAGCCCTGGTTCCACTGCAGATCATGCATATTCGAGTGGCCCATGGATGTCTGCCTATCCAACACAACGGTAGATGAACTGGATTATGACATGTGTGTGCGCCCCCTGTTGGCCCACGACCAGGAGTGTAACCGTGATACCCGTTCATGGGATGCCTTGGTATTGGGCGTATGTGCTGGCAGTTGGGCATGTGAGATTGCACAATTCCTCGTGTGCAGTGACCACATCGAAGCGCTCCCCTATTGGGCTGTGTTGCGGATTGGTGAAACGGCGTGGACGGAGCACATCTGTCCAGACCAGCTAATGGATTGGCTCGCCCCGTGTTCGTTGAAGTTGACAAAGACGTATTCCTGGAACTGATTGCCCATGAAGCTGTGCTCGCTTTCATGGACGAGTAACTACGTTCCTGCAGCCACAAAAGATTGTAACCCATGGCACAGGTCCCAACACCCTTTTGCATCTTGGAGAAATGGACACATATCCCACCATGACAGTGGACATGGCTGCATTCGCCTGGACTCAGAATGCATGTGCCTTCAAGACTGCGGGTTGACACACACCTGTGCAAGGTTAGTGGACAGCGGCACCTGGCAACGTTCCTCAAACTGACACACCGCTGGAGGGAGAGTACACACATGGCAATGTAGTACTACATGTGACCTTGTTGGACTCCTTCACCTGCTCACTGTCAGCAGAGCAGACAGTCAGCGCTGTCCAGTGGTACAGGACTATGCAGATCCCATGGGCTGTGAGTGGTGTCCCCTGTCACGGTGCAATGAGCATTCGCCAAACACCACATGACTCGTCCAGCAAGGCAAGGTGGGCTGAAACCGTCGGCATCCGTCATGGTTGGTGTTTATTTGTGCCTCCCCATGTCTTGCACCTCTACATGTTCCTTTGCGGCCTGTTAGTGTATGATGCATTGGTCTGCATCTTGTGGCCCTTGTCTTGCCCGTACTGACACGCACATGCTAATAAAGTGTACGCAGCTTCACTAGTGTTCAACTGTGATGAGTGTTGATTAGCATGCCAAATCGTGTGCCTCAGTGTGCATTGTCCATACACAGGGAGGGACTGACTGATGCATTTCACTTAGGGGTGAGTCCCTATTGCCAGCTCCACCTCTGTGAGCCAGACATTGTGGTTGGGAGAGTTGCTGGTAGACCTGTGCGCTTACGTGTCTTCAGCAATGTGAGTATGGTGTCCAACTTCTTGTCATGTGGATCAATGTGTTCCATCAAACCAGGCTGTGTCCACACAGTTGAGTGTGTGTAGGTATGCGAAGAGATGTTCTGTTGTCACATGTGATGTGGGACACTCCTTTAGGCCTCCTACCGACTTTGACATATTTACACACAGCCCTATTTAATACATGGACGTGGGGCTACGTTGTGGGGTTGCAAGATTGTTGTTCATGATCAATGAGGCCACAGCTAGTTCACACCTTCACAGTCATCTAATTGGCCATATGTGTCACGGTCAAACATGCGCATTGATGTCATTTCCCAGGGTGTACCTTTTTGTGCAATCAATGTCCCTACAGTCATCCATACTGTTATACTTGATTGAACATAGACATGACACATCTGTGTGATTAGGAATGTTTTATTCACATCCTGTGGAGTGTCGGAGCTGGAGCAGTACATGGCCATGCACACCCCACATTACACGGTTGCCCAGTGGAGGGCCAAACAGAGTCCTTTAGGGAATGACAAGTTAATCGGTAGAGGAAGGGTTGAGTCCGCAGCCTGTTTGCTGTGTCATTGGTAACCAGAGCAGATATGGCAGTCCATGTCGGGGTCCAGGTGAATGTCGCAGAGTGTTTCGGGGGACAGTGGAAGGTGTTGTACCAGGGCATGATGCAGAGGGCTGTACCAAGCAGAAACAGGCCATATGGCGGGGGATGAATGCTACAACCTCCTTTGTGACAGTCTCATTACCGTCCACATCTTCGTCCTCTGATATGTCTTCTGTGTCAGGTGTGCCAGGTGTGTGTGGTGGTGTTATGGCTGCATCACTGTGTGCCACTGACACATCAGGGGGCGGAGGTGGTATGGCTGCATCACTGTGTGCCACTGACACATCAGGGGGCGGAGATGTGTGTGTCGAAGTTCCTGCAGCAGTCATCTGGGACAGGCTCTGTCCAGCAATGGCAAGATGAGGATCTGCAGGGCATGGTAGATCCCAGCTACATCTCGCTGGTGTTCAGCCTTGGCAGCCATCCTTCCTGCCTGCATCCGCTCCATGTTCTCCATTGTCCTCCGCATCTGTGCCAACTCTGTGCTGTCGTCGCTGGAGCCTCTCTGCCTAGACAGTTCTTGTATCTGAGTAATGGCTCCAGCGAGGTCAGCCAAGGATTGTTGTAGGGCATGGAGCGGACTGTGGGTGTCTGTTAGGGAGTGTAAGTGGTCCCTGATGGGACTTAGACACCCACGTATGGCATCTAGTTTGGCTGCCATGAGGTCAAACCCACCCGCACCTGTTCAGCCAGCCCCCTCTGGCAGTCTGACACACGGCGTTGGAATGCCATGTGTTCTTCGGTGAGGTGCTGGGAGCCAGCCGTGGTGGTGGGTGCTTCCTGCTGTGTGGTCTGTGCAGGGGGTGGTATCACCTGGATGCAGCTGGGCTGCCCTGCTCCTAATGGTGGGGTGCGGAGGCTGTCCACGAGCCGTTGGAGGGTGTCGGAGCAGATGGCCAGGGGTTCCTCCTCCTCATCACTGAAGAGATGTCTGGTCTGCTCTGCAGGAGGTGTTGATTGTCCCTCTGCAATGTGAAGGGGAGATGCAGGTTAACAGTGTGTTACATGTATGTGCACGCATTGTACATGTTTACATACTGACTGCATGACAATGTACATTGTGACTGTTTTGGAGGAGCTGGGTATTTGATGGGGGACAGTGGACATTCCGACTACATGAGGGATGTGAGGTTGTACTCGTACATTATCATCTGACAGTTTCCTGCTATGCCTGATGTGATTGGTCATTTTCTACGCACATGCGGCACCAGTTGTGTCCTCTGTTCTGTGGTGTTAGTGTGGCACTTTGTACCACATTGTCGTCAATGTTGATGTGCTGTGATTGCTATGTGTGTGTGCTGCATTGTGGGAGAGTCGCCCCTGCAGCTCTGATTTAGCGGCCCATTATCCCTTTGAGGCGGTGTGCCTTTGACTTGTGTGCTTTTACGGTGCTGAGATGTTGGCGACTTGGGTCATTTGTGCTCTTGGACGGATTTTGGACTCTTGTGCATTGTTTGTCTGCAGATGTGTTGTTGACGTAAGGGGTTGTATGTGCACGTGGATGTGTCAGAGTGTGACCTGCTCCTTTGAGGATGTTATCCACACTGGGCCACCTCAGTGTCGTGTCGTGCACCATGTCATGTATTTTGACTGCAGCCATGCTATTGGTCATGCAGTGTCACTTGCATTGTCAGTGTGGCTCACAGAGCAGCTGCTTTGCTGGGTTCAGCACATGTGCATGGGTAGGTTGTGAGATTGGTGATGGGGGGGAGCCTTTTGTGCACATGGTGGACGGGGGCCTACTTGGTGTTTCTATGTGTGCTGCAGTCTGCCAAGGCCATCAGGGACATGTTCCACAGTCATTGTGGGTGTGCAGTGTGCTATTCTTGATTGTGCATGTGTGCCATTGTGCCCGTCTCCCCCGTACCCCCAGTCCCTGGTGGTTACTCACCCTGTTGCTGTTGGGTCAGGTCATATCGAGCAGTGTCCGGACCCCCAACTCCTTGCGCCGTCTCCGCACTGATGACTGTGACCACCATTTCCTCCAGCTCATCCAGCTCCTCCTGTGGCGCAGGACTCCCACCTCCAGTGGCCGTTGCTGCCTTCCGGTTCGCAGCGAGTTTCTGCTTGGTTTGGCTTGTCACATCATGCCAGCGCCTCTTGACCTCCTCCATTGACCTCCTCGACACTCCGACTGCATTCACGTTGTTCACGATGGACTGCCATATTTCCATTTGTGTTGCCGATGACACAGTGGAGGTGACGAACAGTTGTTGGTAGTGTTCGGTCACCTCCGTGACGATGATCCGGTTTTCCTGCGGACTGAACCCCGTCTTCCTCTTCCTCTTCTCCTTGCCCTTCCCCGGGGTTCCTGGCTGGTCGTCTGTGGGGCTTGTGGGGTTCGCGTTGTCCTCTGCACTCTGTCCGGGTGCGTCCATGGTGCTACGCAGTCACATTTTTTTGTCTTTTTTTTCCTCTGCTTTTATAATGCATTCTCACACATGACGCGTGGGAATCGCAGGCCTGTTGCTGGTTTTCGCAGATTTTTGTATCTGAAAGAGACACGTTAGTGACAGATTCCTTACCTTAGAATATCCCCAGGCGTCAGGCTGGATCCGGAAAGTTTTTTGCGTAGCAGTACCCTTGCGCGTCGGTGGGCGGCGTCGTGCGGCTCCGCGTCCGTCGTCGGCGTCGTGTTCGCCGGGATGACATCGCGGGCAGTACTTAGGCGCCGCCCCTGCGCGCTGACGTCATTTCTTCTTTTTCCGCGCCAGCAAGCGCAGATCCGGGAAGAGCAGTGCCCTGGTCATTTTTTGACCAATCTTTTTGGTGAATTTTTCACTGTTTTTCTTTCATCGACTTCAAGGTGTCGTAGGGATGCCCGGGTTTAAACGTTGCGGCGCTTGTGCTCGGATGATGTCCATCACAGACCCGCATCGGGAGTGTCTCTTCTGCCTCGGCCGAGGCCACGACACGGAGTCTTGTTCCGACTGCCGGGCCCTCAACCCGAAAGCTTTGCGAGAGCGGTCTCGAAAGCTCCTGGAGGCCCGGCATTCGGCTCCGCGCAAGCCCCGGTCGCGTGAGAGGTCCAGGGGTCGATCGCGGAGTCCACACCGGTCGTCGGCATCGAAGTCTTCTTCGTCCGGTAAGTCCAAACATAAAAAGTCCAAAAGCATCGTCGCTCTAGGACTTCGCCTCGCCGGTCTCGCGACTCGGCTGAGGCCCCTCCCGGCACCGTCCCCGCCCCGGACATGCCTGTGGAGTCGCCCCCGCAATACCCGTCCTTCCCGGGTTCGGGGGCGGATCCGGCCCAAGTACAGGAATTCCTGTCGGCCATGGCCCGCCTCTTCGGGCTTCCAGGCCCCTCCGGTGTGCCTTCGGGCCCCGCGGGCCCTGATAGGGTTGCTCCGGCGTCGCCGACGGCTCCGGCCCCGGCGTCGCCCGTGCCTCCAGCCTCGATCCCGGCTCCGGCTTCGGCCCCGGCCTCGATCCCGGCTCCGCAACCCCCATCGACGCCGGTCGACCTAACGACACCTCTGCCGGCGCCGATGTCTCCGGTGCCGTTCTCGACGCCGCCTGGGGCTCCGGGCGGCGTCGTCCCCAGTTCCTTCCGGCTCCGGACATGGACCCGGAACGACAGCCGCTCGACGCCGGTTCCGGCGCCCGATGAGACCTTGGGTCCCAAATGTCCCTCCTCCCCTTATTTTGAACCAGAGGAGGACCAGGAGGACTGGGAGGGGTCTGATGACCCTCTGGCACTACAGTGTCAGTACGATGAGGACTGGAGAGAGGGTCTAGGGGATGCCAGTGGTCTAGATACTTCCCCTGACACTGGCATGCTGTCTCCTCCCGTGGCTACAGAGGAGGGAGCCAATTTTGCAACGGTGTTGCGTAGGGCGGCTGGAGCCTTACATCTCCAACTCCCTACTGTGGCGGTCAAGACTAATCTCTTGACAGAGGTGCTTCAGCCGGCAGCCTCCTCTACGGAGACTGTGCTGCCGTTCAACGATGCACTCACTGACGTTCTTTGGGCGCCTGGTCCAAGCCCAACACAGGGGCTCCTGTGGATAGGAACGTGTCCCAACGCCATCGCCCAGCTCCGGGCGACCCCTGTTTCTCTCTGTCCACCCCACTCCTGAGAGCTTGGTTGTCCAAGCCTCCGCTTCCCAAACCGCCTTCCCTACCGCCCTCCGGATAGGGAATCCAAACGCCTGGATCAATTTGGGAAGAAAGGTTTTTCTTCCTCCAGTGCTGGCTTGCGGTCCATCAACACCGCTTGTCTTTTGGGCCGATATACCCACTCCTTGTTGGATTCGGTGGCGAATGTTTTGCCACAGTGTTCTGAGGAGGTCCAGACACTGCTTTCCCGCGCCATTGCGGAAGGAAGGGATGCGGCCAAATACACGATTCGATGTGGCCTTGATACCGCCGACTCGCTGGGCAGGTCCATTGCAACGACGGTGGCGCTGCAACGCCACGCCTGGCTGAGAACCACTGGTTTTTCAGGGGATGTCCAGAATACTCTCATGGACATGCCCTTTGATGGAGTCGGTCTTTTTGGGTCCAAAGCAGACCATGCGTTGGAGCGCTTTAAGGACTCACGGGCTACTGCCAAGTCCCTGGGCCTTTCTGCTACACGCCCTCCGCTGACTTTTGCTTTTTGCCCCTATCGTGGCCACGGTAGGGGCGCCCCTTCACGTCAGCAGCCCAGCCACCGGCCCGCGCAGCAGGCGTCTTCGCGTGGCCGAGGACGTGGATTCCGCCGTGGCGGATCGGGCAACCAGCGTGCGGGTCAGGCCACCACCTCCAACCCGTCCGCGGCCTCCAAACCCTCCTAGTCCCTCCTTTCAGGTGCACAGCACGCCAGTAGGGGGCAGGGTCCGCCATCACCTTCCCCACTGGCGTACCATCACCTCGGACAGGTGGGTCTTGGACATTGTCCGAAGGGGCTACTCCCTCCCCTTCGAGTCCACCCCCCCAGCCATGCCACCTCAATTCCACCGCTTGTCAGGGGATCACTTGGTATTTCTGCAGAAGGAAGTCACGGCCCTCTTGGCCAAGAGGGCCATCGAGCATGTTCCGACCCCAGAAGTAGGGCATGGTTGCTACTCCCACTACTTCCTGGTGCCCAAAAAGGACAAGGAGGACATGCGTCCTATCTTGGACCTCCGGAACGTCAATCGTTTCCTCCGGAAGGAGAAGTTCAAGATGCTCACCCTAGCTCAGGTCTTGACTGCCCTCGACCCTGGAGACTGGTTGGTAGCGTTGGACTTGCAGGACGCATATTTCCACATCCCCGTCCTGCCGGCCCACCGGCGTTACCTTCGGTTCACGGTAGGCCCCGAGCATTTTCAGTTCACCGTGCTCCCCTTTGGCCTTACCAGTGCCCCTCGGGTGTTCACGAAAGTGTTGGCGGTGGTCGCAGCTCATCTGCGCCGGGCAGGGGTTTCAGTCTTCCCCTACCTCGACGACTGGCTGCTGAAGGCGGGCTCATCCCAGGCAGTCGTCTCCCACCTCCAGACTACGGCCGAACTCCTGCACTCGCTGGGGTTCTCCATCAATGTGCCGAAGTCGCATCTGATTCCTTCTCCACAGCTCCTTTTCATCGGAGCAGTTCTGGACACGACGCAGTTTCGGGCCTATCCTCCCGAACGGCGAGTCCGGGATATTCAGGCTATGATTCCGATCTTTCAGCCTTTATCCTGGATTTCGGTACGGATGACCCTGAGGCTGCTGGGCCTCATGGCCTCCTGCATCCTGCTGGTCAATCATGCCAGATGGCATATGCGGGCTCTGCAGTGGGACCTGAAGTTCCAGTGGGCGCAGCACCAGGGCAACCTGTCCGATCACGTCCAGATCTCGGAGGGGACTGCAAAACAGTTGCAGTGGTGGCTCTCGAACCGGCAATGGGTCATGGGCAGATCCCTCTCCTTCCCCAGCCAGAGCACACAGTTGTGACGGACGCGTCCCTTCTGGGATGGGGCGGTCACATGGGAGAGGCGGAGATCAGAGGCCTCTGGTCTCCGGCGGAGTCCCGGCTCCATATCAACCTTCTGGAGCTCCGGGCGATCCGACTTGCACTCAAGGCATTCCTTCCCTCTGTCAAAGGGAAGGTAGTGCAGGTGTTCCAAGACAACACCACCGCCATGTGGTACTGCAACAAACAAGGCGGGGTGGGGTCGTGGACCCTTTGTCAGGAGGCTCTGCGCCTCTGGACATGGCTGGAACATCAGGGCATGTTCCTGATGGTTCAACACCTGGCAGGTTCCCTGAACGCCAGGGCGGACGAACTCAGCCGCAGGTGCATGATGGATCACGAATGGCGTCTTCACTCGGAAGTGGCGCAAGGACTCTTTCTACAGTGGGGAGAGCCTTGGTTAGATCTATTCGCCACCGAAGAGAACGCGCAATGTCATCAGTTCTGCGCGTTGGAATTTCCAAGGCGGCACTCGCTCGGCGACGCTTTTCGTCACGAGTGGAGTTGCGGTCTATTGTACGCCTTTCCGCCTATACCACTTCTACCCAGAGTGTTGAAGAAGATTCGGCACGACCGGGCCCAAGTCATTCTTGTGGCTCCGGACTGGGCTCGAAGAGTTTGGTATCCCGAGCTACTCAATATGAGCGTAGATCCCCCGATCCGTCTGCCTCTTCGGGAGGATCTTCTGTCGCAGCAACAGGGGACGGTCCTCCACCCGAACCTGTCCAGTCTACACCTGCTTGCGTGGAGATTGAGCGGCGGCAGTTGATTCCTTTCGACTTGCCTCCCGAAGTTTGTGATGTGATTCTGGCAGCCAGGCGTCCCTCCACTAAGGTGGTATACGCCTGCAGGTGGAACAAATTTGTGGCATGGTGCACAGCAAAGGCTGTGAATCCCCTTTCTGCCCCTCTTTCTGAGGTCCTTCTGTTCCTTCTCTCTGGCCCAACAGGGTTCTGCCCTGGGTACCATCAAGGGTTATCTTTGTGCTATCTCGGCCTTCCTCAGGCTCCCTGATCAGCCCTCCCTTTTCAAGTCCCCTGTTGTTAACAGGTTCTTAAAAGGCATTACTCACCTCTTCCCTCCTGTTCCGTTTGTGATGCCTCAGTGGGACTTGAACTTGGTTCTTACCTTTTAATGTGCGCTCCCTTTGAGCCTCTACATAACTGTCCTCTTCGTCTTCTGACTCTGAAGACAGCCTTTCTGGTGGCCATCACCTCCGCTCGGCGGGTGAGTGAGCTCCAGGCTCTATCTTGCAAACCTCCCTTTCTGTCTGTTCATCCAGACAAGGTTGTTCTTCGGACGCGTCCGTCCTTCTTGCCAAAGGTGGTTACTGCTTTCCACATTGGGCAGACCATCACTTTGCCCACCTTCTTTCCGCCTCCTTCCAGAGAGGAAGAGAGGCTCCACCGTCTGGACCCAAAACGTGCGCTCTCCTTCTATATTGACCGCACAAAACACTTCCGGGTGGATGACCAGCTCTTTGTTGGCTACGTGGGCGCCAAAAAAGTTCGGGCGGTGCACAAGAGGACCATCTCCCGCTGGGTTACCTTGTGCATCAAGACCTGCTATTCTTTGGCTAAGAAGGAGCCTCCTGTTGGGCTGCGTGCCCATTCCACCAGGGCAACGGCTGCTACCACGGCCTTGGGCCGCGGTGTTCCGCTGCTGGTTATCTGTCAGGCAGCTACGTGGGCCTCGCTGCACACGTTTACAAAGCATTACTGCTTTGACAGTCAGGTCCGGAGGGACGGCTTCTTTGGCCGTTCTGTCCTCCAGGACTTCCTTGTCTGATCTTTGTTCGCAGACCCACCACCGGGGTTGGTATTGCTGGGGTATCTATTCTAAGGTAAGGAATCTGTCACTAACGTGTCTCTTTCAGATGCACAAGTTACTAACTTGTGTAACGATATATCTGTAAGAGACAGTAGTTAGTGACAGATTCCTACCGCCCACCCATCCTCCCCGTTCTGCGAACTGATTTCTAGGGTTAAGGACATCCCTTTCAGGGCCCTAGTATTTTTCAGACACCTATGTCAGCTTCTTGCATGGCTCTGCGTTCCTGGCGCGGAAAGTCGTGTACAGAACTGACGTCAGCGCGCAGGGACGGCGCCTAAGTACTGCCCGCGACGTCATCCCGGCGATCACGACGCCGATGACGGACGCGGAGCCGCACGACGCCGCCTACCGACGCGCAAGGGTACTGCTACGCAAAAAACTTTCCGGATCCAGCCTGACGCCTGGGGATATTCTAAGGTAAGGAATCTGTCACTAACTACTGTCTCTTACAGATATATCGTTACACAAGTTAGTAACTTGTGCATCACCATTGGGGTCATCGCCACTTTTTTCGCGTTCGTGTTTTGCATTTTTTCGGCGTTGCGTTGATTTTAACGCAGGCATTTGTCGCGTTATCGTGGGGCTATCGCATGGTGCCGCCGGTTTGTGAATACTGCGTTAACACGGTGTTATTTTTCCACGATAGACTGCGATGTGAGAAGTTGCGTTAAGCGATTTTGGCGATAGTTAACACACATTCTTGAGAATATCCCTCAGAGTGTGTAATACACAATGAGTCGTGGGGGCGCTAACTTCTTTCCTGAGAGGTCATTTTGCAGTGTGGCCAGACTTTCCAGGAAAATATAATCTGCTGACTCATAATTATTTTCTGCTGTGAAACGAGCGACTGTTGTTCATAGTTGGTGTAAATCTTTAATTAATTTAGCATGTGTTGGATTACCACGCCGCAGCAGCGTCAAGCTATCAAACGGAAGTCCCATGGGGTCTTGTTTAAAAGAGACTGTCCCTTTTAATTGCTCATAGATCTACTGCATCGGTTATACAAGCTAATGCTAGTTTAGCCCGCTCCTCCCACGACACTGTCTTCAAGCCTAGGTCTGTTTTTTTGTCTAACATAAATGATGTCGGGAATTCAAACCCATGGGAGGTGGCCTCAGGCCACCCAGGTCCGTGTTGAAGATACTTTTAATTTGTTTGAATGCATACGGAATATTCTGTTGCCTGCTTTCTTTTTACTAGAATTTGTAAGCTCTTGGCCAATGTAATCACGTTGCCTGGATTCGCCTACTTTATTCTCAAACCTCCGGCTTGAAGACCTGCATGTTCAGAAGTATTTAGAATATATTGATGCTGAGTAAAAACACTTGGTTATTTTTTTTGTTGATGTTTCCTATGTAGCCTCGTGAGGCCCAAGCGATGGGCAGGTAGCACACTTTTCGTTTTTCCAGTGAAAATTAAAACACCAAGGTTTATAGTGACCCACTTCTCGGTTGGTGTTCCAGGAAAAAGTCTACTGAAAGGTAAATGAAATAATTAGGTGACAAGGGTTAATATCTGCAGCGATCGTAACTAATAATTTGACAGCTCATTCTTAGTGGCCCATTAGAACGATGTATTGCTTGAAACTTTCTGGTCTTCAGTGAAATGTAAATGTTGAAAATTCATCAAAGTGTATGGAACGGCTCTCATAAAACAAACTTTAAGCATGAGCGCAGCGCTTATGAAACAGGCACCACGCTTTATCTATTACTTGCAGCTCACAGACCTGATGTGCTGCAGGCAGTCGCATTCCTGTATGTGTGGATCAGCACTGGCAATAGTGCTATGCAAATATAATCACTCCACTGCAAATAAAAAAACTATAGTAAAAAACATTGCCACTAACTGTAACGGATGCAAGACCAATTGCGTTTCCCCTCTGAGTTTTTGAAGAATGACAGCAAGTCATCATGTACTTCTGAACCCACTGTGAGTATCGGAGGCTTCTTGGGTTATCAGTGTGTAGTTTAAGAGGTGGTGGGTATGTACGCTGGAACCAGTTAGTTAAATGCCCAGAAAGGTGCAGAGCAGCTCATAACAAAGTTGAAAAGTCCATTAGAATAGGACGATCTAAACCAAAGCAAACTACACATATTTCTTTTAGCAGTGTGTTAAGCTTCTTCTCGCAGAGATCTGCGCGTAACCTGCTGATCACTTGTTTGGCTCATGCCAAACTTAGCCTGTCATCAATACGAGGTTAATTAATTGCATCAGCACAGCACCACAGCATCAGCACAGCACCACCACAGCATCAGCACAGCACCACCTCAGCATCAGTGCAGCACTACCTCAGCACCAGCACAGCACCACTTCAGCACCAGTCAGCGTCATTCATAACAACTAGAGCAGCACCACTTGCGCATCACTCAGCACCACCTGAGCACTACCACTACCACAACCACAACCACAGCACCACCGCAGCATCACTAAGTCTCAGTGCAGCACCACCTCAGCACCAGTACAGCACCACCTCAGCACCAGCACAGCACCACCTCAGCATCAGCACACCACCTCAAAAGTATTCAACCCCAGAGCAGCACCACCTCAGCATCAGTGCAGCACCACCACCTCAGCACCACCACAGAATCACTCAGCACCACCACAGCGTCACTCAGCACCACCACAGCCTCACTCAGCGCCACCACAGCGTCACCACAGCACCCCCTCAGCATCACCTAAGCACCATCACAGCATCACTCAGCACCGCCTCAGCACCATCACAGCATCACCAGAGCACCACCAAAGCATCACTGAACACCACACCAGTATCACTCAACACCACCTCCGCACAAGCACACCACCACCATAGCACTACATCAGTTTAACTCAGCATGATCTAAGCACCACTTCAGCACCAGCACAGCACTACCTCACTACCAGTGCAGCACTACCTCCGCATCAGTACAGCACCACCACCTCAGCATCATTCAGCGCCACCACAGCATCACTCAACAGCACCTCAGCACCAGCGCAGAATCTCCTCAGCATCACTCAACACCACCACAAAACCCCTACGCATAAGCACAGCACCCCCTTCGCATCAGTGCACCACCACCAGCGAAGCACCAACTCAGCACCAGCGCAGCCCCACCACAGCATCAGCGCAGCACCACCTCAGCACCACTGCAGGCAGCACCACCACCTTAGCACCAGCGCAGCACCACCGTAGCACCAGCACAGCACCACCAAAGCATCACTGAGCACCACCTCAGCATCACTGAGCATCACCTCTGCACAAGCACACTACCACCTTAGCACCATGTCAGTATAACTCAGCATCAGCACAGCATCACCTCAGCACCAAAACAGACAAACTAGAAGACATTCTATATGTTATTTTTTTTGTTTAGGGTCGTTCAGTTGTACATAATGTCTACTTGGTTATATATAAGGTAGCAAAAATGCTTATAACACTTTATTGTAACTTTTAAACATGCTGCACAGCAGCCACACTGCGCCACAACATAGCTTAAAGACATTGGTAAAGCCAATAGCTCTGGCAAAACACTTATAAGGTCCCAAAGGTGAGACCTATTGGCTATGTCACTGCTTGTTTAAAACGTTTTTGAGTGTATGAAATGTGGGTGGTGCAGCGGGGATGAAAACTTGGTATTCACGCAGCGCTGCCCGCATTTGGAAGTAGGTAATTTTCTCAAAGGCAGTCATATCTCCCTCCTTCCGCACCGGTTGGAGCTCTATAAAGGTTCCCACTGGGAATGCATCCCCCATTGTGGTGATATGGAGCTGCCGTAGTCGCCCACCTCTGATAGCGACCATAAGGCAGGGTGTTTGGGTATGGGTATTGAGGGAGCAAACAGCAGCGCCGGTCCCATCCTAGGGCGCAGAGCGTGCCATGCCCACACCGTGCATCCCACAGTATAAACCCCCGAACGCAGTCGGTTTTGCGTCCGATACAGGACCGCATGGACCGCATGGACCGCATGGAACGGATGCGGAGTTGCCTGGTCCCCTTCAGGGACCGTGTGTGCCATGAACTGTGTGGGGAACACCCAATGAAAGCCGAACTGCGCCTGGGCGCAATAGTAGTAAAGATCGAAATCGGGGGCGGCTAACCCACCTTGTTCAAAAGGGAGCGTCAGTTTCCCAGGAAATCCTAGGTTGTCTCCTAGCCCACACTAGCGAGATCATATTAGATCGCAATCTGCGTCTGAACACAGCGTTGAGGAAGAATAGCAAAAAGGTAAAGAAGCTTGGGTAGGACTATCATTTTTGCAATGGCTATCGCCCCATTAACGACAAAGGTATCTTGGTCCAGCCATCAACACGGGCCTCGAGCCAGTCCATCAGCCGTCCATAATTTGATCTCCACAGCTCCTCAGCATTACGATTCACCCAGATGCACAAGTAGCGGATCGGGCCCTCGGCTCATTGTAGCTAGAATTCTGCCTGGAAGTGCATTGTTATGGACGTTAATGAGAAAATTGCCGACTTTGCCCAGTTTATGAGGATGCCAGAGAGTCCGCCAAATCTAAGAAATTCCCTGATCAAGGGGGCTAGATTCTCTGCTGGTCATTTGATTTACAGTGTGACATCGCCCGCGTATAGTGAGACAAGTATCACCCGCGGGATGAATGCCAATCCATGGTGGGCACGGTGCTGTCGCAATCGCGCTGCCAGGGGTTCCATGGCTATAGCGAATAATATAGGCGACAACGGGCACCCCTGGCGCATACCTCTAGACAACAGGAACGGGGGGGGGGACACTACCCCATTCACACGAATTCGGGCAGAGGGGGAGGAGTACAACAGGGAAATTAGCCTGATAAATCTGGTACTAAGCCCAATACGGGCAAGAAGCGCAAACATGTATGGCCATTCGAGCGAGTCGAATGCTTTGGTGGCATCGAGGAAAACCACAGCAGTTTACAGTGTCGGGTCACCTCCTGCATGGTAGCGAAGAGAGTTTGCAGGTTATGCACGGCGATCTCCCAGCACAAAGCCGCTTTGGTCAGGTCTCAGTATCTGAGGTAGTAAAAGGAGAAGCCATGCTGCAATAAGCTTAGCGAGGATCTTGTTATCGAAATTGATCATGGAGAGTGGCCTGTACGAGTCTCATCTCTGAGGGCCCTTGTCCAGTTTTAGAATTGTTATTATGAGGGCCTCTCTTAAGGAGGAGGGAAGCATCCCGCGCTCCAGGGACTCCTCGTACATGTGCATCAGGTGGGGGGCAAGGAGCACTGTGTATTCCTTGTAAAAAGCAGAGGACAAGCCATCCAAACCCAGGGTTTTATTGCCCGGCAACGTCTGAATGGCTCGTATCACCTCCTCTACCGAGAACGGCTGATCCATGTAGGCTCTGTGCCCGCGCTCCAGCCATAACAGCTGTATGGAATTAAAGAATGATTCAACGTCCGGGGGAGGTGCCCTCTGCTGGGAACTATACAGAGCCTCATAAAAAGAAACCATTTCGAGTTGTACGGCTGTCTGTCCCGAAACCAGCGTGTCTTCTGAGGTGCGCAACTCGGCTATGAAGTCGCTGGCCCATAGCTTCCGCAGAAGACCAGCCGGTGTCCTGCCGGCCCGATCTCCTTCACCATATAAACGGTCCCTAATGTCTTTGAGGTAGTGCGTCTGGCGAATAGCTGCCTCTTCGAAATCATCGATCTTCTCCATAATGAGCCTCAGTGTTGCCTCGCTTTTAGTGGCAAAAAACTCGATCTCCAGGGCACGTATTTCGCTCTCCAGTCGTTGGAGATCATTTCGGAGCGAGCGCAGCACACAGGCCTGCTTGGCAATGCACTCACCCTGCAACACACACTTAAACGGTTCCCATACGGTTGAGGGAGAGTCAATCGATCCCTCATTATGCTCAAAGAACTCAACTATCGTTTGTCTGATGGATTCCCAAAATACCTAGTCCCGTAGGGCGCCAGGCGGGAGTTTCCAGCTGAACGCCTTGGTCGGATAATCAGGCAAGTCCAGCGTGAGCAGTAACTGGGAATGGTCCGAAAGAGTGCGGGGAAGATAATAAAAAGAGAAAGGGGGTTTTTTGAACACAAGGTATAGGTGGCGCTAACCTGTTAACGTAATGTATATAAAAGAATGTAACCTTGTGGTGCCACAGGTGAGGGAGAACACCTAAACCCTCAGTAGAGGACGCGAGTCCGTTTATACAAATGGCAACATGCCCTGTGCACACACACAAATTTAAACAACACAAAGTAAACGTTGTTTGCCAATGACGACAGGAGAAACGTTCTTCCAATGTTCCTTTACTGAAGTGTTGAATCAAATGCCAGCCAACACGTGTTTCGTCAATGGGTGTGTAACCCTTGACTTCCTCAGGGCTGCAATTACATAAACATGGCTTATATCATAATTAAATAATAGATAATAACAAAGTCACATAACATACGTATGATTATGTGAATAAGGCTAGTACTGTCAATCCGACATTTATTAGATATAAGAAAAGTGCCAAGATTCTAAGAAGAAAACGGGATGGAACAAGAATTACGTGACATCATGAGGTGTCATGCATAATAATCCGACGTGAGTTTGTGTCCTGATGCTAAAAAGCATGAATATATAAATTATATATATTCCAAAGATACAGTCCAGCGGCAAATGTCACAAACATTTTTTATACTCATTCAAGCCTTCTTATAATAGAATGAGAAATTTTACGGTAAAGTGCGTGAGAGAAACCATAAGGTGAACAGCAGACTAGGTGTGTGGTGAAGAGGTTAGAAACGGATAAAGTGTGTCCAGCGTGCTTGCGGTAAGACGGTGACCCATAGCGTGTTGTAACAACCAAGAAACACACGGTAAAAATGAGAAGCCTACCTAAAGGCAATAAGGTAGGACTTAAGACCTGTGGGCGAAAAATAGCACCGTAAGGCTAAAACCATCGCATCTTATATTACGTTGCTTCTCATTGGTAAGTATAGCAAAATTACCCTAATTTCTACACATCTCACCTCCTGACTGGTGATAATTCCGACCCAGCGGGTCCTATTGGTAAGTCCAAATCGACGAGATATCCCATTAATTTAGTGGATAATCTGAATGAGAAAGAGTTTTAGAACAATCCTACAATCAGAAGTATATCATAACCAAAAGTACACACATAAAACGGTTGCCATAGAATTAACAAGGCATTACCTTAAACAAAGTCATATGCCGACGTATATATATCTTCCCTCGGTAAATTAGATAGTGTCACTTGAGCTCGGTAATCCTTCTTGTATATTTAGGTTGTGCCAGTTTGAATCCTTCAAATAGATAGAGAAAGCGTCACTCAGAAAGACCTGAAAACGAAACCAATCTCAACGCAACCTGTAGAAAAAGGCTCTCTACCAAATCATACCGCTTACCTTAAGGCGAGTGCACCCGTGGCTAGTGTTTCTGCAAAGAGTAAACCGGAAGACAGAAAAACGTACCCCGGAAGCAGTTATAAGCTACCGGGTCACCGTCGAAACTAGACCGCTCACCTCCTAGTGTTCGGAAATAGTGTCAAAGGGCCATATTGTGTGACGCATGTGAAACGACCCGGTCTATATTGTGTGAAGTGAAATTTAAATTCATCGGTCATCCGTGTTCCGCTTAGAAAACAATCTTAACTAAAGTGCTGATATAATGCACATTAAAATAAATAAAAGCTGAGAGGCATCAATGATTATATAGGAGTTCTTATCACAAATAGGTAGACGATTATTGCGAAGCCTAAATCTTGAATACGTAAGTATTACTACATCAGAAAAAGTCTGTTACATATGTCATTCGTATTCGGGCATATCAGAAAGAACGTTATAACATATAATATTTTAAACAGTTAAAAAATAGGAATGAAAGCCATTAATATAAACAAAACACAACAAAGTTATGTAAATGATAAAGGAATCTAAGGCATCTACAAAAGGTTACTATATAGGTCCTCCATGCTCCATGATTAGATAGTATTATACAATGCGCCTAATCAGCATCAATAGACGTACAAGAAAGAGCTTTATGACGTTATACTGTAGTACTATGCATACCCACAGTAATTCAACAAGTATCATAATAGCAAAATTAGGTTATGTATAGAAGAGGTAGGGATCAAGGTGTAAAAGGCTAACTTCTTATGTCAAATGTCTTATGTACAGATAGTAAGGTTATCCCACTTATTAATTTGGGCCAAAGTCTTCTCAATCACAGTTTGCTGACCCATCCGGATAATGAAAACATATAAAACATGAAAAGTAGAAATACACATTATAAAGCCAAATGGAACTTTTCAGATGATACTCCATTACTAATCTCCTAAGAAATAGTGCATTTCTCGATCGCTATTAAAACCATGTTCATAGGTTCCGAGACGCATTATCCAAATTGCTTCAGACCGTCTTAGACGTAGTTCCCGGTTACCTCCCTTGGACTTACTGTGGTGATATCAATCCCATAAAAAGGAAACTCTTGTGTACACTTTGAGAAGGACACTCCCAAATGTGTGTGGCCATGGGATATCTGGGATCTTGGTGTTTCAGAGCTCTGACATGTTCTCCAATCCTCTCTCTTAGTGTCCTTATTGTACTCCCTACATACCTACCACCACATTTGCACTCTAGGACGTAGACCACATATTTAGTGTTGCAATTAATATTAAATCTAATATCAAATGTTCTGTCGGGACCAGTGAAGTTGCTTTTGCAATCAGCGGCCCACCTGCAAATGCCACATGAGCCGCACTTGTAAAAACCCAGAGTCCGTGCATGTAGCCATGTCTCTTTGGTAATGGATCTTGGGTAACTTGGACTGAGTCTAGTTCTAAGCGTCCTACCCCTTCTGTAGGTAATTTGTGGATGCTTATTGATGTGTTGTACTAATGTAGTATCTGATATCAGTAATTTCCAGTGTTTATTCAGACTCCTGGACAGTACCCCACTTGAGTCATTGAAATCTGTAATTAGTCTCACTGTGTTGGTGTCTGTCTTGCGGATCTTATCGCGTATAGTATCTTCCCGACAAGTGTTTCTGATTCTGGTGGTTGCTTTCATTAAGTTCACATGTGTATATCCTCTATTTTGGAACCTCGCTTTCATAGCTGAAAGGCAGCTTTCAAATTCGTGGTCTCTGCTACAGTTGCGTCTAGCTCTAGTAAATTCCCCATATGGAATCGCACGAATCTGATGGGGTGGGTGTGCACTATGGGCATGGAGAATAGAATTACATGCAGTATCTTTTCGAAAAATGCGCGTCTGAATTGTATGGTTGTTGATAAAAATTTCTATGTCTAGAAAAGTGATGTTTAAATTGCTTTTGTGATGTGTAAAGCGCATGTCATAAGTATTGGAATTTAAGTAGGTACAAAAGTCGTCTAATTTATCTTGTGGTCCTGTCCATATCAACAGACAGTCGTCGATATATCGACCCCAAAATAAGATTGAATCATTAAAGCGACTCCCTTTTTCACCCCATATCCAATCTTCTTCTAGGCGTCCCATGAAAAGATTTGCAAAGCTGGGTGAAAATTTCGAACCCATGGCTACACCTCTTTTCTGTCTATACCAATCTTTCTCGAACAGGAAAACATTGTTGCTGAGAATCAGGTCAATCATAGTAAGTAACATTTCCGTATGTTCCCATTGAGAGGCCGGTCTCATGTTAAGAAAATGCGAAATTGCCATCCTGCCTAAATCAGGTTTGATGCTAGTGTACAGCGAGATTACGTCTAAGGTCACCAGGGTCATGCTATCTTCCCAGGTGAAGTCAGATAACATGTTGAGAATATGTTTAGTATCTCGTATATAAGACGGCAAGTTTTGGACTAAAGGTCTAAGAAAGAGATCTACATATTCCGCTAGACGTTCTGTAGGGCCTCCTATCCCTGAAACTATTGGTCTTCCTGGGGGAAAGGTAGATGTTTATGAACCTTTGGAAGTGTGTAAAGGCATGGGTAATGTGGTCGATGAATTCTCATATAGGTATGTTCTTCATCATTAATAAGGCCTGCATCATGCCAGATCATGAGGTTTCTATTGATTACAATAGTTAAAGGGCCAATGGGATTATGTGTAAGGAGTTCATAGCATTCAGTATCTTGTAATTGTGATAATATCTCATTATTGTAGTCCTCCCTATTCATAATGACCACATTCCCCCTTTGTCTGCCTCTCTGATTATTATTCCAGGATCATTGGATAGTGCTTTAAGGGCAATTCTTTCTCCTGGACCGAGGTTATCTTGATGATGAAACTTTTTCTTCACTCTGTTACTCTCAAATTTGTCTAAATCTTTTAGTACCAGTTTGTGAAACATATCAATAGTGTTCCCACTAGTTAGAACGGGTGTCCATCTAGACTTATTCTTTAAGCCACTGTTAATACTGAGATCTGTTTGTACATCCAGCTCCCTTAATAAGGAGTCCATGCGAAGTGGTGTATCCTCAGTTTCTGTCAGAGATAGGAGCAAATGAGTGTCATGTACATCTTGGATGCTCAACATATCAGAAAGCGAACCAGTAGGAATATTCACAGAACTTTTATTAGGTATTACATTACCACTGAAAAATTTCTTCAATTTTAGGTTCCTGACAAATTTGAACAGATCTATCTTAGTATTACATATGTCTCCCTCATCTTTGGGGTTGAAACTAAGGCCTTTGCTAAGAAGAGATGTCATATCATGGCTGAGTGTAAGTGAGGAAAGGTTGATAACCTCTACGTCTTTCTCAGTATTGGGTATTAGTTCTTGTTGTTGCCTGATCTCAGTTTGTTTCTGTAATCTGATTTTTCCTGCTCTCTTTCCTCTGCGGGTCTTACGTCTATGTTCGTACGTCTGGGTTGTGACCTGTTTCCCTTGCGTATTCTCTGTACTTCTTGTAAAAAAGTAGAAGAAGCTGCCTGTCTTAAATCTGTAGATGTACTAGCATTATCAGCTTCACTATCGCTTGAAATCGGAGCATTGAGAGACGTAGCACTGGACGAAACAGAAATTATATCTTGTCTATTTTTGCCTCCAGCTTCATTGCCTGACTGAAACCACTGATCATACTTTTTAGCGAACGTGAAAATCCTTCCCTCTTTGTAATCGTGCTCATCACGTTTTAATTTCCTGGCCTTTCTCTCTTTGATGTCACTCTGATGTCTAGCCAGAATTTCGTTAAGTATAACATAGTTCTTCTCTGTACCCTCTTTTAGATTTAAATCTCTTATCTCCTTCTCAAGATCAGCAATTTCAGCTTGAAGTTTCGAAACTTTTCTGTCTGAATTCTCTATGAGTATGCGTATCAACGTCTGTGAGTTAGACGTAAGTGCCTCTTCCCACTCTTTCAAAAGATCTTCTTCCAAGTCGTCATAAGTTGGGAAGATCTGAGATCTTAGACCCCTTGGTATTCTATTCAGGCGTACATATTGTTTGAGCGTAGCTCCATCCCACCACTTTGAGTTTTCACTTTTCTTTAATCTCTCAAGTTTGATGAATTTATCTCGCAAACCCTCTTTACGTTTGGGATTGCCAAAGGTTAAGCTCGAACTGACAGTGTTCCCTTTAGTTAGATTCTCAAAGAGTTCTTCAGCTATCTTCTCCCTATCCATAGTAAAATCAAATTAATACGTGGAAGCTGCCTACCCTGACTCACACTAGGTAATAAAAAGAGAAAGGGGGTTTTTTGAACACAAGGTATAGGTGGCGCTAACCTGTTAACGTAATGTATATAAAAGAATGTAACCTTGTGGTGCCACAGGTGAGGGAGAACACCTAAACCCTCAGTAGAGGACGCGAGTCCGTTTATACAAATGGCAACATGCCCTGTGCACACACACAAATTTAAACAACACAAAGTAAACGTTGTTTGCCAATGACGACAGGAGAAACGTTCTTCCAATGTTCCTTTACTGAAGTGTTGAATCAAATGCCAGCCAACACGTGTTTCGTCAATGGGTGTGTAACCCTTGACTTCCTCAGGGCTGCAATTACATAAACATGGCTTATATCATAATTAAATAATAGATAATAACAAAGTCACATAACATACGTATGATTATGTGAATAAGGCTAGTACTGTCAATCCGACATTTATTAGATATAAGAAAAGTGCCAAGATTCTAAGAAGAAAACGGGATGGAACAAGAATTACGTGACATCATGAGGTGTCATGCATAATAATCCGACGTGAGTTTGTGTCCTGATGCTAAAAAGCATGAATATATAAATTATATATATTCCAAAGATACAGTCCAGCGGCAAATGTCACAAACATTTTTTATACTCATTCAAGCCTTCTTATAATAGAATGAGAAATTTTACGGTAAAGTGCGTGAGAGAAACCATAAGGTGAACAGCAGACTAGGTGTGTGGTGAAGAGGTTAGAAACGGATAAAGTGTGTCCAGCGTGCTTGCGGTAAGACGGTGACCCATAGCGTGTTGTAACAACCAAGAAACACACGGTAAAAATGAGAAGCCTACCTAAAGGCAATAAGGTAGGACTTAAGACCTGTGGGCGAAAAATAGCACCGTAAGGCTAAAACCATCGCATCTTATATTACGTTGCTTCTCATTGGTAAGTATAGCAAAATTACCCTAATTTCTACACATCTCACCTCCTGACTGGTGATAATTCCGACCCAGCGGGTCCTATTGGTAAGTCCAAATCGACGAGATATCCCATTAATTTAGTGGATAATCTGAATGAGAAAGAGTTTTAGAACAATCCTACAATCAGAAGTATATCATAACCAAAAGTACACACATAAAACGGTTGCCATAGAATTAACAAGGCATTACCTTAAACAAAGTCATATGCCGACGTATATATATCTTCCCTCGGTAAATTAGATAGTGTCACTTGAGCTCGGTAATCCTTCTTGTATATTTAGGTTGTGCCAGTTTGAATCCTTCAAATAGATAGAGAAAGCGTCACTCAGAAAGACCTGAAAACGAAACCAATCTCAACGCAACCTGTAGAAAAAGGCTCTCTACCAAATCATACCGCTTACCTTAAGGCGAGTGCACCCGTGGCTAGTGTTTCTGCAAAGAGTAAACCGGAAGACAGAAAAACGTACCCCGGAAGCAGTTATAAGCTACCGGGTCACCGTCGAAACTAGACCGCTCACCTCCTAGTGTTCGGAAATAGTGTCAAAGGGCCATATTGTGTGACGCATGTGAAACGACCCGGTCTATATTGTGTGAAGTGAAATTTAAATTCATCGGTCATCCGTGTTCCGCTTAGAAAACAATCTTAACTAAAGTGCTGATATAATGCACATTAAAATAAATAAAAGCTGAGAGGCATCAATGATTATATAGGAGTTCTTATCACAAATAGGTAGACGATTATTGCGAAGCCTAAATCTTGAATACGTAAGTATTACTACATCAGAAAAAAGTCTGTTACATATGTCATTCGTATTCGGGCATATCAGAAAGAACGTTATAACATATAATTTTTTAAACAGTTAAAAAATAGGAATGAAAGCCATTAATATAAACAAAACACAACAAAGTTATGTAAATGATAAAGGAATCTAAGGCATCTACAAAAGGTTACTATATAGGTCCTCCATGCTCCATGATTAGATAGTATTATACAATGCGCCTAATCAGCATCAATAGACGTACAAGAAAGAGCTTTATGACGTTATACTGTAGTACTATGCATACCCACAGTAATTCAACAAGTATCATAATAGCAAAATTAGGTTATGTATAGAAGAGGTAGGGATCAAGGTGTAAAAGGCTAACTTCTTATGTCAAATGTCTTATGTACAGATAGTAAGGTTATCCCACTTATTAATTTGGGCCAAAGTCTTCTCAATCACAGTTTGCTGACCCATCCGGATAATGAAAACATATAAAACATGAAAAGTAGAAATACACATTATAAAGCCAAATGGAACTTTTCAGATGATACTCCATTACTAATCTCCTAAGAAATAGTGCATTTCTCGATCGCTATTAAAACCATGTTCATAGGTTCCGAGACGCATTATCCAAATTGCTTCAGACCGTCTTAGACGTAGTTCCCGGTTACCTCCCTTGGACTTACTGTGGTGATATCAATCCCATAAAAGGAAACTCTTGTGTACACTTTGAGAAGGACACTCCCAAATGTGTGTGGCCATGGGATATCTGGGATCTTGGTGTTTCAGAGCTCTGACATGTTCTCCAATCCTCTCTCTTAGTGTCCTTATTGTACTCCCTACATACCTACCACCACATTTGCACTCTAGGACGTAGACCACATATTTAGTGTTGCAATTAATATTAAATCTAATATCAAATGTTCTGTCGGGACCAGTGAAGTTGCTTTTGCAATCAGCGGCCCACCTGCAAATGCCACATGAGCCGCACTTGTAAAAACCCAGAGTCCGTGCATGTAGCCATGTCTCTTTGGTAATGGATCTTGGGTAACTTGGACTGAGTCTAGTTCTAAGCGTCCTACCCCTTCTGTAGGTAATTTGTGGATGCTTATTGATGTGTTGTACTAATGTAGTATCTGATATCAGTAATTTCCAGTGTTTATTCAGACTCCTGGACAGTACCCCACTTAAGTCATTGAAATCTGTAATTAGTCTCACTGTGTTGGTGTCTGTCTTGCGGATCTTATCGCGTATAGTATCTTCCCGACAAGTGTTTCTGATTCTGGTGGTTGCTTTCATTAAGTTCACATGTGTATATCCTCTATTTTGGAACCTCGCTTTCATAGCTGAAAGGCAGCTTTCAAATTCGTGGTCTCTGCTACAGTTGCGTCTAGCTCTAGTAAATTCCCCATATGGAATCGCACGAATCTGATGGGGTGGGTGTGCACTATGGGCATGGAGAATAGAATTACATGCAGTATCTTTTCGAAAAATGCGCGTCTGAATTGTATGGTTGTTGATAAAAATTTCTATGTCTAGAAAAGTGATGTTTAAATTGCTTTTGTGATGTGTAAAGCGCATGTCATAAGTATTGGAATTTAAGTAGGTACAAAAGTCGTCTAATTTATCTTGTGGTCCTGTCCATATCAACAGACAGTCGTCGATATATCGACCCCAAAATAAGATTGAATCATTAAAGCGACTCCCTTTTTCACCCCATATCCAATCTTCTTCTAGGCGTCCCATGAAAAGATTTGCAAAGCTGGGTGAAAATTTCGAACCCATGGCTACACCTCTTTTCTGTCTATACCAATCTTTCTCGAACAGGAAAACATTGTTGCTGAGAATCAGGTCAATCATAGTAAGTAACATTTCCGTATGTTCCCATTGAGAGGCCGGTCTCATGTTAAGAAAATGCGAAATTGCCATCCTGCCTAAATCAGGTTTGATGCTAGTGTACAGCGAGATTACGTCTAAGGTCACCAGGGTCATGCTATCTTCCCAGGTGAAGTCAGATAACATGTTGAGAATATGTTTAGTATCTCGTATATAAGACGGCAAGTTTTGGACTAAAGGTCTAAGAAGAGATCTACATATTCCGCTAGACGTTCTGTAGGGCCTCCTATCCCTGAAACTATTGGTCTTCCTGGGGGAAAGGTAGATGTTTATGAACCTTTGGAAGTGTGTAAAGGCATGGGTAATGTGGTCGATGAATTCTCATATAGGTATGTTCTTCATCATTAATAAGGCCTGCATCATGCCAGATCATGAGGTTTCTATTGATTACAATAGTTAAAGGGCCAATGGGATTATGTGTAAGGAGTTCATAGCATTCAGTATCTTGTAATTGTGATAATATCTCATTATTGTAGTCCTCCCTATTCATAATGACCACATTCCCCCTTTGTCTGCCTCTCTGATTATTATTCCAGGATCATTGGATAGTGCTTTAAGGGCAATTCTTTCTCCTGGACCGAGGTTATCTTGATGATGAAACTTTTTCTTCACTCTGTTACTCTCAAATTTGTCTAAATCTTTTAGTACCAGTTTGTGAAACATATCAATAGTGTTCCCACTAGTTAGAACGGGTGTCCATCTAGACTTATTCTTTAAGCCACTGTTAATACTGAGATCTGTTTGTACATCCAGCTCCCTTAATAAGGAGTCCATGCGAAGTGGTGTATCCTCAGTTTCTGTCAGAGATAGGAGCAAATGAGTGTCATGTACATCTTGGATGCTCAACATATCAGAAAGCGAACCAGTAGGAATATTCACAGAACTTTTATTAGGTATTACATTACCACTGAAAAATTTCTTCAATTTTAGGTTCCTGACAAATTTGAACAGATCTATCTTAGTATTACATATGTCTCCCTCATCTTTGGGGTTGAAACTAAGGCCTTTGCTAAGAAGAGATGTCATATCATGGCTGAGTGTAAGTGAGAAAGGTTGATAACCTCTACGTCTTTCTCAGTATTGGGTATTAGTTCTTGTTGTTGCCTGATCTCAGTTTGTTTCTGTAATCTGATTTTCCTGCTCTCTTTCCTCTGCGGGTCTTACGTCTATGTTCGTACGTCTGGGTTGTGACCTGTTTCCCTTGCGTATTCTCTGTACTTCTTGTAAAAAGTAGAAGAAGCTGCCTGTCTTAAATCTGTAGATGTACTAGCATTATCAGCTTCACTATCGCTTGAAATCGGAGCATTGAGAGACGTAGCACTGGACGAAACAGAAATTATATCTTGTCTATTTTGCCTCCAGCTTCATTGCCTGACTGAAACCACTGATCATACTTTTTAGCGAACGTGAAAATCCTTCCCTCTTTGTAATCGTACTCATCACGTTTTAATTTCCTGGCCTTTCTCTCTTTGATGTCACTCTGATGTCTAGCCAGAATTTCGTTAAGTATAACATAGTTCTTCTCTGTACTCTCTTTTAGATTTAAATCTCTTATCTCCTTCTCAAGATCAGCAATTTCAGCTTGAAGTTTCGAAACTTTTCTGTCTGAATTCTCTATGAGTATGCGTATCAACGTCTGTGAGTTAGACGTAAGTGCCTCTTCCCACTCTTTCAAAGATCTTCTTCCAAGTCGTCATAAGTTGGGAAGATCTGAGATCTTAGACCCCTTGGTATTCTATTCAGGCGTACATATTGTTTGAGCGTAGCTCCATCCCACCACTTTGAGTTTTCACTTTCTTTAATCTCTCAAGTTTGATGAATTTATCTCGCAAACCCTCTTTACGTTTGGGATTGCCAAAGGTTAAGCTCGAACTGACAGTGTTCCCTTTAGTTAGATTCTCAAAGAGTTCTTCAGCTATCTTCTCCTATCCATAGTAAAATCAAATTAATACGTGGAAGCTGCCTACCCTGACTCACACTAGGTAATAAAAGAGAAAGGGGTTTTGAACACAAGGTATAGGTGGCGCTAACCTGTTAACGTAATGTATATAAAAGAATGTAACCTTGTGGTTACTGAGGGTTTAGGTTTAGGTGTTCTCCCTCACCTGTGGCACCACAAGGTTACATTCTTTTATATACATTACGTTAACAGGTTAGCGCCACCTATACCTTGTGTTCAAAAACCCCTTTCTCTTTTTATTACCTAGTGTGAGTCAGGTAGGCAGCTTCCACGTATTAATTTGATTTTACTATGGATAGGGAGAAGATAGCTGAAGAACTCTTGAGAATCTAACTAAAGGGAACACTGTCAGTTCGAGCTTAACCTTTGGCAATCCCAAACGTAAAGAGGGTTTGCGAGATAAATTCATCAAACTTGAGAGATTAAAGAAAAGTGAAACTCAAAGTGGTGGGATGGAGCTACGCTCAAACAATATGTACGCCTGAATAGAATACCAAGGGTCTAAGATCTCAGATCTTCCCAACTTATGACGACTTGGAAGAAGATCTTTTGAAAGAGTGGGAAGAGGCACTTACGTCTAACTCACAGACGTTGATACGCATACTCATAGAGAATTCAGACAGAAAAGTTTCGAAACTTCAAGCTGAAATTGCTGATCTTGAGAAGGAGATAAGAGATTTAAATCTAAAAGAGGGTACAGAGAAGAACTATGTTATACTTAACGAAATTCTGGCTAGACATCAGAGTGACATCAAAGAGAGAAAGGCCAGGAAATTAAAACGTGATGAGCACGATTACAAAGAGGGAAGGATTTTCACGTTCGCTAAAAAGTATGATCAGTGGTTTCAGTCAGGCAATGAAGCTGGAGGCAAAAATAGACAAGATATAATTTCTGTTTCGTCCAGTGCTACGTCTCTCAATGCTCCGATTTCAAGCGATAGTGAAGCTGATAATGCTAGTACATCTACAGATTTAAGACAGGCAGCTTCTTCTACTTTTTACAAGAAGTACAGAGAATACGCAAGGGAAACAGGTCACAACCCAGACGTACTGAACATAGACGTAAGACCCGCAGAGGAAAGAGAGCAGGAAAAATCAGATTACAGAAACAAACTGAGATCAGGCAACAACAAGAACTAATACCCAATACTGAGAAAGACGTAGAGGTTATCAACCTTTCCTCACTTACACTCAGCCATGATATGACATCTCTTCTTAGCAAAGGCCTTAGTTTCAACCCCAAAGATGAGGGAGACATATGTAATACTAAGATAGATCTGTTCAAATTTGTCAGGAACCTAAAATTGAAGAAATTTTTCAGTGGTAATGTAATACCTAATAAAGTTCTGTGAATATTCCTACTGGTTCGCTTCTGATATGTTGAGCATCCAAGATGTACATGACACTCATTTGCTCCTATCTCTGACAGAAACTGAGGATACACCACTTCGCATGGACTCCTTATTAAGGAGCTGGATGTACAAACAGATCTCAGTATTAACAGTGGCTTAAAGAATAAGTCTAGATGGACACCCGTTCTAACTAGTGGGAACACTATTGATATGTTTCACAAACTGGTACTAAAAGATTTAGACAAATTTGAGAGTAACAGAGTGAAGAAAAAGTTTCATCATCAAGATAACCTCGGTCCAGGAGAAAGAATTGCCCTTAAAGCACTATCCAATGATCCTGGAATAATAATCAGAGAGGCAGACAAAGGGGGAATGTGGTCATTATGAATAGGGAGGACTACAATAATGAGATATTATCACAATTACAAGATACTGAATGCTATGAACTCCTTACACATAATCCCATTGGCCCTTTAACTATTGTAATCAATAGAAACCTCATGATCTGGCATGATGCAGGCCTTATTAATGATGAAGAACATACCTATATGAGAATTCATCGACCACATTACCCATGCCTTTACACACTTCCAAAGGTTCATAAACATCTACCTTTCCCCCAGGAAGACCAATAGTTTCAGGGATAGGAGGCCCTACAGAACGTCTAGCGGAATATGTAGATCTCTTTCTTAGACCTTTAGTCCAAAACTTGCCGTCTTATATACGAGATACTAAACATATTCTCAACATGTTATCTGACTTCACCTGGGAAGATAGCATGACCCTGGTGACCTTAGACGTAATCTCGCTGTACACTAGCATCAAACCTGATTTAGGCAGGATGGCAATTTCGCATTTTCTTAACATGAGACCGGCCTCTCAATGGGAACATACGGAAATGTTACTTACTATGATTGACCTGATTCTCAGCAACAATGTTTTCCTGTTCGAGAAAGATTGGTATAGACAGAAAAGAGGTGTAGCCATGGGTCTGAAATTTTCACCCAGCTTGCAAATCTTTTCATGGGACGCCTAGAAGAAGATTGGATATGGGGTGAAAAAGGGAGTCGCTTAATGATTCAATCTTATTTTGGGGTCGATATATCGACGACTGTCTGTTGATATGGACAGGACCACAAGATAAATTAGACGACTTTTGTACCTACTTAAATTCCAATACTTATGACATGCGCTTACACATCACAAAAGCAATTTAAACATCACTTTTCTAGACATAGAAATTTTTATCAACAACCATACAATTCAGACGCGCATTTTTCGAAAAGATACTGCATGTAATTCTATTCTCCATGCCCATAGTGCACACCCACCCCATCAGATTCGTGCGATTCCATATGGGAATTTACTAGAGCTAGACGCAACTGTAGCAGAGACCACGAATTTGAAAGCTGCCTTTCAGCTATGAAAGCGAGGTTCCAAAATAGAGGATATACACATGTGAACTTAATGAAAGCAACCACCAGAATCAGAAACACTTGTCGGGAAGATACTATACGCGATAAGATCCGCAAGACAGACACCAACACAGTGAGACTAATTACAGATTTCAATGACTTAAGTGGGGTACTGTCCAGGAGTCTGAATAAACACTGGAAATTACTGATATCAGATACTACATTAGTACAACACATCAATAAGCATCCACAAATTACCTACAGAAGGGGTAGGACGCTTAGAACTAGACTCAGTCCAAGTTACCCAAGATCCATTACCAAAGAGACATGGCTACATGCACGGACTCTGGGTTTTTACAAGTGCGGCTCATGTGGCATTTGCAGGTGGGCCGCTGATTGCAAAAGCAACTTCACTGGTCCCGACAGAACATTTGATATTAGATTTAATATTAATTGCAACACTAAATATGTGGTCTACGTCCTAGAGTGCAAATGTGGTGGTAGGTATGTAGGAGTACAATAAGGACACTAAGAGAGAGGATTGGAGAACATGTCAGAGCTCTGAAACACCAAGATCCCAGATATCCCATGGCCACACACATTTGGGAGTGTCCTCTCAAAGTGTACACAAGAGTTTCCTTTTATGGGATTGATATCACCACAGTAAGTCCAAGGAGGTAACCGGGAACTACGTCTAAGACGGTCTGAAGCAATTTGGATAATGCGTCTCGGAACCTATGAACATGGTTTTAATAGCGATCGAGAAATGCACTATTTCTTAGGAGATTAGTAATGGAGTATCATCTGAAAAGTTCCATTTGGCTTTATAATGTGTATTTCTACTTTTCATGTTTTATATGTTTTCATTATCCGGATGGGTCAGCAAACTGTGATTGAGAAGACTTTGGCCCAAATTAATAAGTGGATAACCTTACTATCTGTACATAAGACATTTGACATAAGAAGTTAGCCTTTTACACCTTGATCCCTACCTCTTCTATACATAACCTAATTTTGCTATTATGATACTTGTTGAATTACTGTGGGTATGCATAGTACTACAGTATAACGTCATAAAGCTCTTTCTTGTATCGTCTATTGATGCTGATTAGGCGCATTGTATAATACTATCTAATCATGGAGCATGGAGGACCTATATAGTAACCTTTGTAGATGCCTTAGATTCCTTTATCATTTACATAACTTTGTTGTGTTTTGTTTATATTAATGGCTTTCATTCCTATTTTTTAACTGTTTAAAATATTATATGTTATAACGTTCTTTCTGATATGCCCGAATACGAATGACATATGTAACAGACTTTTTTCTGATGTAGTAATACTTACGTATTCAAGATTTAGGCTTCGCAATAATCGTCTACCTATTTGTGATAAGAACTCCTATATAATCATTGATGCCTCTCAGCTTTTATTTATTTTAATGTGCATTATATCAGCACTTTAGTTAAGATTGTTTTCTAAGCGGAACACGGATGACCGATGAATTTAAATTTCACTTCACACAATATAGACCGGGTCGTTTCACATGCGTCACACAATATGGCCCTTTGACACTATTTCCGAACACTAGGAGGTGAGCGGTCTAGTTTCGACGGTGACCCGGTAGCTTATAACTGCTTCCGGGGTACGTTTTTCTGTCTTCCGGTTTACTCTTTGCAGAAACACTAGCCACGGGTGCACTCGCCTTAAGGTAAGCGGTATGATTTGGTAGAGAGCCTTTTTCTACAGGTTGCGTTGAGATTGGTTTCGCTTTCAGGTCTTTCTGAGTGACGCTTCTCTATCTATTTGAAGGATTCAAACTGGCACAACCTAAATATACAAGAAGGATTACCGAGCTCAAGTGACACTATCTAATTTACCGAGGGAAGATATATATACGTCGGCATATGACTTTGTTTAAGGTAATGCCTTGTTAATTCTATGGCAACCGTTTTATGTGTGTACTTTTGGTTATGATATACTTCTGATTGTAGGATTGTTCTAAAACTCTTTCTCATTCAGATTATCCACTAAATTAATGGGATATCTCGTCGATTTGGACTTACTCAATAGGACCCGCTGGGTCGGAATTATCACCAGTCAGGAGGTGAGATGTGTAGAAATTAGGGTAATTTTGCTATACTTACCAATGAGAAGCAACGTAATATAAGATGCGATGGTTTTAGCCTTACGGTGCTATTTTTCGCCCACAGGTCTTAAGTCCTACCTTATTGCCTTTAGGTAGGCTTCTCATTTTTACCGTGTGTTTCTTGGTTGTTACAACACGCTATGGGTCACCGTCTTACCGCAAGCACGCTGGACACACTTTATCCGTTTCTAACCTCTTCACCACACACCTAGTCTGCTGTTCACCTTATGGTTTCTCTCACGCACTTTACCGTAAAATTTCTCATTCTATTATAAGAAGGCTTGAATGAGTATAAAAATGTTTGTGACATTTGCCGCTGGACTGTATCTTTGGAATATATATAATTTATATATTCATGCTTTTAGCATCAGGACACAAACTCACGTCGGATTATTATGCATGACACCTCATGATGTCACGTAATTCTTGTTCCATCCCGTTTTCTTCTTAGAATCTTGGCACTTTTCTTATATCTAATAAATGTCGGATTGACAGTACTAGCCTTATTCACATAATCATACGTATGTTATGTGACTTTGTTATTATCTATTATTTAATTATGATATAAGCCATGTTTATGTAATTGCAGCCCTGAGGAAGTCAAGGGTTACACACCCATTGACGAAACACGTGTTGGCTGGCATTTGATTCAACACTTCAGTAAAGGAACATTGGAAGAACGTTTCTCCTGTCGTCATTGGCAAACAACGTTTACTTTGTGTTGTTTAAATTTGTGTGTGTGCACAGGGCATGTTGCCAGTGCGGGGAAGATGGAGCACCTCCACTGTCCAGGCAGCCACATCCCGCAGGGCCAGCCAGTAGTTGATCCGCGACCACAATGGCCCGGCTGACGATATACAGGTTCCCTGCGCAGCACCATGATTCCTGCTGCGCCAAACATCCACCAGACCGGAGTCAGTCATGAGGGACCGTAAGAGAGCGCTGCCCTTGGATGGGGTTGGCGCAAGTTGGTTGAGCGGTCAAGGATAGGGTCAAGCACCACATTGTAGTTGCCTCCCCAGAGAGTCGCGCCTGGGCCTAGAGTGTCTGCAATTCACCAGATGCCTGAGAAAAAGTCTGGGTCGTCTGAGTTCGGCCCATATATTGCGATCAGTTTTACAAGGTGCCCTCCCAATACCCCCGCCAGTATCACATATCGCCCCTGTGTATCACAGAGTGCTGTATGCGTGCACCAGTGTAGGCCCTTCCGCTGGAGTATTGCTACTTCACGCGCATAATTAGAGTAGCAAGTAATGCGTTTCTCACCCACCCATCCCGCTCGCAGGCGTGCGCGCGTGTGCTCTGTGAGGTGAAGCTCCTGCAAAAAGCAGATATCTACCCCATGTTGCTCAAGTTGTGCTGAGACCAGTCTCACCTTGCGCCACTCATTAAGGCCCCATATGTTCCATGTGATACATTTCAGTCTAGGCATCCTTCACATTTGTGGTCCTAGCCTTGCAGATACAGGTGTGCATCTCCTGTCTAGTGTGAAGCGTGTTTGACAGAAGGGTCGTTGGCTGGTCTGAGAGGACAGAAGAGGGAAAAGAGAAGGGTAGCCACTAGCTGTGAAAGACCAACAACCCCAACTGGGAACCCACCCACCACCCACTCCAGCCCCCCAAATCGGCTGAAAAGTTCCACCCAATGTCCCACCCCACCCCCAAATGCAACTTTAAGTCATACAAAAGTTGGGAATCATCCCCAGGGGGGTACCGCCGGAGCCCAGCAAAGCTCAGCAGTCGGAAGCAACTGGGGGGCTAGACAGGCAAATGCAAGGAGGCAAAGGCGCCTCCCAACGGCCGCAGCAACTTCAGCCTGATTGTCAGCTGGACACACAGTCCACAGGGGAGGCAAAAAGGTAAGGGGGCCCCATGCTCCACAGCGCAAGTCAGTCTCCAGTCCGCGGAGGGTATGCAACCCCTCCAACTGTGGTGTAACAGCCTCCTAGTCAATCATTGTCACTTGTGCAATTCTCTGCTCGTGTATCTCTCGCTGATCTCGACGTCTGCCTGGCTGCACTGAGATCTCTGACAAATTTAGCGCACTTTTTGGATCCAAGAAGTACGATGTTTTCCGGGCTTGGAATATTCGCAGCTTCACTGGGTATAGAAGGGAGTATTTAACGTAAAGTTTCTGTAGAGAGCGTTTCACTGTTAAAAATTCTCGCCTAGCAGCCTGCACTGCCAGGGTGAAATCAGGATAGAAAGACATGGGGTTACCCAGGTAGACAACGTTCTGTTGGTCTCTGGCGAGACGTAGCACCGTATCCCGGTCACGATAATTTAGCAGGCGTGCAATAAATGGTCTGGCAGGTATGCCCGGAGGTGGCCGGGGGCTGAGAGACCTGTACGCTCTTTCAACAATGCAGACAGCTGAGAGCGAGGCGCCAAACAGAGCGCGGAGCATCTCCTCCACGTAGTCTGCGACTCGAGCCATGGTGGTGGACTCCGGGATGCCCACGATCCGCAGATTTAGGCGTGACCTCGCCTCCAGGTCTTCGTTTTTGTTTCTGATTATCTCCAGTACCTTCTCCATGCTGAAGGGTTTCTCTCGGGTGGTTCCACTCTCGTCCTTCAGCGCAGTGGTGCGCTGCTCAACCTGCACTATGCGTTCTTGATGATTGGAAACCTTCTCCTTCAGACGATCAAATCTGTCATTTAAGGAGTCAATTTTGTGGTCGATGGCCGTTAGGGACTGCTTCAAGTCCCTGAACATTTCTCGAATGTCTTGCTCGGGCAGAGAGGCCTCCACTGCCCCTGTGTCCTGCTGTTCACTTTTCATGGAGGTAGGGCCCCTAGGTGGTCTGCGCAGGTGAAACGTGAGCCTGGATTGTTTGGCGTCACTCTTCCCCATGCCCCCTGTACGTTCCGGCCCTTCAGGGGGCTGCGTGCCACAGATACTGCCAGGGAGCAAGCAAGAACAAAAAAGTGGGTGGGGGAGTCCCCTCCACCACCTTGCTGCCCAAGAGGAAGGCCAATGGGTCAGCTCAGGAAATGATCTGGTGCTTTTCGCTGGTGCCCCCCAGAATCTTCCCACTTTTCGGGGGGGGGGGAGCACAACCCTAGAGGGGCCTCCAGGCACTCCTGAGGCCAAGATCCAAGTGCCAGCGCCCCTCGCCCTGTTCCAGCCCATGCGCAGGGCGACGCAGCCTGTTCCTTTCTCCTTGCCACCCTTCAGCCCGGCGCCAGTCGCCGGGTCTTGTGTTACTAGTAGGGCATCGCGTCACTAATGGGCTCAGGAGCCCTGGTTAGGCCACTGGCAGTCTTTAATGAGGGGGCCCCTATGGGTCAGGCGTTGTGCAATTCGAGTGCCTCAGGCGTTCCCGAGCCTGCAGGCTCAGCCGCGCCGCCGCCGGTCTCCTCAGATGCAGCCGCTCACCATGGGCAGAGCGGGCAGAGCTCCACACGTGGGCCCCCGACCGCTTGGGCGCCCGCACAGGTAATGCAGAGTCCACAGCATGCTAGGCCTCTCAGCCCTGCTCCGCCCTCCAGCGAGCCAGCTGTGGGCAAGACTCACCACACAGTCCGGTGCCTGGTTTCTGCAGGGGCTGCACCACAACTCACCACCCGTGGCTCCCGGTCCACTTCAGTTGCCAAGGGGGTCGAGCCGGGCCTCCCGCAGGTCTCTCCAAGGCAGTCCTCCTGCAACAAGCGGCAGTAGTAGCGGCCTATCCGCAGGATAGGCCACCGCGCCTGCCCGAATTCACGATGCGCCGTCGGATTCCCCACGGCTGAGTGTTCCAGTAGATAGCGTGTCCCAGCCTCCGTGAGCAGCGACGCCAGCCGAGTCAGGCACAGTGGGGCCCTTCTCAAGGCCCTGCCGATGAGATGCTCCTCTCTGAGTTATGTGAGGCGGCATCGCCGCTCTGCAACCTCTCCGCCTCAAACCAGGCCATCCAAGGCCCACACCAGTCACGGAGCCGTCGCCGCCTGCTCTCCCCCCCGGGACGTGCACCCGGGTCCTCAGGGGCAGCAAACTGGTGGCCGCAGTGTTCCGATGCTGTCCCAATGCAATTCACTCAGCGATGCTAGCTGAAACCACCAGATAAATACAGGATTTCTGGCCCCGCTGACAGAGCTTCACTGAAAAGCGGCCATCTTGCTGCCGGGCTCAACAGCGCCACCCAGGTATCTCCTAGTTAAGTTGCTAAATGCTAATAAAAATTAGCTTTTTAGTGTCATGATCATCGTTTGAGCTGCCTACCCTCTGCTACAGCTGAGAGCAGTTTGTCTGCACACTGACAGTTTTCAGCCGCGTTAGTAGTCGCACTAACTCATTTTGGGTCTAAGGGGTGAGAGCCACTGTGGTGCAATTTAACTACTCTGAACTCAGTGCCGAGCGTCACTAAGTGAGCAGAGTCTGTAGGGTTGCACTGTGACAGGCTGCGGCTGGTGTGATCTGTTGCCGCCAGTGGGAGTAGGTAGGAAGCGGGTGGCATGCCGGACCCGGGTGGACCGCTCAGCTAAGGATTTTAATGGGTTAAGCAAGCTGAAGTCTTTTTGAAATAATACAGCTTGGCAGTGACCTATGTGCGCCTCAGCCTCACTCTCCAGACTGCTTGTATGTTTCCCTTGTCTTCATTGCTTGATTTTGCTCACGAGAAAGTGTCATCTGAAACCTTGACAGCAGTGGCCGCCGCCGCCATAAAACAAAGGGTGGTTGGGCAGGTGGGGTGTGGAAAATACAATATAAAAAAAAATACCTTTTGCCGCTGGCTGCCTCCAGCGTCACGTCTCGTGGCGCTGCCTCTTCTCTTCCTGCCTGGTCCCAGCAGCCCCTGGGACAGACTCCCTGTCCAATCCCAGCGCGGGGATTGGTCTGAGCAGGCAGACAAGACGCCCTGCTCAGACAAGGGATTCTGTGGTGTTTCTCCAGCCTGGCTGCTCAATTCAGCCGGGCTGGAGAAAACTTAAGTGTGTATGTGTGTATTGATCACACAAACACACATGAGCACTTAGGGAGTGGAGTGCACTAGCACTCCTCCTCCTCCCCCCCCCCTTCCATGCCCTGGCCCCGCCCCTCCCAACACCGCTGGCTAAGGGCCGGCAAATGTAAAAGAAAACAATGCAAGAACATCATTTTATTTTACATTTGCTGGCTCTGAGCCAGGCAGTGGGACGACGCTCCTCCGCCGTTGCTTGACAGTTATGTCTGTCACCTGAACCCTCTCTTCATAGTGTGCTGTCCAAAGAGGTGTACTCTCGGCGGTGCCCCCGCCCCGTTTCCCGCACTGTCGGCAATGACCCCATCTCCAGTGATGTTAAAGACTTGGAGGAGCTCCAAGGACAGGATGGTTTGAAATTGGGTATATCCTCTGCTTACAAGAGGAACCCGATCCACAGCACAGAAACTGGTCACATGATTACCACAACTAATCCCCAAAGACAGCCAAGATATTCCCCTCACTAAATCTCCTTGAAACTTCAGTGGGTCTCGTGTTTCTGCACAGGCATAAATAAGAAGGCTCCATGCAATAACCTGTCAGCCATTTCATCTCACTGTGGCAAGGCCTTGTCTCAGGGTGTCGGTGGAAACTAGAAGAGCACATGGCCGTATATGTCAGAGGTGTCCTTATATGAGGGGTACCTTTGTATAAAAGGTATACATGTCTGTCTGTCTTCATAGCAGATGTCTTGCACATCAGAGATGCCTGTTAATCAGAGGTGTCTTTGTACAACAGTGGTGTATGCATACCCCAAGTGTCTATATATTAGAAGTCTTCATGGCTTAGCGTGTCTATCAGCAGTGTGTGGGAGATGCTCCTAGTGTATCTGCAATTTCCAGATGTAGGCACTGTGCTAACTGTGACAGAAGACTTGAGACAGTGGCGTAACGAAACCTGAGGCAGCCCCCCTGCAGGGTACGTGGAGGGGCCCCCTCCGGACTCAATCTGGAGCTCTCCGGCCGAAGTGCGGTGCTGAGGGGGCCCCCTGGAGGTTGGGGGCCCCCCTCACCGCGGGGGCTGCGGGGGCCTGTGTTACGCCCCTGACTTGAAAACAGAAAGGCTGAAACCAGTCTTCGGTACCTTATGTCATTTTCTAGAGGACACTTGGCTTGGCAGTTTGTGCTGGACGATTGCTACTAGAACAAGACCAAGACTGATTTACATACCCAGAGCTGGCCTTTGCTTAGAGAGCGCCCTGGGCTAAACCAACTTTGGAGCGCCTCCCATTTTTAGGTCGAGCCCTGAGCCAGCACGCAAGCGCTGCTCTGGGGTTGATCTGGGGTAGTTGAGTACGGGAGAGAAGCCACGCCCACTCCCCCGCCCATCTTTCTCATTGGCTTGTGTATTTGTCCTTTACTAAATGCTGCCTTCCATTGGTTTATAGGCCTGTTAGTCCCTCCCTATGACGGCCATGTCGTCATTTGTATCCTTACATGGCTACTGGCCCCTTTACTTCGAGTGCTATTTTCTCCCCGTGCCTTCTCGCCCCCTTCCGCAGTCCGTGCCTTCTCGCCCCTCCCAGCACTCCTGTTCGTGCCTTCGCGCCCCCCTGCCCTCCGCCCGCCCGTTTGCAATGCAATAGGTCTCACGTAAATGCGAGTCCTATTGCATTGCAGATGCTTGTTATAAATGAGCAATCGAGGCCCATTGTGGGGATTGGAGATGAGGGAAGTGCCCATAACATCAGACATCATATGACAGTTCAGTCCAAGGTCTTGGACCTGTTTGCGTCATTTTGTTTTTACAGAACTGATTATATCCTGCTAAACATGAAACGTGACATGTACTTGAGCGACTGTGAATCAATTTAAGAAACGTTTAGTTTTTTTTCTCCCAGCAGATAAGTCACCCCAAAGTTTTTGGTCCGTCAGTCGCTATGGGAGTTCGGCCTCCTAACCTTAAAATGCGTTTAGTTCATGTTAGAAGAACGCACCCACTGTTGCTTATGTTAGGTGCCCCGCTGGGAGAGTAGAACTGACAGAAAAAAATCATTCGTCGTTTTAATTACAGGGACACACCGAGCCTGTGCAGGCCCCCTTCCTACACGGCCTAAGCGTGACCGCAGTGTGTGCAGTGCAGTCAGTCTTCGCTCCGCTCGTGGACATTTTAAAAGCACGCAGTTAGGTTGTCTCTTTGTGGCAACAGTAGTTGATTAGACAATTCTGGACTTCGTACCGATTTTTTTTTAAACAAACCGCCTTAATTCAAAGGTGATACTCAGTGCTTTAAATGGAAAGAAATAAGGGCAGGTACTCATTAAAATGAGGTAGAGGTGTGGCAAATGGGCGGGGCTAGGGGCGGGGCTAAGGGCAAGTTATGATGATACATAATGGCCTCTGTACCAGTTACAGCACATATCAAAACGCATGAGAAATGCGTTTAGTAAACATCATTTATCCACTTTACATCTTCGTTTCCTGCTTCAACAGAGGGGCACACAAAGGAAAGCAGCCTCTGTGCTGAACAAAAATATGGAGAAAAAAATCGGCTTTGGGGAAGGTAGAGGATTGTCTGTCGCTGCCGCTCACTTTAGTACGGCCAGTACAGTTCCTTAAATGGGACAGGATTACTGACTGGCAGACCCAGCCCATTTCACACGCCTGATGGAGGAAGGGGGTGGAGGGGCCTTAAGCACTTTAAGCCTAATAGCCATTGCGCACCTGATCAACAGTGCAGGGTCTGTCTAGACCCTGTCCTGCTGATCACAGCATGACGCAAGGCAAGCCCTCTCAACCCCCTGCAGTCTGGAGACATTCAAGTGAGAGCTGCTGGAATCTCCAGCAGCGATTGTGCAAAAGGCCACTTGAGGGGCTCAGTGACTTGCAAGCTCCTCGGAAGCAGGGCGGCATCTGCCCTAAGCTGGAGGAGATAAGTAACCTGAGCCTGCTGTGCTCTCAATGAGGGTACCGGTACTCTCCTTCACCTAAAAAAAAGTGCCGGTACTGACGGCCAGAAAATTCAGAAGTGCCGGTACTCAGTACCGGTGAGTACCGGCCCATTTAAAGCACTGGTGATACTTCATAAGATGGCGCGTGACTCAAACCTCCCTTGTCTAACAAACAGCCCGCATATGTTGTGGGTGGGTGGCGGGTGCTGGAAGGTCACTAAAACGTTTCTAGGACAGGATAACCTATATCACGTGGCTGCAGGAAACCTATGAGAAAAGTGGCACAGAATATTTTGCTTTGGGGGCCGCCAAGTTTAAAATGAAACAAGCAATATATTGCAAAAGATGCACAAGCACCTATGTTTTTTGTAGTTTGCCCTGTAGTCCCTTCTTATTTTCCTCTACAGTTCAGCACCACTGTTTAAATAGACTCGTAATGGAACAGTGTCATCTTCCCATAAAATGGAGGAATTGCTTCATTGGTCAGAGTTACATAAAGTAGGAAAGTAACATGTTTCTACGTAAATTGATATTGATATAGACATGAAAATGTATTGGGTTTCCACGTAAAAAAAGAATAAAATCTGACAGTACAGACTTTTTTTTTTACAGCATGTTAGCCCAAATTGTCGCTATTTTATCACAGACATTTTCTGTTCTATTTTTTTTTTTAATCGGTTGGTAAGCCTTAGCTCTTCCATCTCTCACATAGATGCGCTGGATATAGCCCATTGACTGCCTCGGACTGCATCCGCACCGATGACCAATGGGGCGATCACAGAAAAAAAAGGCGCTATGACATGTCCGCCACTGGCAGCCACAGCATCTCATGTGCGCTCAGGTGTCATCGCGCAGGTGCTCACCTACGAACTGACGCAAGTACCTTTTTTTGAAGTAAAAAAAAAATCTACCTATCTCAGATGGATCAGTAAGTGTACACAAAATATTAAATTTGAGTTGCGTGAATCCATTATTTGTTTTCTTTTAGGTGAAGGGGCTGGCAGAAATTTCCTGCTTGCCTTAAAAAAAAAACGAACAGATTTTCCCCCAAAAACGATTTGTCAATGGAGGAGCAGGTCGCAGGATCAATAAAGTAACAAGCATTTGCAATGCAATAGGTCTCTCATTTACGTGAATTTGAGCTATTGACAGTGCAAATAACAATGCCTTTTATTTTTGTTTTAGTTTTTGAAACATAAATAAAAGGCATTGTCATTTACAATGCCAATAGCTTAAACTTGCGTAAATGCGAGACCTATTGCATTGCAAATGCTTGTTCTTCTTTAACTGTGTGTTGAAAAAATGGGAGGGGGAGGTGAGGGGGCTAGATTGAGGTGAGCCATGAGAAGCAAAGCAGACAAAATGCAGACATGGGCACCACCAACCTCCAGAATCAGTGTTTTCTTCGAAACCACTTCGGAAGGAGACTGCGACAGGCAGCTCCTGCGACCCTCTAAAGGTCTGCGATCTGGGCATGGGCCCAGCTCCCACATGCTAAAGGCTGGCCCTGGTCATACCGTGGGCAAAAACAATTGACGAGCAGAATGTGGCTCAAATAATTTCGAGAGGCTAGGATTAATTCAAGCATTGTGTCCATCCCCTTTTTTTTTATTATTTGTTGTTGTTGTTTCCTAAGTATATCACACATCTTTTACTTGTCGTTACTTGACAAGTTATGAATCGAAACTCCCAAAATATTTGACAGTTATTTTTTAAACCGTCTTCCAATCTTCCTGAAGTTTAGCTTGCTGTTACATTAATTCATAAAAAATGTACAAGTTTCAAATGTACCCCAGTGCGATTTTACAAAGACAGATGCCTTTAAGCATGAGATCTCTGCAGCCCTGCATTTCAGTGGCAAATTGTGTCTACCATCCAAATTCTTCAGATATTGACTAATCCTGGGAGTAGGACATTTAGCATGCTTATCTTCACAGTACTATAGAGTTCACTATAAAATAATCAAAGCTTAGGCAATAATAGAGTTACATAGCTGCCTCTCCATGCATAACTTTACCAGATGACTCTATGGCCCCAAGAACACAATGCTCCTCTATGTGTTTTCATTAAAAAACCTAGGGGCATATTTACAAGCCCCTTGCGCCACCGGTTTGTCACTTTTTGTAACGCACCGGTGGCTCAGTGTGGTGCTCCATAATTACAAGGACACGTAAAGCCACCCTGCGTGGCTTTTAGTGTCCTTGTAAATACAGCCCCTTTTCACACAGCACTTTGCGTGAAAGGGGTGTGCCATGGGTGTTGCTGTGGGTGTTCCCACGCAACACACATGGATTCTGCTGCATTCCCAGATTTACGTTTTGAAAACCTAGGAATGGATCAGAATTCTACACGCCTCCCCAGGGGGAGGCGTAAGAAGGCGCAACGAGGAGAAATATTTTTATTTTGCCTCGTTTTTTCCTCTTTCTATACGCATAGAAAGAGGACAACACCTCTCGTGATTGTTTTTGTGCAGGAAGGGGTCCCTTCCTGCACAAAAACAATCATCCTCACAATACAGGCACCCTTGCACCATAGCATCTAATTGTGCACCAGCGCAGGGGATACGTCATATTGTTGTTAATATGACGCATCCCTTTGCTTCGGAAGTAACGCGGGCGGTGCAACCAAATGGCTTGCGGCACCGTGCTCCGTTACTTCCTTGTAAATATGGCCCCCAATGCTTTTTGGGAGTTCTTGCCCTGGTTCACTTCAGTTGATCCAACTGAAGCAGCACACCTGTAAACAATGACTTGTAAAGGAAAAGACCACGAGCCGATGTTGCATCCTTAGTGACAAGAAGCATGTGGGAGCCTAACCCATGCACATGCTACATCAATACACGCCAATCTCCATGGAGATTATTCCTTCCCCAGCCTTAATCTGACACCTTACATCTCAAATACAGGGAGAAACCACTTCCTTGAAGGAAGAAAGATTGAATGACATGAGGATAAAGACACGTAACACCTAATGTTTTTCTGTGATTTGTAGTCCTGGTTCACTTCAGAAGGTCATTTGGTATGCACTGTCATTGGTCCTGCATCAGGCTCTAATTTTAATCCTGGCTAATTTCCCAAGAGCTAATTGCAAAATGGCAATTGACTAGAACTATGTTTGACAAAAGCACCGGTTTTGATTTACACAATTCTTCAAAAGAATGAAACCCCAAAGCAAGTGTTTGTGAACTTCCTTTAACTCAGATTCTGAAATAGATAAAGTGAAAGAAGTGTTTACTGTCCTGTGAACAGCATTCAACTGTTGCACATGCACGCAGTGCAACCAAGAAAGGCATGGAACAAAGAAAAACAGACTTTGCAAAATAAGCTTCTCATGTTCAAGGGTTCAGGTTCACTGTCTGACAAACAACAGCTGTTATTCCCCTCAAAAATGTTTTATCAGGGGGGCAGGCACATCTCAAGCACTGGTTATGAGATCATTCTCTTTTGTATGTGTGGTTTATCCAGTACTGGGGTATCTTTCATAGATTCACATGCTTGAACTATTCCCTGTCGTCAAGATGGGAGTACCACGATAAAATAATCAAGCAGTGTTTAACAAATTTCATTGGCTATAATGGCCCTAAGCCATGTTATTAGTAGCCTATCTGTCCTTTTTTTTAAAAAAAGACCTAAAATTGGAACACAGCCAATCAGCACCCCCAGAACACTCTCAGCAGAGGCAGATTCCCTCAGATTTTCACCGCACGTCGTATGGAAGGGCGTCTCCCTGAGTGCGACTCAGTTTTTTCTCAACTTCTACAATCTCTGTAAATCTGGACTTCATGTCTGACAAGAGATGCCTTTTCTGCCCATGTAAAACCTGTGGCAAGAAAAGAGTCCATGTGTATGATCCACATAAGGAGTGTATATATTGCCTCCACCCAAAGCATGAAGTGAGGTAATGCAAGATCCGCCGCACCTTTTAGTCTAAAACCCTCAAAGATAGAGAGGGAAGGTTGTTGCTGTGGCTTCAAAGCACTAAGCATCAGGCGCTTTCATCTGAGGAGGAGAGTGAGAGATCCTCCACATCTCATAAGAGGGCCAGATCTAAGGACAGTTCCTTAGAAGAAGATAGGAAACATCATAAACCTTCCCAGGATGCCAAGAGCTCAAAAAAGGAAAAAGGAGCTAAGCACTCCTCAGAACCGGCGTTGTCTGTGCCCTCTATGCCGTTTAGAAAGGAAGAAGATCGCCCAAGAACCTCCTCTTCAGATACTGTGGGGCGAAAATCACATAAGAAATCATCGTTAATGACGTTTCCTTACTCGGCGGCAACGATGAGTGTCACATTGTTGTCGACTGCAACTGTGATGACGACTGCAATCCAGACTCCTGTTTCATCTACGAGGGTCTCCAGAATGCCGTCGACGGTGAACGCTCCACCGCCAACTAAGGTTCCGTCGGCGAAGATCCCGTCGACATCTGACTCGTCGACGAGTGTCCCATCGATGACGACTACACCGGTCACACTCACGTTGACGACAATACCGTCAACGATTGTCCGGTCGACGACACCAACAACGACACAGTCGACGACGACTCCGTCAACAATGGAACTTGCTTTCCAGGTTATATCTGCACCGTCGATGCCCTTGTCAATTAGGGTTACTCAGGTGACCAGAATGACCAAGACTTTCCTACGCCCAACCATGCAGGAATACAGTAAGGTTTCACCTCTACTCCCGTCTCATCTGCTAGAGGGCTATGTTGATGATGATGAGGGTCTTTATGGTGTGGCTCACAGTCCATCGGAGCTCCATGTAAAAGCCAGGACAACGAGGATGAGGAGGATGAAGACTACCACAATGAATCGCAATATCATCAACAGGGATAAATGGCTCCACGTCATCATTACCATTCATATGGTTTTCTGCCAGAGGCGCGTACCAGAGACATGGCCCATCTGCTACATTCACTTATACAGGATCTGCAGGCCATGCTGGCGGATCACCGGCAGCGTTTTCCTCCGCAAAAGGATCAACCGGACAGGCCAGTACCTCAATCAGATCCACGAGGTACACCGTTTGTTCAGCCGCCAACCACATCTTTAAGTGTTCCTGACCCCGGGCCAACTGACCCTGGCGTAGGGGATGTGTCCTCTTCGGATGAAGAGAGAGAGGAAGGTGAGCTGCCAGATCCCTCTCTGCTCCGGATCCTGGGGAGGATTATGCCATACTAACACCCTCCCCTCCTTTGCACCTCCCATCAGACTCTCCTCCTGAGGATATTGGAGGATTTCATAATTTAATGCAGAGGGCAGCCAACAGGGTTTCATCTGCCTAGCACGTTCAAGCAGACCAAAATAATGTTTTTTATACGATTTAAAAGAGGACACCAAGAAATTGGTACGCTCCATACCGATTATTGATCATATATGGCAGGAAGGCATCAAAATTATGAAGACACCAGCGACCATACCACCGGTGCTCCCTCGTATTGGAAAAAAGTATAAGGCGCCAGAGGATTTTCCATCTTGCCTTATTGAACACCCCAAGCTGGACTCTGTCATCTCCCAAATGACACAAAGACGTTCCAAGAACTCTGCTACCCCAATCACTACTCCACCTGAGAGAGAGGGGCGCAGGATAGACATTCTCTGGAAACGTTTCTCTTCCATGGCCGCAGTTACGATAAGTGCAGCAAATGCATTGCCCATCATCGGCCGCAATGACTGCCAGATGTGGTCAGATATGGCAGGTTTACTAGACCTTATACCTGAAGACAAAAGACAGGAAGCACGGAAGATACTTTTAGAAGGAGAACGCACAAGTTCGGAAACTATTGACTGCGCTCTAGATGTAGCCAACACTGCCTTTAGACAACTGGCGGGAGCTGCTGTGCTCAGACGACAAGGATGGCTGAAGGCAACCACTTTTAGACCGGAGGTGCAGACTAAAGTCTTGGATATGGCTTTCGATGGGGAGTCCCTATTCGGAAAGCATATCGATGAAGTACTATTGGCGATCAAGACTGATACAGACACTGCAAAAACGTTGGACACATTGCATTATAGAAAAGTACCATTCAGAGGGGCTAGAGTAAGAGGCTTTACCTCATACAAGGGAGGTTACCAGAGAGCTCAACAGTATCAGCCTTATCAATCACAATACCCGCAGAGTTACAACCCTCCATCTTATCGTCTGTCGTCTACAGCTGGTTTCTCTCGCCATGAAGGCCACAAATGAATGCCTTCACAAGGTCGTTAATCTAATAGGAAGCAATGATCACATCCGGGTACCAGCTTCCCTTTCCTCCCAGCCTGTGGGTGCGAAGATTTTCAACTACGTGCACCAGTGGCGCAAGATAACAACAGATCTCAGGGTGTTGGGCCTTGTCACCTTTGGTCACACTCTAGAATTCATTCAGCGCCCGCCGACTACTCCACTCAAAGGTGCCCCTCCCCCTCATCTTCACTTACTACACAAAGAAGCTTTGGTCATGCTTGCCAAAGGAGCAATAGAATAAGTCCCGCTGCCACAAAGAGGAAAAGGTTTCTATTCTCGTTTTTTCTTAATAAGAAAGAAATCAGGGGAATGGAGACCAATATTGAACCTCAGGAATCTCAACAAGTTTCTCAAGAAACAGATGTTCAGGATGGTAACACTCTCCGAGATTCTACGTCGTCTAAACGAAGGAGACTTCATGACCTCGCTCGACATGAAAGACGTATATTTTCATATCCCTATCCATCCGAAACATCGGAAATTCTTAAGATTTATGGTGGCTGGTACCCACTACCAATACAATGTACTTCCGTTTGGCTTCAAATCAGCGCCAAGTATCTTTTACCAAATGCCTGGCACCTGTAGCAGCAGCCCTGCGATCTCAAGGTACTTCCATACCTCGACAACTGGCTGCTCAAGGCACCAACAGGCCAGTCAAGCTACAAACACCTGCCTTCAATTGTTCAGGACTCTGGGACTCACTGTAAACAAAGAAAAATCTTTGTTCCTTACCAGTCAAGTCATATCCTTCCTGGGAGCGTCCATAGATACCATCCAATGCAGAGCCTTCCTATCGAACGAAAGGCAGATACAATTGCAAAGACTGGCGAAGAGCATGTCAAGAAAAAAGTCAGTTTCACTTGGAACCTATAAGTCACTCCTAGGGATGTGTTCTTCAGCAATAGATCTAGTGCCACTGGCCAGACTGAGAATGAGGCCTCTTCAAGAAGAGCTACACAAGCAATGGCAGCAGACCTTGGGATCCTTCGAGGATGTAATACAGATCACAACACCCATGGTGGAGGCACTGCGATGGTGGTTTCACGAGCCAAATCTCTTAATGGGACTTACTTTCCCCCAAACTATCCCAGACTTCATACTGACAATGGACGCCTCCATGGACGGCTGGGGAGGCCATCTGCAAGAGTTACAGATACAAATGATCCTCTGTGCAGAAACATCAGCACATCAACAGGCTAGAGCTCAAACCCATCTTTCTATCTCTCCAGGCGTTCTTGCTAAGGATAGCAGTTTCCTCCGTGGTGGTTCGTACGGACAATACGACCAGCATGTACTACGTCAACAAGCAAGGGGGAACCAAAACCATCACGCTATCTCAGGAAGCGCAGGAGCTATGGGATTGGACAACGCCGCATGGGATCTCGCTCAAGGCCGAACATGTCCGAGGTCTGCACAATACTCTAGCGGATACGTTAAGCAGAATGCTGTTCGGTTGTCACGAATGGGTGCTAGAACAGCTCCAGCTCGGCAAGGTGTTTCGGATAGGGGGAAAACCAGATTTAGACCTCTTCGCAACGAGAGAGAACGCCAAATGCCAGTACAATGCCAGCAGGTTCCCTCTGCCAAGGTTGAGGGGGAATGACCTTTTAATGCGATGGTCTGGGATATATGCTTACGCTTTTCCCCCATCCCGTTAATTCCCAGGGTACTGACCAAGATGAAGACGGAAGGCTGTCGTTTGATCCTGATAGCGCAACGATGGCCCAGGTAGTACTGGTTCCTGGAGGTTCTCTTGCTGTCAGAGTCGAGGCCCATACGCCTACAACCATCTCCATCTCTTCTGACCAGGGACAAGGGCCAAGTACGTCACCCAAACCCGGAGTCTCTTCATTTGCACGCATGGCTCCTGAGTTCCTAGAATTGAGAGACTTGAATATCTCACAGGAGTGCAGGGAAATTATCGCGAAATCCAGAGCTGACCGCACTATCAAGACTTACCGCCTTAAATGGAAGCAATTCTTCTTTTGGTACCAATGAAACAACTTGTACCCGCTTCAAGCGCCTGCTGAACAGATTTTGACATATCTCCTCCCTTTGGCAAAGTCAAGTCTCACTTTCTCTTCAGTGAAGGTGCAACTTTCTGCGATTTCCCGCTATAGGAGATCTCCTCAAGCGCCCACTCTCTGTGCTTCTAGTCTAGTAAAGCAATTGATAAGCGGCCTCTTCCGCGCCTTTCCCCCGGTGCATGCACCCCCTCTGGAATGGAAGCTCAACAGCTAATGAGGCAGCCTTTTGAACCAATTCACAAAGCAGAGCTAAAGTTTGTCACCTGGAAGGTAGCCCCCCTACTGGCTCTCACTTCTGTGAGGAGGGTTAGTGAAATCCAAGCTTTTACAGTAAAGGAACCTTTTCTTCATGTCGCTGATAACTATGTAGCTCTGCGAACGAACCCGGCTTTTATCCCAAAAGTCCCAACGCAGTCGCACCTCAACAAACAAGTAATACTTCAGTCCTTTTTTCCAAACCCATCTAGTCCAGCAGAACAAGTGTTACACATGCTGGATGTTAAAAGATGTTTAAAATTCTGCCTGCATAAGACAAAAGACATAAGAAAAACAGATCAGCTACTGGTGACAGGGCATAGAAGGAACAAAGGCCACTGTTGCCAGATGGGTTTCCTCAGCGATTCAATTCTGCCATGACAAGCCTAACAAGCCCTTAACAAGAAGAACTAAGGCACACCCCACCAGGGCCGTTTCTACATTGGTAGCTCGGTTTGCTGCAGTAAAACTAGAAAAGATTTGCTGTGCTGGGACATGGAAAAGTGTCCACACTTTTACGCAGCACTACTGTCAGCAATCTACGCAACGTGAGGATGCAGCTGTGGGCCAAGCGGTACTGCGTCATCTCTTCAATTAAGGTGGGCCTCTTTTCTGGGAAAAGAGGAATTTGATAATTTATTAAAGTTGCATAGCTTTGCTTATTATCTGTTGCTAATGTTAATTTTTTGAGAACTCTAGAAATTAAAGAGTGACTTAATTGTTCTATTGTTTGTTCACTAAACACTTCATTGGATGCATCCTGAATACAACAGTATGTTAAGGCTTCATGTTTTGTTTGTAGACATTTTTAATAGCTGTCTAGAATTGAAAGGGTATGTACATGGTTTCAAATGTCACATTAATATTGTGAATGACTTGTGGGATTTATGATTTACATGTCTCCCTCCTTCCACTACCGTCAATACAATTTTGGGTACTGCTTGCTATTCTGACTCAAGCATGTGAATCTATGAAAGATACCCCAATACTGGATAAGAAAATAAGTTACTTACCTGTAACTGCGGTTATCCAGTACTTGTATCTTTCATAGATACACATGCAACCCACCCTCCTCCCCATAGAGGTAGTTCTTGTTAATTTTTAGGATTCTTACTTCCCACTTGTGCTTAGAAAATCTGAGGGAATCTGTCTCTGCTGAGAGTGTTCTAGAAGGTGCTGGCAGCTGATGTTCCAACATTAGGTCCTTGTTTAAAAAGGACATAGATAGGCTACTAATAACGTGGCTTAGGGCCATTATAGCCTATGAAATTTGTAAAACAATGCTTGATTATTTTACCGTGGGACTCCCATCTCGATGACTGGGAATGATTCAAGCATGTGAATCTATGAAAGATACCAATGCTGGATAACCCCAGTTACAGGTAAGTAACTTATTTTATTTTTGTTCACCAAAAAGGTATTTTAATTTCTGAATCTTCAATGTACTTGCAAAGAAGTAGCATACGATGTGGCAGAAAGCTTGCAACTTGAAGTAAACTCTTTGAAATGTGATATTTCACTACGATTCACAAAACATATGTTTGCCCTTAAAAAGATTCGTTTTGGGCAAAGATATTTTTAATCTCAGGCAAGCCTTAGGGATTTTCAAAAGTTTACAAAGGGCTTCAACTTCTGATCCAACCAGTAGGGTCAAATGCCAAAACCCTTTGTGCTGCACCTCAATGGCCGATGTAAGCATGGTTAGCTACGCTTCTCTATTTCCCAAAACTCTGTTTGTTTCTTTTTATTTACAAAGTAATCATAGTACAAATTATTTTGCTACACTTCCATTGAAGAAGCAAATTGGTCTGAAGAGCACACACAGCAGCTCAAAATTTTGTTACATTTAATTCAGTTGCATATTGCTTAACTTTGAGTTACATGGTTCTTCTAAAAGCTGTGCATGGCCATTGACCACAGACTCCAACTCTTCTCCAAAGCTTACCCGTTACCAGATCTGCGTGAGAATTGACTACATACTTCTCCCCCATGCCAAATCAACAGCTCTTTAATCCCTCCTTCGCTATTTAATTCACAAATCATCTATTGTCACAGATAATGTGTCTGGGCATTATCTGTAGACTTCATGCCTTGTCTGAAGCCTGTCACCTGGACTTTTGCTTAACTTTTGTAGACAGACTCTTACTTAATGCTAAGGCATTAAGAGTTCCCTGTCCTTTGACTACACCACTGCACTCTGCGCTACAGCACTCTACACACCTCCAGTCTTAGCCACTCCACTCTGTAAAGCTCCACTCAACTCTGCAACACTGCACTCTATACCAGCATACTCTTTGTCAATGCACTCTACTCTGCACCACTCTCCCCTGCACTCTACACCAATCCACTGAACGCCACTCTAATCTACTTTACACCACTGCACTCTGACACTGCACTTTACTCTACGCCACTACACTCTACGCCACTGCAATCTACACCACTCTACTCTACGCCACTGCACTCTACCCTGCACCACTCCATGCCATTTCACTCTACTCTGAAACAATTGACTCTATACCACTCTGTGCCACTCCACAACACTGTACTATATGCCACCCTACTCTAAACCACTGCACTCTACGCAACTGCACTACTGCACTCTACGCCACTGCATTCTGCAGCACTCCGCTCTATGCCACTCCACTCTATGCCACTCTACGCCACTCCACTCTACTCTGCACCACTCTACGGTACTGCATTCTATGCCACTCCACTCTGCACTACTGTGTGGCACTACACGCCACTCTGCTCTGCACCACTGCAGTCTAAGGCACTGTCCTCTACGCCACAACACTATATGCCACTCTACTATGCACCCCTGCACTCTACAATGCACCACTGTAATCTTTACCACTGCTTATCACTGCACGATGCTGCATTCTATGGCACTGCACTCTACACCACTGCATTCTACACTACTATACTCTGTAACAGCCTATGCCAATGCACGCTACACGAGGCTACTCTATGGCACTGCGCTCTACTCTGCATAGCTATACTCCATACCACCACCCTCTACGCCACTGTACTTTAAGCCACTCTACTCTGCACTACTGCATTCTTTTCCAATGCACACTATGCCACTGCACTCTACACCAGTGCAATCTGTAACACTCTACTCTGCATCAATCTACTCTGCGCCACTGCACTCTATGCCACTGCACTCTATGGCACTATACTCTACAACACTCTACTCTGCACCCCTCTTCGCCACTACACTCTATTCTACACCACTGAACTCTATGCCACTGTACTCTATGCCATTCTACTATGCGCAACCGCATTCTGCACCACTGCACTCTACGCCACTGCACTCTACTATGACTTTTTGTCATTAGATGTCTGTATCCCATCCCTCGTTTTGGAAACACTCTTCCCATTGGCTACGTCATTGTACCTTTTTTGACGTAAAGAAGCGAGTGAATCAGCTCATTGGCCACCGACCATGGCTATCCCAAAAATTGTGACATGACATTTTCATGTTTTTTATATAAATTCTTCCTAACTAGCATTCTGGAAGGGCACCTTTAGTCGGGTCTTTCCACCACAGAGGACAACAAAGATGGATGCTGCAATGGGGCGGCAGGCCCGGGGAGCTGTGGCCCTTAGCATACAGTGAGTGAGTTCACAAAGCCTCAGTTTTATACTATATTTTGCTTTTCTTTCTTTTAAAAGACCATGCATCTAGCTGGCACTGTCAGTACAAGGTTGTCAGTCCTTTGCCTGGATGCTGTGTTACAGGTGTTTGGTAAGAGATAGGGTCAATCACGTGCTAAATACACAGATACATTTAGGACAGGAGAAAGTGATTGCAGTCCAGTCTTGCAGCTTGTATTCTGCAGTGCCAGCATGTGACCAGTTGCCATGAATTGCAGCTCCAAAGGCTCTGCATGCCTAATTAACAGTCCCTGTTCTGTAAACAGTAAAGTGCTTATCTTTTATTATTTGAACAATTTAAAACTGCACTTTTAAGATGTATGTTGTTAAAGTATTTTAATTCCTGTAGGGAGCGGGTCGGTGCATCTTGCTTTGGGGAGAGCACCGGACTTTGCAGAAGTTTATAATACTGTTTTCCTGAACCCCAGAGTCTTGGGTTACCAAGACCTATTGGCTTTGCATCCAGGATAATGCGCTGCGTGGCTAAACACTTATAAAGTCCAAAGAGCAAGACCTATTGGCTATGCCAATGCTTGTTCACTACTGTGAGGCCTAACTCTCCCATAGGATAACATAGGGTTACCCTATTACATTTCAAGTCACGTCAAGCTTTATCCGGCTAATACAAATTGCCATAAAAGCACAATAAATACTACTAACAAATAAAATTCAAAGTGCATTCCATGTGGCATGGAATCAAAACGCCATGCTTTTCCAGTGGCATATAGCTGCTTTTATAAGGCTACCTACAGCATAACAAACTGTTACAACTAGAAGTAACTGAACAGAATAAAAAGCTGGTATACATGTCATGGTTATGATCAGCTCGTAAAACCTCTGCACGCCTTACGAAGCGTGATCGTGACTTCACAGGTGTGGAGTAGGGTTGGCAGTCTAGTTGCGGAGCCGGAAGCGGACGCCACCTTAATCACGGCGCTTCCGGTGTGGCGGGCTTATCAGCTGGCGCATCCCGCTATCCCGGCGCTTTGGATTAACGCCGTTGCCGCCATCGGATGAAGGTAGAGACTCCGCATTTTCCTCTATGGGTAACAGTTGCTTCTCCTTCCATGCAGACGCCTATTGTCTGCCACGCTGAGTATTGTTCCCTGGCTGTTCCCTTCCTAAAGAAGAGTGGCAATTCCTTGTTCCCTTCCTAAAGAAGAGTGGCAATTCCTTCAACTTCACTAGTAACCTTTCCGGTGCAGGCATTTCCCCTAGTCGATGATTCGTATCAAGGAGTCTGTTTGCAATACTTTGCTGACACCACGCACAGGAGTGTGTTCAGCGGTGTGCTACCAGTTCTATTTATTATTTGCGCAGGAGCGCTGGTTTTTCTTGATTTTGTTTAGAACGCGCAGGAGCGCATATTGCTGGTTTAAGGTTTTCTTTATTAGTTGCGCAGGAGCGCTGTTTTTCGTGATTTTGATTAAAGAGCGCAGGAGCGCATTTGCTTGTTTAAAGTACTAGAAAACACTGAAACCGTCCCTTGTGCACTTACTGGTGCACTGAAGAGACACCGTCCTGGGAAATTACGCAGGAGCGCTTATTCTCAGCTATTCTGATTGATGATTTCATATGTATATATATATAAGGTAGACCATACTGTTATTCTTTGAATTAGTAATACTCCGAGAGCATAAGAGGGGGTTGGTGTTCACCACAGGTACTAGCTGTGTCCTTATTCTTTCTATTACAGAACCAGTATCTTGAGGATATATACCTGGCTTCTACCCCTGGTCCCGTCTAGATCTGGCTTCTACCACTGGTCCCATCTACATCCTGGTCAGCGTTCACACAGCTACTAGGGTAGGTGGGAAACGGTGGTGGTGGTCCCTATCGCCCCTGCGAGAACCTCTCACAAGTAGAAGGTAAGACTTGTGGGACTCTGACAATACATTAATTAAAACCTTGTTGCTTCAGAATTGATCTTACGTATCGCTTAGTAAACTGCTTATGGTTCCCATAGAAGAAAACAAAGTGCATCAAAGTCTGGACTGAAGCCTCATCATATGGACAAATTATTTCAGTAGAGGAGTCATATTGTTCCAAGTGGAAGGATAAGAGCGAGTTGAGATGTCCGGTCCTGAATCTTGTAAATAAGGTTCTCTCCCAAACATTATTTACCCAGTTGAGATACCGCTGGGGGGTATGAAAATAATTACAAAGTCTCGGACTGATGGTTTCCACAACTCAGCATGCTCTCTGTCACTCTTCCTCAATTATTTTCCTTCACCCAATTGTTATCACTATTGGTAATCTGCTCAGATGTAAGGAACAGCTCTGGCCTACTTAGCTCTCTGGTCAATTTTCTAACATAATTTAGCCAGGGTATTTTGTGGCCATGGGCACTATTCAGCCAATCCTCGATAATATCCCTGTTGAGGCTCGCTTTTTCATTGATCCAGACTGATAGCCATAGCCTTATCGGGGCTAAGCTAATTTCGTCCATGACATAGTTAAGCCCAGCTCTTCATGTAAAATAAAATGTGAACTACAGGGTGTTATGCCCAAGAGTTTTCTACAAAACCTGTTTTCTTCAACCTGTACGGAATCGATTGTAGCATAGCTCCAAATAGGTGCCCCATAAACCAGAACGGGCAAACACTTACGTTTATATATTTCCAACGTTGCCGGAATAGGCTAAGAGCCAATACTCTAGGCAAATCGAAAGAGGGGCCCTGTTGCTTGTGAAAATCTATTGACCATGTTTGCCAGACACAGGCTCCAATTACATCGCAAATCAAAAAATAATGCCCAAATAACAGCAGAATCTATAAATCCTTTCCAGCCATCAACCTTAACAAAAAGAGGGTATATTTGTCAACGGTCTCCAATTGCATTGTAAATCAAAAATAATGCACAAATAAATAGCAGAATCTATAAATCGTTTCCAGCTATCAACCTTAATAAAAACAGGTATAATTTTCAACGGCCGCTTTTCCAAGTTTGTTTCCTGCTCGAGGGTTTCCATAAAGGTCCCAAAATTGTCAAGTTGCTTTTTAAGACCAGCAAGGTTGTGCAATAAGGATGGCATCATCCTCATATAAAAGAACCGTCACTGGAAAATTCTTAATTTTTGGGAGATCGCAGCCATTCAGTATAAGGTAATCATGCAACCTGTTAATAATTTGTAGCAAAAATAGAATTGGTGCAAGCATGCAACCCTGCCTCATGCCACGATCCAAACCGTAGAAATCAGTACACTCCCAATGAGTGAACCGAGTCCCATTGCGGTCAGAGGCATTTATGTATTGATGAAGGACTCAAAGAAACTCAATCAATTCAGATTCCAAGCCTAAGAGGTATATTTCCAACTAATTGGCGGAGCGTGGCGTTAGCCTCCTTGGCTTAACGGCCTGCTCCGTCATTTCAGAAACGCAGGGCTGCACCATATTTACAGCAATATGGTGCACCCCTGTGTTTCCCCCTGCACTGGCGTTAAACTTAGCAGCCTAGCGCCATCGTGAAAGGTTGACTGCATTTAGGGGAAGATTGTTTATGTGCAGGAAGGTCTCCCTAAAAGTGACGTTGAGGTGGCGATAGGGGCTTGTAAACATGCCCCTAAGTCTCTTGAGATATGCCAGAGTAATGATTGATTAACCCAGTCAAAAGCTGAGCTAAGGTCCATAAATGCCAGATATAGAACCCCATCCTTAGCCACAGTGTATTGCTCGATAGTGCCTAGGCCTTCTCTAAACCCGTACTGGACTGGTGTCATGATATCATGTGCCTCAGACTAGCTCATGATATGGGACCGGACTATACGACCTACTATTTTTACGGTAGAGTCCAACAAGGAAATGCATAGATAGCACCCGGGTGTGCCTTGCAGCCTTTCTTCAATACAGGTACGATAATTGCAGACTACCAGGAACTAGGTAGCTTGAAATGCACCGCACAGGTACGATAATTGCAGAATGCCAGGAACTAGGTAGCTTGAAATGCACTGCACAATTGAGTGCATTTGTAATAATAGGAGCACAGAATTCCAGTCTTGCTTTATACAGATCTATTCGGACACCATCTGGACCCGGAGCCTTATTGTCAGGACTAGAGGCAATAGCTAAATGGACTACTTCTAAAGTGAATGAAATGGTTAACAAATTAATAGTGAAACAGACATCATAGGGCGGGGTGAAGTAAGCCTATAAATAGTTTTAAAACAAGATACCCACCTATCAGCAGAGATAACTGTACCTAGATCATCCATCTGTCTAGTGAGGGGATCATTTATGTTAACAATCTTCTTAAAAAAAAAACAGTGTCGTTTTTAGACAAAGCAGTAATTAGTCCAATCCAGGTATTCCTTAAACGTTTCTGTTTCCTTTGTTTCAGTGCTGTTTTATCCTCAGCCCTAAATAGGGAAATGGCAACACTCTCCCTGGGAGTTTTATTGAGAACAGCCTGTAGGCGCTTATTTACAGATCAAGAAGTGCTATAGAACCACCTACATTCAGATTTGGGACTAGTGACATCAGAAATCAACAAGAGTTTTTTGATAATCATCCCAAAATTTACAAATGTAACCACAAAGCCCTCGAAAGCCACAGGTTCAATCAGTAAATTGTTCATAAACAAGGAAAAATGGGTACTGATCAGTCTTACAAACATAATCGTAAAGTTAATAACACACCATTTAAGTCAATGTCCTTTATTTGCTGTCCTAACACCGGTAGGGCCTATTAGTTTTGGAACAAAAATAGGTACCTTATAGATAAGTGTTTGGATTGTGATCACTGGCACAATTCTCCATCGTACCCCCTCCACAGTAATAGGAATCATGGTAGAGAAGATAAAAATAAAGTCAATTGTAGTACCGCTACCCCTTACACAGAACATAGGAATTTGGCTACCTGAGCAACCTATAGCTTCAGTATAATTGACTAACCCATGGTTAAGTAACATCCTATAGAGAATCACCCCCCTAGCATCCATAGACCACTGACACTTATACTTATCCCTAAGAATGAATGGGTTATGCCAAATAGAACTTACACCAATTTTTGAATGTTTGTGTAGGTTCACAATCCAAATGAAAACGTCCAGTGGCTTGCAATGTTATGGACTCAAGCTGCACAAAATACAATAACTATGGTTAAGAAGGAGGACGGTTCCTCATCCTTAACCATAGCTATAGTATTTTGTGAACCCACACTAGTTAAGAGGAGTCTACACCTCTTCAAGATCCTGGGATTAACTCCTTATGAAGTTTGTCTATGTAGGATCTTACTCCAGAGGGGTGTCGGTGTTGATTGCATTGATTTATTTTATTTCTATGAATTTATTGAGATATGTAGTTATATGCAATTCAATTTGTATACAATAGTACTCTTTCTCTGATGTGAGTTGCTTATGTGTTTTTTGATAACCCTGTTGAATCCCATGACCAACTGAAAAGAAATGTTTTAAAAAATCCTCCAGGAACATTGTTAGCTGCAACTTTTAGAAAGTTAGCATTTTTGTGCCCTAATCATTGGGTGCTTGCAGCCTGTTCATGTGTCATATGACTAGGTCTGAGTGGCAGATGGCCTTTGCATTACTCGCCCAGACAGCCACAAAATAGAGGGATTAGGTGTGCCTGGATGGGCCACCTGAGGCAGTATGGGGGACGGAGCTTAGCTCAGCCACACTTGCACTTAAATAAACTATGCCCTTCTCGCACACAAAATACTTCATACTATTCTTTTGTGCCCGTAGCCAGGGCAGGGAGGCAGGCAATTCCAGACACTTCTGTGGGGGGGGAGGAGGGGGAGCTTCCAGAAGTTTCTCCCACTTCAAAGAAGGCACCAGGTATAAAATGGGGACCCTCAGACCACCTCTTCAGATCACCTCTGGACCTGTGGAAGACTAAGAAGGACTGCTCTACTGTTCTGCTGCAAGAAAGACTGCAGAGCTGCTCTTCTGCCCTATTGCCCTGTCTGCAAGAGGGCTGCCCTGCTACCTGAGGAAGAAGGACTGGTTCAGCACCTTGAATCCAGGACCACCAGAATGATTCAAAGGGCTAGTTGGCTGGTCTCCTGACCAGAGCCTCAGGGACAGAAAAGGTTCCAACCATCTTCAACCTGCGCCTGGACTCTGATGCTGTGAGTCCTAACCCCCTCCAATTGATGCCAAGTCCTGGACCCTCGGAAGTGGGAATAAAGGTGCTCTGCCAGCCCAGCTGTGTTTCCCCTCAGAGCTGATGCAGTGTGACGCAACTCAACACGGATCTCGATCACAGCCCTCGAAGCTCCTTATCAGAACCTATGCAGTGCAATACAACTCTACATGAACTTTGCATCACAGCCCTCGCAGCTACTCATCGGAACCGGGTGCAACGAACCGCATCAAGGACATAAGGTACAATTCTCAGCAGGCCTAACCTGGTCCCTGTACCCCGACCGCGCTCCACTATAGTCAGCCTGAACTTGTGACTTTGTCCCGGTCTAGCGTGACCAGATAAGCACAGTTGGTGCTTTGTGCTTTAAACTGAAGTAAAGGTAAATGGCTGAGAAGGGAGTCATTAGAGAATAATATTTTTAAAGATAAATAATGAATTGTTTGTCCAGTTAGTGACAAATAGAATCAAACTAAGTTATTCACATATGTTTAAAGATTTCCAAATGAATTAATCTAAAGAAACATGCGTATACAATGAACACAAATCTATTTTCTGTACATATAATCAAGGGTACACAACAAAGAATATCCTAATATACATCAACCATGGCTCATCAAAATCAAATAAAGTATCAATCATTGCAGATACATTTGTCAATGTATGTAGAGTCCACTCTCATAGTATTTAATGTCCATCTTCACTGAAGAATAAACAGTTTGTGGGTGAAGATCTTGTGATTGTATTTTATAGATGGAGACTTAGCATTGACGTTTCGGTCTCAAATGTCCTAAGTCCGCGAGACCATCCTCGGGACTAAAATAATTTAAGTGGAAATGCAACAATGACCCAGCAGGAACTATTTTGTGGCACTTTTAGGTAATTCTGATAAATTTTATATGGTATGCAGAGGAACAACTCTTTTGATTGAATCTTTACTTGACGTGCGAGTTGTCGCAATCTTGTATGTTTGGGAAGTAACGTCTCCGAGCGAATCTTCGAGGGCCAAATTTCAGTGCACTTTTCCTTTACTGCAATAACAATAAGGTAATGGATCAAATCCTTGAATTAATCTCAGCCACTGGCAATTGCTCAGGGCCCCATCCCAATCCATTGTTTTCTGCCCAACAAACCACTTTAGTTTGGACCCAGCTACATGCAAATCAGTCTTGACCCTGCTCCAATGGGAACAGTTAAGCCCGAAATGCCAAACCCGGTTCTACCTGAACTGGAATACAAGCAACCAAAGACCGCTTTCACCCTGATCATCAGCTAGATTCCAGTGCACCGTGAGCACAAGACACACTGGGAGAGGGTGAAGTAACATGGAAAGATAGAGATAGGAGAAATGAGGAGGGTAGCAGCACATGGCGGAGAGACCTGGAAAACATCTCTGCTCCCATGGATTGCTTCAAATAAAAGAAAAAAGTCGTTCTCACAATGCAAGAAGTGTCAGTAGTAAAAGGATAAAATAAACTAATCTGAATGCTGTTTAGACTGAAATGGCCCTGGGCTAGCCAGACATGAATATCGAGAAAAGCCACTGAATCAAAATGAGACAACTGAGATAGACAACAAAGCCAGGCAATTACGAGCAAAGAGCTAACCCAAAACCCATTTTTAATAAATGTTCTATATTAGAAACAGTAGGTCAGCTTGCAGGCAGCTAAGGCTGTCTGTAACTAACACCTAAAACTGCAAAGAAGGAAGACAAATGAAGACCGCTCACCCATATCTACACCCCAAGGAACTGGAACAACGTCCTTCTCAACATTAGATTCTTCCCGAACATACTCCACTTTGAAAAAGGATCTGAAGATCCGTTTCTTTTGAGAATTCCACATTTACAGAAAGTATTCCATTTAGTTACTTTTTTCTAGAAAGATTTAATACAGCAGACTTTAATGTGCTCAACAGTATTTGTGCATGCAACACATCTAAACAGCATTTTTAAATGTCTATGTTCACATTTCTGGCACATTAAAGCCAGACCTATTGGCTTTGCCAATGCTTGTTTTGAAGATGGTGCAGACTGGCAAGGACAGACAGTGAAGTTTTATCAGTATTGGGGTTGATGTGGTCACTTTTTTCAGGCCCTGGATGGGATGTGGTACAGCATGTAGAATGCAAATAAAATGTGTCTGTGTGGAGTCTGGTAAGCCATGCAGCAGGTATAACCACCATAAAGATGCAAGAGTAGGAGGGATTGAACAGCAGTTCCGAAGTTGCTTTCTGGAAGAAACAGTTTGGCTTTCTTTAGAAGAAGGAGCTGGTACAAGGCCATCTTTTTTTTTTTGGCAATGTTTTCCTTCAGGGTGAGGCTGGTGTCCAGGGCGGTTCCAAGTGACTTGGCATTTGGGAAAAGTTAGGAGTCACAATGTCATTGAGCCAGGTTTGTATTGCACTGCATAATGCTCTGAAACAATTTTGACTCAATTACTTAATGCAATATTCTTGTTGTGCTTTCGCCAAGCAGCACGGACTCTAGAGTGCAAGCACTTTTCCGATAATTCGCTGCCTGTTTTACAGACATTGTTCTATCTCAGGGATGGTCTTAGCCCAACTAACAAAAGCTGATGCAGTATGCACTCGGCACTATCATTGTTTTCATTGTAATTTTGTTAATTTATTTTTTTCTTCAATCAGGCGCTTTATTTAACTTACGACCTAGGCGAGCGCCTAGCTAACTAATTTGGATGGACTTCTTAAGTTCAGAGGCCCTGACACAGTACAAACAGTCGCTGGCGTGACTTTGTGTACATAGGCCCTTTGCCATTTTCTAACAGGGACTAAACGTGTAGCTTCTTCACTGCTACGATGCAAGTTGGTGCCTGAGATACTCAGTGCTCTGACTGGCGATAAGATCTGTGAACAGTGAATTGCATCAGCAGTGTAACTGTTGCTCAATTTGAGTCGGTGACAGTGTGTTTACCAGGAGACAGTACTCGGACTGAAGAGATCTAAGAATGACGTTCAGCCAAGAAAAGAAGAGACTGTATTGTATTGTATTTGTATCTATATAGCGCTTACCACCCGTGACCAAGCGTTGAAGCACTTTATGACAGACATCGCTCTGCTCTGGAACCCAAGGTTACTCTAGGAAGATAAAGCAGAGAAGAGAGGCGTTGGAATTCTGAAACGATGATAAAGCAAAGGCAAACTGGGTGCTTTGGTGGGAGATTAGAGGTAGAATAAGGAGACTAGACTGGAGCAGAAAGAGAAAGACAAAATAGTGGCTGGGTGAGCCAAAGCACAGACGAGCTGAAGACTACAAGTGAGACCGAATCAACCTAGAAGCTGGAGCAGCGCAATTTAGACTCTACCCTTACACGTCACAGAAATGCAATTATATACATGCATTTGACATTAGATATACTGTGTGCCGTAACTTTATTAACGTGTGTGAAGCATTTAAACTCAATACTGAAATATATTCACTGTAGAACTAGAGATTTATAATTCTGCACTATTGTTCAGTTAAAATTAATTATGTATTCTTATTCACATTCTACATTTCAAGCTATATTTGTATATATAAACCTTTTTTTTTTATTCACGTTTTGCATTTATTTCTAAAGTTATACATGTGCACATATAATCATGTATTCAGAGTGCACATTAAGGCCCTCATTACGATGAGAGTCGGAAAGCCTCTGACCGAGCTTCATTGCGGTTTCAGTTTCGACCGCTGCATTACAATGGCCGGAGGTCGGTCGGTCCCGAGACCGCAACGGCATCTGCCCGACATCGTAATTAGGCCCATAATGATTAGTTAAAGTTAACCTGAATACAGGCTTCAGTCGAAATGCATTTTGCTTTGCTAGCATGTTTTGTCTTTTCCTCCCAGGTTCATTATTATGATTTACGTTAGCTAGAGAAAGGCTTATTGTCTGTATTAGGCTGTTGACAGAGAGGCTTGAAGGGAAACTTGGCAGTGAATGTGGAAAAGCAATGGTCAAAAGAGGCCTTCTGCTCATCATGTACCAGGATGGCAAGCTGTTCAAGGTTAGGATTGCAGTTTTAGTTCGATATGATGTGAACCTTAAGCCATGTTGCAGATGCACTCAACTAGTGTTTTGATTGGTCCCTGGTGTTGTGAAGAAGATAACAATGATTCTCAATCTCCTGTTACTTTTAATTGGTGTTCCCATAGAGTTAAGAGAGATTCCCTTTAGACTTAGAGAGGTACAGACATCTCTGCTTGCCCTATTTTTGCAAGTATGAAGCTTTATGCTAAACACTTATTTCCTATTTATTCAGACTTTTACTGGAGTCTGATCATGCTGACACCTTTTTCTTTATACTCCCAATTTAGAGACCCTTGATAGTTGACCCTATATTTGACTTATGTTTAGAAGAGAGACAAGAAGTTTCTTTATAGAACACCTATTTGCTTTAATTCGTGATTATGGCAATTCGATATGTCATTCTATTGCGCCTTAACATACTGAGATATTTAAACTTACCTATTGTATTGTTGCATTTACTGAATGTAATCTTTGTCTGCTTATATACCGGATTGATTGGTAATCGGAAATAAAACTCTTTAATTATATTCAGTGATTGGTGGTCCTTGTCGTGGAGTCACATTGGCTTCACAAATTAGAAATGTATTGTTGATGCTTTTTCCCTTTCAATGCTTCACATCAGCTATCAAACGTCAGTACGATCAATAGGGAAAAACCTTGAACAACTTAACTAAGAGATTACGTTATAGGGCCCAGTGCTTCATCAAAGCCAACGTGTCTGAATGAAATAGAGCTAGAGCATGAGCATGAGGGAGACTAAAGGCGAGCCAGGGTAGCACAACACACAGACCCTGACTCAAGTACACAAGTAAAACAGTGCAAGAGCCTAGGGGAGACTGAAGCTGAACAGACCTATATTCATAGGGAGACTGAAGCGGAGCGCACTGGGGAAGGCTGGAGCAGAACAGACCTAGACACATGCTAAGACTTAACCAGAGCGCATAAACCTGGAGAAGACTGGAACAGCACAGACCTAGATCCATAACTGACACTGAAGCAGAGCGCAAGAGCAGGGGGATAGGGAAGAAAAATAGACCTAGACATATGTATAATACTGAAGGAGAGCAAGGTTAGAGTAAGATTAAAATGAAGGTGTACTAAAGCCTAGTTTGAGACTGAAGCAGAGTAGAGCTAGATCCTAGGGTAGAGGCTACATCATCTTTATGTATGTAACTGAGCACCTAAGTAAACTCAATGTTAAACACTAACGTCCTGAGTGAGTTGCTTAGTTTATGAAATCGGAACCTATTACAGCAAATCCAAAAAATGATGAAAAAATGAATTTTGTATAACTTTCCCCACAGTTCTGGTGGAAGGGAATCCTTTCTTGTACTAATCAGTCCACAGTCCCACTGTCAAGTATATCTCCCATTGACTGCAAGCTCAGTTCCTCTTCTTTCCTACACAGAAGAGAAGCTGTTACTCAGTGAAGAGCAAATGAAATCACCTGGGCCTTAACCAACTGTCTAGAAATAAAACTACATACAACCCACCAATAAAAGATAACTAAGGGCACAAGGTTCACCAACATACCATCCATTTTGGAAGTTAGATCAGGCACCTTTTAATTCACATGAGATCAATAATTGCGCCTTTGTCCCACTCTTATACCACTAACAGTCTCTTATTTGCTGCTGCTGGGGGTCAGGGGTAAGAATAAACAGTGCAAACCGTAGGAGCAATAGCAGTGGCTGGGTGACCAAAGAGCAAGGACACAGCAGCAATGCCTGGCTAATCCCAACTGCCATCCTTGCATAAGTTAAGGTTTGTATTTGCCCCCAGATCTGGAAAAGGATCTAAGCCTCAAGTCCCTTTAGACAGGGCGGTCCTGCATCCTACTGCAAGACAAAACTGGACGAACTACTATACAAGCAGAAAGCATATCTATCTCATTTTGAGATACAGATCAAATAATAACTCATTCTATGACACCATTCTATCTTCGCACAAAAGGTGGTGGGGCAGGGTAAAAGGAAAAGAAGGGTTCCACCAGGAATAATTATCAGCCATGGATATCACAACCACAAGGACCCGAGAGGCCACTATGTCACAAAAGAAAGAGGTATTGACCTCTGTCTCCAGAAAACCCATTTAACACAGAGGGACAAAGCAGGAATAGAAACAGGAAGAAAAGAATTACTGAACAGAAATAAACACGTATGGAATGTAAGTGGTCTAAAAACTGCAGTTTTTACTTCATAACAAGAAATGTCATCACACGTAGCCCATTGTCATGTGGAGATCTATGGTGAGAAAAAGTAGATGAAATAGTTGGGTGTGCCCTTGAAGCAAAGAACAAGTGGAAAGCTTTTACATCTGAACACTCTGCAAAAACAAAAATGATAAATAAGGCCTACCAACATCTACTCAAAAGAGAAAAGAAATCCTGAACTATTGGGTAACGAAATTGAGAACTGATCTAAGGTCCCATATCATGGCGTGCTTTGGCCTACTCCAGACCATAATATGAAGTGACTTGAAAACTGTTTACCTACTAGGTCTCCATGTAGAAGGAGGCAGCCTGCAGAAATGGCCGTTCTACAGTAAGCATCTTCTTCACTGAAGAGGTGGACAAGCAAATTACAATGGTGTACCCTGTACGCGGAACTCTCAATCCACATGCCTCATTTAGAGACAGGCAGAGCATAAGGGTTCAGTCGATAGAGTCCGCTTCAACAGAAAGCTTCGTATGACCGAATAGGGCCATCAGAGGAATGGCATTATACTGCCCGCTCTATTTAGGGAGGATGGTATAAACTCCTCTTTTTCTGTCTGTCACTGCCAGGACAAACTAGGTGGTGTGGGACAGAAAAAGTGACCCCCACATCCAGGCAATAAAACTCCTAAGGTGTGGGTGGCATTCGATTTTTTGTTTTTGAAAAACAAACTCTCACTTTAGGAGTTAGTTTTTCAAAAACAATTTCGTTTTTAAGTTTGGTGGATGGCTGTCAAAACAGACTAGTGGTCCACTAAATGTTCTGTACCTTGAAGGGAGTCACAGTGGTTCCTTTCAAGGTACGCATGTGACTGCTGTGCCGGCAGTCATCTCCAATTTTGAAAGATGGTAGACTGTCCTCCGCCATCCTGACCGATGGGGTGTAGTCCGTCAAACATAAAATCAGACCCTAAGTACCACTATCCGTGATGCATGTACAGGCTTAAAGTGTCAGACTAGACACCAAGGAAACAAGACTGATCGGACAATCCCTATAATTGAAAAGAACTGACACAAAACAAGAATCCCTGATGAAAAGAGCTGACAGAAATCAGGAGCCCATTATTACCTAAAATTCTTCCTCCAAAAAGGCCAGGGAAATCCCAGAACATAATTAAGTCTTCCAGGCTTTTATGGTCAGATGTCCTTTTATGTCAAGCTCATGCTAAAACCCTTCTTGATCCAGTAAAGGGCTGAATATGATGGGATTAGGATGGGGAAATCTACAAACATTATTATTATTAATACATCCTAGGTAAAGCGCATGGCTACCCTTAAGCATCCCAGCGCTATTTGCAACTGCTAGAAGTTTACAGTCTTACGACAGTTTCTGGAAGAGCCACGTTTTTAATTGCTTCCTGAATGCTAAGTGGTGAGTAGTTGATCTAAGTTGGATCGGTAGCGTGTTCCATAGAGTGGACGCATTGTATGAGAACATACGCCCGCCCGAACGTACTCTGATCATGTCCAGATAAAATCTCCATTATCTTCAGCATCAAGAAAATGTAGAGGCCTGGTGGAGATCAAGGGTTACTAAAAAAAAAAAAACAACACCTATTGTTTTGTTAATGTGAAACTTTGAACTACTTTTGGAAAAAAACGAAGGATGCATCTTTCAAACAATTCTTTTGTGAAGGAAGATTGTGTAAAATGATATCACTGAAAAAGTTTGAAGCTGTTTTACTCTACGGGTAGCTATTTAAGCCACTAAAAAAGCTACTTTCCAAGTAAAATGCTGCAGTGACTCCTTCTGTATTTGCTCAAAAGGAGGAGCTATCAATTGATAAAAAACTAAATTAAGCTCCAATGGAGGAGAAGCCTGCAATCTCAGAGGAAATGTGTTGGTAGACACTACAAAAATCTTTTAATTACAGGTGTTGTAAAGAAGAATCCTTGTGTGGGTCCTTTTTTGTATGCTGTGATAGCAGCCAAATGCACTCTTATAGAGGCAAAGAGAAGGTTCACCTTCTCCAAGTGCAGAAGTTAAAGAAAGATTGCATCTTCATGACAGGATATTGGGTCATGATTATTTTGAAGACGCCAAATTATGACCCTGTTCTATTTGAAAGCATATGATTTTCTAGTACATGGACTTTTTGCGTTCATACAGGCTTGGAATAAATTCAGATGGCCATATTGTAGAATGTCAGTAGCTAGGCTGCCTAATTTAAGGATGTTACCTTAAGGTAATGTAATATCTGATAGAGACATCTAGCCGCAGATTCCTTAACTTAAAACTTCCCCAGGCGCCAGTCTGGATCCGGAGATTTTTCAGCAGTAAATCTGCATGCCAGGGGACAGCGTCATATGGCTCCGTAGTGACGTCGTCTACGGATATGACATCAGTAGAGCCATATAAATCCCCTCCGGCGCGCGGACGTCAGTTTTCTTCTTTTCCGCACTGAGATGCGGATCCAGGAGAAGCGGTTCCTCAGGCCTCTTTTTTTTTGGGAGCCTTCTCGACGCCTTTCGCATCTGGAACAGTGTGCCGATGCCTTTGGGCTTTAAAACGTGCGAGACCTGTAGGCGGCATATGTCGGCGATGGATCTGCATACCATTTGCATGTGGTGCTAGGGCAAGCACCACGACTCCAAGGAGTGCGATGCCTGTAAGAGGCTGAAGCCCAAGTCGTTACGGGAACGTCAGATGAAGTTGCTATCGGCTCGGCTGTCCAGTTCGGAGTCCAGGCAGCGCCGATCCCCATCCCGTTCTGAGGCTCCTACTCGGGCAGATCGTGGAGCCGTTCCCGTAGGTGTCACTCGTCAAAATGAGGTAAATCCCATCGGAAGGGATCGAAATCACGGAGGCCTTCGGCCTCGCGAAGCCGTGATGCTGGTGCCGGTTCCTCCAGGCAGTTGCGTAGGAGTTGACCCCCAGTTTTCCACCATATCCTGGTGAGGGGGCGACTATGACCCAAATGGAGGTATATTTCCAACCTTTACATGCCTTTTTTGGGTCAACACCTCTCCCTGGTTTGCCTTCGGACCCCACAGAGGTGGAAAGGACTCTGATTGGAAGTTCGCCGGCGGGTACGCCCTCGGCGCCGATCGAGGACCCTGGCTCCATAAGTGGAGACGCTACGACGTCGGGAAACAGCCCGGTGCGGCTTCCTGTTATGACGTCGGTGGCTTCCGCAGAGGGAGACTTGTCACCACCATGGCGCTGTGCGACACCGAAGACACCCTTAGTGGTGGACGTCAATGCGTTGCCGTCTCGATGCCGTTCGGCGGAGCCACCCTTAGTGGTGGACGTCGATACGACGCCGTCTCGACATCGGTTGGTGCCAGAGACGCCGTTTATTGCCACTGAGGCTTCTGCTTCATCCCCTCTACAAATTGTAGATGAGTCCACTGTGGTTGCCATTTCCCCAGTGTTGCAGGAAGAGTCTGCAGATACTGGTGGGGTTGAGCGTTTGGGTGCTCTTGGCCAGCCTCAGGCAGGAGGTTCTTTGGCTTTTGGGGGGGGGATGTTAGTCTTCAACCGTCCCCTACCTATGATTTACTTTCACCTTCTAGAATAGCGACAGATGCATTTGTTGGGGTCATTCATAGGGCTGGTTTATATACTAGTGAGCAGTTTAATCTTCTTATTCTTCTTACGAAAGTTTTCTTGGTCTCATGCCAAACTGCACATTTGGTCCAAGGAAGATGCCAGTGGCCCTAGAAGGATGAAATTTGATAAGCAGTAGGAACAAGAGTTCTGTGAAGGTTAAGGCGTTTTTGAAAAGTGGTAGATACTCTGCCTTCCAAAGGATACACTTCTCCATCTTCTGTGTTTAAATTTGGTCCTAGATGGTTTCTATTTAGACAGGGTGCAACATTCACTTCCGGTAGTTGACGTGAAGACCCAAATGATGCAGCAGTGCAGTAGTGGTACTCAAGTCTTGACATGTGTTCTCTGCCTTATATGCTTTTATCAACCAACCGTCAAGATATGGGTAAATGTAGATCGTCTGTTTGCAACGGTGAACTGCACCACTGACATGCACTTTTCAGAGGTTAGACGAGCAGATTTCAGACCGAAGACAAGGCCTATATACTGCTAATGGGAATTGTTTACTGAATACCTCAAGAATGTTATGTGCTTTCTTGCTAATGAATGTGAAAGTAATCAACTGCTAAGTCCAGAGCCCACATCTAGTCTCCTTTCTTGAGCTCAGGATATATCTGGTGCATAGCTTAAATTCTGAACTTCTGCCTCTTGATGCATTAGTTCACTTATTTCAGACCAAAACATATCTTGAATAGATGCCTGTTTCAGGCTCTACTGCATGCTTTTGCTGAAGAGATTTCATTCCTATCTGTAGTAACTACAGCTGATGTTTTGGTGGAGACTTCGGAGCGATTAAAAGAGGAGCAATTCTGAAGGGTAGCCATTTTGTATTATATGTTATGTTCTGCCACTCTCATATATGATTGGAAACACTTCCTCCTACCGGAATAAGGCACAGAGGAGAAGAGGGAACGGTCATTGTCTTGAGTGAGAATAGGATCTCCCTAATGAGGCAGGTTGCTGGTCTTGCTATTGCCCTCTACCTCTTTTGTAAGAGAATTGCTGCTGCCTTTGCAACTGAGACTGATAGGAACCTATAGCACCTGCTGCTTTGGAAGTAACAAAAGTCTCTGAATCGGTATTTAGATTTAAAGTAGTTCTTCTACTCTTCCAAACTTGCAGCCATATGGGTTTCGGCCACATTGCTCACTTGGTGGCCCTCCCCATTCGTGTGGGGCCCAAAAAGAACCATCCTTTGAATGGTAGTTTCATGATATTAAGTTGCATGTCAGGTTTCAAAGCTGTTAATTGCAGGCATGAACGGATGCTTGTTTCCTCTTGACCAGTGAGACCATGACTGAGTCCAGTTTGGGTTCTTGGTGTAGAGAAACCAAATGCCATTGATTATATCGACATCCACCTTCTCAACACGAATACCCTGAAGAGTGCATCAACATTGAACGCTTCAATGTTGTGTGTCTCAACATTGGGTGTGCTGATGGTGAAAGGTTCGACGTTGATAGGCTTGGAGTTGTGGTCTACTTCTTTGCTGGGTGGAGACCTTTCAGCATCACAGAATCAACGTTGCACCTGCTGCAGTCCTTGCCTTTAACAGTGAGAAAAGTACGCTGGTGAGGCAACATGCTTCTACATCAAGACATACGACATCGAACGGTGCTCTCAGGAGCGGCTGGAGTATCCAGAGTGATGTAGATGACCACAACACTTCTTCCCTATATATCTCTTTCTTTAGTGGTCTTTGCTTGCAGAGCGCATGGATATAGTAGAAAAGGCACCTTCTTTGGCCAGCCTGCGGTGTTTCTTTCTCTCTTACCACACCCTGAGACCTTCCAACTCCCCTCTCAGGTGAATCGCTTCCTTGTCATTTGGATCACAAAGAAAAGGAAAATGTGCACCTATTGACCAAATGCGAGCAGAGTAAGTAGACAAAACTCAGAATGTGGGCCAGAGGCAGCCTTCTTCCTCCATTTGAAAAGTAAACGCTTAACATGGAAAAGAAATCCCATCAGGGTTGGTAAAACAGGAAGGAAAAAGCTTCAAAGATGTCTAAGATGATGCAGGAAGAACGATTAAATGCATTTCTGAGGAGAAAACCTCAAAACATAGGGTGAATAACCCCTGAAGAGTTCTGAGACCATCCCAGCACAAGCTGGAAAAAAGAACTCAGTCTGTGAGACCACGACCAGTACAGTGTATGCTGGGAGATAAAACCTGCTTGCTCCTTACAGGATCAGTATTTTGTTCAGACTTGCATGCTTTTCAACTAACAAGCCTTTTTTTTCCTTTATGTTCCTCTCTCTGACATAGGGGATTCAATGTCAGATCTCATTTTTTCTGCATAGTTTTCCCTTGATGCTGCAATGTTACCTTATGTAGTGCCCATATATGGTTGAGAGATGGAGAGCAAAAGTCAGAAAGATTTGGCCTGTTTAATCTATGGAAGTTGGGACATGGATGATGGGTTTTATTTTGTAAAAGAACTGTTATGAGGTGCCCGCACACAGGCCGAAATATTCTATGTCTATAACTATCAATGAACGTCCTATGATGCAGAACATCTACTCGCAATTTACCATTAGTCCTGGTTTGAGTGTAAAACAGCCAAACTGATAATCATACTTTCAATGCACCACATATAGGTCAAAGGACATGACTGTTTATTCATACTTCTTGACTTTTCAACACAGTTATCATGGCAGGTTGAAGACTGGAAAACATCTTGGGAAAGTATAAAACTTCTCGAGTTGTCCCCGCAGCTTGATCCTTCCCCCCTGTTTTTCAAACTGCACATGAAACAAGTGAGTTTGATCTTTGAGGATGTGGGTGTTTCCATATACTCAAAAAACAAAAGAGAGAGCTAGGACTGGTGGACGGCCGCCCTTGTCCCTTAATGTAATATCAAACCAACTAAGACGGCCAAGTTATATGGCTATCTGACACAGTGGTGTCTGGCACCTCAAAGGTTTGTCTAGAAGACCCTCACACACCAACCTGGTTGGTGTCATGCTTCATCATCGGGTCCCAGCTGAGTACCCGAATGCTACTCAGCTGTGCTGCAACACCTGATTACAGTGGAGCGGGTTTGTGGTGTCAGTGAGTGTGATGAAGTGAGTGTAAATATAAAAATACCTCTGGGATTCTACCTGTTAATTACTTTTATTCCCGGTGATCCAGGGTACGTTAAAAACAAGAGAGTGGATAATGTGTTAAGTATACTGCTTGTATCTTAATTTTATCCTTTGATGGTCGACATGTTTCAGCCCACTTATAAAATTGCTGGGGCTTTCTTCAGGACCTCTCAAATAAAGTGCTTAGTGAGTGAAGTGAAAAAAGTGAGTGGTAAAAATAAACCACGTTTTAAAGCATTTTTAGTACTCGCGCTAAGGAGTACTATATATGCTAAGAGGACTAACCGTACTTAGGGTCCTCAAAATGGGCTAGTACCTGTAAAAGAAAAAGACATAACACAACACAATACTTAACAGATAAAATCGTAAAACTGAAGGTTATGCCTTAACCGCAATGATGGTGCACTATGATTTTGTAAATGCGGCAAGCGGTGTCAGACATACGTGCAGTCACTTTCGTACACATATCATGCATTCAGTATAAAATGCTTGTGTGTAATATAGTGATCATGCCATCAAATATCAATGGAAAGGGCGTTTATTTTGTGCCTTACTTATTCAATATTGCTTGTTGTGGAAAAGTGCCAGTGAATGAACTGTATGACTATAAGTGATAGTCACCTTAACGGCGGTTTGAATAAACCGAGTGGAGCCGGCTAGATTGCGCTGTGTTTTTGTAATAGTATTTTATACAGTGACTCAAATAAAAGAGTAATTAGTGTTTAATAATTACACTAATAGTATAACTGGCTCACACATCTGGTCCTGGGAGGGGGGAGCCTTTTAAGTCACATACTATAACAAAGAAAAGGATAAAAATGGAGGAGAGGGTCAACGTAAACGTCTTGACCTGCACCCAAACGAGTAAGTTTGGCAGGGCAGACATCGGTTACAGAAAAACAAAAAGAAAAACATAAGGTGCAGTGGCGAAATTTGCAAAAAGCCGACTGCACCCTGAATAGGATCGATCTTACTTGGTGAAAAGGTCTCTCCCGCTGCATGACCTATTGCGGTGTCCTCAGGAACAGGCTGGTAAGATTTGAGAGAACCGGAGTTGTTTTAAAAGGCTCCGGCAGATTATGGGATGACTTCCGGAAAAGGTGTGCACGTCATCACGTGCATAACGTGAGATGCGTTGGGAGTGACTAGAATGCTAACTCTAAATAGAGCTATCCCGCTAATGGCGGTTGGGAATTGTAGCTATTCGATAGACTGAATAGCGCATGTGTAAAGAGGAGAAAGAAGCGAAACCATACGGGTAAAGGCGTGACCCTCCTCACACGTATAACCCAATTAAAAAAGGCAAATTTCAACAACAAAACGTCCCACATAATTAGTGAGGGAGATGATATGGTCAATTGACTTGTAGTTCGTTGTAGGAAATTCTGCTAGAAATGAATTTGTGTCAATACTTGTATCTAATGGGAGTTCAGATCTAATATGCCATCCACTAATGACAATTCCACTGTTTGGTGGCAGACAGTTCGCAATTTTAGAATGTGGCTGCTCCAGAGTTGTGACCCATTTCAGCGGTTGAGACTATTCCAGGGTATGTTGTCATTTAACCCATGGACATTGGTAGACATTCGGTAGACCCATCTTTGCTCTTTGTCTAGCAGCTGTTGTTGGATGTTATTGGTGTTAAGGTCCAATTGCTCAATCACAACCCATTGCATGTCATTAGGGGTATGACCCTGTTCCAAAAAGTGATTTGTCATGCGAGTTGTGTTACGCTTGCAACGAATGTTACTTCGATGTTCGAAGATTCTTGTTTTTACTCTACTACTGGTCATGCCGACATACCTCAGGCCACAAGGGCAAGTTATGAGGGATATGGCATTCGTAGAATTGCAGTTCGTATGTCTGCGTATTTCCCAGGTTTTGCCTGGTTCCAGATTGAGTGTCTTCGTTGGTTTTGTGAGGTGACACACACTACAATCACCGCAAGGGTAGTGTCCCGTTACTCTTGGTAAACCCCATGCGTTCAGGATTGTGTTCTCGTGTCGGATTTGTAGCTGTGGTCTTGTGTGTACCAGATTATCCTTCAAGCTTTTCCTTTTTTGTAGGAAAATAATGGTTTTTCCCACTGTAGGTTGCCGGTATTTAATATTGTCCAATGTTTCTCCACAATTTTGGCCACTTGATTTGATACAGGGTTGTAGGTGGTCACGCAAGTTAATGGAACAGAGGTTTCTGTAAGTACAAACATATGGTACTTCGATGGGGAGTACATTCGCCCCCAGCGTGGCAGGACTTTACGTTTACAGCTTCGAACAAAAGTTCCTGTTGAACCCTAACACCCCACTCACAGTGAACATATGATTTTACAGACGGTATATAGATGGCGTCTTTCTCATCTGGGAAGGATCAGAAGAATCACTGGAATCCTTTTTTGTCTGGATCAATGGGTGTGACCCCAATTTGAAATTTACTCACACCACAAGCAGGAGGAACATGACTTTCCTAGACCTGGACATAACACACAACAATGGGAGACTCGAGACCAAAACTCATTTCAAACCAACGGCAAGGAACTCCCTTTTGCATTTTTCTAGTTTCCACCCTCAGTCCTTAAGGGAAAATCTTCCCTATGGACAATATCTGCGTTTACGCAGAAATTGTAGCAATCTCAAGGATTTCAAAGACCAGGCACAGATGCTTACCACCAAACTAAAAAATCGTGGATACCCAGATAGCATTACCAACAAAGCAAGGAAACGTGCACGAAATCAGAACCGTGAGGGACTTTTAGAACCAAAGACACAAACAGAAACATCTGTTCCATTAACTTGCGTGACCACCTACAACCCTGTATCAAATCAAGTGGCCATAATTGTGCAGAAACATTGGACAATATTAAATACCGGCAACCTACAGTGCGAAAAACCATTATTTTCCTACAAAAAAGGAAAAAGCTTGAAGGATAGTCTGGTACACACAAGACCACAGCTACAAATCCGACACGAGAACACAATCCTGAACGCATGGGGTTTACCAAGAGTAACGGGACACTACCCTTGCGGTGATTGTAGTGTGTGTCACCTCACAAAACCAACGAAGACACTCAATCTGGAACCAGGCAAAACCTGGGAAATACGCAGACATACGAACTGCAATCCTACGAATGCCATATACCTCATAACTTGCCCTTGTGGCCTGAGGTATGTCGGCATGACCAGTCGTAGAGTAAAAACAAGAATCTGCGAACATCGAAGTAACATTCGTTGCAAGCGTAACACAACTCGCATGACAAATCACTTTTTGGAACAGGGTCATACCCCTAATGACATGCAATGGGTTGTGATTCAGCAATTGGACCTTAACACCAATAACATCCAACAACAGCTGCTAGACAAAGAGCAAAGATGGGTCTACCGAATGTCTACCAATGTCCATGGGTTAAATGACAACATACCCTGGAATAGTCTCAACCGCTGAAATGGGTCACAACTCTGGAGCAGCCACATTCTAAAATTGCGAACTGTCTACCACCAAACGGTGGAATTGTCATTACTGGATGGCATATTAGATCGGAACTCCCATTAGATACAAGTATTGACACGAATTCATTTCTAGCAGAATTTCCTACAACGAACTACAAGTCAATTGACCATATCATCTCCCTCACTAATTATGTGGGACGTTTTGTTGTTGAAATTTGCCTTTTTTAATCGGGTTATACGTGTGAGGAGGATCACGCCTTTACCCGTATGGTTTCGCTTCTTTCTCCTCTTTACACATGCGCTATTCAGTCTATTGAATAGCTACAACTCCCAACCGCCATTAGCGGGATAGCTCTATTTAGAGTTAGCATTCTAGTCACTCCCAACGCATCTCACGTTATGCACGTGATGACGTGCACACCTTTTCCGGAAGTCATCCCGTAATCTGCCGGAGCCTTTTAAAACAACTCCGGTTCTCTCAAATCTTACCAGCCTGTTCCTGAGGACACCGCAATAGGTCATGCAGCGGGAGAGACCTTTTCACCAAGTAAGATCTATCCTAGTCAGGGTGCAGTCGGCTTTTTGCAAATTTCGCCGCTGCACCTTATGTTTTTCTTTTTGTTTTTCTGTAACCGATGTCTGCCCTGCCAAACTTACTAGTTTGGGTGCAGGTCAAGACGTTTACGTTAACCCTCTCCTCCATTTTTATCCTTTTCTTTGTTATAGTATGTGATTTAAAAGGCTCCCCCCTCCCAGGACCAGATGTGTGAGCCAGTTATACTATTAGTGTAATTATTAAACACTAATTACTCTTTTATTTGAGTCACTGTATAAAATACTATTACAAAAACACGGCGCAATCTAGCCGGCTCCACTCGGTTTATTCAAACCGCTGTTAAGGTGACTATCACTTATAGTCATACAGTTCATTCACTGGCACTTTTCCACAACAAGCAATATTGAATAAGTAAGGCACAAAATAAACGCCCTTTCCATTGATATTTGATGGCATGATCACTATATTACACACAAGCATGTTATACTGAATGCATGATATGTGTACGAAAGTGACTGCACGTATGTCTGACACCGCTTGCCGCATTTACAAAATCATAGTGCACCATCATTGCGGTTAAGGCATAACCTTCAGCTTTACGATTTTATCTGTTAAGTGTTGTATTGTGTTGTGTTATGTCTTTTTCTTTTACAGGTACTAGCCCATTTTGAGGACCCTAAGTACGGTTAGTCCTCTTAGCATATATAGTACTCTTTAGCGCGAGTACTAAAATGCTTTAACACGTGGTTTATTTTTACCACTCACTTTTCACTTCACTCACTAAGCACTTTATTTGAGAGGTCCTGAAGAAAGCCCCAGCAATTTTATAAGTGGGCTGAAACATGTCGACCATCAAAGGATAAAATTAAGATACAAGCAGTATACTTAACACATTATCCACTCTCTTGTTTTTAACATACCCTGGATCACCGGGAATAAAAGTAATTAACAGGTAGAATCCCAGAGGTATTTTTATATTTACACTCACTTCATCACACTCACTGACACCACAAACCCGCTCCACTGTAATCAGGTGTTGCAGCACAGCTGAGTAGCATTCGGCTACTCAGCTGGGACCCGATGATGAAGCATGACACCAACCAGGTTGGTCTTAGTTGGTTTGATATTAGGTGTTTCTATATATTCAATATGTATTTGACACACAAACCTAACGAAACAAAAACCCAGCCTTCTCAATCTCAGAAAACGTTTAAAAACACAAAGGGCCAGATGTAGGAAGCCAAATTGCGATCGCAAATGCTGGAATTCGCAGAATTTCAGGGTTTGCGATCGCAATTTGGCTGTGTGCAATGTAGGTAGGCAAATACCCTGTCTCAAAATAAGGATTCACAAAATTTGCGATTCCTTATTGTGAGCAAGCATTTAGAGAATCGCAATTTGCAATTCCTAAATGCTATGCTAGATAGGCATCACAAATTGCGATATTGCCTTAAGGAATCGCAAATTACCACCAACTTCAAGTTGGTGGTAATTTGCGATTTCCTTTAAAAAAGCACTTTTTTGTTTTATTCAAAGTGCCATGTGGCACACATACATGCCCTTAGGGCATGTATGTGCGCAACATGTGCACATGCACATTTCAGGGGGTGCAACAGGGTGCCCTTTTGGAACCCTTGCACCCTTGAAATTGCGCACGCAATGTGCGAGTACCTCTTGGTTGCCCGCAAATTGCGTGCGCAAGATCCCATTCATTCCTATGGGCCTCTTGGCCCATAGGAATGAATGGGAAGGTATTCACTTGATTGCGAATCTCAATTTGCGATTCGCAATTAAGGAATATTAGAGAATCGCAATTATTATTGCGATTCCTACATACATTCCATTTTGCGACTCCTTAATAAGCGATTCAGTAAAAATCGCTATTTAGGACTCATAAAACTGACTTTACCTACATCTGGCCCAAAGTTTCCACCTCCACTCCATTCCCTCCTAAAATCTACCTCTAAAAATATCAATATATTTTGTGAAGTTCTTTATACGTTGCACACTAGACCAACACTATTTCAGTTGGACATTATTTTTGTTTTGTTTTTAAGTTTTATTTTGTAAAGTCAGGATCGATTAATGCATGTATATTAAAAATAAAAAAAAATAAAAAGTAAAAAAAACAGTTGGGGATTTGCCCCAGTTACGTTGCAAACACTTGAATACACACATAGAAAAGCAATAATCTAGTTATCTGGGATGGAATGGGGCTATATCGTAGCCTAAGACAGAAATACAAAAGGAGAAAAATTATACGATAAAGAGAGTGTAGAAGCAGGCAAAAAATAATCGGGCTCGCCAAACCGCTGCAAGCTGATTACAATTAGGTTTGCAAATTATTCCACGGATCCCAGTGGAACTCCAACCAGATTCTGTAAAATTTCTTACGTGAAGAAATACCCCTCACTTTTGCCAGAGCCTGTTTGGGCTCAAATATTTGCCGGATGGTAGCCCACCACTGAAGACACCCAAGATCTAGCTATACAGAGTCTGGCAGAGACAATGATTATAGACAACAGCCATCTTAAACCAGAGTCATTTTCCATTCAATATCCCATTATTATCTCCTTAGGGGTGAGTTGTATTTCGAAACCGCAGCATGATGCTGTCAATCAACTTACCCCTACAGAACTCCTGAAGAGCAGGACATGTAGGAAACATGTGAAGGATGTCCGCTGCAGAGCACCCACACTTAGGGCAGCTAGTTTTAGCAGCGCCAGGATTTCCGCCCCACCTCATAATTTTCTCTGGTGTATAGTATAGCATTCAAATGGTCTTAAGCTTTACAGAGTGCACGGACCTCTTGACCTTCTCCAAAGCACTGTAGGCTTCAGATGGTACAATCTCACATGAAATCGTCTTACTCCACTTAGTGGCTAAAAGTGGGAACCCAAGATAGAGCGTACTGATTAGGGATTTCCTACTAGCTTTATGCATGCATGAACCGAAATCAGAACCTACCAAATCAATAGGAACCTTACAACCAGACACAAAGAAATTCCTTAGCTGCAGGTATTTTTTTTAAATGATGCGGGATGTCGTAAGAGGCCTGAAGCCCAGCAAACGAGAGGAATCCATTCACATAGTACAGCTGCCCCACAGTTTCCACTCCTAATCAAGACAAAGCCCTGCAAATAGGGTAATGAAATACCTCCAGGTATGCCGGGTTATCTCATAGTGGCATATTCCCATGTACTAACGATAAGGAACATTTTGCACATATTTCACGCCAAATACAAACGAATAGGCCCGGGCGTTGCTTGCAGAGTCTCATTCCACGGAATTCCATGGAGTTGCGTGAGTGGGCGGAGTATTGTTTGGCCACTCTTGAATGAAGTCCCCTTGGCTGCTGAGGGTTGTTGGGGGCCAAAAACCCCTATTGTTGCCACAAGTAAGTCCCCCACAGCGGGATTGCTGAGACGTCATCAGAGGCCCTGCCCCCTTTCTCAACCACTGTGCAAAAGGGCCTCCTGGCGCACTACTGGTTGTGGGATGAAGTCTTCTTAGCTGCTGAGGGTCTTGGGGGCGAAGAACCCCTATTGTTGCCACAAGTATGTCCCCCACAGCGGGACTGCTGAGACATCAGAGGCCACCCCCTTTCTCAACCACTCTGCAAAGGGGCCTCCTGGCACACTACTGATTGGGGGATGAAGTCCTCTTGGCTGCTGAGGGTCGTTGGGGGCCAAGAACCCCTATTGTTGCCATAAGTAAGTCCCCCACAGCAGGATTGCTGAGACTAGGGGTGAGCATGCCGGTAAACTCCTCTCCGCTGGTCAGTTGGTGGAGTTTTTGCCGAACTCTGCGTTCCAAGCGGAGCGCAGAGTGGCAAAACTCTGCAAACTCAGCCGGCGGAGCGAAGTGTACCGCCCACCCCTACAAACGATATCCTTAATAAACTTCTATCTAACCCCCTTATAATAACTGGGGTCAGCTAATCTGTAGAAAAAGACCCTGCAATCAGACCCCAATACCAGCTGATATCCCAGTATTGACAGATCTGGTTCGAATAATGTTAGCAAGTTGCAAAGTCAGCCAGCAAACGCTGACCAATACTACAACTTAAAATCTGGTAGCTGCAACCACCTCCCACCTATACGGAAGTTTTAAAGAGCTCGTCTCGCCCGCTTATAACCCCAAATAAAGCTACTTATGGCTCCTTCCAGCCATTTGAAAAACAAATTCGGGACCCTAAGTGGGATTGCCTGTAATAAGTGCAAGAATTTTCCTCAATAGACTCATTTTTATAATATTGCAGCGACTGATGATACTTATCGGAAGCCTATTCCAAAACCGCAATTTAGAAACAACTGATTTCAGCAGGGGGTCATAATTTAACTAAAAAATGTTATCAACCTGTGCGCTCAGTTTAATACCCAGATAAATAGCTGAGGGAACTACCCCAGTAATTGGAACAGCAGGCCTAAAATTCAGCAACAACTGAGTTTCTGGCTATGTTTAACTTATAGCCTGACCATATACCAAACCGGTCCGCCTCCTCAATTATGCTTTTCATGGCATCTGATGGATTGATCTAGAATATAGCGACATCGTTGGCATAAGCACTGACTTTAAGTTCACAATCTCCAGAAACCATGGGCCAAATTCCATCATTCATCTGCAATGATTGCAAATAAGGGTCAAGGTAAAGAGAAAACTAAAGGGGGGACAGTGGGCACCCCTGCCGGGTGCCCCGCTAAATCTAAAAAGGTGGAGAAGATATCCCAGAATAGACAAGCTTGGCACATGGAGTCCTATATAAAGACTGCACCCATTTACAAAACCGGTCACCAACCCTAAAATCCCCCATCGTGACCCACAGACAGTCCCAGACCACACAGTCAAAAGCCTTCTCGGCATTCAATAATATACACAGCTTTTTCCCCTGATCTTTCTGCCACATCAAAAGCGGTAACTGCTGTCTTATTATGGCTGGTGTTGTCCCTACTAGGAATGTAGCTGTGTTGCTGTTGAGACACTAAGTCTGATAGAAGGGGAGCAAGTCAAATCGCTAAAATTTTAGCATCAATATTAATCAAAGAGAGGGGTCAATATAAACACATCTCATGAAATGGTTTGCCCTTCTTAAAGAATATAGTGATATTGGTCATGCTACTGGGCACTTTCCCGCCCTTATCGATACTCTGTATCGCACTAAGAAGTGGGGGAACTACAATATCCTTAAATACCTTATAAAATTCCATTGGGATAGGGTCCTCCCCTGCAGCCTTACCCGATGGGAGAGCCTCTTTTTCCCCAGGAGTAATATCTTTCAGGAGGGCCAACATTTGAGATTCCCCTAAGCGTGGAAGCCTACTGCTCTGGATATATGTCTTGAGCCCGTACAGGCTCAGTGTTTAAGATTGACTATACACTTACTGATAAAAGAGGGAGAACTGCTCTACAATATCCTGGGGATTAGTATGGACCAATCCATTCCTGCCTTTGATATGCTGAATCAAACATTTAGCACTTTTATCTGAAATTTGGTGTGCCAAAACCTGTCTGACCTGTTCCCATACGCATATTGTTTGTTTTAGAATAACTAGCAGCTACCTTCTCCCTCAGATTTTGCCCCCAAAGGGATCGTTTATTAATCAGTTGAAGTTAAAGAACTTGTTCATCAGGGCCTGCAGTGCTTATAGCCCTAGCAGTGTTTCCAATTGTAAAATTGCCTGGCCAAGCTGTCTAGCCATATTTTTTTTCATATATATCTTTTTATTAAGCCGCTGTTGAGATACACAGCAATTCAGTTCGACTGGAGAACAAACACAGAAGGCCACTCGCAGAAAGCCTGTATATTTCTCACCTTCACAACGGCTGGCTTTGACCAAATTGGGTGTACAGTATGTAGCAGGTGACATGTGCCCACGGATACATTCGACAAGGAGCAACCCTGTTCCCTCCCTCCCGTATCTCCCAACTTCTTCCTCAGGACTCCCTGTATTGCATCCAGGTACCCCAGATCTTGCCGAATTTATGCGGGCATCCTCGACCTTGGTAGACCTCGTGCTCCGCTACCTGGTACCAGCCCAGGTCTACTCGCCCCCCATAAACTGTTTCGCTTTGCAACCCCAGCGGCCAATGTGAGCCACAGGGCAGAGTATTTGGGCCACGTCTCTTCCCAGGTAATACCCTGGATCAGCCATCTGGCCTCCATCGGGACTAAAAGTCCTGTAACCATGGCCATTACCGCCGTGACTGCCCACCAGAAGTGTTGAATTATTGGACAGTCCCAGATCGTATTGAAGAAGGTACCTATTCCGCCACACCCTCGTGTACATTGGGTCGAGACTCAGCAACCTATCCCATGCAGCCTCAACGAGAATAATAAGATCTATGTAGTATGTGGAGTTGCACCATGTGGAAAGGGCTCTTATGGCTATTTCCCTGGGGCTTTGCAGGGCCATCAGCTAATCCTCATCTTCCATAGGACCCACATGTCCCTCCCATGCCTCTCGTAGGTCCGGTGAGTTGTTCAGTATTTTCTGGTCGACTAGGGACACTGCCTTAGTCGGCATGTAGTCTAGAAGTAGCTGAACCTCCATGGGTAAGTAATCCGGAAGCTGTTCCCTATCGGGCAGGTGACATCTCAGTGCATGTCTCAGTTGCAGATATCTAAACAACTCCCCCTTCTCCAGGGCATATTCTGTTTGGAGCTCAGGGAAGGGAAGCAGTGATCCCCTTCTCCAGACGTCTCCCTGCTTGTACACCCCCATCTTACTTTGTTTCGTAGTTTCTTCACCTCCTCAAGGCAGTCGCTGTCCCACAGCGGGGTTTCTGCCGTCAATTTATCTTCCCACCCCAGGTAGTTGTTGGCCGCCCATCAGGCCTGCACCACTGCCTGGCTGTGAAAGGAGAGTGCGTCCCCCCTTTCCTTTCAATATAGGAGGGCCAGGTACCCTCAGTCGTCCATAGCCTCGTGATCAACTCTGTAGGCTGGATCATCCCTCTGACTTAACAGCCACTCGTTTACCACCATCAATTGGGCAGTCCAGTAGTAGGTTCGGAGGTCCGGAACCGCTAAGCATCCATCATAGACTCCACTCTAGAGTTTCACAAGAGAGATTTGCGAACTACCCCCGTCCCAGAGCAGCATTCGTAACACACTATTAACCTTACTAAAGAAGATCTCGGGGACCCAATAAGGGGTATTTTGAAGTATGTATAGCATGCGGGGGAGGTTCATCATTTTAAAAAGAATGGCTCTACCCATTAAGAAAATCGGTAATGCCCTCCTTTGGGCCACATCTGCTCGTAAGCGTTCTAGTTGGGGGAATAGGTTTTGGTGTAGGAATTCCTCGCTGCGTCTGCTCTCAGATAGCGGAATCCCCGATTCTCCACCGATGCTGAGCAACCCGGTGGAAGGGCTAGCTCCCCCACCGAGAGTGGGAAGATCAGGGACTTATCCCAATTAATTTGGTAGCCTGAGTAGCTCCCAAATAGATCGAAGATGTGAAGGATCCACGGGATTGAGAAGTGGGGCCTCGTTACATAGAGCAAAATATAGTCTGTATATAGGGAGATCTTCTCCTCCCACTCTCTCCCGCTCATGATCCCCCAGATAAGGGGGTCCTGGCACACCCAGGACGCCTGGGGCTTCAAGGCTATGGCAAAAATCATCGGTGACAGGGGACAGCACTGTCGCGTGCCCCTGCCTAATGCAAAGGCACGTGATACCGCACCATTCACGCCTACTCTTGCTATTGGATCGTTGTATAATAAGCGGACCCCTGAGCAAAATTTAGGGCCGAACCCCAATCTAGGCAAAACCACAGATATAAGGCCACTCGACGCTATCGAAGGCCATTCTTACATCTAGGGAGAGCACCGCCGCCTCCCCAAGTCTGATTTCACAGTCATATGCATTACTCCATATAATCGCCTCAGGTTTAGTCGGGTGCCACATCTCTGTATAAAGCCGGATTGGTCCGGGTAGATCACTGATGTTATGACTTCAGTCAATCTGTTTGCCAAGGACTTGGCTATACCTTTGGCTCCATATTGAGTAAGGATATGTGAGATATGAACTACAGGATGTTGGGGCCTTGTCCTTCTTGGGTATCAACACGACTGTGGCCATTCTCTGGTCCATCGGGAGGACCCCAATGTCCCTCGTGGCCAGGAACATATTCAGGAGGTGGGGTGCAATCTTAAGGGTTACACATTTGAACAGTTCAAGGGGGAGGCCATAGGGCCCTGCTGCCTTGCCCGACTGGAGTCCTCTAAGAGCCCCTTCAATTTCTTCTACTGTCAAGTCCCATTCTAAGGCCTCCCTCTCCTCCTCAGAGAGGACTCGTAGTGGCAGGGTCACTAGGAGCTCCATACAATCTCTACCTGATCTGTGGGATATGGGTGTATACACGTTCTCATAATATGTCGCAAACGTTTCAGCTACATCTCGACTCACAGTGGGTACCCCACCCTTGTGATTCTGCACATCCACATTCGGTGACCCAGTTTCTGCTTCTGTTTCGTTTATCCAACCAGGCGATCAGCTTGGTAGCTTTATCACCCACATCATCGAGCCTTCTCTGTACCGTGAGGGCGTGGGCCCTCGCAGCATTCTCCGCAATATCCTTCAATTCCCAATGTCGTATATGTAGTCGATGGACCTGATCTGTCCCCGGGGCCTCCCCCCTCAGTATCTCCTCTTCCAAGGACTTGATCTCCCTTTCTAAGTCTGGCATCGTGCCAATCCCTCTTTTTTCTTGACCCCAATAAGAGCCTCCGCATGCCCTCGTAGCACAGCCTTTTAGGCTTCCCATAGGGTGCATGGCGAGTCCACCGATCCAACGTTGTGTTGGTAGTAGCGTTCAGTGCCCTCCACTATCTGATCCCATATCTTCCTTTCTTTTAAGTGCCACACCGCTATTCAGGGTGGCAGAGCTGTATCCCTGGCTGGTCCCATATGGGAGGCCATTAAGGGTAGTGAACTGATATACCTCGCGTAAGTGTTGAGTGTTCCGAAAATGGCCCTCCACATCACAATGAGTGAATATGTAGTCGAACCGGGAGAGACTGTCATGTCTGGCCGAGAGGTGGGTGTATTGGTGTTCGGTTTTGTGTTGTGACCTCCATAAATCTACAAGCCCCATGGAGTCCATAAAGGATTTGAGGTGAGTCCCACTTCGAGTCTTTTCCCTTCCCGGCCATCTATCTTGTGTCATAGACATTATATCGATCATGTCACCACCTCGAATCAGGGAGCCCATTGGCATTTCCAAGAGCGAAGCACCCAGTGCCGAGAATGTGTCTCCTTGTAGTCCAGGGAGCGCATACACAGAACCCAGGTTTATAGTGTGTCCCTCCCACAGGCCTATTTGGAGCCCGTATCTACCCAGGGGGTCACACCAGGTCTGACCAGGTGTATATGGTGTTGCAGTCCCTAGTAAGATACCAGTTACCCGTGACCCTGAGGTGTAGCCCGCGTGTGCAAACAGGGTGTATCCCCATCTATCTAGGGCTCTGCAGTGTTGACCCTTCAGCTGAGTTTCCTATAGGAGTGCTAGGTAGGGGGCCTGTTTTTTGTTATTGCAGCACTAGGGTGCGCTTTATTCTGGAGCCCAGACCATTGACATTCCAGGACATAATTTTCAATTCCGAGGGAATGTGTGCTTCCATATTATGTTAGTCCGGTCGGTGTCACTGGTGCCCCCTTCTTCACCTCCCCCGTTGTACAGCCGTAATCCCCCCCGCTCACTCATCCTCTACTACTTCGCTGAGCTCATCACAACTGCTAACAACAACGATTCTAAACGTAACTATTCCCTGAACTCCCCCCTCCTACTATGCTGCACTGTGGGTCTAAAACTGCTCACCTCTCCAATTTGCAGTGCACCTGTCGCCCTCATGTGGAATTTGAACGTGTTAAGTGGTTGGCTGCATCGCCTACCTGACCTCGCAAGCCCATAATGTCCGCAGACTCAATGTGCGAAGAAGACCCCAGAGCCATCCTCCAGTGCCACAGTGGTCATGGAAAAGACCATCGTGTTTCGGATGAGACCAGCGATTGTATGGCAGTCAGCATGTTATCCAGACTCCTTGGTGCTAGATGACCAAGGCCCCCCCTTTCCCAAAGACCAAGCCCGGACCCCCTTCCTCAAGCAGCGCCTTATGGTCGTATAGTTTAATGTCATTATTGCCTCTCTGCCCCTCATCACAACAGGCCACACCAGCCGAGTCTAGCACCCGGCCGCGAGTCACCATATCAGTTAAGTCACCTCTGGGTCAGCCTCTTTGGCTCATCTGCTGTCATTGCCCCCCGGGGAGTCTCCGATTCGCTCGCTCTGAGAGTGGTGTTTCCGGGGGTCCCGCTTTCGCTGCCACTCCGTTGTTCGCCATCCCTCCAGCAAGTCCCATGCCTTTGCCGGTGAATGAAAGAACCAGTATTTACCTTCGGCGACGACCCGCAACTTGGCTGGAAATAACATCATATACTTTAGCTCTTTTTCTCGAAGCACCTTCTTGACCTCGTCAAAACGATGTCGCTGCCTTTGCACTTGCAAAGTAAAGTCCGGAAAGGAGCACACCGTAGAATTGCTGTAAATCAGGCCCCCTTGCGATCTAGCTGCTTGCAAGGTTGCATCCCTGTCTCAGTGTTTGAAAATCCTGGCTAAAATGGTACACGGGGGAGCCCCTGGCTTTGGTGGCAGTACTGCCGCCCTATATGCCCTCTCAACCAAGAAGAATTTGGAGAGGTGCTTGGGACGAAGGTGGGTGGTTATCAAGTCCTCCACAAAAAAGGTCCACACTGTGGTCTTCTGTGCCCTCTGGCACCCCCACTGTGCGGATGGTATTGCGCCGTGCCCTCCCCTCCTGATCCTCAATTCTTGCTGCAAGTAGGTCCTGTTGCTTCGTCAATGTACGAACTTGAACTTGTTCCTCTAGGGACTTGGCGGAAGTCTGGAGATTGTGAATGTGGGTCTCCACGGTCCGCACCTTGTCGGATATCTTTTGAAAGTCTGCGTGCAGGAGCCCTGTCGATTGTAACTGCATCTTTTTTCGGCTCAAGGGAGGCTTTGAGGGCCTGGATGGCTGCCATGATCGCCCCCAGAGAGGGCTCCGGGGGCCCACCAGGCTGTCCAGTTCCCTTGGCGTGTTGTCTGGGTACCGCATATTTATCCATTTCGTTGGTTTGCAGCTGCACCTGCCCCTTAGGTTTTACCATATCCCTCCGTTCCTGGCTCCGTATGCTAAGCCCAGTTTGCTGCTCCTCCCACTCGTGTCGAGGCTGGCGTTTCAACAGTGCTGCCAGGTCTTGTCCCGGTCATGTACCCTCCTACAACCAAGACCTCCAAGTGCCGGGGCTTGTGTAGATGAGGGTTTGCTCTGGCGGCCCCCATGTCTTCTCCCGCCATCGGGTGTGGGAGCGTCACAGAAAGTCCATCCCCGGCGGACTGCCACGGGTCCCGTCAGGCCCACTCCCCGGGCCATACTATCGTGGGCCATCTGGAGACCAAGTGCGAGTGAGAACCCCGCACCGCGACCCCGGTATGTCTTCTAAGGGGAGGGGGGGAATGAGAGACAGGGCCATCAAATGATAATGCTCCACAGAGTCTAATGTACCTCCCAGACTCCCTGCCAAGCCGCATCGCAGTCTCTGTCCTCCCAGCAACTGTCAGCCCCACTGAGGCAGGCTCCTCTGCCACCGCAGAGGCCCTGGTCGCGTGCCCTCTTACAACCGGGGAGACCGGATGTTTCCAAGTTTCTGAGTTATTCACCCGGGGAAGCTCTCGCCGGGTGGTGACTGGAGCACTGCAGAGTGATGGGGGCCAGGCAGCAAGGGGAAAAGAGATGCGCCCCCCTGACGTACCTCTAGACAAGTCCTGGCCGTAACCACCACATTCTCCGCTGCGGGCACAACCGGGGACTGTCGGCAACAATGAGCTGTTCCTCTGTCTCGATTTTGGCTCCAGCTGCGTGCCCTCCTGCAGCCGGGGTGGTTCCCGCAGGGTTCGTCACAGAAGCGGGCCGCCCTACTCCTCCGGCGGCTCCACACCCCGTGTACACTTTAGGCCTCACAGGGGGTCGTGGAGTCCCGGCTTCCACTTATGAGCGATTCCCCTAGGCCTCGCAGGGGTCACAGAGGCCCGGCTTCCACTTTCACGCGGCTCCCCCAGTCAAAGGCCGCTTACTGCTCAGGGTCCCCCGCTAACCTCCTCCTCGGGGTCACTCCTCAGCGTGGCACTGACTCTCTGTCGTCTCCCACATGCCTCCGCACCATTCTCCCTTTCACCGCCTACGGGGATGGCCACGCGCCGCCTCAGTCTGTGCCTCCGAGGCCATAGGGCTCCGGATTTCACCCGCCGGTGACACAGCGTTGCTCCCTGTGTTTGTGGGTGCGGTGCAGCTTCGATGGGGACGGATTTTGGGAACAGATGTTGGGGCTACAGTGACTCACCGGAGCTTTCCTACATTGCGGCCATCTTAGCTGGAGCCACGCCACACCACACCACCCCTGTCTAGCCATATTTAATATGCCTTTGTTTTTACTAAAGATGAACTGCGCTGTAATACCCCTGATATCGGCTTTCATTGCATCCCACACTACAAGCGACAAAGCTGTGCCTATGTTGACATCCAGAAATTTCGTGACAGAGCCAGCTATAGATTTGCAGTAGTCAGGGTTAGTAAGAAGGTGTTGAGGAAATGAGAACTGACGCCATTCCTCCCTGGTCTCAGAAAGTTTAATTAGCAATAATATGGGATTATGATCAGAGGTGAATTTAGGACAGGCCTCCATTTCAGCATCTTGTACCAAATGCCCTTTAGCAAATATCATATCCACCCTCGAATAATACTTATGTGGGGACGAAATAAAAGTATAACCCAGGATAGCAGGATGTAATGCCCTCCAAATATCTGCCAGCCTGTTCAAGCGGGCAAGTTCCAGGATAGATGGCCTAATTCTGGCCATCAATGGAGAAGCGTGATGATTAGTAGAATCGATGCTATGATCCATCACACAATTGAAGTCACCCATTATTAGCATCTCCCTAGACCAGTTCAGTAACTCGAGGCAAAGCATATTAAACATCCCATGATCATCCACATTCGGCCTGTAGATAGCAATACTACAAATTTCTGACAATATATTACCAGCTGCGCAATCACCCATCTCACCCTTGGATCAGCAGCAGTTTTCAGTACCTTAGCTCTAAATTCTTAGCTACCATAATAGCAATCCCCGTGTGGAGACAGACTGAGAAGTACTTTTAACTGCATTATAGCCCAGTTGATTAAGTAAAAAACAATCCTTATAAGCAAGGTGAGTCTCTGTTAAAGATAGCAAATGCGGACTGTTCATTTTGATCTCCTCCCATACTAACTGTCGTTTGTTGGATGAATTAAGGATACATTCCAAACATACACTTAAATCTGGTCATTTCAGCAAACCCTCTGACCAGACCATCCCATACCAAAGACTGCCATCCATGTGTACCCTTAGAAACTTTGATTCCAATTGCAATACTTGATCGTTCTGACTTGGCTCACCCCACAGCACCCCTAGCCCATTCAGATTGCAGATTTTACTGCAAATCCTTGAAGCTTACCCCACCCTAACACACACCGATTCCCACCCTGCTGCTGAGACCCCCAGTGCCCAACTAAGGGAATCATCTCCACTTGGAGGCTGTTGATGGCCTAAGAGACTACCTCCCCGTGCCCCCCGAACACCACCCAGCCACACCTACTGCACAAAAGGGAAAAAGAAGGAATAAGAAAACTAAACAAAGTGAGACCCTACCCAAGAAAAGCCTGGGGTAGCACTATTACACATAAACGTATACCAGCAAAATCAGTAGTAAAGGAATAAAGCAATAATGCACTAAAGCATTAGTGTCCCCCATCTACAGCACAGTCCCCTTCAATCTGCTGAGGGCTAAAGCAGCATCCTGCTCTGTAAGACAGATCTTGTTAAAAACCTTAAGTCTGGCTCCTGCAAGAAGACTTGGACCCCAACCGCCTTCAGAGGATCGATCAGCTGGCAAAGTTTCCAACGTCTGTCCATCATGGATTTGCATAGATCTGATCAGACAAATATAAGAATGGAGTCGACCACCACAGGTGAAGCTGGACGAGCTTTCAGTGAGATTGTCTGCCGGAGTAATAACTGCCTACATATACTAGGATGTAAATGCACCGGAGAAGCTGTGTTATAACTCTGATTTATGGGGAGCCAATGCGCCCACTGGATTTTTGAGTCCATGTCACAATCCATAAGGTCAGAAAACGCTTTGCCAAACAGCTGTAAGATGAATTGCTGGGGGACCTCCCCGACTTTCCCTTCAGGCATACCAAACACCCGCAGGTTGTTCCTCCTCTGACGATTCTCCAGGTCTTCAAGTTTGATCTGGATCAGAGCCAAGCGACTATCATGGTTCTCGATGGATTTTACAGTGGCTGTTCCCTCTTCCTCTGCGTCGGCCAATCGCAGCTGTAATTCTACAATTTCTGTAGAGAGAGCAGATACTTTGCCCGTGACTACAGCTAAAGATTGTTGAATTATCGCATTGTCTGCTCTGACTTGTGCATAATGTTGTTATGCCTCTGCCCGCTGTGCCTGTAGCAGCTGTAGCATTACCGACAATGATGGTTCCTGTGCCCCATTCACAGCAGGAGTATCTTCATAAGCCCAGGAGGGGGAGGACTAGAGGGAGAGCCACCTGGAGAGTCAGAGCTAGATCCAAGAGCAGAGATGGCTTCAGGACTGAGGGAAGCTGTAATAGATGGCTTCCCGGGGTGTCACTTTACCTCCTTTGACAGCAATTGGCCCTCTCTATTAGGAGTAGACAAGCGGGAGATTAACACTTTCACCTCATCCTTGGACAGTTCCGCTGCTAGCTATTCTGCTCCTAATCCGTGAGGAACAGACTTGCCGGGCTGGAAGCCTTTGAGAGCTTCATTGAGCTTCTTGACATTCCCTTGGCCAGTTTGAGGCAACTCCTATCTCTCTTTTGTGGAGACATTCCAGGGGTCTCCTTCGTTGCTCCCTGATTTACATCAGAAGTACCAGCTCCCCCATTAGAATCACCCGTATAGGTGGTGTTGTAGGGATTCTGCCCAAAAACAGAACTATGCGTAGGATTATGGGACCTTAGTAAGTAGGGACTGAGTCATCCTACCACCTGAGTACCCATAAGCCCAGGACCGAATAGCTATAGTGTCTCACGTGCTCTCCTACTCACCCACAGAGAAACAAGTGATTAGACACCCTAGGACACAACACTCCCAGATCTCTCAGGAATCGCAGTAACAAGACGCACCCTTTCACTCGGACTCTCGTACTTGTCCACATTAAGATCTGACAGGGACCCGAAACAGTTTAAAATATTTACTCTAACTAACGTGTCCTAACATGCAGTATACGAGCCACAACAAGCAGGAAAATGCATAGTACAAATATAGTCAGCATAGCAGCTAGTCCATATATCATGAAGGGAGATGTCATAATGAACAGACAATAGAGAACAGACTATAGAGCCTAACCTCCCAACCCTTGCTAAGAAGAAGTATTATTATATGTTAGAAGATCTCTGGGCTTTGTCAGCAGACCCCATACCTTAGCCTATAGATGGTAGATCTACATCATAGGTGCTGTCTCGCTCTTCTCCCTGGAAAGGTTCCTCCCCAAGTGTGTGCTCCCTATGCATGTATCCCCATAATATCAAAGTACGAGTTTCCAACAACAGCTGCATTGGTATGTTTTGTCTAGGTGCTAGGGCCTGACCAGAACAGAATAACTAGGGGTTTTGTTTATCGACCTTGCTCACAATGTTCTGACTAAACTCCAGGAACAGGCAGAGAACGAACACAGCAGACAGTTCTCATGTGAAAGGCACGAACAAAGGCGTTTGCAAAAATAAAGCCATGTAGTAACATGCGCAAAGCTGCATAATGGCTGCAGGGCTCATGCTAACTTAGTGATGTCGACAATGTTCCCAACGGCCACGTGACAGTGAGGGTAGAATCCGAAGCCAAGGGTAAGGATACGGGATTAGCAGGGTCGAGAGCTGGAAGCAGCACTGAGTGTAACGCTCAAAACTACCCACTCTTCTGCAGCATGGCCCTCAACCACACAGTCTCCTTTAGTAGACCTCAAAGTACTCACAGGATCAGCAACCAGAAACATGCCTGGGGGTGTTGTAGATACCAATTCCAAAGAGCCCTAATGAACCTGCTGAGATGATGCCTTGGGGAAGTAGAGACCTAGGGAGAATTGACACTGTGTAGCTGACTTGTAGAATCTGTGTCCACTGCTACAGTGTTACAGTCTGCAGAGGAAAAGGCAGAAAGAGAGGCGGTCCTCCTAGCTGGGGCCACCATCATTAAGACATCATTAAGACATCCGCCAGCGTGATCCCCTCTCCAGAAGCCAAAGTCTTCTTGGAATGTTCCTGTGCCTGAAGTAGGCTTGCTGTTGTACTGGCTTGCCGCAGTTTTAAAATTGGGCACCCACCAGAGACGTATGGCCATTCGCCTGTGAGCCAGGCCTGATCTCTGCAACCTCCACCACAGCTTCTCCCATGTCTGCCACAGTTAGTCCTACGCAGGCTTTCACCAGGTTTTGGACCTTGCCACGTAGTGCAGTGGAGCGCGCCTGCGCCATACTGCCGAAAGGCAGCCTCAAGCTGCTGTGAGATCCGCCGAGCACAGACTAATGGATTCCGAAACAAAGTGGCAATAAACCACAACGGCCCCAACAGCACAGCGGCCACACGAGCGACTCAGAAAGAACTCAATTGCAGGTGAGTGAGCGAAAAACAAACTGCGCTGAAGTAGTTCAATGCTGGCCGGCCAGGCAGCGGGCATTGGCGTTCAGAGGAGCAAACAGGGAGGAGGTGCTCCCAACTGCAGGACCATTTTGCCATCTTCCCTTCCTCCCAAGTCTTCCCTTCAAAGTGCCTGGACATTATTTTGTTCACAATGTTCCCTGGTTAAAAGTACTATGATTACCCGAGCTATCTGTAAAGCACCCAAATCCTCACTGATACAGGAGCACTATAAAAAATGTTATAAATAAATTAGTTTAATTATTACTTATAAAGATATTTGCAGGAGGCCATTTTTTTTAATTTATGCATTGAACGGGCACCACCTTTGCATGTCCAAGCTGACTACCACCCCTCAGAGCACATTGTGAGCAGTTTTCCTCCTAGTTTACTAACTTATTTTAAGGGGTCTGGAGCAAAGTAACAGAAGTCATAACAGCAGGGCATACTTTGTCTTCTGCTCTAGTTATCCCCTGTACAGGTAGCCATTACCTTTTGCACTTGCGAGGCAAAGTGGAAAGTAAGTCAGGTGACTTGAACTTGCTGCCGCGAATAGAAGATTCTTTGCACGGTAAGCAATTTTCCCCATCCCCTCAGTGTCTTTCTTATCCCGTTCTGAAGGCAGCGCCCGTTCTCCAGTCTCACCTCAACTCACACCATGGCAGGAAATGGAAAGTGGAAGTTGCTCTCAGAACTGGTCTGTCCTGTCACATTGCTGAGATTGTGTTGTTTGGCTGTGCAAGTCCAATTATAGGTAGGGCTCCTGGTTTTATGGTATTTATTTTTTGGACATTTCCGTCTGTATTTATCCATATTTATTTTTTGCTAATTTTATCTGTATTCATCCATATTTATTTTGGGTTTTGTGGAAAAATGAAGCTGAAATTAGTATCTTTCCATATTTATTTAACCAGTAAATATGCAATCATGCTTGAATGCCTACTAGGTATCAATGCTGTAAATACCAGCAGAAGATGAATTAATGCACTTTTAAAAAAATATGCAAATTTCAGTATCAACCTTGTGCATATCTACTGCTGTTAAAGCCTCTTTACTAAAATTCCTTTCTTTTTTAGCCCCCTTACCTATCAATCCACACAGCCATTGGCCTGGCAGTCACGGCAGACAGTATTTAGAATTACTCAAAAAGCAACCCAATTTCCGTTTTTATCCACATTTAAAAATAAATACAGCAAAGAAAATGTTTTCTGTATGTATGTATCTGTAAAAATCAGTAAAAACGGAAAACAGGAAGCCTTAATTATAGGTAGCAAATGATATCTGGGAAGCCTATGTCACACACACCACTCTGACGGGACCGGCGCCCTCATTTCTGGGAGACCATTTGCCCAAAGCAATCTTCTAACAGTATCTGCTCATTCCATCATCCCTTGCTTATGCTTCACATTCTCTTTAGTTTCATTTGTTAACGTGCATCTCACATAACAACTATTCTGAAATTTTCCACTAATTCTTCCAGCAATAGGCAGAGTGGAGATGCAGGGGCTCTAAGAAGGGGTGAAAAAACAACAAAGCCTTGTTAACAAGTAAATGGTCTTTTAAAGACTTGGCTGCGGCTGCAATAAGACGGACGCCAGCCTACAGCAGCTCAAGACTAGTATGTGTGTGTGCGCCGGAGGCTGTCTCACCCCGGGCTGACACACACGACAGGGGGGAAGGGGGCTGAAGCCCTTTGAGCCCTATGGGCGTTGCACGCCTGGTGGGCTCAACCAGTGAATGGCGGCCCACCTTTTAACCAGTATTGTGCACAGGGATGCAAACTTGCACCTCACTTTATGACTATTTTTCTTGTTTTAGGGATCAGGTCCAATCGGCATTGTTTTGGTGTTATAATCACAAAATAGAAGGGTAGAGGACAGTCCCTACCCTACAGCCTCCACGTAACAAACTAAACTCCAACAAGAGCAGCACTGTAGTAGCCCGGAGGGTACAGGGCGGAACCATCGCCTTGACGAATGTGTGACTACAGTAGTGGTCCCCCACCGTAGTGACTGATGATGTTAGACCCTGGAGATTACAGGGTATGAGATGTTGTGACGACAGATAGAAGTAAAACTTATTCTTACCTTGGTGCATGACAGAAGCATGCATGAAAGACTATAGGGGTTACTGTTCTATGCCCTGATGAAGGCCCAGGACCCTTTCTACAGACTTAGGTTAATCAGAGAAGGTATCCCGTAGGAAGCCGAAACATGTTGGCATAAGGCATAATTTGCTTGGATTGAGTCATTAAATCTCAGAAACAATCAAGTTTTATAGAAGAACCTTCTTTTAATCCTACCCTGTGTACCCTTTGAATAAAGGATATCTCCTGGGTTTCCATAGAGGTTGTTTTAACTTGAGTATCTGAACCCCTGTACTGACCAGAACTTCTTTATTCTGAGCTCCCTTTTTTGTAAGAAAAAGGTTGAGACCACTGTGTTGGCATTGTCCTAACACGGTGTGGCGGACTGGCCGATGATGAAGCATACCACGACTAAGTGGGTGAGGCCTTTCCGTCCATTAACACTTGGATGTTTGTTTTTCTGGTTCTTGTGTTCACAGACGGGTAAAAAATGCAGATAAGCGAAGGTGAGCCACTTTATAAACTGCCCCGCCTTTTTGTGAGTTTAAATGTTTTGGTAGTCTCTGAGGGTACAGTACTCTCTCGTGCAGTGTTGAGTGTATAAATGACATCCTGCCAAAAACCTTTGAACTTAAAGCATTGCCAAGTCATAAGCAGGAAGTCTGCTATAACTTGCTGGCATCTTGGAAAGTTCAGAGGGCGTCCTGGGTAAATCTTGCTGAATTTAATCGATGTAAGTTATGTCATGTGTGATAAGTGAACTGGACTAAGGTACAGCGGGCATTACTGGATGCAGTTTTTACCTTTTGACATACTTTATCCCATTCCTTTGCATTTAGTGGAACATCTGTGGCTGCTAACCATTTTCCATATGCCTTGCGTGTCATGCACCCATGATCAAGAGGTCTTTAAGTGACATGTTTTGGCGCGTCCTTTTCAACGCTGTCTCCCAGTTATTGTCATCCTCCAGCCAGTGTTCTACGTTGTAACTGTGCTGATATGTAATTGAATTCCAGGTCTGGAATGTCTAATCCTCTACTATGCCACAGGAGCTTCACTGTGTCTATTTTAACCCGGCTGCATTTCTCACCACATACCAATGGCATCAGCATGTGTTCCAATATCTTGCAGGGTTCCAATATCTGTACGGAAAATCTGAAAGAGAGTTCCCTGAAGGGCATTTAGGCAGTATGGTAGAACCACCATTGTCACTATGGCTACTCTGCCCATCACTGACGATAGGAGCGTGTTCCCACTCCTGATCCATATTCAGTTTATGGCTAACGTCTGGCTCCTGGGCCACCTTTATTCCCAGGTATCTAACACGTGTGGACACCCATTCTAAGCCTATTCTTGGGCTCATCTTCCACCATTCTCAGTTTTCTGAGTCTGCTCCCCCCCCCCAAACATACTCCTGCCTATGGGTAAAGATTAGACTTGGCCCAGCTCGCTGCCCCCTTAAAAAAATAAACAATATAAAACGTTAAAGGCAGCATGAGTGAACTACTTTTCAAAAATTTTGACATCCACAAAATGTCGCTGATTGATACCAACGCTGATGTTAGCCAATGCCAAAAGCTAAAAGCTAGCTGAATGACAGTAGCTAATGGCAGAATGGTCTGTCCAAAAGAGCTTTTCTGTAAGTATGTGTAGGTGTATGTTGAACTTGGGTGTGATAACATAAACTCTAGTCAGACAGCTAAACCTGTGTGATGGTGACATTCAAAAAGAAGGTTACAGGCACTTCAGTGAGGACTCCAATAGTACACAATCGCAAGGGTCCCTGTATAACCACCATTGTTACCCCATAATTATTTTCAGCTGTCAAAAGTCAGTGCTCAAGCATGCTACGCAGGTTACTCTACTGTTGAAATCTGTGTGACTTGAATTGTTGGTTCAAAATTTCAGCATGTCAACAAATAATTTTGTCATGCAGCGATGTTAAAATAGTTATTAAAGAACTGGGTAATACTAAAACCTGCCATCACAGCGCTGTGAAGCTAATGGGTTATATAATCATTTAAAGACAGCACCTTTTACTATGAGTTTGTATACTGGCTGAGACAATGCAGCCTTTCATCCTTCAGCAGTCGACCGAATGAGTAACATTAAATTGACCAATTTTTCTACCCATTTAAAACATTTAAGCACATCTGTGATGATAGCAGGAGCTGAATAAAAACAAAATAGTTCCATTCACGAAAGGTTGCCACTTTTTTAGTGTCTAATTTCTTTATATTTTGCAGTTAGGCATTTTGCTATATTTTTAAATATTAACTCCTGCTTATCTTCACCCTACATTCCGAGTATCCTTCTCAACCTCGTTGTCCTTGTCTCTTTGCTATTGTATAAGGTCAAACACGAATGCAAAGAGACAGCTCAGTTGAAGGCTTCAAAGAGTTTAAGCACACAACGTTCAAAGTTTACTGAGGGGTGGCTTCCCCAAATCGCCTGCAACGTGCAACATGTGAGGGGCTGAAACAAGGGGAGGAGAAGTGGGCGTGCCCTGAGCAGCCAATCACGCATCTGGACTTTTAGCTTATCCTTGAGCTCGCCAATTTCAGCTGCTCTTTGCTGGACTACATTCTTGTTGGGCTGTGGAGCTCGGAGAAGAATCATTCAGCATGGTAAGGTCGATCCCTTCCTCGTGAATCCCCTCCTTTGCTGCTCAGGGGAAAAGTGGCATACAGTTTGTAAGTACCTCAGCAATGTAGATTGTGCTATTCAATGCTTTGGATTTTTCCAACTACCAAATAATGCGGATATCACAGGAGAAAACAGTGTAAGTGGTACACCAGGTGCAACAGGGATGTCCTGCAAAAGGTCAAGGGTGGAATTTGGCCACTATGACCACATCAGTGGGGTTAGGTCAAGTCTTCCTGGTGAGCACACTGGAAGGAACTAGCTGGAGCAGGAAGGTTACATTTATGTTGTTGTCAGATGTAAAAGCCGGAGGTCAGTCTAAAACAGGTCTTTGAACACGGTGAATCTCGCCGGTGGTATGATGTCCACTGTGGGGCGCTCCTAAGAACAGACTGATTCGTTTTATTTTGACCTTCTAAAGGGCAGGGGCACAACTATTGGAGGGAGATGGTTGGGAGGTGTCTCTCTGGAGGCGAATGGTACTTTGTAAGGCTCTCACTAGAGGAGGACGGGAATTAGTGGAAGTGTCGATGGTGGTAAAGTTTGCCCTTGGCGTGTCCATGGGTTTAGTTGTTGCAGTGTATCTTATTTAAGCTGACGATATGCCATAACATAACATTACTGTTATCCTAGAGCAAGGAGTCAGTCTCTAATACGGCATGTGTTGTAGTGAGTAGATTTGTCCAGAAAAGTACTATTAGTAGGGCAGCTTCCTTGTAGGGAGCAAAGAAATGGTCTGACCTCTGTAGAGCAGTACTTTGGTTAGTGTCATCTCATAGTCAAAGATGCAGTGCACTGAACAGGACTGTATTTGGGGCAGTGTCTCATACAGTAAGTGATCACTATTGTAGAATATTACTAATATTAGTAACAGTCTTTCTTGAGATGAACGATGCAGTGTGAAGAGCTCTCTAGATGCGGATTAGGGTTACTTGCAGTCTTGCTTTTTGTTAAAGGTGTAGTCTAGACATCGAGGCTGTACAGACATCCCTACAGGGAGTCTAAAGTTACCAGCAGTTTCTTGTGAGCAGTATAGTCGATTGAGCTCTATAGAGCAGGTCTTGGATTGGATTAGGTCCTTGATCATGAGCCAATCAGTGAGTACAGTGCTCAAGAGCAGGACTAGGGCAAAGTTTTTTCTCACTGGCAGTGAACGATGCAGAGTACAGAGCTCTACAGAGCAGAACTAGGGCTCGGGGAAATCTCGCTAATGCTGAACGATGCACTGTGTGGACCTCTCTAGGACAAGAATCATCTCACCAGTGGTAAAAGTGCCATGAGTGGCACACTCTCTTGCAGACTAGGTTTAGGGTCAACATTGCCTAAGGTAAATGGTGCAGTTTTTGAACCTCTCCAGAGCAAGAATAAGGTTGAGGGTAGTATCACTGTTGGTAAGAAAGGTACTATAGATGTTGCTAGAACAGGACTAAGGTTAGGTGGTAGTCTCGCTGGTGAAGAACAGTGCACTGTGGTCACCTCACTGGAGCAGTGAGTTCATCCATATTTAAGGGCGTCATATAGAAATATGGTTAGAACAGAAGCATATTAGGGGAATCTTGGCGTATAGGGTGAAAGGTGTGGCCATGACTTATGCAGACGTTTCAGGTACAGCCTTGGGTAGTACAGGGTGCAGGGGGAGAGCACAATTAGCACACGACAGCCTATTGGGAAACCAGCAAGGGGTGAACAGTGCAGTGCAAAACTGTAGTCAGAGTAAAACAAGGATCAGCCAGTGCAGAACTGTGCAATGTAAGCAGGTGACTACTGCAGGACAGGTATGCAGTGAGCCAAGACAATGATGAAGATTGTAATGTGGGGAATAGGGGTGTGACAAGACATCCTACTCAAAAAAGGCGGTATGACATAAGACCTGTCGAGAACACGAGGGCCAGGGGGAATTCTGAAACTAGGGAAGGCTTTAATAAGGGTTGTGACATAGTAGGATAGGACTGTAACTAACAGTATTTTTCTTTTTCTAGGAAAAGCAAGAAATTGCACAGATGTAACTGTGACAATATTTGCACAAGTATGTTAAACAAGTTGACAGCAAAGGCTTTAATCCCTGGCAAATTATCTACGATAATAGTGTCTACGCAGGTCGTCTTAAGTATTAGATCCTCAGTCATCAAAGACCACTTCCTAAATATGACTGATCCAGTCTTTTTTTTTTTTTTTTTGAAAATATTTTTATTTGCATTTTAAACCAACGTAAATCAACAAACATGTCACAGTTGATTCCAGGCATGCATATACAATGCTCTTTACTCAACATCATATTACTTGGCACTTCCCCCCCCACTCCCCGGGCTTCTAGATTCTGCGGCCCCCCAGCCGTGCAAATGTTGAGACCCGGTCCGATCCTCCCTCTATGCCGTTTCCGGAATCCGGGAAAAACACACCATGGTTCCCGCAACATGACTACCTCAGTACTTCCAGGCGTACACCCAACTATTCTGCTCCCAGCCCCGCCACCATTCCATAGTATTTCCTCCAGTTTCCCCAAACCTTACGGAATTTCCGGGGGCACCCTCTCGCTGTGTAGGTAATTGACTGATCCAGTCTTGAGCCACAAAATCATGTACCTGCTAGGCTCTGTCACGGAAGCAGGCTAGAGAGTCCCCTCGCTCGAGGAGGTGTTCCATTCTCTGCATGTGGATTGCTGTGCCCGTCCCCAAATCTCCGATGAAAAATTGGCTGGTTCTCTCTTAAAGACCACCGCTGCATTGACTAACACACAATCGAATTCGGGTCCAATGGCTAAAAGTGATTGCAAGTCTCTTCCAAAATATAAAACCCCATCTTATTCTCGTCCGAGGTAACCACCTCACACCCAAAGGTTTATCAGAACCTCTTTTACTTCACCAAAACCCTCTGGCACGCCCTAACCCTTAAATGGGAGTTTTATTGATCCCTCCACCCATCAATGACCTGTCCGACACTGGATCAAGAGGTTAATTAACCTCTTTAAAAGTCTTACTTACGGTCATTATTTTTTACTGTCTTGTATTGAAACATTTATATACCACTAACTACGCCTCTACCCTTATGTAGGGCATTGAAGTGCTTGCCTACATGAGCAGCATGCTATACCATGTAGTGTGTGTGGTTGGACGACTGTCGTCAATGTGGGAAGTATTTCTATGTTGTGAGTGACGACCACCAAGCTGTGGTTATCTTGTTGTTGGACGCATTGCTTAGCATTGTGGTGGATCAAGAGATGTGTGAGATTGACGCACAGTTTATGGTTTTCAGTACCCTGGCAGCAGTAAGTGCAGCTGTGCAGGCCCCTTTGAGGTGTTTCTTATGATCTTAGTCCACTGAGCAGGTTACTGCACTGGGTTGTCCAATCTGAGGTATTTTGTTTAAAGGTTTACTGTCTTCACCAGGCATGAAAGATAAAGAAACAGTGGAGAGATTTGCTGGGATTTACTTTGATACTATCTTCTAATATCTGATTGTTATTGTTGGATGTAGAGAAGTGGTCATTGTATGAAGCTAGTTGGGATCTGCAGTGGTGGACTAGATTAAGGAGGTTTTTCAGATTTGGTGGGTATGAACCAAGTTACAGGGACTTGTTGAGTAAGCATCTAGCTATCATCCCTACACAGGATGCATGAAGGATATCTTTAAATATTTTTGGTAGTGTCGGGTCTAATGGTGATCCTGATGGTCAGTTTCAGATGATAATATCAAGGAAATCTTTATCTGACAGAGTATTGAAAGTATGTAGTGGTGGACGATTACTTTTGTCTCTTTCCATGGAGGTTGGGTCATGTGTGGAGGGGTGTTATCTGTGTTCTCCTTCTGGTAATTGTCTAACTTTTTGATTCCAAGGAGGTTTTGTCACAGGAGGCTTGCTATTGTGGGGTTTCTGTGTTTTGGCACTATGGGTTGCAGAACTGTGCTAGGGTCTTGTGGAGGCCTTTAGAGTGACAGTTGGCCTCTATTATATTTGTGGAATGGTTTTGGGGTTTTGATAGCTCTGCTGTGGGCTCTTTATAGTGCCATTGTATAATTGTGTGTTTTTCATCTCTTGATTTCTTCTACCTGCACTGTAGTATGTTGAATTGTGTCTTCATTATTTTAATGTTGTCATTAATCCAACTGGTGCTCTTTTTTTGTGGATAACCCTGGATGTTGGGTTTATCAGTATCTGTTTGTCCAATGCTATGCAGAACCAGTTGCAGAAAGTGTGTTGGAATAAGTCAGAGAGCATTGCAAATTCCCCTCTCTTCCAGTTTTTGAAGGCCCAGTGCTGGTGCAAAGTCAGGATTGTCATATATAGGCCTGTTAGGCGATGGGAGGGATGTGTGTTGTCCCCTTTATACACCATTACAGATCTTCATCACAGTATGCGTTTTATGGCTTATGATGTTTATTTAACCAAAGGGACCCTTTCTTTTTTGCGAATGAGTTACCACCTCCTTTGAGGTGTCTGTAAAATGTCAATGTTGTGCGACCGGATTTTGGTAGCAAACCATTGACATTTTAGATAATGATTCGAAATTTGGAAGGGATGCCTACAATACACCCCGTCTAGATTCCAAATCAGAATCCATACAGAATCCCATTTTAGTTGTCGCAAAACTTTTCTGACTGCTAAAAAGATATTGGCACATAAGAAAAAACATTTTAACAGTCACAGACAACAAAATTGAGAGTTTGTAACTGTTGAGATGCTTAATACATCTGGCCATATATTTTCTATATTTTTAACAGGGCTGGTCGCCACTACTAGCTTTGCTCATGACCAGGTCCGGTTTTAGGGTCAGTTCCCTGTGCAGGAGTCACTAGTGGCGCTCCCTTATGCTCCGCCCCCATGGTTAATTTGTAAAGAAATAAAAAAAGTGCAGTTGACCAAAATTGTTCTCAGGTGGCCCCCGCCCTTGCTACTACTGGCATGGTCCACTTCAGCCAAATACACTGCCTGCTGCCTGCATGGACTGACTGAATTCAGGTGTGATACCTGATCTGATTTGCAGAGAGTTAGGGAGATTGTGTTACCCAGAAAGGTTCAGGAGTGGGGTTGATGCATCAGACAAATATTTGAAAAATGTTGTTCATTAGTGCATTTTGTTGCAATCATTTTGCTTACATTTGCTGAAAAGATTTAGACTCTGAAATGGCACACATGACATATTCTAATACTTTCATTGTAACAAAATTACAAGCAAACAGGTTAATCGAGTTAAACAAGATCAGAGAGAACCAAGTTGTATGCTGTTATGCAAAGTGGCTACAAATTGCACAGAGATGAGTGAACTGCCATTTTGTAGGCAGGGCTTTAATATGTCATCATCTATGTCATTCCATAGAGAAAAGACTAGCAAATTGGCCCAAAAAGACTCAAAGTGTGCAATTGATCTCAGGCCTGACCTGCAGCACAAAACGGTTATACTAGCATTGAGACTCTGAAACGCTGTGCAAATAAACCAGAAAACCTTAACTGTAGCACTCCTGTTATTACAAAAAGAAGGCTCAAAAACCTTTGAGACAATACACTTCAACTCTGAAAGTAGCACAACTCTATTAAGAGACCAGTCACACAAACTGCTCTCTGGATGCACCTCAACTCTGACCTGCAGCAACCCCTGTTATTCCAACACTATGACCCCGCATAGAGCTGGCAATGCACTTCATTTCTATTTTGCAGCACAGCCTACTATGCAGGTACTGGCTTTGTCCAGTTCTCTCACAGAGTGTGCACTGAGAGACTGTGTCTAAATTAGTTCATGCGCAGTATAACAATCATAAAAAGAATGCCAGGTGCTTGACGACATGTGAAACAGAAGGTGAACAGTTCAAACTGGCATTCGCCTTTCTCCAGGTCATGGACAAGTTTGGTCTGTGACGAATCACATTTACAGCAAAGTGTGTCTGCCTGATACTGAGGCTGAATGAGTACACGTCTCATTGTGATAGCATCACCGGTCTCTGTTTGGTGTTGTGTCAGGTGAACTGAACATACCCCAGAGCATGTACAACACCAGACCCACACTATTGAGCCGTAAGCCATCCTTTCCATGGGGTTGGAAGGAGAGCCAGTCCGTTCTGTTGCAGAACACAGCAGGCTGATCTGCCATATTGGTCAGTGCCAGGAGCAGGAATAGGGTGGAGCAGTTCTTACGCATGCGCAGTTTTCTGTGGTTCTTCACATCCTGGCAGCCTGTGCAGTGCAAATCATGGGGTTGTACTGATACATCCAGGAGTGCTAAGCCAAGTTCTGCAAGCAGACAGGGTTGCTGTAGTCTGCTAGCAAGTTAGAAAACGATATGTACATTGGTTTAATATTAAGTTATGGTCCAGGTTAGGCACATTGTGTTTTACTGATATCTCTGTCACTCTTAACTCTTGTGAGGCCCCAAGATCTTTCTTAGTGGTCATGTAAGTTCTACTCAACTGTTTCATGTGTAGGGCACATGACCACACCAAAGAGGAGCCATAGGAATGCACAAATAACAGCAGCCATCACCTAGGCATAGGCCTCTCGTATGTTAACTACATAGCCAGAACAGTTCCGCTTAAATAAAAACACCAATGCTGTGGCAGGTACAGTTCACTTGACATCATTAACACTAAACCAAAGACATATACTGCATTTGTGACCACATCTGTTCTGCTGAGAAACATATTTAATTCATTGCACCATGCCAATAGCTAGGAATATATACAATTTGCACAACTGCACGCTCACACTAACAACAAACTACATAGTTGCCCTGCTCACCAACACTGAACTAGGCACATTCAAACGTGCTAAACGTTCTTTTAGTGACATAGTGGTACAAAACTTGAGACCCTGCATTAATTCAAAGCATAAACATTGCTATTTCTGACACACACTCTTACAAATGTAGCATTTGCAGCCACAGACACGCTCCTCTCAACCACAGCCATAAGCAAAATGTCATCCTTACAAACTGATTCCTCTGCCACACTTTGTAACATATAGAGCAGTACATCCTTTCCAGGCAAACACACAGAACGCACCTATAAGCTACAGGAAAGACTGGAACATACTGAGCATAGCGTATTTCCATTTTACACCATTCAATATACAGAGTTTCCTTACAAACACACAGCCACATGTAAAGGTGTCATAGACAGCAAGTTGCATGGTCAGTCAGAGACACACTGCTCTCTTCTCACATATATTTCTATTACACTCCGTACACACACTGATTTATCGTTGAATCAGGCACACATGCATAAACTTATTCAATCGCAAATGAACGCATACATTATTTTGCTTTATTTTGTTTTATAGTTATTCACACTGGCCGTTCTCAAACACACAGCCCTGCTACACTGTCCCACACCTCCACGCTGTTTTCAGAAGCCTAACCTTAAACAAATCATTGGTTACACAACCAGCCGCCAAACTTCAGAATTCGCTCGCTCACTGTCATTCTCACTGATAAATACGGTGCCTGTGACACTTTCAAACATGCAAAATCTTTCATGCACGCATACACACAATGTTACTTCACAGAAGGATAAATATGCCATTTTCTACTCCTACTGTTACACACAGAGGGCACCACATCTGCTCCCCCTGGGATCAACTGGACGATGGCGAGGCTGAGGCAGGATGGTGCTAAGTCTCGGAGAACTGCTATAAGCTCAGAGCCCATAGGGGACGAGTACAGAAAACAGGGTGCACGGCTGTCAGCTTACAGAAATGTTTTAAACAAAGGAACTTCAGGCAGACTAGACGAGCAGGGCAGGCAAGCAGCCGGTATGAGTAGGGAAATGGGGCCAGAGCACGCCACATCCGAAGCAGAACAAGTTCTAGGCACTGTCGCCACTCACGTGCTCTCTCAAGTCAGGTTGTGCACTGCACCTGGCACGCAGCCCCTTTCACCACCAAGCTCAGCAATCACACCAATTTCAATTAACCAATAGGAAGGAATGCGTGACTGACACAATAGAGCCGCACTGACGATGCCATCACCACCAGCCGTTCGGCAAAGCCACTGGAGCAGAGTCCCGGTGCCATATGTGTAGGTGGGCGGCACAAATAAAGTACAGCACCCTCTCACATGGCACCTAGGGGAGCGGATGGAATCGGTGCATTCATTTTGAAAGCAGCGCCACTGGGGCTCCCAATGGTGCGTGTTTTCAGAGTGCATGTGCAAATGGCGCCCCTCAGTTTGAAGCCCAGTGCGGCGGCACCACCTGTACTGGTGTCTAATAATGCACAACAGTTTAGAAATGTTTTCAAATTACAATTTGCTATTATATTACAATTTTATTCGTTTTGTTCATATTCCATGACGTTAAATAAATAACCATTAGACTGTAAATAGCATTTGTACAGCAAGCCATATTACCCACATACAACTCTCAAAGTCTAGGCCAGCCCAAGATATGCCAGCCATTTCCCCATATCTTTTCTTGTTTTCTCGAACATCTCCTGGATACAAAGATGGGTTCCTCTTGTTTGGCATACTAGTTCATTGTATTGCTTCAAATGGCCACAGAGGGTGGGGCTGGAGAGTTCCAGAATTTTGCAATCTCTCTTGGCGAGTATTGACCGAATCCCCACCAGGGAGTGATCTCCTCAGGTATCTCGGATGTCGTATATGATGCCCAACAATGCCACTTGTGGAGTAGGGTCAATCAGCCTCTCCAAAATCCAAGGCAAGGTCGCAAACACTGTCCCACATTGGCGTATGATGGGAGGTCATTCCCATACTGCATAAAAAAGTGAGCGGATGGCTCACGAAATCTATGGTAGGATGGCGTAATGTCAAGAAAGGGTTTAAGGAGTTATTCACAAGTGTTTTGTAGATTCTTGAAATGCCTCCCTGACCTATTGGACCCAGAAGGATTGTGGCCTCTAGCGAGCTATATTCAGTTACATTGCTGAAGCCTCTTTGTGTTGGTCCAGGGCGTGGCACAGTTGCAAGTGTCTAAAGCACTAGATTTTATGGAAGGAGTGCTCAATTTGGAGGTCAAGTATGATCTTACATAGGTGCCTTGCACACATCTCCCACTGTGGTGAAGCCAATCTTGTCCAATTTATCATATCCCTGAAGGAAGGCTATGTGATGTAGCCATTGCCCTCTCCAGAGCGGTATTTCAAGTGCAACCTTGCGATCCCAGCCCATCAATTTCAGTGTGGACCGCCATGCAAGTAAAGTCACTCTAGTGAGTTCTGGGAGGGTATACAGGACAGGGTTTCTATAAAGCAATACTAGGATATTATCCTGGTCTATGATTGATATTTCTAGGCTGATGGCTGGATCGTGCCATCTTCCGGTTAACTAGTCGATGATGGCTAGTATCTGAGATGCCCAGCAGTGAAGATGAATGTCGGCTATGCGCATAGGGTGACTGTGTGCATTTGTCGAATTCTATGCAAGCGGGATTAAGAAGCCATAAATAAGAATGTATTTTAGTAAGCAATTTCCAAAACCATGTATGGAGTTTAAGCAACGGAAAATTCTGAAGAACATAAACTTGGTGTGGTAGTGCAATTGTTTTGAACAGGACAACCCTGCCAAGGATGTTGAGGGGGAGTTTGGACCATTTGTCGAGGTCTGCTGTGAGTTCTGTCATCATTGGGTTTAGATTTAGCCTCCAGGTAAGTGAAGATTCTAGTGCATTGTGGATCAAGATATTGAAGCCTAAGTCAGTGGATCGACAGTCGCGATTGCCAGTCCGCTGTTTCTCTGCCACCTTTCAGCAGGATTAGAAGCAATTTAGACCAGTTGACTTGCAAACCTAATGCCATCCCGTAGAGCGTAAGTAAGTGCAATACCCTGGGATCCGTGTGGTGACGGCTGGGACATGAAGAGGAGGATATTGTCTGCATAAAGTGCAATTCAGCCTTCCATCGCCACACCCCACTTAAAGCCCCATATTTGTGCATCACATCGAATCCACACCGCAGGAGGCTATGTAGCTCAAATTATACATTTTATCTGTACATTTTAATTTTGAAAACAATCGCCAATTATGCTTTCTGACATCTGCATAGATTTGCATATAATCAAGGAGCATTGTATGGACATTATAAGTATACTCAAATTGTTATATGTTACATTTTTTTACACATTTATAAACTGGTACAACTGACAGCAATTCAAGCTGAGCTCACAGCTCACTCCATTTTATTAGAGACTCGCACTAATGTAAAAGTTACTTACCTCCGGTAACAATGTATCTGGTATAGACAAACAAGTTACTTACCTTCGGTAACGATATATCTGTAAGAAACATAGGTTATTTATAGATTCCTTACCTTAGAATTACCCCCAGGCGTCAGACTGGATCCAGAGAATTTTTTCATCAGCTGTACCCCTGTGCGTCGAAAGGTGGCGTCGGTCGGCTCCGCGTTTGTGGTTGGCGTTGTGGTCGCCGGGATGATGTCACGGTAGCTACTTAGACGCCGCCCTTGCGCGCTGACGTCAGTTCTTTTACACAGCATTCCACGCCAGAAGCGCAGAGCCATGCAAGACACTGACCACTGGTGCACAAAACTAGGGCCCTGAAAGGGATTCCCTGACCCTAGAAGTCAGTTCGCAGAACGGGGAGGATGGGTGAGGTGGTAAGGAATCTATAACTAACCTATGTTTCTTACAGATATATCGTTACCGAAGGTAAGTAACTTGTTCATCTGAAAGAAACAGTTAGTTATAGATTCCTTACCTTAGAATAGATACCCCAGCAATACCAACCCCGGAGGTGGGTCTGCAAACCAAGTTCACACCAGAAAGTCCTGGAGAACAGAACGGCCAAAAAAGCAGTCTCTCCGTACTTGGATGTCCAGGCAGTAGTGTCTAGTGAACGTGTGCAGAGATGCCCACGTAGCTCCCTGACAGATGTCATTGAGGGGGACTCCTCATCCCACAGCAGTAGTAGCTGCTGTCGCCCTGCTGGAATGGGCGCGCAGCCCCACTGGAGGCTCCTTCTTTGCTAAGGAATAGCAAGCCTTAATGTACAAAACGACCCACCTAGAGATGGTCCATTTGTGCACAGCCCGAACTTTCTTGGCGCCCATGTAGCCTACAAAGAGCTGGTCATCCACCCGGAATTGTTTGGTGCGATCCAAATAAAAGGAAAGCGGCCGTTTTGGATCCAGACGGTGGAGCCTCTCTTCTTCTTTTGAAGGATGCGGAGGCGGAAAGAAGGTGGGCAAAGTGATGGTTTGGCCAATGTGGAAAGAAGTAATCACCTTGGGAAGAAAGGAAGGTCTGGTTCTTAGTACAACCTTGTCCAGATGAACAGCCAGGAAAGGAGGTTTTGAAGAAAGAGCCTGGAGCTCACTCACCCTGCGAGCAGAGGTGATGGCAACCAGAAAAGCAGTCTCTAAGGTAAGAAGACAAAGAGGACAGTTATGAAGTGGCTCAAAGGGAGCGCACATAAGGTAAGTCAGAACCAAGTTCTAGTCCCACTGAGGCATTACGAAGGGAATAGGAGGAAAAAGATGAGTAATGCCCTTTGAGGAAGCGATTTACAACAGGGGACTTGAAAAGAGAAGGCTGATCAGGAAGCCTAAGAAAGGCTGAAATGGCAGAGAGGTAGCCCTTAAGAGTGCCCAGAGCAGAGCCCTGCTGGGCCAAAGAAAGAAGGAACAAGAGAACCCTCAGAAAGAGGGGCAGAAAGGGGATCCACAACCCTGCTGCGCACCATGCCACAAATTTGTTCCATCTACAGGCGTATACCGTCTTAGTGGAGGGACGCCCGGCTGCCAAGATAACATCACAGACTTCGGGAGGCAAGTCAAACAACGCCAACTGCCGCTCGCTCAATCTCCCACGCAAGGAGGTGGAGGCTGACTGGTTCGGGTGGAGGACTGTCCCCTGCTGCTGCGACAGAAGATCCTCCCGAAGAGGCAGTCTGATCGGAGGATCGATGGCCATGTGTAGCAGCTCGGGATACCAGATTCTTCGTGCCCAATCCGGAGCGACAAGAAGGACTTGGGCCCGGTAGCGCTTGATCTTCTTCAGCACTCTGGGCAGAAGTGGTATAGGCGGAAAGGCGTATAGAAGACTGCAACTCCACTCGTGACGAAAAGCGTCGCCTAGCGAGTGCCGCCTTGGAAATTCCAACGCGCAGAATTGCTGACATTGCGCGTTCTCTTTGGTGGCGAATAGATCTAATCAAGGCTCTCCCCACTGCTGAAAGAGACCTTTGCGCCACCTTCGAGTGAAGACGCCCATTCGTGATCCATCATGCACCCGCGGCTGAGTTCCGTCCGGCCCTGGCGCTCAGGGAACCTGCCAGGTGTTGAACCACCAGGGATATGCCCTGATGTTCCAGCCATGTCCAGAGACGGAGAGCCTCTTGACATAGGGTCCACGACCCCACCCCGCCCTGTTTGTTGCAGTACCACATGGCGGTGGTGTTGTCCGTGAACACCTGCACTACTCTTCCCCGGACAGAGGGAAGGAATGCTTTTAGTGCAAGACGGATCGCCCGAAGCTCCAGAAGGTTGATGTGGAGCTCGGACTCCGCCGGAGACCAGAGGTCTCTGATCTCCGCCTCCCCCATGTGACTGCCCCATCCCAGAAGTGATGCATCGGTCACCACTATGAACTCTGGATGGGGAAGGGAGAGGGACCTGCCGTCGACCCAATCCTAGTTCGTTAGCCACCACTGCAATTGGTGTGCAGTGCCCTCCGAGATCTGGACGCAATCGGACAGGTTCCCCTGATGTTGCGCCCACTGGAACTTCAGGTCCCACTGCCGAGCCCACATATGCCATCTGGTATGGTCCACCAGCAGGATGTAGGAGGCCATCAGGCCCAGTAGCCTGAGGGTCATCCTGACCGCAACCCGGGATAGAGGCTGAAAGATCGGAATCATAGCCCGAATATCCCGGACTCGCTGTTCGGGGGGATACACCCAAAACTGTGTCGTGTCCAGAACCGCTCCGATGAAGAGGAGCTTCTGAGAGGGAGTCAGGTGCGACTTCGGCACATTGATGGAGAACCCCAGCCAGTGCAGGAGGGCGGCTGTAGTCTAGAGGTGGGAGACGACAGCTTGGGGCGAGCCTGGGGCGAGCCCGCCTTCAACAGCCAGTCGTCGAGATAGGAGAAGACTGGCACCCCTGATCTGCGCAGATGAGCTGCGACCACCACCATCATTTTTGTGAACACCCAAGTGGCGCTGGTAAGGCCAAAGGGGAGCACGGTGTACTGAAAGTGCTTGTGGCCCACCGTGAACCGTAAGTAACGTCTGTGGGCGGGCAGGACGGGATATCTAAATAAGCATCCTGCAATTCCAATGCTACCATCCAGTCTCCTGGGTCGAGGGCAGACAGGACCTGGGCCAAAGTGAGCATTTTGAACTTCTCCTTCCGGACGAAGAAGTTGAGGGTCTGGAGGTCTAGGATAGGACACAGGCGTTTGTCCTTTTATGGGCACCAGAAAGTATAGGGAATAATAACCACGTCCTACTTCTGGCACAGGGAACCTCTCTTTGGCCCCCTTTGCCAAGAGAGCCGTAACTTCCTTGCAGAGAATTGCCAAATGATCCTCCGACATGAAGTCATAAGAAGGTGGCATGGAGGGAAGGGTAGCCTCGAAGGGGAGGGAGTATCCTCTTTGGACTATCTGCAGAATCCACCTGTTCGACGTAATGGACTGCCAGCGGAGGAGGTGATGGCAAATCCTGCCTCCGACTGGCTGATGGTGGGCCTGAAACGTCGGACTAGGAAGGTTTGGAGGCAGTGGCAGAGGGAGAAAGGGTGGACTGGCCCGTCTGCTGGCTCCCTGACCAACGAGGACGCTTTGTCCCACGGCCATACAAAGGCTGGACAGCTTGCATGACTCAGTAGCTGGTCTGGACAAGACGTGGCTGGGCCCCCCTTCCGTAGCCATGAAAGGGACAAAAGGCAGACTTAGGGGGACAGGTGGTAGCCGTGAGGCCCAAGGATCTGGGCGTAGTTCGAGATTCCTGGAAGCGTTCAAGGGCCGAGTCTGCCTTGTCGGCGAAAAGGCGAGTGCCATCAAAGGGCATGTCCATCAGGGTAGTTTGGACATTCCCTGAAAAGCCAGAAGTCCTCAACCAGGCGTAGCGTCGTAATGCTACTGACGAGGCAATTGTTCTCCCCAGTGAGACGGTGGTGTCCAGTCCACAACGAATGGTGAATTTCACTGCGTCTCTCCCATCCGCAACTGCCTGGGAGAGAACAGCCCAGGCCTCCTCCACGCACTGAGGCAGCACCTTTGCAACCGTATCCTAGATAGTATGGGAGTATCGGCCCTAGAGGTAAGTGGTATTCACCGACCACAATGCCAAGCGGGAGGAAGAAAACATCCTCTTACCAAGATGGTCCAGCTTCTTGCATCCCCTTGTGGGCCACAAGCACTTTCAGTACACATCGGGAAGTGCAGAAGGGAATACGCCTTATGAAGTTGAGGCTTAGACAACCAAGCTCTCAGGGGAAGGATGTTGGGTAAGGAACGCTGGGTCGCCTGGAGCGAAGCAGTGGAGGGGGGCGATTGTCCTGTCCACATGAGCCGCTGGGCTTGGACCAAGTGCTCAGAAGGACATCAGTGAGGGCTTCATTAAAGAGCAAAAGGGGTTCAGAAGTAGAAGCCGCAGTCTGAAGCACCCCTATCAGGAGGTTAGTCCTGACTGCCACCAAAGGGAGCTTGAGGCCAAGGACCTCGGCTGCCCTTCTCACCACCACTGTGTAGGAGGCTCCCCCCTCCGTAGCTACGGTGGGGAGGGAAAGCAAGCCAGTGTCCGGGGAAGTGTCAAATCCACTGGCCTTACCCAGTTCCATCCACCAGTCCATAGGTTCTTCAAGCTGGTCTGTTAAGGGGTCCAGCTGCCCTCTCATTCCTCTTCACCACCTACTGTCACAAAATCAACACCAGGGAGGAACACAGGAACAAAAGTCCCTTCCAGCGTCGGAGTCGACGCCGATCAATGTCAGTCCGGCTCCGTGTCCATGTCGGGGATGAGGATGGGGTTGACCTTGACCGGGGACAAGGTCGACATAGGGAACGTTGCCACCGGGACCAACGTCGGGGAAGGTCGAGTTAGATCAACTGATGTAGGTCAGGATGTGACAATGGATTCACATGGTCCTCCAGAGCCGAGGCAGAAGCTGCTGGCGTCGAAGGCCTGGGGCCCCCACCCAACTCCGCTGGGCCCGAAGGCGCACCAGCGGAGCCGGGCTGCCCAAAGATGAGGTGAAGGGCCTCATAAAATTTAGTAATTGGGCAGGAGATGCTCCCGGAAAAGCAGGGATGCAGAGTCGTCTCGGAAAGAGGCTCCGAGGATGGAGGTCTAGAGCGACGACGCTCTGTGTCCTGCGTCGCCCAACGGACGGTGTGAAGATGAAGAACGCCTATGCTTCTTTGATTTCTTCTTTGCGCTTACCTGACCGCCCCGACGATTTAGAATGGGACGAGGAGTGTGGGCTCCGTGACCATTCTCGGGACCTTCCTCTCGAACGAGAACGGGAAGGACGCGGAGCCGACCGCCGGGCCTCCAACAGCTTTCGGGACCGCTCCTGCAAAGCCTTCAGATTCATGGCCCGGCAGTCGGAGCACGGCTTTGAGGCACACAAGGTACGGATCCCTCACGGATATCATCCAATGTCAGGATCCGCAGGGCTTGAATCCAGTCCTACGCTGGGACATCTCGACGAAACCAGGAGTACAAGATTCAGAAAAATTCTAGACAAAAGTAAAAAAAAGGATAGCCAAAAAATGGCTAAGGGATCGCTCTCTCCGGATCTGCGCTTAGGCTGGCGCGGAAAAAGAAAGTACTGACGTCAGCGCACCCGGGCGGATTCTATATAGGTCCTGCAACATCATTTCTGGTGCGACCGACGCTGCCTACCGACGTGCCGGGGTACTGCTGATGAAAAATCTCCGGATCCAGACTGAAATGATTCAATTAGATGGGTCACCAGAGGCAATGCTCTCTCAATAGTTGGCAGGTCATTTCAACCAAGTCTTCTGAGAAGGGGTTTGCATCTGCTTTAATGTTTTTTTATCTTTCATCTTCATACCATGGTCACTGGTATACACGATAGTAAAGAGTTTTTAATTTCAACCTCTGGGCACTCGTAAGCGTCACTGTTAGCCTCCCCACATTTCTTGTCACAAGTCATATGTGAGAATCTGGCTTGGTATATGGTGTACACTTATGTAAGTGGGCATCTCGCACCAATCCAGGTAACCCTTATGGCAGAGGTCTTCAAACTTTTTTAGGTTGAGCCCCCCTAGCTGATTTTGTTTAGATGGTGGGCCCCCCCACAACCTGACAGAAATTTCTGGAATCTGGTACACTACATAATCAACCGCCATCCGCATATTCCACGCCATATCTGGCAAATAACGGATTGATCCTACTACATTCACAGCCAGTTAGAACCATTAGCTCAAAACTTTACTGCTTGAAGCTTAACAGTGGGTATTGTCCATCTCAATAGAACAAAACAGATTACAATGTCCTTCAGCACATTAATCCTTGCACATAATATTCATATCATTAGATTTGTGAAACCATTTCTATATATTCTTTTAAAAAGAAGAAAGACAGAGGGATCACTGGTTACTTGCTATGTAGATCACCATGTTGTACACAGGTTTTATGATTCAGGAAGTTCCAAACTTATAAATAAGGTGCCTTATTATTGCATGTTGTTCGGTATTCTGCAGCATTTTCTACAAATTGATGCTTTTATCTAGCCTGCTTTCCCTAATTCCTCAATGTTTCCACACATATTCTGCTGCTGGGCCTGGGCTACTAAAAACTCTGCTTCCGCTGCTCACCCTAAGCCTGGTCTGTTGATGTTAAGTTTGGGTTATGCTAGGCTGCTCTCCGTGGCCTTTCTGCCTCTACATTGCTGTGAAGAGGAACTGGACTACAGTGGACAACATAGTCAAGACTATCTCCCTGAGCCCCAATGGTGACTGGGCTTACTTTTCTAAATAACTGAAAATGCATGCTCCTAGCCCTGTCTCTTACCACTGTGCAGGAGCTCCAGCCTGCCCTATCCTTTTAGTTGGGTACACCTTGATGATCGTTAAGAAATCTCAGACTCGCAAGCCCCTAACATTATTGAAAAGCTATTCCTCCAAATGCACATTCCTATGGAAGAACAAACACAGCAGGACTACAAGGTATTTTTGTGCTCTCTTCTCCTTTACCTAAAAACAGAAGAGCTGCTGAATACACAGGGATTATTAGCACCCTTCCCATTGCATGAAGACTAACTTTGTGAGTGAACCTCAAACTAGCTTATCACAAAAAAGGAGATGTCTTATCTCATGGCACAAAGCAAAAGGCCTCTTCTTAAATGTATCGCTTGTGGAGTTCCGTACTGACCAGCCTTTCTTAATTACTACCACGGAGAATGCATGTTGAAGTAAATAAAGGGTGCACTCCACTCCTGACTGAACCTACATCCATCCAAGTGCTCAACATCTGTGGCCAACTAGTAGTGGACCCACTCTCCCCCAGAAGGCCTGGCTACTCGCCTCTGGCTACTCCATTTCCAGGCCTTCCTCTGCTACCTTCATATAGTGGCTTCTGCTGCTTCCAAAGGGGCCTTGCAGGGCAGTTGCTACGAGGGCTACAATCAGTTTTTGCCCTGTCAGGCCTCCAGCTGTACTACCTGAATCTGGAGTACAAAAATCCAGCAGGCATAGGTGCTTTGGTGGATTGAAAGGTTGTACACAATTTTACATACCTCATTGAAAAGATGGGTTGGCAGTCACCATTGTCCCCTGCTAAAATGACTTGGGTGTTCTTGTTGCACAGCTGTTGGGCATTCCTCTCAACCTTTAGATCTGCTTGGAGGGCAAAAGCCAGACCACCAGAACTTTGATCCCAGCGACAACACAGGAAGAGATATCACATGGCCTTTCAAATAGTGACATCACGTCTTTGCTACCCAACTAAATGGCTATCATTTTATCGACCTCAGAAACATGTATGGACGGGTGGACCGACAGGGAATCGAACGTGTGACCATGGGATCAAAGACATTTCTGAGATAAAAGGGCTGGCACACCATTCAGAAAAAAAAACACAGAAGCAAATTTTCATCATGTGATTGCGCTAGGACAGCTGCACCTTTTTAGTCACAGTTCTGAAAAACAGTGACCTTAGATAATTAGCAAAAGAATGCACAAACTCGTTTAATGGCGGCAGTTAAAAATCTAGTGAGCACTTGAGTGTTTTCATTCACTGGGCTCTGATCTGCATTTACAGATTTCTGTATCGCAGCTATTTGATCGGGAGAGGTGAGGCACATTTTCCTTTTTCCTTTTACTTAAATAGAAAACAGGCAGGCTCACTGTGTATACACGTGTGCTATTTTTGTGTGGAAGAGGGCACCTTTTCCTACCGTTCGGAATTGCTGTCATGTCTTAACAACACAAGTGCAGCCAGCGTGCCTGCACGTCATTGTATGAGAGCAGATTAGGACCAGACCCCATCACATTGTCAGAGTCGTTGAGAGCGCTGAAGACAGTAGGCAAACGTTTTTCTTTAAATTACAAAAGTATGGGCATCACATGCACGAGTTCTCCAATCCAAAAGCCTAATTTGAAATGGGGGAAGAAATACAGTGAGGAAACGTACTTGCGACGTGGGACGGTGGGAAACAATGAAAGGCAAGGTGAGATTTTAAGGTGGAGTGCGCGCCCCCCTTGAGATGATGTCGCGCCCCCTCAGGGGGGCGCGCCCCACGGATTGAAGAACACTGCTTATGGTGATTTTAGTGGTCTTAGACAAACTTAGAAAGCTCTCTAAGTGGTAGCTGTGGAGAGCAGCCTTCAGGCTTAGTTCAGAAGGAGTGTAAAGCAGCTTGTTTTACCAGAACATAATCTTATAGGTAAAACACACAAAATGGACAGTTGACCAAAAAAGCAACCAGTAAGGCACCAATCCTATGCAATCACCAATTGAAATAATGAAATGACAAAAATAAGTTCTTGTGTGCAAATCTCCAAACGTGCCCCCTGTCCAAGAGCACTCCCCTATTACCAGGGGCAACAAATTGAAAACACTAGATCAGAGATGCACCACTTTATCGATAATATTCAAAGAGTCTTTTGAATACTGGTTTTCTACGGAGCCATCAAGCCGTTGTACACAGGTCAAGTTTCTTCTCCTTTATTGATTCACTCTTTAAAAGACAGACAGCCAACGCTGCTTCGTCCCTAAAAAAGGACTTCTTCAGGGCTGTGGGTTAAAAACATATAAAACACTACATTTACAATACAAAAGATGTATGTACAAACATTCGTCTAAATATGTAGACCATTTAAGATAACATGACAAGAAACCAAAATCATATATAACATACAACAAACACCTTATATCTGACTTAACAAAGAAAGAGAGACCAAACTCATAACAATAATAAGCCTAGACATTTTAGCTAAACATGCAAAAAGTTTTCTAAAGAACATATACAATTATATGAAAAAACAAAAACACACAAACATCACATATAAAATTAATACATTATAGCAATAACGAACGGATCGCTGATCGACAAACACAATATAAAGAATACCTCAAAGTTCAACAACAACCAACTGTAAGAGCAAAATAGAAATCAATTTCAAACAGTCAGTGGTTAGTCAATAGTCATAGGATAGACCCTAACATCCCATAAACTATTGCAATATTCATTGAAACAAAGAGATCCTCAAAGACCAAATATGTGCACAACAATGCGTGAGTATAGTAGTCCAAATACGATGTGTAGTTCGTAAAACCCCAGTTGGAAAACTATAGCTGTTGTGATAACCAAGCCGAAGAGATGAGAGTACCTATCAATGTAGAATCTATGCAGAGAATTTAAGATGAGTCAGAACGGTAATAACCTGGCCAAATGGTGTGTTGCAACAAGGGTGGTAGTTATACCCTTACCCTTGTATCCCACTAAAACGTTGGAAAAAAAGGAATGGAAAGACATATCAATCGAAAACCTAGGTGAACAACACGAGATGTATGACTTAAACCCAACCCTATTTATGCAATAGTTGTACATAGTTCTTATATGGACATACCTCATATATTAGAGCCAACACGTAATCCAATCAGAAAAATCAGCAATCAGCAGGATATAAAGCACATATGGTATGATAGTGGCTATCATACCATATGTGCTTTATATCCTGCTGCAAATTACTAGGTGACATCAAGAATATAAAAGGTCACCCAACCTTTTATCATTTCTTTTTCTGATTGGATTACGTGTTGGCTCTAATATATGAGGTATGTCCATATAAGAACTATGTACAACTATTGCATAAATAGGGTTGGGTTTAAGTCATACATCTCGTGTTGTTCACCTAGGTTTTCGATTGATATGTCTTTTTCATTCCTTTTTTTCCAACGTTTTAGTGGGATACAAGGGTATAACTACCACCCTTGTTGCAACACACCATTTGGCCAGGGTTATTACCGTTCTGACTCATCTTAAATTCTCTGCATAGATTCTACATTGGTAGGTACTCTCATCTCTTCGGCTTGGTTATCACAACAGCTATAGTTTTCCAACTTGGGGTTTTTAAGAACTACACATCGTATTTGGACTATATACTCACGCATTATTGTGCACATATTTGGTCTTTGAGGGTCTTTTTGTTTCCAATGAATATTGCAATAGTTTATGGGATGTTGGGGTCTATCCTATGACTATTGACTAACCACTGACTGTTTGAAATTGATTTCTATATTTGCTCTTACAGTTGGTTGTTGTTGGACTTTGGGGGTATTCTTTTATATTGTGTTTGTCGTCAGCGATCCGTTCGTTGTTGCTTAATGTATTAATTTTTATATGTGATGTTTGTGTGTTTTTTTGTTTTTTCATATAATTGTATATGTTGTATAGAAAACTTTTGCATGTTTAACAAAATGTCTAGGCTTATTGTTGTTATGGAGTTTGGTCTCTCTTTCTTTTGTTAAGTCAGATATAAGGTGTTTGTTGTATGTTATATATGATTTTGGTTTCTTGTCATGTTATCTTAAATGGTCTACATAGTTAGACGAATGTTTGTACATACATCTTTTGTATTGTAAATGTAGTGTTTTATATGTTTTTAACCCACAGCCCTGAAGAAGTCCTTTTTTTAAGGACGAAACGCGTTGGCTGTCTGTCTTTTAAAGAGTGAATCAATAAAGGAAAAGAAAACTTGACCTGTGTACAACGGCTTCGTGGTCTTCGTAGAAAACCAGTATTCAAAAGACTCTTGAATATTATCGTAAAGTGGTGCATCTCTGATCTAGTGTTTATAATCTTATAGGTATAGATTAAGTGAAAAAGAACCACACAGTGTATTTATAAAAATATGTATTTATTATAAGACACTCACTAACACATACAGTTATCTCCTAGCTAGAGATATACACAATTCACACAATACTTTTCAATAGAAACAGGTAAGTAGCACGTAATACACAGCGGTCACCAGGGGGAGACCAAACAATATACTAAAATAGTGGTATGCGAACATCGACTAGAGTCAAGACTTTACCCAGAAGACCTAGAAGTGCCGAGGACCCAAGGAACCACCCGAGGTAAGTAACCAGGAGCCCCATGGAGGCCGTGTGCAGAGTGGGAACACGACCGCGGGATCAATGCAAGTCAATGGGTAAGTGGCAGTTGCAATTTTAAAGAGGAAGGACCCTTCCCAGTGGACCCTGAAGAAACCCCGTGGAAGACAGAAGGTTGGAAAGCCACCCCACCCGTGGATACCTTAGAAACCAGGATACCTGCACCAGGGAAGCCGGGAGCACAGGTGTGAAGTGGTGTCGGAAACCACCGTTAAACCTAATGGAGGACTTCAGGAAGATGCCGCTGCTGGAGAAGATCAAAGTGTCCGGTGGAACCCAAAGGTGGATTCAAGATGTGAAGAACCTGCAAGCAGAGGGGACAGAGTCTATGACACTTAGGAGTGACCAGGAGGCACGGAAGACGAATGCCCATTGATGTTGAGTGTTGCAGGAGAGCTGACGGTGACCTTGAAACTGAAGCCGTGTGGACCAGGCAATGCTGTGGAAGACCAGGAGCCGTACATGAGCTGTCCCATGTCGGATGTCGAGAGTTGAGGGATTGGTGTCCGGCGGGAGCACCAACAAGCCTTGGCAACTGCAACCAACGTGGAAGTTGAAAAAAGGTGCACTGTCGGGACCAGCAAGGTCCAGGAGACTCACCACAAGCAGGGTAGTCACGGCAGGCCCGAGCAATCAGGGGAGCCCAAAGAATTCAAAGAGGACCCTTAAGAGGACCCACAAGCCAGAGGCACTGGAGTCGCAAGAGTACCTTGAGCAGCTCACCAAAGATGCAAGCCCACGATGCAAGTGATGCTGTGAGGATGAAGATCTTGGTCACTGGAGATGCTTGAGGTTGGGGCTACTTGGAGCCCGAAGATTTTGGTGGAAGGAAGCCAACAAGCCTTTGCAAATGCAAGTCAATGAGGTTCACAGGGGTTCGGTTCCTGCGGCTCCGACGAGGGATACTGGCCTCAAACTTGGTGAGAGGTCAGGGCAGGCCTCGAGGGATGTGAAGAACCACCACCTGTGTTGCTGAGCCTTTCGGAGTCTGTGGGAGCCCAGGGTCAGCAGGACAGTCAGCTTAGTTGCAATGCCTGCAGATGCATGAAAGTGACTCCTTCACTTCAACGGAGATTCTTTCAGGTGTCTTAGATGCCCACAGGCCTTGGAAGGTTCCGGTATGGTGCACAGGCATGGACGTTGCAGAAGACGAGCAGGGCAACGAATTCAGGAGCAGCAGGAGTCTTCCCGGTTACAACCTTGATGCCCAGAGCGAAGCCCAGAGTGCCCAGACGGTTGAAGAAGAAGTGGTGTCTGAAATGAATCTTATCCCATGACGAATCTAGGGACCCACCCTCAGGTAAGCCCTTAAGTACCCTAAGGAAAGGGTTGGGACGATTCAGGTGTCCCTCCCTAAGGAGGGGCTGGATAAGGGGGAGGATACTCCCCTGTCCTTTGTCTAGTTTCGCGCCACAGCGGGAGCCAACGGCTCCCTGAACTGGTTTGAGCTGGACTATGCATGGAGGGCACCAAGTGTGCCCTGCACGCAGACTATGTGGCGCTGGCAAGCGCCCCCACCCTGCCCCAATACACTAAACCCTGTCTGGGAGGTGGTCACTGTAGGAAGCTGGCTCTGTATATACTATACCAAAATGAGGTATAGTGTGGTCGAGCAGTAAGGCAGTATCAGAGGACAGTGTTAAGCATTTGTTGTACACACTCAGTCACCAAATGTATTCACACACTCAAAGACCAATTGTTTTTGTATAAAAATATTCTTTTAGTTATTTTATTTTCTAGAACCAAGCAAGCCTGGCACAGGTAAGCAATACATATTTTACAGTAGTAATGCAATTGAAATACAGTTTGAATGATAATTGTATAGGCACTTTGGTTTGATTTACAGTATGGATGCAATACTTAGTAAATGCAGTACATAGACTTGAATAGGCTTTTTAGTAAAATAGCAGGTAAGTAACTTTTGAGATTACTAGGCTTACACAGAGTAGTATACCTAGATACTACTCTGGGACATTTACTGAAAACAGGTAAGTAAAATCGTTTTTGTTAGATTATGCAATTTTAAAGAATTTCTTTAGTTTCTCAAACTCCACAGAAACTTTTCACAGAAAAACAGACAATGTTATCCTATGGAGGAAAATAGTGTTATCGGTTTTGAGGTAAGTATTTGGTAGTGGGAGTTGAGGTTCTGGGGGTAGACTCGGGGGTCCCCCAGGGTCAAGGATGCACTCTAGTTACAGCCTCAGCGGCACTAGGGCGGCCGGGTGCAGAGTGCTGAGGCCCAATGTTATCTAGGGGGCCTCCGGTTGGTGGCTGCTGACTAGCAGGCCACTTGGCTGTGGGAGCAAAGCTCATGGACTTTAGCTGAGGGCAAATGGGGAAACAAAGTAACACCAAAGGTGCACCCTCAGCGGCACTAGGGCGGCCGGGTGCAGGGTGCTGTTTCGACATCGGACGCCCTGATGTTTTCAATGGAGAACCTCCGGTTTGTAAAGACACTGCAGGCTTGGGGACGAAGGTCTTCTGGGTGCGACCACCACTACGAGAGGTAAGTTGGGAAGTTAGGGGTTGGTTAGGCACCGTTGGTTTGGGCACACAAGGCCGTGGGGTGTCGGCTGCAGGGGTGCCTTTTGGGTTCAGATCTTCTTACCAGCTCCCGGTCGCGGTTAGGGAAGCCTTCTGGATTTAGGCTGCAGGCGTCGTCTGGAGGCTTGAGGCAGGTCAGGGGTCGCCGGATCTCGGGTCAGGATCGCCGGGGTGACCTCCTCGTGGTGTTTGCTCACTTGAGCCCAGGCCGTGGACGGCGGGTGCAGAGTGGGGCGGATCCGCGGTGATCGGCCGGAGCTAGAGGTTGCAGATGAACAAATCCGGTGTTCACGGGAGACAGAGTCTTTGTAGTAGAAGGCAGGCAGGTCCTCCGGGGTTTTCGAGGTTGCTGGCTGCAGGACACACCGGGATTTCGCAGGAGCAGGTTCGAGGGGAAGACAGGCTGGTAGGGCTGGGGCCAAGTCAGTGGGCGTCTTCCTCTTGTTAGCTGCTGCACGACTGTTCGGTCCTTCTTCTTCTTCTTGCAGGTTCTTGTCTGAGGAAGCAAGGTTCAGGGGTGCCCCTAAATACTAGATTTAGGGGCGTTACAGGTAGGTAAAAGGCAGGGACCAATGGGTCCCTTCCCTGGGGTGGGTACACCCCCTATTATGCCACCCTCCAGTGGGAGGTGGGCATGAGCCTGTCCCTGGTTTGCTGAGTCCCCCCATCTTCAAGATGGCGTGGACTGAGAGTTGTGCTTCACCTCACCTCCCCCCCCTGAGGGGTGGAGTTGGCAGAGGTGGGCACACCTCTCTTCCTCACTTGTTGTTCCCGCCGGTTCTCCCGCCCAAAGTGGGGGTCAGAACCAGTGGGGACCAGTTGCTGAGAGCAGCAAGTGGCCTGGGGAAGCTCACAAGGGCAGCAAGCCTTTGAAGCTTCCCCTTCGTGAACCCCGCCCATCCTGGGGGAGGAGGCTTGGCACCTCGTCCCAGGATGTGCAGCCACTAAGCCTGGACAGTAGTGGTGGGTTAGTTTTCAGGGGGCATCTCTAAGATGCCCTCTGTGTGCATTTTTCATTAAATCCCACACTGGCATCAGTGTGGGTTTAATGTGCTGAGAAGTTTGATACCAAACTTCTCAGTTTTCAGTGTAGCCATTATGGTGCTGTGGAGTTCGTAATGACAACCTCCCAGCACCATATACTCTTAATGGCAGCAATGCACTTACAATGTCTAAGAATGGACTTAGACACTGTAGGGGTACAGGGCTCATGCACCTGTACCCTCACTACTGGTATAGTGCACCCAGCTAGAGGGGTGACTGATCTATGCCAGGGCAGTGGGTTGTAGGCATGGCACACAGGGATGTGCAAACACAAGGAGATGATGGACGGAGCGCTGAAACTTTTCAGACACTCACCCCCAGTCACAGATCTGGGATGAATCCATCATCGTTCTTTAGCTCACTTCGCCACCCCAGTTCAGACACAGCTATTTGCAAATCAGTCTTGACCCTGTGCCTCATGGGAACAGTCCAGACCGAACTGCCAAGCCATGTATTCCCTGGACCAGAAACAAGCATCCTGGGACTGGTTTCGGGCTAACAGCCCTCATCAGCCAGGCTAGTTTGAATCCAGTGGCAAAGTGAGCAAGGGACCCACGTCTGGGCATACCCTGCCAACTTAGGGCGAACAAAGCAAACACAAGGAGATGATGGACGGAGCGCTGAAACTTTTCAGACACTCACCCCCAGTCACAGATCTGGGTTGAATCCATCATCGTTCTTTAGCTCACTTCGCCACCCCAGTTCAGACACAGCTATATGCAAATCAGTCTTGACCCTGTGCCACATGGGAACAGTCCAGACTGAACTGCCAAGCCATGTCTTCCCTGGACCAGAAACAAGCATCCTGGGACCGGTTTTGGGCTAACAGCCCTCATCAGCCAGGCTAGCTTGAATCCAATGGCAAAGTGAGCAAGGGACCCACGTCTGGGCATACCCTGCCAACTTAGGGCGAACAAAGCAAACACAAGGAGATGATGGACGGAGCGCTGAAACTTTTCAGACACTCACCCCCAGTCACAGATCTGGGTTGAATCCATCATCGTTCTTTAGCTCACTTCGCCACCCCAGTTCAGACACAGCTATATGCAAATCAGTCTTGACCCTGTGCCTCATGGGACCAGTCCAGACCGAACTGCCAAGCCATGTCTTCCCTGGACCAGAAACAAGCATCCTGGGACCGGTTTCGGGCTAACAGCCCTCATCAGCCAGGCTAGCTTGAATCCAGTGGCAAAGTGAGCAAGGGACCCACGTCTGGGCATACCCTGCCAACTTAGGGCGAACAAAGCAAACACAAGGAGATGATGGACGGAGCGCTGAAACTTTTCAGACACTCACCCCCAGTCACAGATCTGGGTTGAATCCATCATCGTTCTTTAGCTCACTTCGCCACCCCAGTTCAGACACAGCTATATGCAAATCAGTCTTGACCATGTGCCTCATGGGAACAGTCCAGACCGAACTGCCAAGCCATGTCTTCCCTGGACCAGAAACAAGCATCCTGGGACCGGTTTCGGGCTAACAGCCCTCATCAGCCAGGCTAGCTTGAATCCAGTGGCAAAGTGAGCAAGGGACCCACGTCTGGGCATACCCTGCCAACTTAGGGCTGAACAAAGCAAACACAAGGAGATGATGGACGGAGCGCTGAAACTTTTCAGACACTCACCCCCAGTCACAGATCTGGGTTGAATCCATCATCGTTCTTTAGCTCACTTCGCCACCCCAGTTCAGACACAGCTATATGCAAATCAGTCTTGACCCTGTGCCACATGGGAACAGTCCAGACTGAACTGCCAAGCCATGTCTTCCCTGGACCAGAAACAAGCATCCTGGGACCGGTTTTGGGCTAACAGCCCTCATCAGCCAGGCTAGCTTGAATCCAATGGCAAAGTGAGCAAGGGACCCACGTCTGGGCATACCCTGCCAACTTAGGGCGAACAAAGCAAACACAAGGAGATGATGGACGGAGCGCTGAAACTTTTCAGACACTCACCCCCAGTCACAGATCTGGGTTGAATCCATCATCGTTCTTTAGCTCACTTCGCCACCCCAGTTCAGACACTGCTATATGCAAATCAGTCTTGACCCTGTGCCACATGGGAACAGTCCAGACTGAACTGCCAAGCCATGTCTTCCCTGGACCAGAAACAAGCATCCTGGGACCGGTTTTGGGCTAACAGCCCTCATCAGCCAGGCTAGCTTGAATCCAATGGCAAAGTGAGCAAGGGACCCACGTCTGGGCATACCCTGCCAACTTAGGGCGAACAAAGCAAACACAAGGAGATGATGGACGGAGCGCTGAAACTTTTCAGACACTCACCCCCAGTCACAGATCTGGGTTGAATCCATCATCGTTCTTTAGCTCACTTCGCCACCCCAGTTCAGACACAGCTATATGCAAATCAGTCTTGACCCTGTGCCTCATGGGACCAGTCCAGACCGAACTGCCAAGCCATGTCTTCCCTGGACCAGAAACAAGCATCCTGGGACCGGTTTCGGGCTAACAGCCCTCATCAGCCAGGCTAGCTTGAATCCAGTGGCAAAGTGAGCAAGGGACCCACGTCTGGGCATACCCTGCCAACTTAGGGCGAACAAAGCAAACACAAGGAGATGATGGACGGAGCGCTGAAACTTTTCAGACACTCACCCCCAGTCACAGATCTGGGTTGAATCCATCATCGTTCTTTAGCTCACTTCGCCACCCCAGTTCAGACACAGCTATATGCAAATCAGTCTTGACCCCGTGCCTCATGGGAACAGTCCAGACCGAACTGCCAAGCCATGTCTTCCCATGCAGAAAGAGGGCACTTTCTCACAAACCTCCCCCCCCCCCCAAACGAAAGAGGATGAGACTAACCTTTCCCTAGAGAGTCTCCATTTTCTAAGTGGAAGATCCTGGAAAGTCCATCTGCATTGGTATGGGCAGTCCCAGGTCTGTGTTCCACTATAAAGTCCATTCCCTGTAGGGAGATGGACCACCTCAACAGTTTAGGATTTTTACCTTTCATTTGCATTAGCCATCTGAGAGATCTGTGATCAGTTTGAACTAGGAAGTGAGTACCAAACAGGTATGGTCTCAGCTTCTTCAGGGACCAAACCACAGCAAAGGCCTCCCTCTCAATGACACTCCAACACTGCTCCCTGGGGAGAAGCCTTCTGCTTATAAAAGCAACAGGTTGGTCTTGGCCTTCATCATTGGTCTGGGATTGGACCGCTCCTATCCCTAGCTCATAGGCATCAGTCTGCACAATGAACTGCTTGAGAATTGGTGCTGAGCACATAGCCTCTTTCAGGGTGTCAAAAGCCTTCTGACAACTAACTGTCCAGTTTACCTTTTTGGGCATCTTCTTGGAGGTGTGTCCTATGAGGGGAGCCACAATGGACCCATATCCCTTCAGAAACCTCCTGTAGTACCCAGTCAAGTCAAGGAATGCCCTGACTTGGGTTTGGGTTGTTGGAGCTGCCCAGTCCAGGATGGCCTGGATCTTGGGCTGTAAGGGTTGTACCTGGCCTCCACCAACAAGGTGGCCCAAGTACACCACAGTTCCCTGCCCTATCTGGCATTTGGATGCCTTGATAGTTAGGCCTGCACTTCCCAAGGTAGATCAGGTGATCCTGCCAGGTGGAGCTGAAGACAGCAATATCATCTAGATAAGCTGCACTAAAGGACTCCAATCCAGCATGGACTTGGTTCACCAACCTCTGGAAGGTGGCAGGGGCATTCTTTAAACCAAAGGGCATAACAGTAAACTGATAATGCCCATCAGGTGTGGAGAATGCTGTCTTTTCTTTTGCTCCTGGGGCCATGCCAATTTGCCAGTACCCTGCAGTTAAGTCAAAGGTACCTAGTAATTTGGCTGCACTCAATTTGTCTATCAACTCATCTGCTCTTGGGCTAGGGTGAGCATCTGTCTTGGTGACAGAGGTGAGCCCTCTATAGTCCACACAGAACCTCATTTCTCTCTTTCCACCCTGTGGATGAGGTTTGGGGACTAGAACCACTGGGCTGGCCCAGGGGCTCTCAGAGGGTTCAATAACCCCTAACTCCAGCATCTTGCTGACTTCAGCTCTGATGCTTTCCTTGACTTGATCAGACTGTCGATAGATTTTGTTTTTGACAGGTGAACTGTCACGAGTGTCCACATCATGGGTACACCAGTTTGTCTGACCAGGGCTCAAGGAAAAGAGCTTAACATACTGTTGCAAGACTTGCTTGCAATCAGTCTGCTGTTGGGCAGAGAGGGTGTCTGAAAAGACAACTCCATCCACTGACCCATCTTTTGGGCTGTATGAGAGGAGGTCAGGGAGAGGTTCACTCTCTGTCTCCTGATCCTCATCAGTCACCATCAGCATGGTGATGTCAGCCCTGTCATGGTAGAGCTTCAGGCGGTTCACATGCATAACCCTTTTGGGTGTCCTGCTTGTGCCCAGCTCAACCAGTCTTTTTTTCTAGGATAGGGTAAGGGCCACTCCATCTGTCCTGGAGAGCCCTTGGCGCCACTGGCTCCAAAACCCATACCTTTTGCCCAGGTTGAAATTCACCCAGTGCAGTTTTTTGGTCATACCAGTGCTTCTGAAGCTCCTGGCTGGCCTCAAGATGTTTGGATGCCTTTTCTATGTACTCAGCCATTCTGGACCTTAGGCCAAGCACATAGTCCACAATATCTTGTTTGGGTTCTTGGAGAGGCTTCTCCCAACCCTCTTTTACAAGACAGAGTGGTCCCCTCATAGGATGCCCAAACAGAAGTTCAAAGGGGGAAAACCCTACTCCCTTCTGTGGCACTTCTCTGGAAGCAAAAAGCAGGCAGGGTAAGAGGACATCCCATCTCCTTTTGAGTTTTTCAGGGAGCCCCATAATCATGCCTTTCAATGTCTTGTTGAATCTCCCAACAAGGCCATTGGTTTGTGGGTGATGGGGTGTAGTAAACTTGTACTGCACTCCATACTCTTTCCACATGTGTTTTAGGTAAGCAGACATGAAGTTGGAACCTCTGTCTGAAACCATCTCCTTAGGAAACCGTATTCTGGTGAATACACCAATGAGGGCCTTGGCTACTGCAGGAGCTGTAGTAGTCCTAAGGGGAATTGCCTCAGGGTACCTAGTGGCATGATCCACTACCACTAGAATGAATTTGTTCCCTGATGCTGTGGGAGGTTCAAGTGGACCCATAATGTCCACACCTACCCTTTCAAAGGGGACCCTCACCACAGGTGGTGATATCAGGGGGGCCTTTGAAGGGCCACCTGTCTTGCCACTGGCCTGACAGGTGACACAGGAGCTGACAAACTCCTTTACTTTTTGGTGCATCTGGGGCCAGTAAAAGTGGCTAACTGGCCTTTCCCAAGTCTTGGTTTGGCCCAGATGTCCAGCTAGGGGAATGCCATGAGCTAAAGTTAGGAGAAACTCCCTGTACTTCTGAGGCACTACCACTCTCCTAGTGGCTCCAGGTTTGGGGTCTCTGGCCTCAGTGTACAGTAGTCCCTCTTCCCAATAAGCTCTGTGGGTACCGCTGACATCTCCCTTTTCCTGTGCAGCAGCTTGCTGCCTCAGGCTTTCAAGAGTTGGACAGTCCTGCTGTCCAAGGCACAGCTCTTCCCTAGAGGGTCCCCCTGGGCCTAAGAGTTCAACCTGGTAAGGGTCAAGCTCCATGGGCTCAGTTCCCTCTGGGGTGTCCAAGTCCTCTCCCTGAGGAGAGGGGTCCTGATCCTTTTGCTGTACAGAAGCTGGTTCCCCAGTCTTCTTACCTTTTCTCTTGGAAGGTTGGGCCATACTTTCAGGCTCCAGCTCTTCTTTTTCACCCTGTCTCTTGCTCTGTGCTCCTGTTTTTACACACACCAATGCAGGGATATCCAGCATTGCTGCATGGGTTTTTAGTTCAACCTCAGCCCTTGCTGAGGTTCCCAGGTCATTGCCAAGCAGACATGCAGCTGGTAGCTTTGGAGAGACCACTACCTGTTTCAGGCCAGCAACCCCCCCACCCCCCAGTCTAATGTCACCATAGCCATTGCATGGTTAGTGGTAACACTGCCAGCATTGGTGACTGGGTAAGTTCTCCCAATCAAGTATTGCTCAGGGGCAACCAGTGTGTCTCTCACCATAGTGACACTGGCACCTGTATCCCTCAGAGTTTCTATCCTAGTTCCATTAATCCAAGGGTATTGTAAGTACTTTTTTATGTTGGGTGGCCCCACAGCTACAGTGGCAAACTCAGCTTCCCCTTCTGAAACTAGAACTGCTTCAGTGTGCAACCCAATTTGCTCTTGGCACACTGTTGATCCCATCTGGAGACTTTCTACCCCAGGAGTAGCTATAGTAGGACTATGGGCCTTCTTGTTTGGGCAAGCAGCATCTCCAGTTAAGTGTCCCAACTTTCTACAGTTGTTACACCAGGCCTTTAAAGGATCAAAGTTCTTTCCCCTGTACCTATTTTTGGGACCAACCCCCCTGTGCAGGTTTTTGGGGCCCTTTTGAAGACTCAGGCTTTTTATCTTGGGGATTCTCACCACCTTTCCCCTGGGGAGGTTTTGTAACCCCTTTCTTTTGGTCACCCCCAGTGGTTGTTTTTGTCACCCTTGTCTTGACCCAGTGGTCTGCCTTCTTTCCCAATTCTTGGGGAGAAATTAGACCTAGGTCTACCAAATGCTGATGTAACTTTTCATTAGTGCAATTACTTAAAATATGTTCTTTCATAAACAGATTGTAAAGTCCATTGAAATCATGCACATTGTGTCCAGTTAACCAACCATCTAGTGTTTTAACTGAGTAGCCTACAAAGTCAATCCAGGGTTGGTTTTGGGTCTTGTGAGCCCCCCTGAATCTAATTCTGTATTCCTCAGTTGTGAGCCTAAATCCCTCAATCAGAGTTCTCTTCATGAGGTCATAAGAGCCAGCATCTGCCCCTGTAAGGGTCAGGAGTCTGTCTCTAAAGTTACCACAGAACAGTTCCCAAAGTAGTGCCCCCCAGTGTGACTTCTTCACTTTTCTCATTTCACGAGCCCTCTCAAAGGCTGTGAACCATTTTGTGATATCATCACTCTCTTCATATTTAGGGACAATCCCTTTGGGGATTTTAGGATCATAAGATTGCTCTTTATCCTTATTAAGTAAATTGCTGCCACCATTGATGGGTGCTAGGCCCATCTCTGCTCTCTCTCTTTCTAGAGCCAGCAACCTGGTCTCTAGATCCAGTCTTTTGGTCAGCCTTACTAAAAGGCTGTCCTCCTCATTGAGGCTGTCCTCAATGTCCTCAGTGGTACCTGATCCACCTGTGTGGGATCTAGGTACTGAGAGGTTGATTCTTGGAGTCAAGGGTACTTTTACCCTTTTCTCCCTAGGAAGTGAAGGGAGTTAATCTACCTGGTCATCCCCTTCCTCTACTTCCTCATCTGACTGGTCTTCACCATTTTCAGATGGATGGTCCTTAGCATACCCAGCCAACAGCTCCTAGAGCTTTTGTTTGGTGGGATGGGACCCCATGTTTATGTTTTTAAGTTTGCATAGGGACCTTATCTCCTTGAAAGACAAGTGAAGATAAGGGGTGAGGTCGAGCTCCTCAACCTGGTTCTCTATGTCATTATGGTTATTTTCACTAACAGCTGGATTCTTATTTTGAGACATTGTTAAAAAAACTTCTAACCCCTCTAACCCTAGCTACAGTGACTTTTTATTTTCTAAAATTCTAAAGGGACTTAACCAAGGCCCTAACAAGACTTTTAGTAATTTTGCAAAAATGCCAAATTTGAAAAATCAGAATTCTAAAGACAATTTAAGAGTTCTGTTGTGTGATCAGGTGGTAACCAAGTAGTCCAACAAATGCAAAGTTGGATATCCCACCGCTGATCCACCAATGTAGGAAACTGGCTCTGTATATACTATACCAAAATGAGGTATAGTGTGCACAGAGTCCAGTGGAACCCCAAAGGTAGGCAGAGGTAAAGTTAGATAGAACCTTACTCTCTATTTGTGGTAGTGTGGTCGAGCAGTAAGGCAGTATCAGAGGACAGTGTTAAGCATTTGTTGCACACACTCAGTCAGCAAATGAATTCACACACTCAAAGACTGAACTTCAGACCAATTGTTTTTGTATAAAAATATTCTTTTAGTTATTTTATTTTCTAGAAGCAAGCCTGGCACAGGTAAGCAATAAGTACTGTACAGTAGTAATGCAATTGAAATACAGTTTGAATGATAATTGTATATGGACTTTGGTTTGATTTACAGTATGGATGCAGAGAAATGCAATACTTAGTAAATGCAGTACATAGACTTGAATAGGCTTTTTAGTAAAATAGCAGGTAAGTAACTTTTGAGATTACTAGGCTTACACAGAGTAGTATACCTAGATACTACTCTGGGACATTTCCTGAAAACAGGTAAGTAAAATCGTTTTTGTTAGATTATGCAATTTTAAAGAATTTCTTTAGTTTCTCAAACTCCACACTTAGAAACTTTTCACAGAAAAACAGACAATGTTATCCTATGGAGGAAAATAGTGTTATCGGTTTTGAGGTAGGTATTTGGTAGTGGGAGTTGAGGTTCTGGGGATAGACTCAGGGGTCCCCCAGGGTCAAGGATGCACTCTAGTTACACCCTCAGCGGCACTAGGCGGCCGGGTGCAGAGTGCTGAGGCCGAATGTTATCCAACGGGGGATAGGGGGCCTCCGGTTGGTGGCTGCTGACTAGCAGGCCACTTGGCTGTGGGAGCAAAGCTCCTGGACTTTAGCTCAGGGCAAATGGGGAAACAAAGTAGTACCAAAGGTGCACCCTCTGCTGCAGTAGGGCAGCAGTTGGCGGCCGGGTGCAGGGTGCTGTTTCAACGTCGGACGCCCTGTTGTTTTCAATGGAGAACCTCCGGTTTGTAAAGACACTGCAGGCTTGGTGACGAAGGTCTTCAGGGTGCGACCATCACTTCGAGAGGTAAGTTGGGAAGTTAGGGGTTGGTTAGGCACCGTCGGTTTGGGCACACAAGGCCGTGGGGCGTTGGGTGCAGGGGTGCCTTTTGGGGTCGGATCTTCTTACCAGCTCCTGGTCGCGGTTAGGGGAGCCTTCTGGATTTAGGCTGCAGGCGTCGGCTGGAGGCTTGAGGCAGGTCAGGGGTCGCCGGATCTCAAGTCAGGATCGCGGGGTGACCTCCTCGTTGTGTTTGCCCACTCGAGCTCGGGCCGTGGACGGCGGGTGCAGAGTGGGGCGGATCCGCGGTGTCCGGCCGGAGCCAGAGGTTGCAGATGAACAAATCCGGTGTTCACGGGAGACAGAGTCTTTGTAGTTGAAGGCAGGCAGGTCCTCCGGGGTTTTCGAGGTTGCTGGCTGCAGGACACACCGGGATTTCGCAGGAGCAGGTTCGAGGGGGAGACAGGCCGGTAGGGCTGGGGCCAAGTCAGTGGGCGTCTTCCTCATGTTAGCTGCTGCACGACTGTTCGGTCCTTCTTCTTCTTCTTGCAGGTTCTTGTCTGAGGAAGCAAGGTTCAGGGGTGCCCCTAAATACTAGATTTAGGGGCGTTACAGGTAGGTAAAAGGCAGGGACCAATGGGTCCCTTCCCTGGGGTGGGTACACCCCCTATTATGCCACCCTTCAGTGGGAGGGGGGTATGAGCCTATCCCTGGTTGGCTGAGTCCCCCCATCTTCAAGATGGCGTGGACTGAGAGTTGTGCTTCACCTCGCCTCCCCCACCTGAGGGGTGGAGTTGGCAGAGGTGGGCACACCTCTCTTCCTCACTTGTTGTTCCTGCCGGTTCTCCCGCCCAAAGTGGGGGTCAGAACCAGTGGGGACCAGTTGCTGAGAGCAGCAAATGGCCTGGGGAAGCTCACAAAGGCGGCAAGCCTTTGAAGCTTCCCCTTCGTGAACCCAGCCCATCCTGGGGGAGGAGGCTTGGCACCTCGTCCCAGGATGTGCATTGTTTCAGGCCCCAGAGAGCAGCAGGCTCTGGACCCAGGGGTCCAGAAACATGACTGGTGGTGGCAGCTGAAAGCAGCCACTCAGCCGGACACTAGTGTTGGGTTAGTTTTCAGGGGGCATCTCTAAGATGCCCTCTGTGTGCATTTGTCATTAAATCCCACACTAGCATCAGTGTGGGTTTAATGTGCTGAGAAGTTTGATACCAAACTTCTCAGTTTTCTTTGTAGCCATTATGGTGCTGTGTAGTTCGTAATGACAACCTCCCAGCACCATATACTCTTAATGGCAGCACTGCACTTACAATGTCTAAGAATGGACTTAGACACTGTAGGGGTACAGGGCTCATGCACCTGTACCCTCACCACTGGTATAGTGCACCCAGCTAGAGGGGTGACTGATCTATGCCAGGGCAGTGGGTTGTAGGCATGGCACACAGGGATGTGCTCCATGTCGACTCTTCACTTTGTTCTGCACCAAGACACGCAGCCTGCAAAGGCAGTGTGTGAGTGTCAGGGTACAGGAGCTCTAAGGGTGGCACAATAAGTGCTGCAGCCCTTAGAGGCCTTCTCTGGTCACAGTGCCCTGGGTACCTGTGGTACCATTTACCAGGGGCTGACCTGTGGCCAGAGATGCCAATTGGGTTTAGGCTTCAGTGCAGTTTTAGGGAAAGAACATAGGCCCTGGGTACCTGATTAGCAGGAGCCCAGGGCACACTCAGTCAAAGCACATCAGCAATTCAGTAAAAAGTGGGAGCAAGCATGCAGAAAGAGGGCACTTTCTCACATATACCTATTGTTCTGTCTTCCCCTGCCCGAGCTTGGCTCAGCAGCAGGAGGGCAGAAATGTGTCTCTGGACGGCAGCGGTCCTAGCTTGCTGTCTGGGTCTGGAAGACTGGTACCGAGAGCACCGAGGGCCTCTCAAAGGAGCTTTTTTTTTGATAAACACATTTTTATTATTTTCACACACAATTCCAGCCACTTATCACAATACATTGGAAAGGCGTAGATATGCTCAAAGGCTAGGCTTTCCCAAAATACGGATCCGGTAGGATACATAATAGTATACCTAGACATTCCCTGTAAGTCTAATCCAGTCCCCCCAACCACTTCCCCCACACCCTGCGATATTTCTTGGGACAACCACGTGCTTCGTACAGTGTTTTCTCTTGCGTGGCGCACCAGACAACACCGCTCCGCCAGCGTCCAATGTTCGGAGGGTCCGGACATTTCCAGGAGGCGGCTATGTCCCTTTTAGCCATGGCCATTGCAGTAGTGAAAAACTGTTTTTCATTCCTGGACCCATCCAGCCCATCTGTAATACCCAGAAGTGTGTGTCGAGGATCATGGGGAACCTCCCAACCCAGCACCTCCGTGAGTTCCTCTTCAATGTCACCCCAGAACCGCGACAACTTGGGACAAGCCCATACCATATGGAAGAAGTCGGCGGGTTCATGTGCACACCTGGTGCATGCGGGGGTTGGGCGGAATCCGGCCCGATGAAGACGTGACGGGGTCAGGTAGGCTGCATGCAGGTAATAGAGTTGGACCAAGCGGAGTCTGGCGGAGGCAGTGACAGTCCTGGGGGCCATAAGGGCGTCGCGCCAGTCCTCCTCATCCAGAGTTCCCACCCATTGCTTCCAGTGTTGCCGGAGTCGGTCTAACGTGGTCGGAGTGTTATTGATCAGTGTGCGGTAGATGCGGGAGATTCCCCCCTTCCCCAAGTCTCCAAGCATGATCTGTGCCTCAGGCGGGCTGTGTTCAGGGATCCGCGTGCCTTCAGGGAGATGTGCATGGAGGGCGTGGCGCAGTTGTAAATATTTGTAAAATTGGGACTGGTGCAGGGAGTACCGGGTCTGGAGGTCCGCGAAGGAGCGCACATGACCGCTCGACCACACATCACCCAACTGCGAGATTCCAATAAGATCCCAAGAGCGAATGCCTTGCAGGCCACTCACCTCCTTAAGCCAGGTGCCGTGCCAGAGGGGGGTGCACTGGGTCAATCTGCGTGTCCACTGAGTGTGCCGCAGTGCGGCCCGCCAGGCAAGCAGCACAGATCGCGTCACGTCTGGCAGTCGGGATGGAATGGGGCTCCCATATAGCGTGGATTGGATGTCAGTCAGCTCCAGTGCGTGGAGCTCAAGCCTGTATGCCGGGTCGGACCAACCTCCGTTAAACCAATCATGTATAGAGAGTAGGCGCGTGGCCAGGTAGTAAAGTTATAAGTGAGTCATCCCCAGACCCCCGTCAAATGATGGTATCCGACAGATGTTTAGGGCCAGGCGAGCCCTCCTTTTCCCCCACAGGAATTTAGAGGCCATACTGTCCAGTTCCCGGAACCAAGCCCTCTGGAAGCAGAGGGGGGTGTTTTGGAGGACGTAAAGGAACCGGGGAAGGATCATCATTTTAAACAGGGCAACTCTCCCCATGGGGTTCAGAGGTAGCGTCAGCCATTTCTGGAGATCGGATTTGGCTTTCTTAACCAAAGGAGCAACATTAAACGCCCAGCCCAAGTCGGGGAGTAGCGTCACCCATATCCCCAAATATTTAAACGATTGGCGCCGGAGTGGTATATTGGACTGCCAGTCATAGCATTCTCGGGAGAGGTGAAGGGGGACCAGGACTGACTTGTCGGGGTTCAGCCGGAAGCCGGAAGCCCGTTCGAAGGATTGGAGAATCCGGAGGCAGTGAGGTCCGGATCGGGCGGGGTCTGCCAGGTAGATAAGAACATCGTCCGCGTAGAGGGCGATCTTGTCAGCCTCTACATTGGGCCAATTCCAGCCCTGCACACGCATTTCAGACCTTATCAAAGCCGCCAAGGGTTCCATCACCAAGGTGAAGAGTAAAGGGGAGAGAGGGCACCCCTGCCGTGTTCCTCGACAAACAGGAAAGGGCTCCGACAGGATCCCATTGACAAGAACACAAGCTCTTGGGTGGGCATATAGGACCCGGACCAGGCCCCGAAAGTGTGGACGAAGCCCATCGTGGTAAGAATGGCGTCCAGAAACCCCCAGTCCACCGAGTCAAAGGCTTTCTCGAAGTCCACCAGGAGGACCGCCAGATATGGGGTGAGCAAATGACGGTGTGCCAGAGCCATGTGCAGCCGCCGGAGACAATGTCGGGTGCCACGGGAGGGCATAAACCCGCACTGATCCGGGTGAACCAGTACAGACAGGTGTGGTTGGAGCCGCCGGGCAAGGATGGTGGCGAAGAGTTTAAGTTCCGTATTAATAAGGGAGATGGGGCGGTAGTCCGCACACCGCGGTGAGGGTGGCTGGGATTTGGGAAGAACCACAACGGTGGCCATGTCCGTCTCAGGTGGGAAGGAACCCTTGTTGATCGCTTCGTCAAACAACCCGGCAAGGTATGGAATGAGGGTCTCGCGATATAGGGCGTAGTATTCTTGCGGGAGGCCATCTGGACCCGGCGTTTTGCCGGAGGAGATAAGGGTTATTGCCTCACCGATCTCTTCTCGAGTGATCGGGCGATCAAGGTCCGCCTGGATGATGAGGTGAGGTAAGTGCCCCCAATCTCTAGTAAGCCCGAGAGCGAGAGTGTCGGGGGTATGGCCGTATATAGTTGGCGGTAGTAAGATGCAAAGGCGTGGGCCATCTCCAAGGGGGAGCGGTACACCGAGCCGTCTGGATCGACTATTTCAGGAATAATGCGGCTCACCCTGGGATAGGTGGCCAATCTGTGAAGGAGGGAGCCAGTCTTGTCGCCCCATCCGTATACCCTGGCAACGGACGATCGCCAGAGAAGTTTGGCGGCCTCCATGGAGAGTTGGGCAATCTCAGCGCGGAGGCGAGCAAGAAGTCTCTCCCCGGGCGGGTCCGCAGCCACGGACAAGGTCTGCTCAAGGCGCAGCGCCTGCGCCTCGCAGGAGGAAATCTGCTGCAGTTGCTCCTGCCGCTGACGTTTAAGCTGGCCGTTAGCGACACCACGGATTGTGGCCTTGCATGCTTCCCATAGGGTACCCGGAGAAGACACAGACCCATCGTTGGCCAGAAAATAGTGCTTAAGTTCCTGTCCCACTACCTTCCGGAACTCCTTGTCCTGGAGGAACCATGCATTCATTCTCCAGGTCTGACGCATGGATGGAGGAGGGGGCCCCGTGCCAAGCAGGACCGGAGAGTGATCAGATATGCCCCTAGGGAGAATACGGACATCTTGGATCGCGGCACAGTCCGTCGAAGGGACAAAGATTGCATCGATACGCGTGTGTGTGTGTGATGGGCTGCAGAGGTGTGGGTGAACTGCTTGGTCTGTGGATGCCAGATACGCCAGGCATCGCAGAACCCCAGCGACTCGGACCAGCTCATTAATTGTTTTGCCTGCGCAATTCTACTGTGGGACGGGGGGCTCGACGTGTCCAGTTCTGGGGAGGAAACTGCGTTGAAGTCTCCTCCAATGAAAGTGGAGCCCAAGGGCAGTGATGACACGAGTGCGGCTGATTTGGCCAAGGTCGCTGCGAGCATCGAAGGGGGTGAGTAGAGGGATACTAAGTTCAGAGGGCTGCCATTCAATGAGCCGCAAAGAGCCACTGACGTGCCCTGCGGGTCGTGAATGACCTTGGAGATCACGAAGGGGAGGGAACGCTTCAACAGGATTGCCACCCCGCGGGAGCCCCTGGTAAACCCGGAGTGCCATACCCGATCGTACCCATACCGTGCCAGGAAGGGACATTGATTACCCAGCAAGTGCATTTCCTGAAGTAGGAGAGCCTCTACCCCGAGGCGTTGTGCGTATCGCAGTACAGCCATACGTTTGAAGCGGTCTAGGAGGCCATTGACGTTCCAGGACAATATGTGAAGGGAGGCCCTTGGTAAGGGCGTATCAGGCATGGTGGTAGGTGGTCGTAATGATGGAAGGAGACTGTACCGGGAGCCCTAGTCGTGGGAGGGATCACTAGCGCGCCAGGCCAAGTGCTTGGAAGGGGCCAGAGACGACCCACGGGGAATTGAGGCAGAGTGTCGTGTGAGCGCTGGTGTGATGAAACAACAAAAAACAAAAACAAACTGTGGGAAAGAACAATCCCAACCCCCTCTCCCACCCCACCCCCCACCCTATACTTCGAGAACTGAAGCATTTGTCGACCCCCCTAAGGAAACTAGAAACCAAACTAAAACGCTCGGGTTGAGATGCGTGGAAGGACCCCTCCATAAGAACGGATGTGTAGTGTCTCGGCAGAAGGACTATGAATCAGAGCAAAAAGTCTGCCAGAGCTCCAGGCTCCCAGAAGGTCGGAGCATGCCCTTAAACTCCAGCAGCCGCGTCGGCCACCCGCCAGCCCATCAGAGGGTCGGACTACGGGAGAGATCAGTGTCTGCCTCTGGGGACTCGTGTCGGGACGGCAGTGAAGGACCCACGAGCGGGCCGCCAGAGGATTGGGGTTTGAGGCGGGGGGGAGAGGCCGATGGGCTTGAAGATTCTCTGAGTCTATGTGCTGTTAGACTTGAGGATCTCTGGGACTCCGCCTGGGACCGATGTCTCCTACGGGAATGCGTGTGTCTCCGGCGCTGGCGCCCCGGTGAGTGGGGCTGAGTGGGCTGGGTGTCCGGCGGTCTAAGAGACGGATTATGCTGCGGCCTGAGGGGCTGCTCCTCCGTTAACCAAGTCCAGGCCGCCTGAGGAGAGTCAAAGAAGTGTGTTGTGTTTTGAAAAACGACCCGTAGACGTGCCGGGAACTGCAGCTGGTATTGGAGGCCCAGGGATCGTAGTTTCGTCTTGACCTCAATGTATGAGCGGCGTTGGATTTGCACTTCCCTGGTGTAGTCCGGGAACACCATAATGGTATGGTTTTGGAATTTTAGGGGACCCAGAGAGCGCGCCTCGCGCAGGATGGCGTCCCGGTCCTTGAAGTTGAGAATCTTCAGGATGATAGGACGAGGAGCGGCCCCGATCGGTGGTCTGGGAGCAAGGGACCGGTGTGCCCTCTCCACCACGAACCAAGCTGAGAGGGAATCCTTCGGCATCCAGGAGGTGAACCAAGCCTCCACGAAGGCAGCCGCCTGGTTCTTTTCGGCCCCTTCTGGAAACCCCACCAGTCGGAGGTTGTTGCGGCGTGCGCGGTTTTCGGCGTCCTCAGCGGAGTTTCTTGGTGTGTGAGCTTAAGGTGGCCACTTGATCTTTAAGTTGGCGGATATCATCTTCTGCCGTCGAGATTCGGGATTCAGCTTCGGTTATTCGGGCCGTTGCATTCCGGAGGTCCTGCCGGAGGAGAGACACATCCATCTTGACCTCCCCTATCTTCCCTTCCACAGATGCTTGAGAGGCACCTATGGCCTGCAGGATGGTCGCTAGGTCTGTGCCCGGGACGGGAGGAGCACCATCGGCCTGCCCGGGCGGCTCGTGCCCAGGGGTGGTGAATCGGTCTATTTTGGTTTGTGTAGGGGCGGCCGCGGATTTGGAGGTCCGGTCCTTGCCCATGATCTTTGGCCGGACGGGGCCACAGGGACCACGGGAGTCAGAAAGGAGGAACACGGACCCTAACGAAGGGCCCGACCGTGGGCACGGGAGCTCGCACCGATCAGCCACTAGATCAGGGTGGGCACCACAAATTCAGGAGAGCGGCCAGGGGTGCACCGGAGCCATCCAGTTAAGACGTGGCAGAGCAGGCTGATGGTATGATTAGCGAGGTGGGAAGTGAAGGCCAAGGCCACAGGTGCCCCAAGCGGCGAGCCCCCCGCTGGCCGCCGCTCAGGAAGGACGGAGTAGGTCACCAGAGAGCACCCCACCGCCCGATACGGCGGCCGACAGAGGGAGAAGGGTCCCAGGAGGCCGGGCGGGTCCGCCAGGAGCAGGCCTCACAGGTCCGGGCACTGGCTGCGAAGCCCGGGCGGTAGCCCAGCGTTTGGCCCCGCACCCCTCCCGGCAGGACGGAGGAAGGCAGAGGGCCCGCCGGGGTCAGATCCCTGAGGAAATGGGGGCCCCTTATCCAAGGCGCAGCGCCGGCAGAACACCCCAGGGCCTCACCAGGTGAGTTCGAATGAGGACACGCAGGGCGCTGGGTCGCCCCGGAGGACCGGGGGGGGCCCAGCACCAACCCCCCGGCCCGCTGCTCGATAGTGCAGCCGAACCCCGATCCCACGCCCCACTCACCGATGGCGTCGAGTGGTCGGCCCCGGAGATTTCACGGGCCACCAGGCCACAAGGATACACCTAGCCAGAGAAGCGACTCAGGCCGGGCAGAGGCAGGTGCTGGCAGGATATCCCCACAGAAGAGGCGCCCGCTGCCCGACACGTGCAGCCGATGGGTCCCCTTGTCAGTATCCGCAGAGAGCGCCCCAACACCGTGCAGGGCCTGGAGGGTGAAGGGGAGGGGGCCTGGGAGGGCAGAGCGCCGATCTCGCGCACCGTCGCCCGGCCCGGCAGTGGACCTCTCTTCGTTGGCAGCTCCCCCCTCGCAGGCCACGGTCAGGCCCAAAGCTGAGACAAGGCACTGCCGCCGCCGGCCGCCCGGTCTCCCACTCCGGCGCGGGGCGTTCAGGAGCGCCACAGGGGATGTCCGGTAACAGCCCCCCACACGGAGCCCCGCGGCGCGCAAGGCCCTCAGGGCCCGCTCGCAGTTCCACCCAGCAGGCAGCTCCGAGGGTCAAGGCAGGTGCGGGGCTCAGGGCAGGTCAGGAGCTCGCCGCCGCTCACCGCCGCAAGGCCGCCACCGCAGCGTCCCCGCAAAGCCGATCCCCGGTGCAGCAGCAGACTGCAGCGCACAGGGCTCGTCAGGCATGCACCGGGAGGGTGGGGTGGCGTCCGGCCCGCAGGGCTGAGCAGGATGACGTGGGCAGCTCCGCCGTCCGCACTCCACAGCAGGAAGCTCCGGCGTCCGAGGCAGCACCGAGACTCAAGGCGGAGCAGGATCTCACCGCCACCGGCCGCCATCCCAGATCCGCCGCGAGTCCGGTCCTCGGCTTCTAGCAGGTCGCGGCGCTCAAGGTTCCAGTGCCCGCCCGCACCACACAGCAGTCGACCGCGGGACGCCGGGCGACCCCAGGGTCTCTGCGGCGCTCAAGTCTTACAGGGCCCGCCCGTACCGCACGGCAGGCAGCCCTGGGACACAAGGCAGGTCCGGGGTTCAGGGCAACTCGCCGCCGCTCACCGCCGCAGGTCCGCCATCTTGTATGGGCCGCGAGGCCGGCTCCTGGTGTAGTAGCAGATTGGGACCCTCAGAAGCTTCCGATGTCGCTCCCAAACAGGATGCCAGAGCCCGGGACAGGCAGGTAAGCAGGTCTGGGGTTAAAGGATATCCCGATGACGGCGGATAAGGAGCGGATGACGGAGGGGTCCAGAGCACTCCTAAAGTGCGACTGCCATCTTGACGCTCCTGGCCACGCCCCCTCAAAGGAGCTTTACGGTGCATGGAATCATACCCCCACATCGTTTACGGTGTGGGGGTATGATTCCAACATGTTTGATACCAAACATGACAGGATTCGTTACAGCCAGTTTCGAGATGGTCATTGCGTAATGAAGCGGTCTCCATCTATATGTTATATGGCTGTTACTCTTACAACTCAGGAGAATGGACTTCGTAGGCTTTAGGGGTGTCCTGCTCATGCAGGGGCACCCTTACATTTAGAACCGAGCACCCTGCCTTCAGGATTTAAATGCCTGCTTTAGGGGTGACTTATAGGTTTTAAGTGCAGTGACCTTGGATATAGGGAAACCTATATCTTTCGTAAGGGGTGCTAGCACCAGCTTACAAAGGCTGCAATTGCAGGCCTGTAGTTTCAAATTGAGTGGTCTCCCACTGGTAACATAATGTATGCTTCAGCCCATGGGGGACCCCTGGTGTACCTATGCCCTGGGTACCTTAGTACCATATACTAGGGACTGATAAGGTTACACCAGGGTCCAATCTGGGATGTACCTAAGTACTTACCAAACCAATTTAGGGGAGAAAGCACAGAGACTGGGGTCCTGATTAGCAGGATCCCACTCAGACTAGTCAGAAACAGCATCATATCAAGCAAAAAGTGGGGGTAACCATAAAAGCAGATCCTACTTTCCTACAACATTTTATAAAGTAGGTTTGCTCTGACCAGAATTAACAGACACCTCTTTTCTTGGATCTCGCATATGGTTGCATTTCTTTGCTAGTTTCCAGCACTCCTAACCAACAAATGCTTTGAGCTTAGGTTATTACTTCTGTTTTAGTAAATTATTTTTGTGGAATGCTTCCTGCCCATTGTGGTGGTCCAGAAAAGCTTCCTTCTGAAGTGGTATTTTTCCAGATTCCATCCTGTCCCTAGTCCAGTCCTTTAATCTGTACTAGTATACAGAGATCCTTCAAGTAAAAAAAATCGGTGAATCATGCTGAAAGCTGAAATTAAAATTGAAATTCTGGAGGGATTTAAACAATGGCAAGCTCATTTTCATGTTGGTACAGTTCAGTTCCAATGAGACAAAATTCTTATAATATACAGCGGCCCTCTGGTTCCATGGTGATGGCAGGCAGCCTGTAATGTCCGCTTGCTCTGTGTATCAGTCACAGACACTCTTGCAGTTTGTGACTTTTGCTGGGCTCAGTTCTCTATTCCAGAAATGAGGACAGGGGGAGGCCTGGCAACCAATCTTTGTTGTTGAGATATTTGGTAGTGATCATGCCCTTAACTAACACTGTCTTCAATCCCCAAGTACTTCCAATTTCTGAGCTTCTTACTACGTCCACAGTCAAGACCCCAGATCAAGCAGTGCAAACCTAATCTACCCTCCCAAATACAAGAGCAATATTCCAGGCCGGAGAAACCATCAAAGCACACTAGCTTCCAATTTAACATGATTCAATAATCTGAAAACTAACCTCTCCAAACAGATTTTACTCGGGCTCACTGGAAGCGGGAAACGACCTTAACAACGCGGTCAAAACACCGCAGTACATTTAGATCGCTGCTTTTACAACGCAAGTCGTTACCACGACTTGCACTATACATCCGAAGCGGGAAACGACCTTAACAACGCGGTCAAAACACCGCAGTACATTTAGATCGCTGCTTTTACAACGCAAGTCGTTACCACGACTTGCACTGGAGGGCGTCCTGACTAAGGAATAGTGTGATTTACTATTCCAACACCTTCCCTACTGTACGTAGGCTGGAGTTGGAATAGTAAATCATACTATTCCTAGGTCCAGCGCCCTACAGCATAAGTCGTGGTAACGACTTGCGTTGTAAAAACAGCGATGTAATGTACCGCGATCTAAATGATCGCGTTGTTACATCATACATCCACTGGAAGCACCATTCACCCCAATACCAACGGAGACTTATTTTCACTTTCCACCCACTGTCGATGTTTATGTGAGCATCTCCCTCTCTGGATCATCGATGTTGCAGAATAGACTTTTGAGCCAATGTCTGTTCATCAAGTGCTACAAAGTGCCCTAGGTAACATACTTAGCGTTATACAAATGACCTAAATACATTTTGTTTAGGCATATCCTTCTCTGAAACAACAGCCTGACCTGTTGGAACTGTCTTGATCCAGGGAAGAGGAACACCATTGAGGTGAATGGAATATCAAAGATAAACGCACAACACCTGGCTTACAATGGCTGATGGAGGGAGAGGAGAGAGCAGCGCATGGTAGCACAGGGGATGTGGAGACAGATTACTTGAACTACTGCTATCCTTAAGTAGACTAACACTCCACATAAACACCTTTTCCCTCAGAGGAATGCAGGGAAGTGATATCACATTATACTGCTTTAGCAGGGACAGCTGGTAGGCAAACTCCCAAATGTGGCTGGAGTAAAAAGCTTACTACCTCACAACAAAAAATTAACCAGGTCGTAATTATGTCATGGCCTGGACAAGTGCTGGCTTTTGGGCGGTGCTGCAGCGCCGGATGTCAAGCTGGGGGGAGGGGGGCACCATTTGCACATGCACTCTGAAAACACGCACCATTGGGAGCCCCAACGGTGCTGCTTTCAAAGTAAATGCGCTGATTCCATCCTCTCCCCATGGCAGCCTGTGAGAGGGCGCTGTACTTAATTTGTGTCGCCCACCGGCACTTATTTTGTGACACCGGGACTCAGCTCCAGTGGCTTTGCCGAACGACTGATGGTGACGACATCTTCAGTGCGGCCCGGCCCGTCGTGTCAGTCTCGCATTCCTTCCTATTGGTTTTTTTTTTGCAGATTTATATAGTGCGAACTCGACCTGTAGGTATTGGAGCGCTTTACAAGAGCACCAGTTACGTTACACAAGGACACATTCATGTTTTTGGTAGGCACGGGGAGATTAAGTGATTTGCCCAGAATCACAGGATGCGGAGTCGACCTTGAGGCTCGAACCTTGGTTTCCCAGCTCCAAAGTCGGCAGTCTAGCTGTAAAACCACATCCTCTCCCCATTGAAATGAAATTGGTGCGGTGGCTGAGTACAGTCGGAGGGGCTGCGTGCCAGGTGCGGTGCACAACCTGACTTGAAAGTGCACATGGGTGACAACCAGGGCTTAAAGTGGGATGAAAAGACTGGGGAGTCCCTCAAAGGGGCGTGGCTTAAAAACACATAAGCTAAAAATCTGTGCTTAGTATAGTGTGCCGCCCCACTTGTATTTTGCTGTTTCTGTCATTGCATCCAGATATATGATACAACAAGTAACATCATACCTACAACAAGTGAGGACAATTGGCTTTGTCAATGGTTGTTAGTTGCATTAAATTAATAAGCAGCAACTATGGCTTGTATATAATATTGAAAAAGCTTCCACTGGTGACACCGCGACAATGTTGCTGCTCCTGAGTTTCAAAAAGAGAAGGGAAATCCAGAGAGAAAATGACTCTCTTTAAAGGATTTCCCTTTCCCTACAACGCTCACCTGGCATGACGTCATGCCGTAACTTCTCCAATAGTGAGCAGTGTGAGCACGCGCACATCGATGTGCCTGCTGTCACTGCAGTCTGGGAAAAAACGGACCGCCGGTGCCAGGGCACAAAACAGAGCCCGATAGAGTCCCGTTTCGAGACCCCCTTTAAAAAACTGCCGGTGCTCAGCACCGGTGAGACCCAGCCAACTTAAAGGCCTGGTGGCAACAGTGCCTAGAACTTGTTCTGCTTTGATTGTGGCGTGCTCTGGCCCCATTTCCTTACTTATACCGCATGCTTGCCTGACCTGCCCATCTAGTCTGCCTGAAGTTCCTTTGTTTAAAGCAGTTCTTAAAGCTGACAGCCGTGCACCCTGTTTTCTGCTCCCTTCCGCTATGGGCTCTGAGCTTAGAGCAGTTCTCCGAGGCTTGGCACCATCCTGCCTCAGCCTCGCCATCCTCTAGTTGATCCCAGGGGGAGCAGACAGGGCCGGCTTTAGTGCTGTGGCGCCCTGTGCGACAATGTTTGTTGGCGCCCCCAATAACCACCTCCGTTACGGATTCCCTCACTACCACCCTTTAACAGTGCCCCTCAAGTCTCCATAACCACTCTCTCTCAGACGCGTTTAATTTATTTTATAGCTCCGTTGCCACTCATACTAGTGTAGGGTGTCAGCGCACTTTACATCACACACACTACACAGAGACAATCAATCATAGGTGTGTAGATTAGTGTATAGGAAATGTTACATAAGAAAGAGGATTACAAGGTACAGGTGGCGCGTCATCCATTCTGGTAGACCGTATAGTCTAATAGTGCTTGGTCTGGAGAAGCACAAACTCTGAATTTGAAAATTAACACCATGGTAAGCGGGTTCTTTTTAATAATCATAATGCTCTAATCTATGGCTTGCAGTTTTTATGCAGCTCTTTAGTGACAGTTAATAGCTCACTGTTCTATGTTAAGATTATCATTTATAAACTGCAAGTCACAAAAGGATCTCTCCAGAAAAAAACAGTAACCCACTGACCTATTTGTATTATATGTGCTTTGTGATCTGAATGGTACACGTTCTTTGCAGCAGGCATATTAACCCTCTGCGCTACCTTACTACGAGTCAAAACTTCCACTAGACAAACCTCCGATCTCGCTCTAAGAAGAACATTAATCACCGGAGTTATCTTGACATTTATCTTGTTGCCTGTAAATTTCTGGAGCCCAGGAATGTGGCAGGAGGTGCTTTTAGAACCACACAATACTTCCAAATACGACGCCCCACCCGAAGACAGCGCCCAGTACGGTAGCACCGGTCTCACTGCCCTAGAGCTGGCCCTGGGAGCAGATGTGGTGTCCTGTGTGTAACAATAGGAGTAGAAAATGGCATATTTATCGTTCTGTGAAATAACATTGCGCGTATGTGTGCATGTTTGAAAGTGTCACAGGGCACTGTGTTTATCAGTGAGAATGGCAGTGAGCGAGCGAGTTCTGAAGTGTGACGGCTGGCTGTGTAACAAATCATTTTTTTAAGGTTAGGCTTGTGAAAAATCAGCGTTGAGGTGTGACAGTGTAGAAGGCAGGACGTTAAGTGGGATGAAAAATCTGGGGGGGGGGTCTCTCAAAGGGGCATGGCCAATGTAGATAAGGGCGTGGCTTAAAAACACGTAAGTCAAAAATCTGTGTTTAGCATTGTGTGCCGTCCGACTTGTATTTTGCTGTTTCTGTCTTTGCATCCAGATATATGATACAACAAGTAACATCATACCTACAAGTCAGGGGACTATTGGCTTTGTCAATGGTTGTTAGTTGCATAAGACAAATAAGCAGCAACTATGGCTTGTATATAATATTGAAAAAGCTTCCACTTAAAGCCCTGGTGACACCACGACAATGTTGCTGCTCCTGAGTTTCAAAAAGAGATGGGAAATCCAGAGAGAAATGACTCTCTTTAAAGGATTTCCCTTCCCCTACAACGCTCACCTGGCATGACGTCATGCCGTAACTTCTCCACTAGTGAGAAGTGAGCAGTGTGAGCACGCGCACATCGATGTGCCTGCTGTCACTGCAGTCCGGAAAAAAACGGACCACCTGTGCCAGCGCACAAAACAGAGCCCAATAGAGACCCGTTTCGAGGCCCCCTTTAAAAAAACTGCCGGTGCTCAGCACCAATGAGACCCAGCCCACTTAAAGCCCTGTATATGTGTTTGTTACAAAGTGTGGCAGAGGAATCAGTTTGTAAGGATGACATTGGCTTATGGCTGTGGTTGAGAGGAGCGTGTCTGTGGCTGCAAATGCTACATTTGTAAGGGTGTGTGACAGAAATAGCAATTTTTATGCTTTGAATTAAAGCAAGGTCTAAAGTTTTGTACCACTATGTCACTAAAAGAACGTTTAGCACGTTTGAATGTGACTAGTTCAGTGTTGGTGAGCAGGGCAACTGTGTAGTTTGTTGTTAGTGTGAGCGTGTAGTTGTGCAAATTGTGTGTGTGTATATGTGATCAAGGCCCGAGTGGGGGTCGAAACGCGTTATGGCGGATATGCTGGGCATTTAATAAACACTTACTGAATTGCACCAAGAACTTTGGGTCCGCTCTTCGTCTTTCCACAGTGGAATTGGAGCAGCTGAGTAGCTGTTGCTGAGGCGAATCCTGTGAGATATATATATATATATATATATATATATATATATATATATATATATATATATATATATATATTATACTATTGGCATAGTGCAATGAATTCAATATGTTTCTCTGCAGAACTGATGTAGTCACAAATGCAGTATATGTCTTTGGTTTAGTGTTAATGATATCAAGTGAACTGTATCTGCCACAGCATTGGTGTTTTTATTTAAGCGGAACCGTTCTGGCTATGTAGTTAACATACGAGAGGCATATGCTTAGGTGATGGCTACTGTGGCCATGTGCTTTGTGCATTACTCTGGCTCCTCTTTGGTGTGGTCATGTGCCCTACACATGATTGTGCCTAAGTATTGAAACAGTTGAGTAGGACTTACATGACCACCAAGCAAGATCTTTAGGCCTCACTAAAGTTAAGAGTTACAGAGATATCAGTAAAACACAATGTGCCTAACCTGGACCATAGCTTAATATTAAACCAATGTGCATATCGTTTTCTAACTTGCTATCAGACTACAGCAACTCTGTCTGCTTGCAGAACTTGGCTTAGCACTCCTGGACCTGTCACTACAACCCCACAAACTGCACCTGCACAGGCTGCCAGGACGTGCTGAACCACGTAAAACTGCGCATGCGTAAGAACTGCTCCACCGTATTCCTGCTCCTGACACTGACCAACATGGCGGATCAGCTTGCTGTGTTCTGCAACAGAACGGACTGGCTCTCCTTCCAACCCCATGGAAAGGATGACTAACGGCTCAATAGTGTGGGTCTGGTGTTGTACATGCTCAGGGGTATGTACAGTTCACCTGACACAACACCAAACAGAGACCGGTGATGCTATCACAATGAGACGTGTACTCATTCAGCCTCAGTATCAGGCAGACACACTTTGCTGTAAATGTGATTCGTCACAGACCAAACTTGTCCATGACCTGGAGAAAGGTGAATGCCAGTTTGAACTGTTCACCTTCTGTTTCACATGTCGTCAAGCAGTTGGCATTCTTTTTATGATTGTTATACTGCGCATGAACTAATTTAGACACAGTCTCTCACTGCGCACTCTGTGAGAGAACTGGACAAAGTCAGTACCTGCATAGTAGGCTGTGCTGCAAAATAGAAATGAAGTGCATTGCCAGCTCTATGCGATGTCATAGTGCAGGAATATTAGGGTGTGCTGCAGGTCAGAATTGAAGTGCAACCAGAGAGCTGTTTGGGTAACTGGTCCCATAATAGAGTTGTGCTACTTACAGAGTTGAAGTGTATTGCCTCAAAGGTTTTTGGGCCTTCATTTTGCAATAACAGGAGTGCTACAGTTCAGGTTTTCTGGTTTATTTGCACAGTGTTTCAGTCTTAATGCTAGTATAACCGTTATTAGCTGCAGGTCAGGCCTGAGATGAGTTGCACACTCTTAAGTCGTTTTGGGCCAATTTGCTGGTCTTTTCTCTATGGAGTGTTTGTTTCCTGAAGGTGACATACCATAGCCCTGCCTATAAAATGGCAGTTCACTCATCTCTGTGCCATCTGTAGCCACTTTGCATCACAGCATAATACTTGGTTCTCTCTGATCTTGTTTAACTTGATTAACCTGTTTGTAAATTTGTTACAATGAAAGTATTAGAATATGTCATGTGTGCCATTTCAGAGTCTAAGGCTTTTCAGCAAATGTAAGCAAAATAATTGCTATAAAATGCACTAATTGACAACATTTTTCAAATCTACTTAGCACATTCAGGAAAGGAGCGTCTATTATCTAAACAGGTGTTATCATTGATAGTATCATTAATCACTTTTAAACTTCATATTTCCATCATTGATAATATGCAGACATCATAATTAATATAGCAAACACAAGGAGATGATGGACGGAGTGCTGAAACTTTTCAAATACTCACCCCAGTCACAAATCAATCTTTAGCTCACTTCGCCACCCCAGTTCAGACACAGCTATATGCAAATCAGTCTTGACCCTGTGCCTCATGGAAACAGTCCAGCCCAAACTGCCAAGCCATGTCTTCCCTGGACCGGAAACAAGCATCCTGGGACCGGTTTCAGGGTAACACCTCTCATCAGCCAGGCTAGCTTGAATCCAGTGGCAAAGTGAGCAAGGGACCCACGTCTGGGCATACCCTGCCAACTTAGGGCGAACAAAGCAAACACAAGGAGATGATGGATAGAGTGCTGAAACTTTTCAAACACTCACCCCCAGTCACAGATCTGGGTTGAATCCATCATCATTCTTTAGCTCACTTCGCCACCCCAGTTCAGACACAGCTATATGCAAATCAGTCCTGAACCTGTGCCTCATAGGAACAGTCCAGCCCGAAGTGCCAAGCCATGTCTTCCCTGGACCGGAAACAAGCATCCTGGGACCGGTTTTGGGGTAACACCCCTCATCAGCCAGGCTAGCTTGAATCCAGTGGCAAGCCATGTCTTCCCTGGACCGGAAACAAGCATCCTGGGACCGATTTTGGGGTAACACCCTCATCAGCCAGGCTAGCTTGAATCCAGTGGCAAAGTGAGCAAAGGACCCACATCTGGGCATACCCTGCCAACTTAGGGCGAACAAAGCAAACACAAGGAGATGATGGACGGAGTGCTGAAACTTTTTAAACACTCACCCCCAGTCACAGATCTGGGTTGAATCCATCATCATTCTTTAGCTCACTTCACCACCCCAGTTCAGACACAGCTATATGCAAATCAGTCTTGTCCAGCCTGAACTGCCAAGCCATGTCTTCCCTGGACCGGAAACAAGCATCCTGGGACCGGTTTCGGGGTAACACCCCTCATCAGCCAGGCTAGCTTGAATCCAGTGGCAAAGTGAGCAAGGGACCCACGTCTGGGCATACCCTGCCAACTTAGGGCGAACAAAGCAAACACAAAGCAGACTCGGCGGAGAGGCGGGGGAGTGGCGATTATATATAAAGACCCACTCTCCTGCCAACCTATACCTATGACAGAGCTTGAAGGGGCAGAAGGACTTGGTTTCCATCTGACGATCTCGGCGCATCAATCTATCGCGGGTGCGATAATTTATCGCCCACCTGGACCAGCAGGAAGATTTCTAGAATCTCTGGGCCATGCTCTGACGCCCATTGTCTCCAAGTTCAGCCAGTGCTTGATTCTGGGGGATTTTAATATTCATTTCGATCAAACGAATGACCCAGAGGCTATGAAACTATGTGAACTATTGAGTATTTTTAGTCTGACCCCATGCGTGTTGCTCCCAACGCATGAAAAAGGCCATACTTTAGACCAAATTTTCTCAACTACTGGCGTAGAGCCAATTGTTCCTTTGCCAATTATCTGGTCAGACCATTATTTGTTAAACTTCAGGCTAGATAAGTTTCAAGTTAAGCCTCAGTCTTACTGTATAAATCGGTCTAAAAGCTTTAGATCTTTCGATCAAATAACCCCTAAGGCTTTAGCCGACATTCTGGACCACTATCCTATACTAGTTAACAATAATTTAGATCACGATGTACTCTCTTTGGAAGGCTGGCTTCAAGAGTGGACCATGCAGCTAGCCCCCATAAAATTACGAGCAGCCAAACGAGGCAGAACCTCAGCACCGTGGTTCACTGAGCCCTTAAGGAAAAGGAAAAGTGCATGTAAAAATCTGTAACGTCTTTGGAGAAGAAATTTTGACCCTATACAGAAACTGACATATAAAGCGGCTTTGAAAGCCCACTATGTTAAAGTCCGAACGGAAAAGAAAAAATTTTTGGCTATAAAAATAGAACACGCTGAAAATCGTGCCAAAGAATTGTTTAGGATAGTCAAGGACTTCTCCTCTCCTAATGCTTCCAAAAGCTCCCTTGCCCCTACCGACGAATGGACAAATGAAATTGCACAATATTTTTATAGGAAAATTAAAACTATTCAGGATTCGTTTAGCAGCCCCATCCTGGACAGGGAGAGTGTTACTGTTGGGCTTCTCCCCGTATGCCTCACTACAGAGAATACCCTGCTGGACTTTTCTCCTATGCCCATGGCCACCTCACTTAAAATTATGAAGGCCCTGAAATCTGGATCCCCCTCAGACCCGTGTCCAGCAAAAACACTGGCATTGATTGCTGAGATAATCAATCCAGCTGTTAACCAGATATTGAATCTATCTCTGTCAGAAGGAAGGATGCCAGACAATTGGAAGCATGGAAAAATCCTTCAGCTTTTAAAAAAACCATTAGCTGACCCTTTGGTAGTCAGTAATTATAGACCCATATCGCTTTTACCTTTTTTCTCCAAAGTTTTGGAGAAATATGTGAACGCCACCATCACAGATTTTATTGAGGCTAGCCAGGTGCTCCATCCAAGTCAGTCAGGTTTTAGAGCCAAATTTAGCACTGAAACGGCTTTATTGGAAATTTCTGAGACAATTAAAGCTACACTTGACAGAGGAGGAAAGGCTGTACTGATATTGCTTGATCTTTCGGCGGCCTTCGATACCGTGCCACATGATCGCCTCCTTTATAGATTGAGGAGAGCGGCATTGGTGGCACGGTGCTCAGATGGTTCGCCTCTTATTTGAACAACCGCCAGCAAACAGTCTGGGCCCCTCCTTTTTCAGCATCCATCCCCCTCTAAATGTAGGAGTACCACAGGGTTCGATTCTGAGCCCTACGCTGTTTAATATATACATGGCCCCCTTGGCTCCTTTAGCCGAACAATATGGAGCAAAAATTATATCGTATGCAGATGACACACAACTGCTATTTACCTGTGAAAAGGAAGAGGTGCTCAATGGCAATGTAGTTAACATATGCCTAACCAAGGTATTCGACTGGTTTAGGCAAAATCAACTACTCTGCAACTCTGATAAGTCAGAAATTATTTTTTGGGACACAATCCTGATGATGACTGGCGTCAATGGTGGCCAAATAATTTATCTCCCCCGGATAACCCAGTCTCTACTGTAAAAAATTTAGGAGTGAAATTTGATTCTGACATGTCTATGAAGTCCCAGATTCAATCGGTTGCCGGTACCTGTTTTGGACTTTTAAAAATGATGCGTAATTTCCTCCCTCTACTGCCTATTTCTCATAGGAAAACAGTGGTCCAAGCACTGATTATGTCTAGGCTGGACTACGTAAATGTGTTGTATTTGGGCCTTCCTGACTACTTACTTAATCGTCTTCAGGTAGTTCAAAATATGGCAGCCAGGGCCGTACTCATGGTAGGACCCAGATCACACATGTCTCCTCATCTCAGATCCCTACACTGGTTACCAATGAAAAAAAGGGTCAGTTTCAAATCCCTGGTACTGACTTTTAAAGCCCTGAATGGAATCGGGGCACCGTACATCAGGAATAGGATCCAGCCCTATAAACCGTCCAGAACACTGCGATCATCTACTCAGCTAAAGGCAACAGTGCCTAAGTTCTGCCGATCTCGCAAAGGCGGACGCTCCTTTCAAGTACTAGCTGCAAAATTATGGAATAGTCTCCCACTTTCCCTTAAACAAGAATGTGATCTCCTTAGCTTTAGACGTAACCTAAAGACCTGGCTTTTCCAACAGTGAGAAGTCTCTCCGCTCTAGCTGTCCGGTCTTGCAATTACTCTGTTCTGGGGTCAGGACAGCGCCGGGACACTCCTTGGAGTAGCCGTGCGCTTAACAAATACCCCATAACATAACATAACATAACATAACAAGGAGATGTGCTTAAGACCCTGTGCCTCATGGGAACAGTCCAGCCCAAACTGCCAAGCCACTTGCTCACTTTGCCACTAGATTCAAGCTACCCTGGCTGATGAAGGGTGTTACCCAGAAACCGGTCCCAGGATGCTTGTTTCTGGTTCAGGGAAGACCTGGCTTGGCAGTTCGGGCTGGACTGTTCCCATGAGGCACAGGGTCAAGGCTGATATGCATACAGCTTGCTCTGAACTGAGTTGGCAAAGTGAGCTAAAGAATGATGATGGATTCAACCCAGATCTGTGACTGGGGGTGAGTGTCTGAAAAGTTTCAGCACTCCGTCCATCATCTCCTTGAGTTTGCTTTTTTTGCCCTAAGTTGGCAGGGTATGCCCAGACGTGGGTCCCTTGCTCACTTTGCCACTAAATTCAAGCTAGCCTGGCTGATGAAGGGTGTTACCCGGAAACCGGTCCCAGGATGCTTGTTTCTGGTTCAGGGAAGACCTGGCTTGGCAGTTCGGGCTGGACTGTTCCCATGAGGCACAGGGTCAAGGCTGATTTGCATATAGCTTGGAATCTTGATTTATTTCTATTGGGCTACCTGAGAACAATTTTGGTCAACTGCACTTTTTTTTTTACAAATTCAGCATGGGGACGGGATGTGAGGGGGCGGCACTAGAGATTCCCACGCATGGCCACACTGACCCTAAAGCTGGCCCTAGCTTGCACATCGGGATGGCAGTTAAAAGTAGTTCTACTTTAGGTATACCCCTACGGTCCAGTAGAGACTAGAGATCTGCAAGTCCAGTAGAGACTAGAGATCTGCAGGGGGCTGGAGGGGTGACGGCACCAGCAAAAATAAAACTTGAGGCAGTAGATAGCGAGCCAGCATCAAGATTCTCGTGTAAGATTCCCCCCTCCCTGATTTCTCTCTGCTTTAGACTGTTTATGTAGAGCATTCTGGAGTGAGAAATGTTTTTCATCCATGCATAGTTCATCTGTAGGGGCATGTATATGACACTCACACTCAACCCTGGCCCCATAAGAGGAAATCACATTACGGTTTTGACCTGAAATCTGGTGGCTTGATGCGCAAAGGTCTTTTGCAGTTGCAAAGCCTAAGATTCACAAAATCAAAGCATTTGCAACTGGAAAATACCTTTGTACCTTTACTATTACCTGCCTTTCTGACTCATAAAATGGGTTTTGTGCCCGGTCCTTATGGTAAATAGGAGGGGGCATAAAAGGGGCATCTCTCTCCTACCTGTGATTTGGAGGGGATTGTATCAATGGTCAGTGACCTCAACTGTAGTCACAAACTGTTGATCAAATATTTTACAAACCATTGATCAACTATCAACATCTCAAAGGGGGTAGTACCACATGTCCCAGTGAGACATCCTCCTCTCTGGACTCATGACACGGCTTCGGGGGGAGCAGGTAGTGGTAGACGGGACGACCTTTTTTCCCCAATGACTTTCCAAACGGGAAAAACCAGCACAAGTCTCTTTAATGAACATGGGCTGCTTTTAAAAAAATATTTCTTGTTTGGAGGGCAATGCAGGGATGGGAGGTCTGTTGACCCTTGCAGCCTTCCACTCCTGTATGTGCAGCCAATCACAGGGGGTTGGAAATTGTGACCTGCCTAATTTTAGGCAGGTCATTTTGTGACCCCCCCAAGTGACATACAATTTGTGATGCGGCCTATTTGTACATAGGACACATCACAAATTGCGTTGTCATTCCCAATCCAGTTATGTGCAAACTGGTTTGCCAATGAGAATAACATATCACAGCCAGGGTATGCAAAATATGAATACTGGCACTTCCCTGGTGCTCTTGCTCCCTCTGAAGTCAGCCTCGCGGTGTATTCAAACTTCATGACACATTATGCTCGTGCACATTCCCTCACATAGGAAGCTTGGGGAAATAGCAAAGGCTAGACTATGCCAGGTGAAAGACTGTTTACTTTCGGAATATTGAGTTTTAAACATTGACAAGCAAACATATTATGACCAGGATATTAACTACAAGGATGTGGAGTTAAGAATAGTAAATACATTTGTACTTAACAGTATATACATACCTTCACGAAATGCTAAGTGTTGATAATTTGTTCACAATATATTTGCATGGTGGAATTTTTGTACTTTATATTTTTGTACCTGATATTCTGACGTACTACCCATAAGACAGAAACATGGACGATCCACAATCCTGTGAAATAGCCACTGGGGTTCTCGGTTCTCTGGTCCACTGCTCATTTGAAGGAGGGACTCATGTTTTTACAACCTTGTTCATACATGATTTTAGGTTTTAATTGGGCGCTCTTCTAAAGAACAGTTTCATCAGCAGTCTGCAAAATAGGAAGGTGAGACCACCAGGTTTTCCCAGCGGATTGTAGATCTGATCCTCACAATGTAAATGAAGGGCATACATGATGTGATCCCCATAGACAATAGAAGTTGTGTGATCTAATTGAACGCTTTTCGACAGACTGGAAGGTCCATCTGGTATCTCCATATGGTCTTCATCTAGAAGAATAACACAATGATAAAGTGGCCATTAGGACAGGATACCATCAAGGTGCGGGTGAGTTGGGATTCCCGGAGTAGCGCAGATGGACGCCCTGGCATAAGCTGGCACACTATGAACATGAGTTGTGCAGTGGTGCTTATGATGAACCAGCTTTGTTTAAAAAGAGAAGCTGCACCATAAACGTTGTCCTACACAACACAGCTTTAGAAACGTGTGTATCCCTAGCGATGATAAAAAGGAGGCAGGCAAACATCTACAGTATGTCAGTTCTAAATCACGAGTGGACTGTTGCCGTAGACTTTAATGAAGCTGCCCTACTAGGCATTAGCTAAGTAGAACTAGAGGTCAGTTCACCCCTGCAGTTCGTAAATACAAGAACATTTTTTGAGATGTTTATATTTAGCGGAATTTAGCCTTGACATCTGAGAATGCCTTAATATCACATTCACCACCACTGCGCCTTCCTTTACTTGATTGAAGTGATTTCTGATTCTGTTCTGTATTGGTGAAGGTGTGAAGATGCCTTTTGCAAATCCGAATGAGAATTATGCCATAATCCAAGATTTCTGATGTGAAAGACTATATCAAAGGTAGGACCAGAAGATCTTGCATTACAGGGAAGTATCTTCTTAACATGACTGAAAATGCAGTGAAATTATGTATGCTTTATTCTAAAGAAATCTTTTTTTTTGTTGTAGACATCCTACACCGACAAAGGAGAAAAGGTAAATGGATGTATTAATTTCATGTATGTAAATATTTTAGCCTGAGGAATCCGCACCACATGGACATTAGAGAGACACAAGAGTGTTATCACGATGTACTTTGGACAAATGTGCCCAACATCACCCGGAGGCACCCTTGTGAACCTTTTTGAGCATTGCCCTGATCAATTATAGGTAGGCATGATAGGTATTGTCTTAACCAACAATCAATTCTTGGTCCCAAAAGACATTTTCCTGACCAGCATGAGCCTCTGATTCTCACTACCTTGACCAATTAGTGTTATTATCAGTCATTTATACAGAGCACAATCTGCTATTTGTACAGCATTACAATCAATCAATCAATCAATCTGGTCACTTATAAAGCGCACTACATACCCGCGAGGGTCTCAAGGCCCTGGGGGAAGAGGGGGGGGGTGGGTGCTGCTACTGATCGAAGAGCCAGGTCTTGAGGAGTCTTCTGAAGGCCAGTAGGTCTTGGGTCTGCCGAAGGTTGGTGGGGAGGGTGTTCCAGGTCTTGGCGGCGAGGTGGGAGAAGGATCTGCCGCCGGCGGTCGTTTTCCGGTTGCGGGGGACTGTGGCGAGGGTGAGGCTGGTGGATCGGAGCTGGCGGGTGGGGGTGTAGAAGCTGAGTCGTCTGTTGAGGTAGGCTGGTCCGGAGTTGTGGAGTGCTTTGTGTGCGTGGGTGAGGAGCTTGAAGGTTATCCTCTTGTTGACAGGGAGCCAGTGCAGGTCTCTCAGGTGGGGTGTGATGTGGCTGCGGCGGGGGATGTCGAGGATAAGACGTGCAGAGGCGTTCTGGATGCGTTGCAGCCGTCTCAGGAGCTTAGCCGTCGTTCCTGCGTAGAGGGCGTTTCCGTAGTCCAGCCTGCTGGTGACAAGGGCCTGGGTGACTGTTTTTCTTGTTTCGGTGGGGATCCACTTGAAGATCCTGCGGAGCATTCGGAGGGTGTTGAAGCAGGAAGAGGAAACGGCATTGACCTGCTTAGTCATGGAGAGGGTGGGGTCGAGGATGACCCCCTAGGTTGCGTGCGTGGTCGGTGGGTGTCGGGGCTGTTCCCAGGGATGTCCGCCACCAGGAGTCGTCCCAGGCTGAAGGGTTGGAACCAAGGATGAGGACCTCCGTCTTGTCCGAGTTCAGCTTCAGGCGGCTGGTCCTCATTCATTCGGCGACGGCCTTCATTCCTTCGTGGAGGTGGGCTTTGGCGGTGTGAGGGTCTTTTGTGAGGGAGAGGATCAGCTGGGTGTCGTCGGCGTAGGAGATGATGTTGAGGTTGTGCTGTCGGGCGACGTGGGCGAGGGGTGCCATGTAGATGTTGAACAGCGTCGGGCTGAGGGAGGAGCCTTGGGGTACGCCGCAGATGATCTTGGTGGCCTTGGATCGAAAGGGGGCGAGGTGGACGCTTTGAGTTCTGCCGGAAAGGAAGGATGTGGTCCAGTCCAGGGCCTTCTCTTGGATCCCGGCGTCGTGAAGGCGTGTTCGTAGTGTGTGGTGGCAGACCGTGTCGAAGGCGGCTGATAGGTCCAGGAGGATGAGGGCTGCTGTTTCTCCGTTGTCTAGCAGGGTCCTGATGTCATCGGTGACGGCGATGAGGGCGGTTTCGGTGCTGTGGTTGCTGCGGAAGCCGGACTGGGAAGGGTCCAGGATGTTGTTCTCCTCGAGGTAGCGGGTCAGTTGTTTGTTGATGATTTTCTCGGTGACCTTCGCGGGGAACGGGAGCAGAGAGATGGGTCGGAAGTTCTTGAGGTCCTTGGGGTCTGCCTTGGGTTTCTTGAGTAAGGCGGTGATCTCAGCGTTCTTCCAGCTTTCCGGGAAGGTTGCTGTCTCGAAGGAGATGTTGATTATTTTCCGGAGATGGGGCGCGATGGCTGTACTGGCTTTGTTGAAGACGTGGTGAGGGCATGGGTCTAGCGGTGAACCGGAGTGGATGGTGTTCATGATCTCGCTGGTGTCCTCGTCGTTGATGTTGGTCCAGGAGAGCAGGCGGTTGGTGGTCGTGGGGGCAGTGGTTGCCGGGGCGGTCGTGGTGTTGAAGCTATCGTGGATGTCGGCGATTTTGCGGTGGAAGAAGGTGGCCAGTGAGTCGCACAGGTCTCGCAACGGCGGGATGTCGTTGGTGTTGGAGCTGGGGTTGGAGAGTTCCTTCACTATGTTGAAGAGCTCTTTGCTGTTGTGTGCATTGTTGTCTAGGCGGTCTTTGAGTGAGGCCCTTTTGGCGGATCTGATGAGGTGATGGTGACTGCGGGTGGCGCTCTTGTGGGTGGCGTAGCTGTCCACTGTCCGTTCGTGGAGCCAGATCTTCTCCAGTTTTCGGCATGATGGATCATGAGCCACAAAAAGCGACGCTTTGATCAAATGCAGACTGTAATTCCACTTAGGCACCAGCTTGACCAATGATCAGTGATGCACTCTATCGGGGAACTGTTGCCCAGCAAAACTTCATGAACCTCATGAGGCATCATACTGACCAATATTAAGTCACGAGGCCTATCAGACATTGTCTAGACCAAAAACAGAGCTTGAGGTCCTTTGGATAAATGGGTCACCCACAGCAGATCCCGAGCCCTGGGCATTGTAAACATGTATGGGGGAACAAAGATCTGCAGCACCAATTATTATGACAATTCGATTAATTCTGAAGAGCATTCCAATGTCCTGAACCTCTAGTCTCATGCTGTACACTCCCCAAGTTCCATTATGGATTAAAAAGGATGATGAATGCATCACACCATTGCAGAGACACTCAGTCTTATAGCCACCTTTGTGTAAAAGTAATCTAAAAAGTATTTTCTTGAAAACTGAGGGGCATATTATCAACGTGATTATCGCCGCTTTAGCGGGACTTTTTCCCGCTAAAGCGGCGATAATTCAATCGCCCTATTAGCAAGCTGTCGCTAACTGCTGTTAGCGACAGCTTCTAGGTGATAGCGACCGGGTTGGGTGCCGCTTTGCATGCCAGCGATATTTATCGCTAATGGCATGCAAAGTAGGCGTTCCCAACCTGAAAGCGACTGGAAACAGTCGCTAAGGTCGCTATCGCCTATTAGCGAGGCAGGGGAGGTGATTAACGAACCAGCGCTAAACACGTTTAGCGCTGGTTTGTTAACGCCTGGTCCTGACCTGACTTAGCCATGTAATCCAATGGGAGGTGGATTACATGGCTAAATCCCCCTCGCCCTATTAGCAAGCTAACACTGGTCACAGTGCGAATATCGCTTGTTTTCAAGCGATATTCACACTGTTCACCAGGGTTTCTATCGCATTGGAGATAAGCGTTGCTGATAGCACGCTATCTCCGCGATAGAAACCTGCGATAGCCGGCGATAATTATCCTAGCGCTAAGTGCGCTTAGCGATAATTATCGCCGGTTATTGCTAATAGGCCCCTGAATTCGGAGCATTCATTATTTCAGAATTCGGCAAGTCAACAGTTTATATCGATGGGCGCTGCTGCATGAGGGTTTGTGCATTATTTTGTTAAGTGCATCTTGTTTGGCTTTTGCTTTCCTCCTGTAGGACATACAGCACCCACATTTGCATATGAAAAGCAAGATACGTTTGTACGCTATAGAGTGTTCATCGACCTTTTTCCATTTCTGAAGGCATCCTGGAAATTGTTCTTAGAGATCCTTGGTCCTGGCTGATAATGAACTTACTGCCACCATGATCAAGATGCTGGCCGCAATGTTACATTTATCTTAAATCCATGAACAAAGAAACCGATGGCCTTAGGAATACACTTCCGGGTGGCATCTTTAGATGTACTCATTCAAGCACATAATTACCTATCCTTGACAAATATAGCCTCGTACAGTTAATACAAATTTGGTTGCAATTCATTAAATCAAATCAATCATTAACAAAATTCAAGGATGAGTTCTATATTCAACAATAGACAAAATAAACAGTCTGTCTCAGGAATATGAATCCAGGCGCCATCTTAAACGATCTTATCTCAGCCCACTTTTGTCCATCCTTAATAGATATATCCTCATACATCTAATACAATGTCAAATGTACCTGCAATTCATCTAAAATATTTACTAACATATTGCAAGGATGACTTCTGAATTAGAGGGTATTCTCCTAGCTGTAATACAGTTAATTTTTACAAGCCCTCCCTCCAGGTATCCGCTAGCAGCAAATAGGTTGCCCCGAAGTGGTTGCCGTAGTCAGTGGAATGTGTCCAAGTCCTACAGCACAGCCGCTGTGGGCTCACCATCGTTGATGAAGAGTCTTTAACTGGTCACTAAATACAAAATATCACAGCATCCTACCTGCTGTGTGTAGGAAACCATCAACCACCAAATTTTGGGGAATAATAAAAGTGCCTTATATGGAGCAACTGTACCAATAAACACTTATTCACACATGTATGACTACAGTGTAAATTCGAGTTAATTACCAACGTATAGCGCAACTGACATGGGAAAAACATTTTTTTACTGCCCCACAAACTACAGGTAACAATTACTATACAATGAAACAACTCTCCTAATAGTCACATAGCTCCTCACTGTGCAACCCCTTGTATCATGGATTTGGTTAAATACCTTTTGTTAAAACATATACACATGAAAAATGCCATTGCATAAACCATATATGCATTTGCACAGAGTATAATATATTTATTACTACTGTTGAGGGAGGAGCATCACTGCTCTCACATTATATATATATATATATATATATATATATATATATATATATATATATATATATATTGAAAAAGAAAGGTTAAATTAATGTTATAGTTAGGTGAAATGTTCAGTAACAATGTAACATTTTAAACTAAAAAAAAAAACGAAATTCACCGGTTATAGTTATTTCAAGTAACTATAACTTGTGCCCTAAGGTAACTATAACCTGCGCATCCGCCATGCACAGTTTTTTCATCAATAATTTCATTGCAAATGTTGCTGTGATATTATCAATTCATAGAAGATGTCATGAGTGATGTAATGTGTGGGGTAATTACCAGTGCCAGTCCCAACCCCTGGGGCCTCCATTAATAATAGGTGGGCACACCAGTGCCCACACAGGACATCCACCAAGCACCACATTGGAGGCAGCAGGAGTGAGGGGGTGACCAGGGCCTCCGCTGCCCCAGCCTGCTTTCTACACGCTGCGGAAGCCGGCATTGCTCCCACCCAGAGGTAGCAGCTGCTTTTTGCATGTGTATGTGTTTTGTTTCCCTGTCTGCATCAGTGCAGGCAGGGAAACAGAACACAATTCTTAATCTGCTCCCATTTGGCGGGAGCATTTTTAAAGCTCCTGCAGGCTGGGAGCAGACTTGTATGTTTGCTCCCATATGGAAGGAGATTTGAAAATGCTCCTGCCAGGCTACTACTATGGCCCAGGGGTGGACTCCCCAGCACAATGTCTCTGAGCCGGCCTCAGATTGGGGGTGGGAGCACATAGCTCCCCCTCCCTTTTAATTAATGTGGCAGCCCCGGGGGATGGTGTCGCTGGGGCCTAAGGTGGCTCCAGGAGGGGTGGGCCACACAGCCCCTCCCTTTAATTAATTACTTGCCCCTGCGGGTTGGGTCCCAAGGGCCTTTTTAGCCTTGGGGAGACATTACTGTGTGGCCCCACTTCCCTTTTTAATACATTTTGGTGATGGGAGATGGGGTCCCCTGGGTCTAATTAGACTCTGGAAGGGGGTCCATGGGCCCCTCTTTCTTTTTTAACAATGGCCGTTGTGGATATGGTCCCCGGGGCCTCTCAGAGGCCTGAGGAGGGGGGCCACACAACCACTCCCCAAAATAAAACCTCTCCTATGCTCCCAGAGCCACGGCATCCCGGAGGCTCTTAAAAAAAAAAGTGTGGAAGCCTGCTTTGGTTCTTTTTTTAAAAACTTTGCAGCATACTCACATATCCCCCATGAATTCGTAGCAAAATTTACTTTAAAAAAATGTTTTTGGCCCCAGGCATGGGTCCCTTTGGGACCCCACCACCAGGCCTAGGGAGTCAAGATATCCCTATCCTACCCATATGCCTTTTTTGTTTTTTGTTAGGATTCGGGACTGAGTCCCAAGTCCTAAGATGGCTGCCACCACTTTCTGGTTGATGTGGTGGCAGCCAATCAGATCTCAGCAGGAGATCTGTGGGCTCCACGGATCCCCCACAGCGAGAAATACACAATTCTTTTGCATTAATTGCTCAAAAAGTACTGAATGGATTTGTGCCAAATGACAAAAAGCACTCTCTCTGGATAAAGATCTAGCTTTCTGCCAAATTTGGTGTAAATCCATTCAACAGTTTGGCTTGTACAAAAACATGTTTTGGTGACAACTTGACGGATCACCCCAAAGCTTTCCATACGCTAACTAGTCAAAAAGTACCATTTATTTGGAAAGTTTTGTGGAGATTCGTTTAACGGTGCCAAAGATATTAGTTACACAAAAAGGCATTTCCTATGGAAACGCGATCTTAACTATAACTGCCCAGTTGTGACCACCACTAGGTAATATATGTATGTATATATATATATATATATATATATATATATATATATATATATATATATATATATATATATATATATATATATATATATATAATATATTACAGAAGCGCGACAATGCCTCTCTATGTCAGACTTTCTACTGAAAAGGGATTTTTATTTTGTTAATAACTTTGGTGATGTTTGATGAATCTTCACAATACTTTCCAAACAAAAAGTTCATCCACTTGAGGTTCTTCATGGCAAGTTTTGTGCAGACCCATCAAGCAGGATCCCAAAAAATATGGTGATGGGGGGTTCGCAAAAGTGATATTTTTCATTTTTACTCTCATAGGATTCTTTGCTCATTGATACAGAAAAAACAGCTGGACGGAATTACGCCAAATATGGCAGGAAAGTAGAAATTTACTCAAGGAAGTGCTTGGTTTGGTATAAATCCGTTCAGTTTTTTTAGAAATTAGAGTTTAAAATGTTCTGGTCTATACATGAAGGGGTTACATTATAGAGTTGTCTAGTTAGTAAATCCGTGAAGGTCCGTAAACCCTGTTTGGTATATTGCCTTGGACCCAAAATTGAAAAAAATACTCACATCTGATTGGACGAGAACGTTTTCTCTCTCTTTATCCCGTTTAGATATCCCTAAGCCCAAATGAGGTCTGTAGAAGTGAAGCCCTCTGACTTGCTGGCCACAAAATGAGAAAAAATATTGCGAGCACCACTACATGACGCAGTACCTCAGTCACCACAACCGGAAAAGGAAGGTCATATAAGAGGGCACATGAGTTCCCTGTGGCTTCCTGGTCCATTTGATGGGAGGTGTCAAAGGGCTCAATATTACCATGAATAATAAAAATAAAAGCCGATTTTGCTTTTGGGTTCCCAAGATCTGCAAATCTTGGCTGGGAGCTGCAAACCTGGGGAAAGATTCAATGCCAAGGGACTGTGAACCCACAACAAGCGTCATGGACCCATGTTGGCTAATTTGTGGGCTCCACAAATCTGAATCCCGGGCCATGGACCCTACGAAAGGTTCAACATAGGTCAGCAACATGGTGACGGTGCTTGAATCCTAAAAATGAATCCACAATTTGTATTTTTTTTTTTTTTTTTTTTTTTTTTTGCTGGTTCTCAGTATGTCAACAGTACTATCATAGATTTCATCAGTGAAGTCATCAATTATGTAATTTAACATGTTAGGCATTATGTCATATGTAAGGTCATAAAATTAAATCTAATTGTTTTCACCACCACCCTTGAGATTCTGAAAACCATGACTCCCTTTTGATGGAAGGACAAAGCAATCAAATATTTGGGAATAAGCATAAAATCAACGGAGAACTATTTCCTCTTAGTAATATTACAAGAAAGAACTTACTAGGCGGCACACCCTACAAACATCATGGCGTGGATGTATAGCTTCAGTCTAAAGGACACTTTTGCCTAAGGCGCTTTTTTATGGCAGCCCCCAAGAACAGAAAAAACATGTACATCTTTCACTGGAAGAGGGAAAAAGCTTAGGGTAGCCTATTTAAAATTTTCCAACATCCTACTACTGCTGGGGCGGTAGTACCAGATCGTCTGGCACATGCACACTATTAGGCTGCACAACTTAGATATATGTCAGACTGGTGAAAAGCGAAATCTGAGAAACAATGATGTCACATAGACCACATCATGGCAGGGCGCTCACCATGGAAATTGCCATGGATCAAAAGAATGGACAGAGATAAACAACTGTAACAGCATTAGCCATGAGGGAAACTCGGAGCGTCTGGGTTGAGGTGAGGAGGACCCAAAAACGTAGCAGCAATCTAGGGCCTTTTATGCTCTTATTCGGGAACCCAGATTTTTATGAAAAGACCGCTATTTAAAGAATTTAAACAGACCATGTGTATCAAATTGGGAGACATTTTGATAGAAGCAATATTTTAACAAATAAAAGCAAACATTGTCCTATGTGAAAAGTGACGATTTAGATACACACAAATTACACGCTAGACACTGCATAAGGGTATTCAAGAATGTACAACCAGGGCTCTCGCCACATTTGAAAAACTTTTTAACTAACCTACCAGGGCAGCACTTGATTACAAAAAATACACCAAGTTCTACTGAAATCGTATGTGAACACAAAATAAATTTCCATGGGAAATGGAAAGGAGAATTAGGCATTATTTTCAGGACTGAAGAATGCACAGCTATCATCAGGTAACACAACAAGGCAAGTATGTAGGTGAAAGGAATGGAGGACAAACCTAAAATACTAGATAGATGGCCCTACACCCCAGTAAGACTACGCAAAATCAGTAACACATTCTCCAATAGTTGTTGGAGGGAACGTAGTGCAATAGTCACACTAACCCACATCTGTACCTTTTGGGATAAGGTATAACATAAGTATTTGTAAAGTGCATATTCACCCGTGGGTATCTTGGCACTGAATAACAGATGTTTATTGTTACCCAACAGTACTCATTTTATCAACCTCAGACAGATGAAAGGCTGAGTGGACACCCCTTGTATTTGAACCTCTGACCATGAGGTCGAACGCAGGCCCCTACCGTGGACGCTTTAGTCCACTAAGCCAGACCCAGCTATGGAAAGCTATCAGTCAGATCGCAGGGATAGACGTCACACTTTTTTATCAATTGTCCTTCTTGGGACATTCAGCAAAATGGACTTTGGGGACAAAGAAAGGAGGCAGGAAACTTACACAGCTACTATTGGCAATTGCATAACAAACTCTTCTAAGTAAATATGGCCAAAGATGAACGCAACGCAGCTGGACTGTTATCATAAGACACGGCACATGTGAGGAGTGGCAAAAATAGTGCATGATCCGAAGGGAGTAACCCCAACATTTTCTGTAAAGTGGAACCCCGTACTGCACTTTCTAACCTAAGCATGACCTGTTCTAGTAGCATTGAGGCCTGTAGATCACAGAGCATGTCTTGAACTAACCATCTAAATGTGTTGGAGGGAATGTAATTTATTAACTGAGCTCTAGAGGGTTGCCTGAAAGTAAAAAGTAAACTCTCATGCCTCGGGGGCGAGGGGTTGTTATAAAGGAGGCAAATGTATGACCTATAACACTACTCTGTGGTAAAACTTAATACAAATTTGATTGAACCATAAAAATATATGGCAAGTACTGTTCAGAGAAAGGACGGTTGTAGTACGGTGCATGGCAAAACAGGGTGCAAGTTTGAGTAGTTGATCAAATTATTGTATTCTCTCCATCCCCCTTGTCATTCTACTGAATGCTGCGCCATTCACGTAAGTTGTAGCCGTCTCAGTACACCTTTTGCCTTCTTCCTCCACATCTAAAAAGATATTTAACACCTACTTGGGGTGGGTTAGGATAGATCCAGTGTGGGGCCTAGACCCGATGTCTGCTTCAGACCTTTGCAGGGCCCTAGCCTGGGTGCAGAATCATGTCGACTATAGATTGGGAGTTTGCATTGCATAAACTCTTAAGCACCGTGGGGCAGATTTTCAAGAAATTTACGCATCTCTGCATTATAGCAGAGATGCGTCAGTTTACTTGCGTCACGCAAAAAAACCCTTGCGCCACCATGGATGCGTCGCATTTATAATGCGGCGCACCGTGGCGCAAGGATTGACAGATGCATCACGCATCTGTTGGCGTAAAGGTACCGCATTGCTGGAGTCGTGTCACAAGCATGACGCAACTCCAGCAATGCTCAGGAATGCCTATTCCTATTGTGCTGCATCACTCCTTCCGCCTGCTTCAAGCAGGCGTAAGGTTTTGACGCAGTGGCGTCGCAAAAAATGTGGCGCAGTGAAATCTTGTAGATTTCACTGCATCACTTTTACGAGGCTTTCTTGCGTCGGAACGTCCACCCTGCATACATTATACCTGACGCAGGTATAATGTGGCGCAGGGCTTTATAATGTGGCGCATGGCTTTACAACGTGACCCATCTCCCTAGATGCGTCACGCTGTAAATGTGTCGCAACCTGGTGCATTGTTTACGCCGCCGCTGCGTCACAAAAGTGATGCAACAGCGGCGTAAAAGTGTTGCAAGGGGCTTGTAAATCTGCCCGTGTTCTTACTGAGGCGATTGAGAGGTAAAAATTAAAGGTCTGCAGGACTAACCATTACACATTTTAACTTAATAGGTGGCAAGTTCCTCACTGATAGGGAGCCACCCAAATTTTCAAACTCTATAAAGAGCTCCGGGGAGAACCCACCGTGTCTACTTTCTGGAAATCATGGTGAGAGGCTGAGAGCTGATGAGGCATGCCACTTCAGTGGGGGAGGGCTATAACCCTTTTTAGGGAATACCCCAAACAGAGAGTAATGATAACAGTAATTTATCTACCTTTACATTGCACCCTCTCTCATAGTAAAGAGGACCCGGTTAGGGGTTGGTGTCATGGAACCTTTTGTGATAGATGGCATGAGAGATGTTGACTAGGAGGCCATATACAATGCAGACAGAGCGTGAATTATAGTTAGTTTATATGACCACTACTGGGAAAATTTAGTGCTTTTTAGGTTTTGTTTTGTAACTGTAGCTTCAATTTAAATGTATTTTTTTCACTAAATTTCTCATTTTTATAAACATACAATATGATCTAAAAAACAATGCTCACAATAACTTCATGTTAAACTCGTTTTAGCGAATTTCTGGGTTTTATGATCTTGTACTACATCCACCTTCTGTGAAACTATACCCCACCATGCTGGCTATTGAATTGACAAAATGGGAACATCAAATAAGCTTTGTGTAGTTCCTTTCGGGGTTTTAGTTCTGTAGCAGAAACCAAATATTCCTACTGGAGTTACATTGAGAAACACTTCTTTTTTGACCATCCCAATAGGCTTCCACCTCCATGATGGATACGCATGAAACTTAAACTATCAAGAGTAAGCTAAACATGCTATGCCAAGTCCTTTGCAAGATGGGTAAAACTTCGCCAAAGTTATTAGCAAATCAAATTTGTTTTTACTCCTCTATTTAACCTTGCTCCCCTTATTGCGTCTGCATGAATCCTTAGATTTCTAAACTGGGTGTATTTTGCTAACAGTCTTTCAAATTTTCTGCCAATTTGGTAATAAGCACTAAAGTTATTAGCATATACAAATGTGTATGCCCCTCCTCTTTTCACTCCATAATAAATCTGCGTGAAACTTGCCATACCCACAGAAGACTAAACTTTTGATGCCACAGTTATTAGCAACTTAACACTTTTTTACGTTTTAATAGTTTTTATTAGATTCATTTTGCAATACAAAAACTTAAAATAACCTCTGGTGAAGAACCTGAAATGGGCGCTAACTTCCCTCATATCCCAGACCAGTTCTGGAAGCGCCTCCCATTAGCTATTACAGAAAAAAATCTCCCTTCCCAAGGTGATAGTTCTCACCCGCCTGTTATAATATTTTGCCAATGTCCCAGTATGTCGGCCTAGGGCATTCTTCCGTGAAATAGACATCATGCTGGGGGCGCCACTGGGTGGCCCTCACCAAACTTCACTTCCCAGTGGGGTAGGGTGGGCTGGGTGCCCATTCGTTCGAATCCCACTACCTGGCAGCGCAGCTCCAGAAAGTGTTGCACTGGCTGGCAGGAGGAAACTTGTATGAAACCGCTATGGAAGACGGTCCCCTGCCTGGAGCTGTTCTTCGCCAGCTCCTACTCCCCTCCATCAATCATTTTAGTTCCTGGACACTGCTTACATGGGTAGCCCTCAAGTGCCTGACATGGGTGTTCCAGCTACGTACCATATCCTACTGTATGCCCCCGCAATTCCCCTCAAGAAACTCCCTCACTTTCGAAGTGCGTTTGCGCCAGAGGACCTGATCCATTGGCACAATAGATCAATCGAAACGCTAGGAGACCTGTTCCAAGACCAACACCTGTTGACATTCAACCACTATGTCAAGATCATGGCATTCCCCTCGGCCAGTTCCTCCTACATGGCCACCTATTGACGATGTGCCGCAGGTTGTGGCACACACACAATAGATGAGGAGCCCCCCACACATACAGTTGTCCATACACTCTACATTACGCCCTGATTCACAGAACTAACTTACGTCAAAAACGTAAAGTTAGTACATTTTGGTATTCACAGAATACACTTACTCATTTCGGTATTCACAGAAGTTAGGAGTCCTAACTTTAGGACTCCTAAATGCCTTCTGTGAATACCGAAAGTCTTAAAGTTAGGATTTTCTCAGTTTAGGAGTAGTAAAGTTAGGAGTCCTAACTTTAGGACTCCTAAACTGAGAAAAATCCTAACTTTAAGACTTTCGGTATTCACAGAAGGCATTTAGGAGTTCTAAAGTTAGGACTACTAACTTCTGTGAATACCGAAATGAGTAAGTTCATTCTGTGAATACCAAAATGAGTAAGTGTATTCTGTGAATACCAAAAAGTACTAACTTTACGTTTTTGACGTAAGTTAGTTCTGTGAATCAGGCCCTATGGGTGCCAAGTGTATTTTGATCACTTGGCTGCATAAGGCGATCAGACAATATATCGGGGTCTGTCTGGCGCCCCTGCGGCAAAAGTGGGAGGAGGACATTGGACGACCACTACATGATTCATAATGGGCACAGGCGCTTGACTCCCCTTGCGTCATCTCCCCCAACGTGAAATTTAAGTGTATCCAGTATGCAGTCTTACACTGGGCCTATCTAACCCTGACAAAACTTAACCACAGATCCCCACTGCTAACCTCACATGCCCCAGATGCCACTCTGATATCGCTGACATCCAACATTTGCTGTGGAAGTGCCCCACCCTTGTCACCTATTGGCAGGCATTTCATGATGTCCTGACATCTGATACCGAATGCACACACCTTATATGTGGGAGGCGACAGCTCTAAGGGGTCTACAAGAGGGAGCCAAAACATATAGTTCGGGCCTGCTTTGTAAATTTGCCACTACTGCTTGCAAAGAGAGTTATTACCCTAAACTTGAGGGCCTCCCAGACACGCTCCCAATTAAATGGCAAACGCCTTTCTCCAGTGGGGGGTCGCCAAAAGCATAAATTTGTATCACGAGGAGGCCCATCATCTCCATAAACGGCCCATAGCAGACCCATGGGGCACCATACTTACACACTTCCGCGAGGAGATGCAGGTGGCTGACACCCCTTGATGCCCCTGAGAGGCCAGGACACAGACCCCCCTCCCTCCTACTCCCCCCACGACTGAAACATTACATAAACCCACAGCTCCCCAAACACGCTGAGTAAGTCCCCCTTGGAATTCCCTGTGCATCGCCCCTGATGCTGCTTCTTATCCAACTTCATCATGAGTCACATCCCCTGCTATGACTCATCCTTTTATGTCCTTCTGTCTACCACAATTCTTCCTCTGATATTATGCTCCCATAAGTCTTACGCAGTCATGTCACTTCACCCCTACCCTAAATTTACTTTTTCAGAGGTCCTCGTACTTGCAAATGACACTGTGGAACCGCACACTCCTTCAAACACTCAGCTCAGACTGCACAGTTAGCTTGCGCTCTTCTCTTTCAGTGGTGGTCCGTATATAGCTTTTCCCCCACTTCACTCCCATTCTGAGCCCCACAGTAGACTTACCTTCAGACTGATGTGTTCATGTTGCCACATGACAATTATGATAAGCAAGTTATGTTCTCATTATCCTGTCATGCCATATTGTACTGGTAAAATGCCTCAATAAAAATTATTTGGAAAACATAACTTCTGGTGAAGACAAGCACCAACACACAACTCCCAACCTCCCTCCAACCCCCATATCTGAAGGTCATTATTCATCAGATGTCCAGGATCCAAAACGCAGGGTCAAGGAGGGCTCGATCAGTCCCAGGGCTTGCAGGGTTTGTGGGTATGTCATACTTCTGTAGTCTTTGTTCAAACATGACAATACAGATGCCCATAGCTTAAAAAAGAGTTGAGATTTGTCAGCAAGATAATAGACTGCTTTCTCATGCCCTAGTAAATGCCAGAGTTTATGTAAACAGAGTTCTCAGATTGGCTAAATAGGTTTCATCCAAAGAGAAAGAATGGAATCTTTAGCTGACAGGAGAAGGTGGAAGATATTTTGTATCTGCTACAGTGTAGAGTGTATATATGCCCTTTGATGGTCTACCAAGTAGGGCTAGTTCAGGAAGGTAGTCCAACACTTAGCCCTGAATCTGCAAAATAGCCGCAAATATCCCCAAAATCACCCACATGTGGGCAAGAATTACCCACTTTCTGACCCATCCTTATAACCATGCTCGCCCGTGAAAACCTGCAAAAATGTTTTAAAAAATACCCAGAGTAAGCTAAACATGTTAAGGGCCTCTCAAATGGTGTCCTAATTCACCAAATGACACAAAATGTATAGGCACATAAAATACTCATTTTCAAATGTCAAGATAGCTTTACCTTTGTAAGTTTGATTAACAGGTCGGCTTAAGTTGAGGCCTACAAAAAACACTTTTTAAGGCTAATTTCTCAGGAACGTCTGAACGAATTTACACCAAACCAAGCAAATGGATTTTCTTGAGTAAAGTTCTATTTTCATGACAAGTTTGTCAAATTAGAGAAGAATTTTTTTGGCACATTTTATGTAGATTTGAACGGCGCTAAAGTTATTAAGAAAACAAATGCCTTTTCACTGGAATCTCTGACTAAACCATACCTATAGAGGTCTTGGTGGTTTTATTGCACACAATGCAGTAGAATACAATTCCTCATTCCCACCAACCAAGAAGTCATATACAAGAAAAGTGTGAGAGGAAAATATTACTAGGAGACAAGGAGGGAGTTGTGTTGGGTGCAGTGTTCCGGGCTAGCTGTGAAAGTCCTCTGTGAGCTCATGTCCACAGAAGTCTTTTGACAGCTTCTTGTTTTTTCCCCCAACACACATGATAAGGTGGTGTTTGCCCTGAAGCTGGGTCTAATCCAACCACTGGTTTAATGGCACACTAGTCGTCAGAGTTTGGATTTTCTTCTCTCTGATCATTGGCCTTCAGGCTCTTTCATAGTTTCTGAAGCTCTAGCAGTTTACTGAGCAAACTGTAACTTGTGCCCTCACCATCCACTGCTTATGACCTCACATATAACATCACTTATGACGTGGTAAATGACATCATTGATGACATCACTCATGACATCTCTAATAACATCATTGATGGTAACACTGATGACATCACAATCATTGTGACACCGTCCTACAGGGTTTGTAGGCTTGAAGTAATTCAACATGCTACACCTGTGGACAATTATCTATTCATCTTAATTAGATTACCCTCTATAAGACTTCACTTGACCCTCAATTTAAAGCAAGAGGTTGACAGGTATACGTTTTCCATTGTAAAGACATCTTCTATCAGGTCCTATGTTCAATGCCCTAAAGGTTTAGCAAAATACACTACACACATTCCTGAAATGGGCAAAATTGCATACAACCCTAGAGCCATGCTAACAACAGCAGTATAAGATATACCACCTATGAGGGTTTGGGTGTATTATATGGTATGGCTGTGTGGACTTACCATGTAATACACTCGCAAATATTGTCTTGGGTCCAGTCAGGCACATTTATAAAACCTTAAGCTCAAACCTGGGTAGGTATGGCTTCGAGCAGAAAGACTTAGACAAAGGAACTAGTGTAAAGCATTTAACAGTACCATGCAATGAAATAAGAAAGCCACACAACACGAAAGAAATCTGACACCAATTTATAAAACCTGCTTATAAGTTTATGAATTGTTTTAGACCAAGATGAGCAAAAACCACCACAGGGTTCCGGAGAAACACATTTTTAAAGAAAACAATCATTGGTAACTGCTTGACTACTCCGTCCTGACTTGGGTGACCAAATTGGCCAGGGTGTAGGTCTTGGGGCCAATACGGAGTATTTGGGCAGTTAAAATAACAAAGAAGGGGTGAAAAGAGAGTACCACAGCGCTCACTTGGGATTACCACCAAAATATTATTGCACGAACCCTGTAGGTACGGTGCACATGATGGATAAATGTTCACCCAGCATTCATAAATAAGAACCCCTCTCAGAGGGTCCTTGTAAATTAATATACATTCATCTGGCACACGTAAAATAATATACATTATTATAACTGTTATATTTTTTTGCATGTGCCAGATGTATGTATATGTATTTGGACAGTTACCTGGCCACCAAAGCGCTTTCCAGTCCAGTTCCAAACTTTACAGCATAACCGCCATAGACTTCGATGGAGTGGTACTGAAGCTGGGATGCAGGAGATGGAAGATGCTCAAGGATGCTTTGTGTGCTCTTCGGTCGACGGGGTGCCTTTGCAATTATTCCTTGGTCCATAGGTCAGGTGAGGCAATTTTGGGCAAAGAGGTCGAGTCCCTTGATGCCCTCTTTGCGACAGTAGATGGCCAGCAGTGGCTTGTCTACCGGTCTACATCCACAGTGGTTTCAGCGATATCCCTTGGTGGAGGCTGGTGTCCCTCTTGGGCGAATAATCTGGACTCAGACAACAATCCCAGGTCCAGTTGACTCTGGTGTAACTTTTTGGCCATCAAGGATTGCTCTCTTGGGGTGCCTAGCAGTAGCCAGCTGCACTTCGTCTGGAGTGGCTACTGACTTGCGGAGTGGGCTACTTTAGCCTTGATGGCCCTGGGGCTGATTCCAGAGGATAAGCCAACCGACCCTTGGAGTCACCTATTTGGTCTGGGGCTTGAGAGCAAATTTTCTCTAAGCCAGGAGCCACAGGCACAGTCCTCTCTTTGCTATCCCAAGGTGTAGCAGGTGCAGTCCAGCAGACGGTGCAGCCTCTCTTTGACAAGTCCCGGGGAAAGAAGGGCAGTCCTTCTATGTTCCTCTTTCCAGTTCTGTGTGATCTGAGGTTCAGGGTGCCAGGAGTGCCATATTTATCCCTAGAAAGTGCCCTTGGGGAGTCAAATGGCTACTAGGCCCCCTGCCTCTTGGTGACTATTTGCAGCCTATGTGTGGCATCTAGCAATCCCAGAGGGCACTATTCTGCCCACTCTCAAAATGTCTGAATCCTTCCTTGGATGTTGGGAGCTTGGTAACCCACCCTAGAGCTGTGGCTACCTGTGAACTACATGCCCATAGGAAAACTGGTTTGGGCACTGGTCTCCCCTCCCTGTCCTCGTCGCCAGCCTGTCTACCTGAACAAAGGGCAGCCCCTCAGGGGTGTGATTGCCATTTGCCCATCAAAGGCAGCTTCGCCTTTGAAGCTCGCCTTTTGGGCTAACAATTCTTTAAGGGGAGGTGACACCTCGCCTTATAGCCTGCTACTATTGTTCCTAAGCCTGGGAGTCATTAACACAACTCCCCAAGAGGGCAGAAAGCTGTCTGGTGGCCAGTGACCATGTGAGGCCACTGGACAAACTGGGTCACAAAGTGGCAACTTGCTAAAAGTTGCATTTCCTTAATAGTGCCATTAAATTTGACATGGGCAATAAGTCGGGTTTAATGCCACCTTTAATTTGACACCTTACAGCACCCATCTGAAGGGCATATTATCAAGAAACGGCGTTAAAATTATCGCCGCTTTAGCGGCAGAAAACTGCCGCTAAAGCGGCGATAATGGGCTTGATAATATGCCCTTGAGAATTCCAATAGAAGCCCATGTTCTGGTGTCAACATGGGCTTCTATTGGAATTCTCAAGGGCATATTATCAAGCCTATTATCGCCGCTTTAGCGGCAGTTTTCTGCCGCTAAAGCGGCGATAATTTTAACGCCGTTCTTGATAATATGCCCCCAAGTAGTTCCACTCAGAAGTGAGCTGGGCTGAGTGTTCAGCCGTTAACCTTGTGTTAGCCAATGGGGCTACTAACTCTTCCACAGCAAAATGACAATTTAGAATTATTGCTGCCAAGACATATACAAAATACATATCTTACTTAATAATATATAGCTCCCTGCTTTAGGGCTCCATAGGCCTTCCTTAAGGGAGACTAAGATGTATTGTTAAGGGAAGTGGGGGCTTTGCTATTGGTTTGAATGGCAAAGTCAAACTAGGAGTGTTACCACTGCCCTTTCAGGGCCTTATTTATGAAGGCCTTGCGCCGCCGTTGTGTCACTTTTCAGTGACGCTGCGGCAGTGTAATCAATGCGCCACACTGTGCTTAATTTACAAAGTGACGCATCTAGTCAGATGCATCAATTTGTAACGCCATGCGCCACATTATACCTGCATCAGGTATAATGTATGCAGGGTGAGTGTTCCCCTGTAAAAAAGCCTCGTAGAAGCGGCACAGTAGAATCTATATAATTTCACTGCGCCACTCCTACGACTTGACTGCGCCACAATCTTTACGCCTGCTTCCAGCAGGCATAAGGAGTGACACAGGGCTTTTCACATGGGACTCGCTCATGTGTAATGACACATTGCTGGAGTTGTGTCAGTTATCCGACAAACTCTAGCAATGCGTCATTATTGCACCACCAGATTTGTCAGGATTCCTGACATATCTGTTAAATCCTTGCGCCAATGAGCTACGTAGTGTAAATACGGTGCATCCATGGTGCCGCAAGGATGGCGCTATGAAAAGTGTTGCATCACTGTTTTTGCCCAGCGATGCGCCACTGATCATAAATGAGGCCCTCAGTCTGCAGTGGCAGGCTGGGAGTCATTTTGTACTTAGTCACTCAGGGTGGCACAATTAGTGCTGCAGCTCTGGGTGGACATTCTGTCTTACATGCCCTGAGTATTATATACTAGGGACAATTAGACATACACTTTGTAAGGGGTAAGAACACTGGCACTAAGGTCTGGTTAGAAGGCCTCAGTGCACTCTCAGGGCCTCATTTATTAGGCTCCTTGCGGCACCAAAACGTCACTTTTTTGATGTCCCGGTGGCGCAATGTGCCTTTATGTAGCTTTTCATGGCCTTGTAAATATGTGCTCCTTTCACGTAGAACACTGTGTGAAAAGGGCGTTCCATGGGTGTTGGTGTGGGTGTTCCCACGCTAACATCCATGGAATCTGAAGCATTCCCAGATTTACGAGAAATCTTAAACCTGGGAATGCGTCAGAACCTAACGTCACCCTAGCGGTGGCGTTAAGGAAGCGCAACAAGCAGAAATGTTTTCATTTCTCCTCCTTTTTTCCTTTTTCTATGTGTGCTACATTCTGCAGCACACACAGAAAGAGGAAATCGCCTAAATTGATTGATTTTGTGCTGGAAGGTGTCCCTTCCTGCACAAAATCGTTCAGCCCGCAACGCAGACACGCTTGCATCATGGTGCAAGGGTGCCTGTGTTGGCGCATGGCAGCTCATTGTGCACCAGCACTGGGGAAAAGGACAGGAATGCACCGTATCACATAGATACGGTGCATTCCTGCCATTTTGTTTTGACGTAGGGCAGCGCAGCAAGATTCCTTGGGGCGCTGCCCTGCACCAAAATCTCATAAATGAGGTCCTCAGAGTCGATAAACCAGCAGAATCAGTCAATCAATTAGTCAAGCTTTATTCAGTTCATTAAAAGCAAACCATAAAAGCACATACATATTATATACAATAAAAGGAATTATTAAATATATGATATGAAATCATATGTATGAAAAACAGCTTATGCAAGACGCAAACTTTCCAAACATTATAGATATTTTCAGCAGCAGACTAAGGGGCCGATTCCGATTCGTGTCGGTAATTTCTCCGACCGAGCCGGCCTCGGAGAGATTTCCGACCGAATCGGACCCGTGCAGTCCGACCGAACGAGTCCGATGCATTCGTATGCCACCGGACACGAGTCGGTCGGACTCCCATTGAACTCAATGGGAGCCGGTCGTACAACGCGTACGCGGGCTCCCATTGCCTCAATGGGTGCGAGGCGGACAAGGGCGCCCCCTACAGCGAGTACGCCGCGAAGCGCCCGCGGCGTACACGCACAGGTAGGGGGACCCATGGGTCCCCCTGTGTGCGCCTCGCACGGATACGCGTACAGGGGGTCCGACACGGACCCCAAAGTACGGCTCCGACAGCGAGTTCGAGTCGGACGGCGCGAGTCGGTCGGAGCGGTCGAGGTGCGCATCGTACTTACCCGGCCGGAAAACGTCTCCATTGCGCGGTGCGAATCGGGTCCGAGCGAGTCGGTCGGAGCAGTACGATCCGGGAACCAGTCGGTCGGAGCGGTCGGGTCGCCCGGACGAGTCGGTCGGCGAATACGCATCGTACTCGCTCGCCCGGACGCGCGTACGACTCGGTCGGAAAATAGGGCTCCGGATCGGATCCGGTAAAACCGAATCCGATTCGGAGCACTACCGGCCGAGATCGGAATCGGCCCCAAAGTGTTTGACAAAGGAGTCTGTTGCGTGGCATATTTGGGCAACTTCCATATTATAATAAATACAAAAAATCTATTTTATGTCTGCTAAAAATTATTATACCAGAACATTCAATAAAAAAAATCAACACTATTAACAAAAGTGCAAAGCGCAGGGTTAGTAACAATAACCACACAACTTATGGGCAGAACCGTCCTTCGTGGCACCCTATTCCCATGTAGATGTGCCAAAAATAGTACAACGGCGTACCAGCGCGGCAGAATACAACACAATAACAAAATACTAAATACAATGTGCAGACAGGGGGCTCACTCAACAAATGGATGTCAGTAAAAACTTCAGGCCGGTCTGCCAAATTAACAGGGGTATTAAGGGCAACTAGAGCGATAGTGTTTGCCTACACTGAAGAGCATGTTTAAGAAAAGCAACCACACCTACACACACCTCAGGTGTTGAAAGCATCTGCAAAAATAAAATGCTGAAATATATCTAAAATAAACATGCACAGCTTATAGAATTTGTCTATGCTATTGTATTACAATTATTTAACATGGGGATGTGCATAAATATCCTGTATTGTATTAATGTTTTGTTAACATCAGCTTTGGCCTTTCTCACAGATTGTTTTAGAAAAGGCTTTGGCTTAAGCCATAACCTACTTTAAAACATACCTTTGCAATCCCCATCAGCACATTCAAACTTTACCTTGTTCAACATGGAATACTTCTTCCACTCCAAAATTATAAACTCAGTAAGTCTATGCTGTATATGACGCTGGTGTTGTCACTAATGTGATGATTGATCAGACCCCCCAGGATATTGCGGCATAGATTTGCAAATTTAGCGGCACAAAAATGGAAATTTAGCGGCATAAAAATGGACATTTTGCAGCATTATTGCGGCACTTTATTTATACTCATAATCATTCCTTTTCAGCCTTAAATCAATGTCAACTGATTTAGCGGAGTATTTAACTTTGAAATAGGCATTATAAGCTGTCTGAGAGAGTTTTTTTGCTATATGCTCCTTTGTGGTAACATTCTGGAGCATAGGTTAAGCCAAACACAATAGCACAGGGTCAGCGTTTTTGCTCGAAAAGTTAAGGAAATGAATAGAGGGCTCGAAAGGGGCCCATTTCAAAGCCTATTTTAAATTACTACCGAGACCCAAAGGGACCCGGCCCACTTAAAGTCCTGCTCCCTCCTCTTTTAGAATTCAGCTCTGTGGATGGACTTTCCAGGGAATAGGGTATTTGAATCCGGCCCGGCCGCCTTTTTTTGTGATCCTATGAGAGTCTTGCAGGATTGCTGCTTTTTTCGATGATTTTGTTTTAATTTTTGACCCCAAGGAGGGTCCCTCTGGGTCCACCTCATGGGTCCTTTTTAATTTCAAGACAAAGGACTAAGTCCCCGAGTCCTGTAATGACTGCCAGCAACATTTTTCTCATGTTGCTGGCAGCCAATCAGAGCGCTCGCTAGTGAGATGGCCCAAGGGAAATAAAGCTCCCTGAAAATGCTCCATTTTTAAATTGACGATCCTGTGAGAGTCTCTTGAGACTCATGTGGACCCAACCATCCAGATATACAATTATTATTGACCCTTAATTTCTCAAAAACCACTGAAAGGATTTACACGAAATCACAAAAAGCACAATCTGTGTACCAAGATCTAGCTTTTTGCCAGATTTGGTGTAATTATGTTCAGCAGTTTTTGCTGTAGCCTTGTCTAAAGATGTCTATGGAAAATGCATGGGGATTTTGCGTTTTGTGACCCCCCACCGCTTGATGGATCAACCAGAACCTTTCCAGGAAGGAGCTGAGGTGGATGAACCTTTTTTTTGGGAAAGTTTTATAAAGATTCGTCAAACGGGCCCAAAGTTATTAGCAAACCAAAAAACGCTCTTTCTATGGAAAAGCAGACCTAATTATAACTACCTAGTGGCACCCGCCACTAGGTAATATATATATATATATGTGCAACATTGAATGAATTACTTGAAGGGACTATTTTGCATGTGCACTTTAATGTATCTTTAATGAGGACTTGAATTGAATGATAGTATGGAGTATTGACACTCTATATTGAGTATGGGCACTAGCACTTTATTTGGCCGGAAATAGATGTCATATGCAATATTGAAGGAATAACTTATTAAGGACCATTCTGCACGTGCGCCCTTCATGTTCAATGAGGATTTGAATTGAATGTTAATATAAAGCACTAGCACTTTTTATACAGGCTTGCACAGACAGACGGTATTCAGAATAGGTAGAATGAATTTTTCCCTCTAAAAGCATTTTCACCATTAATGATCTAATATGATACTAGTGAGCATTGAATAATGGGCAATACCCCACATTTTATTCCAAGAAATCACACACTCAATGTGAGATGAAATTATGTTATCAATGTAAGGACAGAACCAGAAAATGGGAACAATACCAATAATGTTTTGTAATATTTATATTGTTCGCGAAATCTAACGAATGATATGAGTTTTGTAAAACTCTACCTGTGTAACACAACTTGTTCCCGATGACAGCGAAAGAAGTATGCTACCATGTCTTTGAGATCATGTGATCAGCCAACTCACATAAAAATACTAGCATTAATGGTGCTCGTTGTGTGAGCAAGGCAGCAACGCTGCCGAAACGCGTTACAACAGTGGTAACAGCATAATAAGGAGTGTGATTTTTTACCTACCTGCGGTGTCGGTGTCCATTGTCACATATATATATATATAGTTCTACCAAGATCGGCATCGAAGAAACATAGCACTACATAACCATCAAGAGGTACTGTGGGTATTGTGGTCCGATTATGGAGGAAAAGGAAAAACGTGAATATAGAGATGAAATGTGAACAATATAACATCTTGATTTTTTTGTTTAAAAAAGGAGTACCATGAACATGAATCACGAAAGTAATTATTATCTCCAAAAGTAGTAAAGGACATTAATTAAAAAGTATGCAATGCCCCTTTAAAAGTGAAGAAAAAATGAACACCAGTCCTTCGTCGATGTCTCAAGTTACGTTTTAAAAGCTAAACGAACCCACCCCCGAACTGTGGCATATGATTAAGGGGTATTTTACCTTGAAACGCGTAATGCTGTTTTCTGCCTGCTAATAAAATAATTTTTACCAGCACGTTGGTGTGGCCTGTCACACGTTGGTGAAGGATGCGTGTGTTCTGAGGAATATATATATATATATATATATATATATATATATATATATATATATATATCCTTGAAGTTTTCCGCCACAACAGCAATCAAAAGGACGAAAATATATATATATATTATCTACTGGCGGTCGCCAGTAGATAGTTATAGTTAGAACCTAGTTTCCATAGGAAAAGCATTTTTTGATGTGCTTATAACTTTGGTGTTGTTTGCCGAATCTTTACGAAATTTGCTAAAAAGTTCCTCTTTTCAGGTGAGCTCCTATCCTGAAAGTTTGGGGGTGATTCGTGAAGGGGGGGCTGAGAAAAAAGGGGGGGTCCCAAAACGTGTTTTCTTCATGCAATTTCCATAGGAAACTTTAGACAAGGCTACAGGTCAAACTGCTGAACGGAATTACGCCAAATTTGGTAGGGAGAAAGGTCTTGGTCCAGAAAGCACGCTTTTGTTTAAATGGGGTAAGTCCGTTCAGTAGTTTTAGAGAAATATCAAAATTTACAGATATCGATATTTGAGAATTCTGACATCTGATTGGCTGAGGCGTTACGAGCACGAGCGTGCGGCTCATTGGTTGCGAACTGTTGAAACTAGAAAGTGTTGGCAGCCATTTTGTGACTGAGTTGAAAGGCGTAGGGCGAAACAAAAGAGAAAAATTATATAAGAGGGTATAGTAGGAACACTGTGGTCTTAGTTTAAGCAGTCTGTACGGTGCAGAGGCAGGGAGTTTGAATGTTGCGTAGGCCGTGGAAATCACGTCCGCAGAACAACGGTGCGCGGTATTGCGGCAAGGTTGCGTAGGCTCTGGAAATCCCGTCGGGAAAACAATGCGCCGTATTGCGGCAAGCAGTGTGTAGGGTGCACACACAGGTAGTGTGAATGTGCGGTATTGCGGCAATAGGCTGTGTAAATCATATCGGGAAAATAACAATGCGCCGTATTGCAGCCTTCCTTTAATATAATGCGCAGTAATGTTTACTTATAATGCGGTGTTCACTTTTATCACGGACAGTGTCACTTTCTTAGACGAAATTTAATATTATGTGGGAGGGCGTGTTCTGTTCGTGTGTCTGGAACAAAATTAACGTTTAATTGGCTGAGGTGTTCCAACAATAAGCTCAATGTTCATTGGCTGCGAACCATTGAAAGTAGAAGTGTTGCCAGCCATTTGCTCCCCGTCCGCGGAGTAGCAGGGACATCTGATTGGCTGACGTGTTCCAAGCAGGACCTTCCCAAGCTTAATGTTCATTGACTGTGAACCATTGAAAGTACAAGTGTTGCCAGCCATTTCCTCCCCGTCCGCGGAGTAGCAGGAACATCTGATTGGCTGACGTGTTCCAAGCAGGACGTTCCCAAGCTTAATGTTCATTGGCTGTAAACCATTGAAAGTAGAAGTGTTGCCAGCCATTCCCTCCCCTCCGCGGAGCATCAGGGACATCTGATTGGGTAACGTGTTCCAAGCAGGACCTTCCCAAGCTTAATGTTCATTGGCTGTAAACCATTGAAAGTAGAAGTGTTGGCAGCGATTCCCTCCCCCTCTGCGGAACACCATGGACATTTTATTGGCTAAAGTGTTCCTAGTACAAGTTTGCTCATTATTGGCTGGGAACGGTTCACTGTTGTGAACGATTTTGTGACGCACTTCAGTGGAGTACGGGAAAAGAAAGTAGTAGCGGGGAGGGTAGGAACACTATTAACTCTGTACAGTGGTCACAAGGTGGTGGAGAGGGATTGTGAAGGTAAAAATAGCTTTTTATATATTTTAAGGGCCATTTATATAATTGGCGTGGGGTGTACAAATCACGGCGGGAAAATAACAAAGTTTGTTGCGGTCTTCTTTTTATTAAGTTTGCGGGTGGGATACTTCCCAGGAGCACTGTTTAGTTATAATGTGGTGTTTACTTTTCTGACGGGGAGCTGTGGTTGCGCAGCAAAAATTTCAGTCTAGGTTTGAAATAGTTTTTATTAAGCAATTACAAATATACTTTCTTCGGAAACTGAAGCTGTATATATCAAAGGGGTGACAAATAAAAATGCAATTCATAAAATATCCCTTAAGCGTGGGCACACCCTCCCTTTTTTTTTCTCCTAGAGTTTGTAAAAGTGTTGCCCCATAATCTTGATAATATAAGAGGGCATGAGTTACTTTTAGATAAAGTAGAAAAGAAGTGCTACAAGAAACACTCCCGCACTACATCATCTCAATAACAAGTAAAAAACAATAACAAGAACAATAACAAGAACAATAACAAGTAAAAAACAGTTAAACACAAATCACTTTATATTACATAGAAAAGTACGCTTTATCATTTTTTATAATTTCTATTCTGTAGAATTCGGGAAAGTTCGGTCGTAGTGCTTAGAGGTCGCTCACTGCTCCGCTAACAAATCACGTACTCCTTTAAGAATATATAGGATAGTAGTATAATAATATACACTACTGGTCGTATATATTCTATAGGGAGAAGGTGAATAGGAACCGCAACAGACAAAAATAGAAATAGTAAAAAAACATTCAGAAATGTAGGGTTTATCAAAGGTATTCACTAAGAAAGTATCTATGGAAACTATTTTTTTTTAAACTGCAATTTCCAAAAATATTGTCACTGTAAAAATATCTGATCAAGTAAGTTATAAAGGTCAGTAAACTGTATTTCAGATGGTTTACTCCTGGCGGCGACAAATCTCAAATTCCTGTTGTGTGGAAATATCACACTCTTACAATATACACAGTGTCACTGATGGCACAGAAAAAAGGAAAATGAAAATGAAGTCATCAATACAAAACAAGATCAATAACGGAATACTTTCCAGCGATGAGTATGTTGAGAGCTTCTTTTCTCCGGGACTTTGAAATCTTTCATCTTCGCGCCAACGGGTCATAAAGTGCTCTGAGATCACAATGACTGTTAAGATTATAATATACATATTCACAGTATATGATCCCAAGGAAGAAACAGAGTAAGAACGAGAAGGTGCTGACGTTAAATATAAATCTTTAGTCTTCGCGTCGACGGGTCATAAACTCCACTGAGGTCAGTATAAATGTTAATATTACAATATACATACTCACACTATATGATCTCAAGGGAGAAATAGACTAAAAACCAGAAGCTGCTGACGTTACATATAAATCTTTAGTCTTCGCACCAACGGGTCACAAACTCCTCAGAGATCATAATGTGTGGTTATTATAATATACATACTCACACTATATGATCTCAAGGGGGAAATAGACTACAAACTAGAAGCTGCTGATGTTACATATAAATCTTTAGTCTTCGCGCCGACGGGTCACCAACACTTCTGAGGTCAAGTACAGTGTCAATATTATAATATACAAAGTCACACTATATGAGCTCAAAGGAGCCAGAACAGGAACAATGTTTGCTGTATTCTGTCTGTTTCTGAAAACAAGCTGCTGACGTTACATATAAATGGCAAAAACAACCAATAACACTTTTTTCTAAATACAAGTGTTTAAATATTGACAAATAGCTACGTATTATAAATATCTAGTATGCCATAATCAAACAACTTACAACTCAGGATTATGTTTTGTGGCCGCAAAAGAAGAATCCGACTGTAGAAAAGAGCACCTGCATCACTGAATGGAGACGCGTAAATAACTCGCATAAAACGAAACTAATCAATCAACGGGTGTGGTTTATATACTTTTTTGTTATTGAGTAGTCTATGGAAGGAAGATGCGGCTCCGCCCATTTAGATGTCACGTTTTACAGTTGACACGTGCTCACGTTTTAACTGTTTAACTTGTGCACGTGTTGGGAAAAGTTACAAAATGTGAAGCGGAAAAAGTTTCGATTTCGAACCTAACACGTATAAGGTCCTTAATATGTACATACGTTGGAGAGCTTAAAAACTGTTACCCGGAAAACCGTGTCATTTCCATTCTCATGAGTAAATACATTTATTAATTGCCGTAATTCTAAATAGAAGACATAAAAAAAAGATCTATCAGAATAGAAGAAAAAAAAACGTGATAATATTTCTCATCACTATGGTTTTAAATTAAAAAAATGCGAGCATTTGTAAAGCGTACAGCTACCCCTGGAAAGGTGTGCCGGTGCTCGGGGCGTCGGAAAGATTAAGCAAGGTGTTGCCCACAGTGACATAGTGGTGGGCTAACGTGCCGCTGGAGCCGGGAATCGAACTGTGAACGCTGTTGTTCGAAGTCGGGTATCATAGCTGCTCCGTCACACTTTTTCCACACTTATATGTTAATTAGTGCTAATTAAGATTTAAACATTGTTAAATTATAACTTATAACAGACTACTGTTAGTTAGTTTTTCACTACAAAAAGTATGCACGTCTTTTTTAAATTTAGTTAAAAACAATATAGGTTTCAGGGACATTGTAGTTAGAAAGGAAAATGCTACTTACCAGTATGCATCTGTTCTTGGCATGTAGAGCTGCAGATCCTCACACTTTGCATTAGATCGCCATCTGGTGTTGGGCTCGGATGCTTGCACTTTGTTGTTGTCTTCGAAGAAGTCTTTTGTAGTCATGTGATAGGTGACTCCTCCTTTGGACGATAGTGCGCATGGGCATCGACTCCATCCTCAGATTGTTTTTCGCCATAATGGGGAGTGATGGAGTTAGTAGAAAAGGAAAGGGATGTGCATGTGTGTATATCTAAATAAGATAGGACTGGAACACATACAGGTCCCGGGGAGGTGGGTGGGCGTGTGAGGATCTGCAGCTCTACATGCCAAGAACAGATGCATACTGGTAAGTAGCATTTTCCGTTCGAGGCATGTGAGCTGCAGAGCTCACACTTTGCATAGACTGTACAGCAGTATCTCCTCTAGCGGTGGTCACCTGTATGTGTTGCAGTAGTTTGAAAAAGTGTTCTAAGGACAGCTTGGCCCACAAAAGCTTGTTGCTTGGCTTGCACATCAACACAATAGTGTTTAGTGAAGGTGTGTGTTGTAGACCATGTGGCTGCCTTACATATGTCTTCTAGGGGAATGTTCCCTAAGAATGCCATGGAAGCCCCTAGTTTGCGTGTTGAGTGCGCTCTAGGGGGAATTGATAATGTGCGTTTGGCTTTCTGGTAGCATATTTGGATACATTTAACGATCCACCTTGCAATCCCAGCTTTTGAGATGGGGTTACCTTTATGTGGTGGAGAGAAAGCTACAAACAATTGTTTTGTTTTGCGAAATGACTTGGTTCTGTCAATGTAATACATTAGGGCTCTTTTGACATCTAAGGTGTGGAGAGCTCTTTCTGCTACAGAATCCGGGTTTTGAAAAACACGGGTAGTTCTACAGATTGGTTAAGGTGGAAAGGAGAAATGACTTTAGGAAGGAATTTTGGGTTTGTCCTGAGAACTATTTTGTTATGATGTATTTGTAAGAAGGGCTCTTGTATGGTTAAAGCCTGGATCTCACTCACCCTCCTGAGAGAGGTGATTGCAATTAGGAACGCTACTTTCCATATAAGGAATTGAAGTTCACATTTATGCAGGGGTTCAAATGGTGGTCCCATGAGCCTAGTAAGTACTATGTTAAGATTCCACACTGGGGAAGGTGGTAATCTGGGAGGTATGATCCGTTTAAGGCCTTCCATAAAGGCTTTAATGGCGGGGACCCTAAAGAGTGATAAGTGTTGCCTGTTTTGTAAGTAAGCAGCAAGGGCTGCTAGATGCAGACGTATAGATGAGTATGCAAGATTACATCTTTGCAAATGTAGTAAGTAGCAAATGATGTTTTGCGTGGAGGCCTGTAATGGCTGGATATCATTGTTAGTGCAGTAAATAGCGAATCTTTTCCATTTTGCTGCATAGCAAGCTCTGGTGGTAGGGCGTCTAGCCTCTTTAATGATGTTCATACAGTCGGGTGGTAGGTTAAGCTAACCGAATTCTAGGACTTCAGGAGCCAGATCGCAAGGTTCAGTTGAGATGGATCTGGGTGCCTTATCTCTCCATGGCTCTGCGTTAGTAGTGATGGGGAGAGGTGTAGTTTTTGGTATGGGACTACTGATAGTTCCAGCAGTGTGGTGAACCACGGTTGGCGTGCCCATGTGGGAGCTACTAGGATCATTTTTAGAGACTGTTGTCGGAGCTTGCGTACCACAAGTGGAATGAGTGGGAGTGGTGGAAAAGCGTACGCAAATTTGCCGGACCAATTCATCCATATCGCATTGCCCTTGGACTGCGGGTGTGGAAACCTGGCGGCGAAGGTTGGGCATTTTGCGTTTTGGTGTGTGGCGAACAGATCTATGTCTGGCTGGCCCCACATGTGGAAAAAAGGTAGAAGAACTTGTGGATGTAGTTCCCATTCGTGAATCTGTTGTGTCTGCCGACTTAACAGATCGGCAATCTGATTGTGAACTCCTGGTAGGTGTTCGGCTAGAAGGTATATGTTTTGTGGAATGGCCCACCTCCAAATGTTCTGTGCCAGTTGGGACAGTTGTGGAGAGTGTGCCCCCCCCTGTTTTTGTATGTAATACATGGCCGTGATGTTGTCTGTTCGGATCAGGACGGCTTTGTTTTGTACGTGGAGTTGAAAGGATTTGAGAGCTAGGAATATAGCTAGTAACTCTAGATGATTGATGTGGAGCAGCTTTTGTTGTGTGGTCCACTTGCCTTGTGTTGTATGACCTAACAGGTGTGCTCCCCATCCTGTGAGTGATGCGTCCGTTGTCAATACTATTTGTGGAACAGGCTCCAGGAACGGCCGCCCTTTGGACAAATTTTTTGTGTTCCACCACTGCAGAGAGCGATGTGTGCGGCTGTCCACCAACACCAGATCTGTAAGTTGTCCGTGAGCCTGATTCCATTGGTGTGCTAGACACTCTTGTAGGGGACGCATTTGAAGTTTTGCATGAGGTACGATGAAAATGCAAGATGCCATCATGCCGATTAGTTGCATGAACACTCTGGCTGGGAGAGAGTGTTGGATTTGAAACTTGGTGATGAGGGCTTGTATACTGGCTATCCTGGCTGGGCTGGGATAAGCTAGAGCCGTGGAAGTGTTTATTGTGGCTCCCAGATATTGATGTATATGGGAGGGCTGGAGGTGCGACTTGGTGTAGTTGATTGTGAACCCCAAGTTGTGTACTGTTTGAATAGTCTGATGAGTGTGTTGGACACACTGGTTGAATGATCTGGCTTTTATGAGCCAGTCGTCCAGGTATGGGAAGACATGTATTTGCTGTCTTCGTAGGTGTGCTGCTACTACTGCAAGGCATTTGGTAAACACCCTTGGAGCAGTGGTGACTCCGAATGGAAGGACTTTGAACTGGTAGTGTTGTCCATCGAGTACGAACCTTAGATACTTTCTGTGAGCAGGATGTATGGGAATGTGGAAGTAGGCGTCCTTGAGGTCTAGTGTGGCAAGGAAGTCTTCTTGTTGTAGTAAGGGAAGCACTTGTTCGAGAGTGATCATGTGAAAATGATCCGAATGTATATACTGATTGAGGGGTCTGAGGTCTAGAATAGGCCTTAGGGTCCCATCCTTTTTGGGGATTAGGAAATACAGGGAGTAAACCCCTGTTCCCTGGTGTAGTAGAGGGACTGGCTCTATGGCGTGCTTTTGAAACAGTGAAAGAACTTCTTGCTTTAAAAGTGTAAGATGGTCTGCGGAAATTGGACGCTGCTTGGGTGGTATGTTTGGGGGGGCAGCTGTAAGTTCCAGGCAGTAACCATATTGGATCATTTGTCTCACCCACCTGTCTGTTGTAATGGAGTTCCAGACAGGTAGGAACTGTGCTAGTCGTCCCCCGACAGGAGTGGAATGGTCGGGGGGAAGTGGAGGGAAGTCACTGTTTAGCAGCGGGGGAGGTACAGGTGTTGGTGCTACCTCGGCCTCTCCCTTTACTGTTGTTCCCTCGGTAACCTCCTCTAAAGTATCCTCTATAGGGGGATGTTCGGGTGGTATTTCTGAAAGAAGAGGAACTGTCTGTGTTGGTGTTTCTGAGGCTCCTCTGTAGAAGGAGCGACGAAAGGAGCCGCGGTGTTGTGGAGACTGCAACGCTCCCATTGATTTGGCAGTTTCAGTGTCCTTTTTCATTTTCTCAAGGGCAGTGTCTACAGCCGGACCAAAGAGTTGGTTGTGATTGAACGGCTGGTTTAAAATGGTGGTTTGAACCTCCGGCTTGAAGCCTGAAATGCGTAACCATGCATGCCTTCTAATGAGTACACTGGTGTTGACAGACCTAGCGGCAGTGTCAGCTGCATCAAGGGCACACTTAATGGACGCATTGGAGATTAGTTTGCCCTCCTGAATTAGATCATTTGCCTGCGTTTTGTACTGGTCAGGTAAGTGTTGTAATAGGGTTTCTAGTTGGTCATAGTGGGCCCTATCATATCTGGCCAGCAGTGCCTGGGTGTTGGCTATGCGCCAGTGATTGGTGGCCTGCGCAGCTACTCGCTTGCCAGATGCGTCTAGCAATTTTGACTCCTTATCAGGGGGCGGCGCGTCCCCCGAAGTTTGAGAATTAGCTCGTTTACGAGCATTGGATACTACTAAGGAGACAAGAGGGAGTTGGCCTTTAATGTAGGCAGGGTCGTCAGGGGCAGGTCTATATTTTTTGTCGATCCTAGGGTTAAGAATTCTGGCCCGTACAGGATCTTTAAATATGTCAGGAGCATGCTTGATGACTCCTTTAATCATGGGTAACGTTTGTACAGTTCTCTGAGACTGTTCAAAAGTATCTAGGAGGAAATCTTCCTCTGGTGCGTTTGTGTGCATATGTACCCCATGAAAAACAGCAGCCCTGTGAATGAGTTGCCCAAAACTAATGTTATCATCTGGGGGAGATGGTTTTGTTGGGTATGGTGGAGGGCTTGGGAGGTCTGGGAGATCTATTGGATCGTTGTAGCCCCAATCATCCTGTGGTGGGTCATCTGGGTCAGTGAATGGGTCATCAGGGTCACCACCGTCCCCCATGTCATCTTGATAGTCATGTGGTGGAGATGTTACAGGCTGAGGCGGTGTAACAGGGATGTGGAGAGGAGGGGTGTTAGATGGAAGGACAGGGGAAGAAGGGGGCATAGGTGAAGTAGCACAGTCCTTCTTTTCCACAGGTACGGGCTTGTGGCGTGGCACAGTTATGAGATGTCCAGTTTTGGGATTAATGTGGATCTTGGTTTGTTTAGGATCAACAGGATCCGGATGAAAAAGTTCCTCCTCCTGGAGATTTGGCTTCGGCGCCGACTTTTTCGGTTCCGAGCGAGGTGATGGCTGTTTTGTGTGCTCTTTGCCCTTAGAAGGCGTGGAAGAGTCTTTAGTCTTGGAAATCGGCTCCGAAAGCTTTGGCTTAGGGGCTGTGTCGTGGAGTCTTGGTTTCGACGCCGACTTATCCCCATGCTTGGATGTGTTGGAGGCGGGTTTTGGAATCGAGGTGGATTTCGGAGCCGAGTGTTCCTTTGGCTTCGGCGCCGAAGGTGCCGGTGGAACTAATACATGCGGCTTGGTCGGTGCCGAGGTACTGGAAGGCTTCAGTCTTTTCTTTGGCGCCGGGCCCGAAGGCGGGTCGTCCAAAGCATGTTTTCGGTCGCGACTGGGGCCAACAGGCGAAGTCTTGACCGGTGCCTTGTGCTTCGGTGGGGGGGTTGGGGTAGGGGCAGTAGTACTCACTCGTTGCCCAGGAGTGATGGGATCGTCTGAGTCGTCTGCCTCCGACACGATCAGTAGACCTTCGGAATCTTCCTCAGGGACATCGGGGCCCTCGTCGAAGATGTCCACAGGTTCTGGAGCGGATCTCTGCGCCATGACGTGCCTTCGAGCTCGACGATCCAGAATGGTTTTCTTCGAGCGGAAGGAGGCGCAAGCTGGACAGGTAGACTCGTTGTGGTCGGGCGAGAGGCACAGGTTACAGACCTCGTGATGGTCACTGTGGGGGAACTTTGCTCCACACTGGGGGCATTTCCAGAAGGGCGTCCTTTCCATTAGCCGTAGGCCTCACGGCGTCGATGGGCCCAGCGGCCCGCGTCGACGGCTGGAAAGGGAATCGATGAAGAGGCGCGTCGAGATTTCGATGTCGATAGAAGTTGTTGAAAGTTTTTTATGATGAAAACGGTTGAAAAGTATAGTTTCGAACCGGAGCGCGAAAGTTGCATCCGAACCCAATGGCGGAAAAAAACAATCTGAGGATGGAGTCGATGCCCATGCACACTATCGTCCAAAGGAGGAGTCACCTATCACATGACTACAAAAGACTTCTTCGAAGACAACAACAAAGTGCAAGCATCCGAGCCCAACACCAGATGGCGATCTAATGCAAAGTGTGAGCTCTGCAGCTCACATGCCTCGAACTTAGCAATTATAAAACCTTTCAAATTCACTGAAAAAAACATAGGTTTTACAGACGTTATAGTTAGAAATTAGCATTTAAAAAACCTTTGAAATTCAATGAAAAACCATGGGTTTCAGGGGCGTTATAGTTCAGCTAACTATAACTCGCGCCCCCGCAATGCACTGCTCATGACGTCACATATTACATCATTCATGGCATGGTCAGTGACATCACTGATGACATCACTGATGACATCTCAAATGAAATCACTGATGACATCATCCACGTGAAAATCTGATGCACCTCCTCGCAGTCTAATATAACCTTTAATACACCCACTGTAAAATACAGACTACCATTTTCAAAACCATCGAGACACCAATACCAGTTACTACATACGCACTCTTTGATTCCTAGGTCTACACACACATCCACTCATTCACCCATACATTCACTTATACATGCAGTCACTCATCAATACAACACTATGATATGCACTCATACACCTATTCAGACACTCACACACCGCCACTCATCCATGGAGTTACTCACACACCTAGTCAGTCATGCAAAGAATCAATCACACTCCCATTTACTCACCTATACAGTTATACACACACCACCTCACTAATTCATACAGATACTAACGCATAATTACTCTCTTATATAATCACTGATACAAGTACACACTCATCCATACAGCCACTCTCACAATCACTCACTCTCACATATACTCATTTATATACAGCATCACTCATATATACTGCCTTTTACATATGTAGTTACTCACACATGTACCACTCAGACATCCATTCACTCACCAACACACCCATACACACACTCACCCACCCTTACAGCTGTTTCCACATGCACTTTTGAACCCATACACCCAGTGAATCAACCACTCACACATCAATGCACAGAGTCACACACCTCCAACCCACCTACACACACACTCAGTCTCCCATACAAATACTCAGGCAAACAATCAATAACCCATATAAACACTCATGTAGCTACTGACCAACCCATGTAGCAGCTTACACAACAACAGACAGACTGATACACACATTCACACAGTTTAGTCACTAACCCATGCATTCAGTAAGACACGTTTAATCACTCACTTATACAATCAGTCACACACCTGTAAAATCCCCCATCCAGACACTTATACGCCCACTCATTCTTCAATACACCTAAGAATATATGTAAAACATATTTAAAAATTACAGAAACACACAGTCACTGGATGATGTCCTCAGTGATGTCATTTGAGATGTCATCAGTGATGTCACTGACCATGCCATGAATGATGTAATATGTGACGTCATGAGCAGTGCATTGGGGGCGCGAGTTATAGTTAGCTGAACTAACTATAACAGTGGAATTTCTATGGTTTTGTACGAGTGAAATGTCCAGCTAACTATAACGCCCCTGAAACCTATGGTTTTTTCAGTTAATATATATATATATATATATATATTAGCAAGAGAGAGCTATAAGGAGAAAGAGAGACAAGGCAAGAGAGATTTATGGACTGTCAACATGTCACCTAGCTACTTCAGAGAGGTATTACTGTTTTTCAAACAGAATCTGCAAACTATTTGTAATGTGATGCTGCTGATAATTGAACAAAGCAGAATTTTTCGACCTGCAGCAGTGGTATTTTTAATGAAAAGCTAGACGTTCTTTTGTAAAGCAAATTGAAATGTGTTTTCTAAATCAAACCTCTCAACTCACCCTCATTTATTTAGCGGTTGTCACCTTTGAACTCATCTTTACCATTCAGACAAGCAACATTCTCCCCCATAAACTGGAAAGATATCGCCCGCCCTGAAAACAAACCTTCCTCACCCTGCCAGATATTTCCTTCTCCATTGATTGCAGTGAAATGACTTGCCAAAAACAGTGGATCTCATCCTGCTTCAGAAGAATGGGAAATCAAACCTGCAATGATACCCCAAGAGTTTTCTTTCTAAATATCGATTTCCCCACTTGTGCAGCTGGGAAAGGGGGGTAATTTCAGAGGCGCAACTAGAGCCAAATTTTGGGGGGGGGCTAAGAAAAAATTTCGGGGGGTTGGGGGGCTAATTCTTCCAGCAATAGGCAGAGTGGAGATGCAGGGGCTCTAAGAAGGGGTGAAAAAACAACAAAGCCTCATTCACAAGTAAATGGTCTTTTAAAGACCTGTGAAGTACTCGGGTGCAGCTGTGTGTGTGCCCGGTGAAGCTGTCTCAGCCTGGGCTGCCACACACGACGGGGGGGGGGGGGCTGAAGCCCTTTGAGCCCAATGGGTGTTGCGCGCCTGGGTAATGTGTTGTGATTTTCAAGTGAAAACAAACACACACAAAAAACCAATGCTTATCTCCCGGGTGGATCTTGTCAACCATTTATGAGTATTGTAGCGGTGTGGGCACGAGTGCGCATTCGCCCGTTATTGCAGGTAACTCTGCAAGTCATCTGGTGGTGTCTAATTGTGCCTCACTGGGGCGTTAACTCGCTTGTTATTTCATTATCGCTCTGTGAAGGAAAAAGGTTGCACGCAAAACAGTAAAGGAAAAAAACACGAAACGTGCTCAAATTGATTTAAAAATAGTTGGAAGGAGAAAGGAATTTGTCAATTCTGCAAAAATTAACGAGAGCATATTCCGCACTCTGATAACATTGCGCCAGGCCGGTGCACGAAGCTAGGGTGCAACATGATAGAATCTTATTGCCGCAGGAGTAAACAGGCAGCTATTACGGCTGTACGGCGCCACGTAGTGACGTGTGCGCGTACAGCCAATAAGATGTCACCAACTTTTTTGCTGCCTGTCAGAGAAGTTTTTCGCGGCCAAAAAGGTCAATATCGTTGTAATCACGCTCTTCAGCTGATTTCCTGATTATTTTGCGAATCGCGAAATCGCGAAATGCTGGAGTGTCTGATTGATGTTATCAATGATGTCATTTGCGGTCATGAGTGATCTCATCAATGATGCCATTTAACATGTCATCAGTGATGTAATATGTGAGGTCATAAATAATGCATGGTGGGGGCGCAAGTTAAACAAGTTATTTCCCTTTGGTGACAATCTTTCTGGTGGATACCCTGTCTAGCCATAGATTCCTCACCTTCTGAATATTCACCAGGCTACAGACTCAGAAACTTTTAAAGCAGCACTCCATGCGTCGTTAAGTCGTGTTATGTGGCTCCGAACCAACGTCGTTCTGCTCCGGAAGTGATGAGTAGAGCCACATATAAGAGCCACCCTTGTGCGCTGATGTCAGTTACTTTCTTAGGATGTCCATGGTCATATTGGCATGATCAGTGTGCAGAGGGATCTTTTTCGATGGAAAAAGAGCCCAATCCACAGAACAGGGAGGCAGCAGGGTCGTTGAGGAGCCTGCGGGTAGAGTATCCACCAGAAGGATCCTTACTGAAGGCAAGTAACTTGTTCCTCTAATGGATACTTCTAACCTTTTTCTCACATTGTGAATAGATACCATAGCAGTAACTCCCCAGGTGGTGGGTCTGTGAACTAGCTCAGACCAAAAAGCCCTGGAGGATCAAGCAGGCAAAAAGCCCCTCTCAAAGGACCTGACAGTTGAGGCAGTTATGCTTCATGAACGTATGTAACGATACCCATGTGCCCGTCTGACAGCCTTAGCTCTGGTGGAATGAGCCTGTAAGCTGTCAGGAGGCTACGTCCTCACCAGTACGTAGCAGATCTTTATGCAGAAAACAATCCATCGGGAGATGGTCTGTTCTTGCACTGCCTTTTTTGCTCCGGAGAACCCTACAAAGGGCTGATTCTCCTCTCAATGTTCTTTGGTGTGGTTTATATAAAACCTCAGTGCCCTTTTTGGTCCAAACAATGGAGGTTCTCTTCTTCCATAGTGGGATGAGGTGGACCTAAGAATGCCCGAAGGGTGATAACCTACCAGATAAGAAAAGGAGTGGCAGCTTTCAACAGAAAGGAAGCTCGGGTCCTCAACACCAACTTATCTGGAAAGAATGTTGCATAAGGTGGGTTGACGGAAAGCCTGCAGCTCACTCACATGCTTAGTCAATGTTTGGCGATGAGAAAGAACGTCAGACGTTTTAATGGACAAACTGTGCAGTGGCTCCAAAGGGGCACACACCAAAAAAGTAAGAATTGAAGTGTGAATTGAAGTCCTACTGTTGCATCACAAAGGGTTTTGGTGGAAATAAATGTTGTAGACCTTTCAAAAATCTCACCACATCAGGTGATTTAAATAAAGAAGGATGATCCGGCAACCATGAAAAAGCCAAAACAGCTGACAAATAGCTTTTATAGGAGCTCAAAGTAAGTCCTTGCTGGACCAGGGACAAAACAAACAATAATACTTCAAACAGTTGCCTGAAATGAGTGAGTCTTTTGGGTGCCGCACCTAGCCACAAATCTACCCCAATGACTGGTGTACACCAATTTTGTGGAGGGATGCCTCACCACCAAGATAACACAACGACCCCAGGAGGAAGGTTGAAGAAGGTCAAATTTTGCCGCTCAAGCTTCGAGCATGGAGATGCAAATTACGCAGGCCTGGGTGCAGCACCAAGCCCTGCTGCACCAGAAGATCCTTCCAAAGTGGCAGCTTTATCTGAGAACAGATGCTCATACCCAGCAGTCATGTCCTACTTCTGAGGCTAGAGCTCTCTCTATGGTGCTTTGGCCAAAAGGGCTTCCACTTCCTGCTGCAAGACAGACAGATGATCCTCTGTCAGCCACCCTGATGGTGGTGGAAGGTGCAGTGGGGTGAAAAGAAATGGGAGGGCGTAGCCCCAATGTACAATTTAGAGGACTCACTTGTCTGAAGTGATGGCCTGCCATCCTTAAAGGAAATATCGGATCCTGCCTCCGACAGAGTGGCTGTGTGTCAGCAAGGACACACTAAATCGGTTTTGGGGCAGCTAATGTAGGTAGGTGGATGACCGAGTTACACATTGTCCCTGCTGTCCTGGGTCTTGCCATTAAGAACCATGGCCTACGCCATGAAAGGGCTGAAAAGCCTACTGGGTTGGTGGAGGAGGTCTGGCGTTGGCAAAAATGAAACCCCTGACCATAGCCACAGAGATGGCAAATTTCCAGTGGGGGCAGAAAGACTCAAAGAATGTGCTGTGGCCCTGCTTTCCTTAAACCACTCGAGGGCCGAATCTACATTGTTGCCAAAGAGGCCAGAACTGTCAAGCGGTATGTCCATCAGGGAGGCTTGGACATCCCCGGAGCAGCCCGTAGACCTCATCCAGGCATGGTGCTGAAGGGCTACACTGGTGCCCATTGCTTGACCTAGCCAATCGGTCTTGTTTAAGCCAGAATGTATTATGAATTTCGCTGTACCACAATCATCCTGAATAGCTTGAGTAAGGGACACCTGGTAATACTTGTCCCAGAGGACATGGGAGTAGCGGCCCAGAAATATCTGGAGTTTATTAACCTTAGAGTAAATCTAGTAGAGGAGAAACTCCACTTATGAAATGTCTCTAAGCGTTTTGACTCACAATCAGGCACGGTGGTACAGAAGGCATTGGGATTGACTTTAGTGGTGGATGCCTGTACCAACAGACCCTCAGGCATTGGATGTTGTGTAAGAAAGGCTGGGTTTCCCGGTGCAGGATGATGGTGATGAGCGACATGCCTTTTTTTAATCAGTGGATCCGAACAGGGTTTGACCAAGTGCCCAAAAGAGTATCTGTAAGGGCCACATTCCATAGCAATAGAGGATCAGTAGGGGCCTGACCAGGTTGAAGCACCTCACTCAAAACATTAGTTTTTACATCTGTAGGAAGTAGCTGTAGATCTAAAACTTCTGTTGCCCTGCGCATAATGACTGTGAATGAGGGAGCCAGACCTGGTAAACCACAATTGAAGAGTCATTCTGAGAAGGTTAACTCTAAGCAAGCACCCGACCAAAACAAAGACAAGATAAAATCACAGGGTGTGTCTCCTCAACAGAAAGCCACTGAAAAGAGAAATAATCTCCAAAACCGTGATAATATTAGACCACCTGACCGGTATCAGGATACTGATGCATGTTCTCCTCATTCCGTTCAAGAGTCATCCTATAAACGTTCAGAGAGAAGTGGACGTTCAGAGCACAGTTCGGAAGAGCACGTGAAACTGAAGAAGGACTCGCAATGCTCATCTGACTTCATAATTAAACAAGAAGACAAACAGAAAACTTACAAGCCTCAATTGAAAAAGAAGAAGGTAGCCGGACTAAAGGTCAGTCATGCCCCAGATATTAAGGACTCTGCTTTTGAGCAAGGAATGGGCAGTGACAATGCTAGACAGTGCGGCAGAAGTCACAATAGTTCGACGGAACCTGATGGATTGTCTGGTGGGAGTAGCGCTGAGTGAGCATATCACAGTGGAAATACCTGATATTTGGATAAGTGTTCCCCATTATTTATATGAAATACAACTCCAATTGGAGGGAGACATATCCAGAAACATCAATGTTCTCTTTTGGGAGGACTTAACCTATGGTTACGATATTCTGTTGGCTGAAAAGGATTGGCCACCTGATTTTGTAATGGAGTGCCCAAATGGGGAAATGGTAATTTTATCTGCTTTCTCTGACCTCTTTCCAGAATCAGTAAAACATTCATATGCCAAGGAGGGGGTGTTAGCGCTAGCTCCGGCGTTATACCGCAACAATATGGGGTGGGATGACGGTTTCCCTCATCATGAGATCCTATTGAGGATGACCCACAACCTTAACAACAATACCCAATTAAACATGAAGCTAAAAAGCAAGTTAGGGAAATCATAGAACTTGAATGCCAAAGTGTAATACAAAGCTGCACTTCATCTATGAATAATACTTTGTTTCCAGTAATGAAACCAGACCATTCATATTGTCTAGTATTAGATTAGACATTCAAACACAGCTACTCACACATTTACAGTACAGAATGCATGCAGTGCCGCACTAATGAACAACATTGTGCGGAAGAACCACAAAACAACACTTGATATCTCAAATTGATTTTTCTGACAGAATATAGTGCCTAGAAGCAGACATCTAACCGCATTTTCAGCAGTAGGCTCTCAGAGGTAATTCTGTCGATTGCCTCAGGGGTATAAGAATAACTCTGGCCTGTTCTCAGCCAGAGTAACAGAGCTATTACAAATTTTGATGATCAGCCATTGTCCTATGCCGAAGACATATGTCTGATGAATGATGACCTCATGGAACACTTGGCAAGAGTAGATCGCATAATTCTTGGATTTGCTCACAAGAGCTACAAATTCAATTTTAAAAAATCAAAAATTGCCCACTTCAATGTCATTTTTCTGGGATATGAGCTATCAAGTGAAGGCAAAAGCCTTGCAACACACTTCTTAGAGAAATGTGCGCTGATTCAACCACCAACAACATTGAAAATACTACAATCCATATTGGGATTCCTATATTTTGGCAGAACATACATCCCAGATTATGCAGAATGGGTTAAACCATTGTACGCCTTGATACATCCAGATTTATAAAACACACATTGGACACAGGAACATACAAACATTTTACGTTCAGTACAAGCTGACATGATGGCTTCCAAACATTTACACGTGTGTGTGAACACTACGATCCTGGTGATCCCCGTCATCGTGGGAACATGAAATGTTGCTGTCAATGAAATCCCAAGAGGGGGCCACAGTCTCTGCCTGTTCCTTTAAACTTTCAAATTAGAAAGATCGTCAGAATGCTCTTCTTCGAGGCTCTCAAACAAGTTATCATCGTACTGGTCATCTCTAGAGTTGACTATGCTAATTCCCTCTATTTGGGGCTTCCGAAGGGTTTAGTTGGCAGATTTCAATTAATACAGAATCAGGCTGCCAGGCTTCTGTATCAACGGCCCCGGAAGTGTCACATCACACCTGTGCTGTGGAATTTGCATTGGTTCCCAGTTGAGCAACTCTCACTTTTTACGGCCTGTTGCTTTGTCTTTAAATCATTACAGAGTTGCAGCCCGGCCTTCATTTGTGGCCCATATTCACAAATATATACCTGGCCGTAATTTAAGATCTTCCTACCTGAACCTTCTGTCTAGCCCCTCTTTTAATAAACAGAAGCTGGGCGGTTCCACCTTTTCTACACTTGCCTCCCATATCTGGAACACCCTTCCATCTGACATTGTTTGCCTCCTGTCATCTCAAATTTAGGAAACTCCTGAAGACCTGGTTTTTCAGATTAGCTATGATTAATGTGTCAAAGCATATAATTGTAGCTTTGCTTCTGTAGCTCTAGTGCCAAGAGATCTTTTGGTGTATGCGCGCTTTACTGAAACTTGGTAACATAACAGAGGCAGAGCTTGCCGCAAGATGGCGGCTCTGCGAGGAGGCTCTGCCGGTCGGAACAGACATCGGGGCAAATATCATTGCTACCTCTGCCTCAGCTCGTTGGCTGTTTTGCCGCCAAAGTGACAGAACTGCGGCCCCTGCCGCCTGGAGGCCTGGACCCCATCCTTGCAGACTGCCGCTGCTGCTGGGAGCGCTGGCGGGAGAAGGAGACTCCCACCGCTGGGCCTCGCTGCGTGGATGCCCTTGAGTGGTGGGCCTGCTGGCAGTGCCTCTGCAGAGGCAGGACACCTCTGCCGGTAAATGAATCCCCGCGGGCCTCTGAACTACCCCGGGAATTGATCAATGGAGCAGAGAGAGAACTGCGGCCCCTGCCGGGTGGAGGCCTGGACCCATCCTTGCGGACTGCGGCTGCTACTGGGAGGCCTGGCGGGGGTAAGGAGACGCCCTCCCCTGGAACTCACTCGGTGAATGCCCTTGAGTAGTGGGCCTGCTGGCGGTGCCTCTGCGGAGGTGGCACACCTCCACCAGTGAGTGAATCCCCGTAGGCCTCTGGGCTGCCCCAGGTCTCGATCGGCAGGGCAGAGAGAGACACTTTGTGTTGCCGAGGTATACACCCCCACCCCTGAGTCGAGACCCCCTCTCGCCTCTTGCCGCCTACCGCAGTTGGACCCAGTTGACTCCTGATGATTTCTGTGGTGCTGGGGTCGGCCGTCTGGGACTCTGGCTGTGATTGTGGCTGGGCCTGATTTTGTCTTGGCGCTGTCGGGCCCTCGGCTTGGCCGCTTGAACTGGATTGTGTGGGGCGCTTGGCCCCTACAGGATTGTTGACTGTGCTTAGTGCTGCTGTGAGCTAGCTTGTCTCTCCTGCGGGCCTCTGTGGTGCTGCTGGACATATCCTGTTTGCCTTTGGCTTCTCTCTGGGGCCCCTGAATGTTTGGCCCCCAGAGGACCAGCCTTGTTCGTGATCTCCTGGTTGTCAATGCATGGGCATTTGTGATGGTGAGCTGGAGTGAGGTGGCCTGATGCTTTTGATTGCTTAGGTGGCTGTTGACGCCCAAAAACTTTGTGCACCCCCCTGGCTGGTGCTTGCAGCTGGTGGTTCACTTGCGGAAAGTCTTCTTCCCACCCCTCCCTCTCAGATCACAGATAGCGACGAACACCTTTGGTCTGCTCGTGCCCCTCGGGTTGGCCCCCGTGGAGAGTCGGGACCCACCGGAGATGACGCTGCTGTGGAGGTGAGACTTCGTCCACTACTTCAGACATGGAGCATGGCCCCTCTGCCCCGGCTCACTTAGATGCTGCTGTGAGCAGGGGGCGTGCCTGGGCCCATCTCTCCCACACTCTGTTTTATGGACCTTAATATTTTCTATTGCCTGCCTGGCCCGGTGACTTCCTCCTCTGGGGGTGGCCTAGCTGATTGTATCTGCCTCCTCTGCCCTGGCCATACAACTACTTTGTCTATCTTGAAGTGGGAACCAAAATCGCTGGTGTGATCGGAAAGACTGATGATAGAAAATCTTGGCTGCCTTTTGAACCACGCAGGACAACATGCACAATGGAGCCTTCGCAGGAGGAGTTGGTGCGGTGCTCCCAGGCTGAGGGGGGCTCGTACCCAGAGCCGGATGTTCGCTCCATGTTTCTGGACCTCAAGCAAAGCTTGCATACTATTGACTCCAAGATAGACTTACTGGCAGACCGATTTGACAGTCTGAAGGAAAATTGTAGGAGAGTAGTATCTGCTTCACATGGGTACCCCCACTTTTTGCTGATGCTTCACTGTTTTTCGACATTAGTCTGGCTGGGGCCCTGCTAATCAGAACCCCAGCCTAGCTGCTTCCTCTCTAAAATGGTTTCCATGTGCCTTAGGCACATCACTGATTGGGATCTGGAGTGCCCTTATAAGTCCCTAGTATATGGTATACTATGTACCAAGGGCATAGGTACCTCAGAGGCCTGCCAGGGGCTGCAGCATGTATTATGCCACCCCTGGAAGGCCATCCAAACTGACACCACAGGTCTGCTACTGCAGCCTGGGTAAGGTGGTGCATGCACCTCTTACTGTGATATAGGTTACCTATATCACGAAATACATACACACATATAAACCTATAAGTCACTCCTAAGGCAGGCCTTATCAATCCTAAAGGCAGAGTGCATGGTTCCTATGTGAGAGGGTGCCCCTGCATGAGCAGGGCCCCTCTGCAGCGTTCGGAGACCATCTCTGATGCTGTTTGTAGTGCAGCCTGACCATATACTCTTAAGCGCATTATATCCTCGCGGTAAAATGCTAACTTTGGAATGGCTGCACCTAAACATGTCATGTTTGGTGTCAAACATCTTGGAATACTACCCCCCCCCGCCAATCCTGGTGGCGGGGGTAGCATTCCACCCTTCTAGAGGGAAAGACATGTTAACTCTGACGACTCCGGTAACTTCTTTCCAGAGCCCTGGCATCACAAAATGGATGCTGCTGCCACAGACACGAGTCTGGCCTCCTGCTGCTGGACGAAACTCCGGCAGGGGAGGCCTGGACAACAGGTTTCCTGTCCCAGGGAGGTGTGACCACCTCCCCAGACAGGATAATGTGTATTGGGGCTGGGCGGGAGCACTTTCGGGTGCTTTGAAGTCCTGCACTGGGGGCACATTTGGTGTCCCTAGTGCATACCCCAGTTCAAACCGGATCAGGGGCTTGCAGCCCCTGCTTTGGCGCGAACTGGACAAAGGGAAAGGGTGTAGCCACCCCTCTGCCCTGACCCACCCATAGGTGGGGCCACAGAGTAGTCCAACCCCTATTTTTAGAATAAAGGTAGGAACCCAGTCCTTAGGACTTTAGATTATACCTGGACGAAACTCTGAAACTGAATCCTGGACCTTCGACGCTCTACGACAAGATTAGAGGACTGAAGAATCTCCCTTGGGGTCAAGGAGTGACTCCCCTGCTTGGCAGGCACCAAAGAAGCATCTGTCCGGTTCGCATTTCTGAAGCTCCCGTCGGACGCCGAAGTCATCGCATCACCAGAGGTGGATTCTCAGACTTCCCCGAGGCTACCCTGAGTCCCCAGCAAAGCTGAGGCCCGTGGCTATCGTGGGTGACTTGAGACCGTGACCCCTGGGTGAATAGACATTATATCGAATGATAAATATCGAATTGTAGTAATATCGAAGTTGAAATATCGAATGTTAGATAATATCGAATACATGAATATCGCAATCAAAAATATCTTCATTTCATTTCTTTAAAAAATATCGAAGTACAAAATATCGAATAAGTAATATCGTAAGTAGATAATATCGAATTGTTAGTATTGTAAAAAATATCGGAAAAAAATATAGAAACTGTAAAATATTAATTTTTAGTCTATAATTAAATATTATGTATTGTTATTAATTTTGTATTATTAAAAATGTTTTAATATTAGTGTGAAAATGTATAAAAAAAAATTGTAACATATGTTTTAGGAGCGGGATGTTTAGTTATTAGGGGTAAATGGTGGGAGTATTTTAAAAATATTAGTGTAAATTTAGATATTAATTTTAAATTTTTAGAAATTAGAAATTAATTTAAAAAATGAAATTTATATTAAAAGTGTAAAATATATGTTTTTTTTAGGAGCGGGATGTTGGGTTATT